>PVNU02002146.1:0-600000 GCA_003013855.2 Liriodendron chinense
GGGTGATAGGGAGTGCTCACTTTGTGCGTTACGCCATATTTCTTCATTAAGGTTTCAAAAGGGCGATTGCAAAAGTGAGACCCTCCATCACTTATGATGACTCGGGGCGTTCCAAATCGGGAAAGAATATTCTCTTTTAAGAAGTGGATGACCGTTTTATGGTCATTATTCCGGCAAGGGATGGCCTCGACTCATTTGGAAACATAATCAACGGCAAGCAAGATGTATAGGTTTCTAAAAGAAGATGGGAATGGGCCCATGAAATCGATGCCCCAACAATAAAAAATTTCGATTATTAAGATGGGATTGAGTGGCATCATATTTCTACGGGATTCCTCCTAATTTCTGACAAGGTTCACATGCTTTGCAAAACTCATGTGTGTCTTTGAACATGGTGGGCCAATAAAACCACATTGCAGAATTTTCGCTGTGGTCTTTTTAGCCGAAAAGTGGCCACCACATGCCTGAGAATGACAGAAGGAGATGATACTTTGTTGTTCCTCATCTGGCACACATCTCCTTATGATTTGATCGGGACAATACTTGAATAAGTATGGGTCATCCCATAGGAATTTCCGCACCTCCGTGAAGAATTTATCCTTATCTTGCTTTTTCCAAAATGTAGGAATTGTACCTGTAGCAAGATAGTTAGCAATGTCCGCATACCATGGCGATTGGGAAACAGCAAAAAGTTGTTCATCAGGGAACATGTCATTGATTGCAGTCGTTTCAGGGGAATCAGTGAGGACAAGTCTAGAGAGATGGTCAGCTACTACATTTTCTACTCCTTTCTTATCACGTATTTCTATGTCGAATTCCTGGAGTAGAAGGATCCATCTTAACGACCGTGGTTTAGCATCTTTCTTAGAAAGAAGATACTTAAGCGCGGCATGGTCAGTGAATATAATGATCTTGGAACCAATCAAGTAGGACCTAAACTTGTCCAAGGCAAAAACTACGGCTAAAAGTTCTTTTTCAGTAGTGGTGTAGTTTGCTTGGGCTGAGTTTAGGGTTCTACTTGCATAGTAGATGACACATGGCTTTTTCTCTTTTCTTTGACCTAACACGGCCCCAATAGCATAGTCACTAGCATCGCACATAATCTCAAAAGGAATGCTCCAATCAGGTGGTTGCATTATGGGAGCACATGTCAACATACCTTTAAGGGTGGTAAAGGCCTTTTGACATTCTTCATTCCACTCGAATGAATTTTCCTTTTGAAGTAGGTTACATAAAGGGCGAGAGAGTGAACTGAAGTCCTTTATGAACCTTCTGTAAAATCCTGCGTGTCCTAAAAAGGACCGTATATCTCGTATGCTCTTGGGTGGTGGAAGGTTAGAGATAAGATCAATTTTCGCTTTGTCCACCTCAATTCCATTTTGTGAAACAATGTGACCAAGTACAATTCCCTTTTGAACCATGAAGTGACACTTCTCCCAATTGAGCACAAGGTTCTTCTCTACACATCTTTTCAGCACAGACTTCAAATGCTCAAGGCACTCATCAAAGCTACACCCAAATACGGAAAAATCATCCATGAAGACTTCGAGAATGGTCCCCACCATATCAGAAAAAATACTCATCATACAACGCTGAAAGGTGGCAGGGGCATTACATAGTCCAAACGGCATCCGTCGGTAGGCGAAAGTGCCGAATGGACATGTGAATGTAGTCTTTTCTTGGTCTTCACGGGCAATTTCTATTTGGTTGTACCCTGAATAGCCATCAAGGAAGCAAAAGTGGGAATGACCCGCCAACCATTCTAAAATTTGATCAACAAATGGTAGGGGGAAGTGGTCTTTCCTTGTGACAGTGTTTAGCTTCCTGTAGTCAATACACATTCTCCAACCGGTAGTGACTCTAGTTGGCACGAGTTCATTATTTGCATTGGCTACGATGGTTATTCCGGATTTCTTAGGCACCACTTGAGTTGGGCTCACCATTGGCTATCGGATATTGGGTAAATAATACCCACATCCAATAGCTTTACCACTTCGGCCTTAACCACATCCTTCATATTTGGATTTAGTCGTCTTTGTGGTTGCCTAGATGTCTTCGCATTCTCCTCAAGGTGTATGCGATGAGTACAAATCAGTGGGTCTATGCCTTTAAGATCCGCAATTGACCATCCAATGGCACCCTTGTGCTCTAATAGAGTAGCTATTAGCCTACTCTCTTGTTCCTCATCCAAGTGGGAAGAAATCACCACTGGATATGTCTCTTCTTGACCAAAAAAACATATTTCAGCTCACTTGGTAATGGTTTTAGGTCGAGTGTTGGTGCCTTGATGTTGGATGGGAGGGCCTTGTTCTCGTTTACAGGCAAAGGCTCAACTAGGGCCCTCCATCTTTTATTATCAAGCACTGGCATCATCTCTAGTATGGCATCCATCTCTTGTATTGTGTCATCATTTATCTCATGAGAGTAGGCCACACATGCCTCCAAAGGGCTGTATCTTCCACGAATAATTCAATCATGTTTAAGTCGTGGACATCATCATCAATCTCCCGTGGTTGTTTGCATAAATCAAATATGTTAAGCTCAAGGGTCATATTTCCAAAGGACATTTGTACAAGTCCGTTTCTACAATTTATAATGGCATTTGAAGTAGCTAGAAACGGCCGTCCAAGTATGACGGGAATTTGAGCACCGGTGCCTATTATGGGATGTGTATCCAAGACAATAAAGTCTACTGGGTAGTAGAATTTATCAACTTGGACTAGAACATCCTCTATCATTCCTCTCGGTATACGGATGGATCTATCAGCAAGTTGGAGTGTGGTTTTGGTGGGTTTCAATTCACCTAACCCTAATTGTTCGTCGACCGAGTATGGAATGAGATTCACACTTGCCCCCAAGTCAAGTAGGGCTTGTTTGATCCGGTAGTCTCCTATGATGCATGAGATGGTTGGACTACCCGGATCCTTGTATTTTTAGGGCACCTCTTGTTTGATGATGGCGCTTAAATTCTCAGTCAAAAGAACTTTGTTGTGAACGTTGTGTTTCCTTTTGACTGTACACAATTCCTTTAGAAATTTGGCATAAGATGGTATTTGTTTTATTGCATCCAACAACGGGATGTTGATCTTCACCTGCTTGAAAACTTCTAAAATTTCCAGATTTTATCTAAAGGTTTAGGCGAAATCAACCTTTGTGGAAATGGAGCAACCGGCTTGTATTGCCTTTCCGGTTCTTTCTTTCGTGGGGTATTGTTCGAGCTATCATCCTCTTTAGAAATTTTCGGATCCTTAGGCTTTGGGGCCTTCACCGGATTAGATTTGTCAATTTCTTTCCCACTTCTCAAAGTGGTGATAGCTTGAACATGTTCCGTGTGGTGGGAGGATGAGCTTGCATCTTGTATCTCAAACTGGGTTCTTGGGTTAGGAAGAGGTTGGGCAGGAAGTGTGCCCTTCTCTCTAACACTAAGATGAGATGCAACTCTAGCCAGTGATGTTTTCAATTCATTGATGGCTTGAGTTGAATTTTGATTGAATTTCAATTGCTCTTGCATGAACCCATCTATTTTTAGAGAATTAGTCTTGTTATACTCAGCTTGGACCGATACGAATGCACCCAACATCTCCTCTAGTGATACTTTTGGAGTGTTGCATGCATTTGCAGTGGGTCCATTCCTCCAACTGAAGTTGGGATGGTTCTTCCAATTAGGATTAAACGTGTTTTATTTTGGAGCACCAAATTGCTGTTGATAACTGTTTATGGCATTTGTTTGTTCTTGTAAGATGCCTTGAACTGCTGAAATTGTGGGGCAATCTTGTGTTGCATGTTGATTTTCAGCACAAATTCCACAAACAGTTTCAACATCAGTGGAGTTGATCGTTTCTCCTTTCCTTAATTCCATGGCTTCGACTTTTCTTGTGAGGCTAGCCACCCGTGCACTTATGCTATCTTGTTCTGATAAGACATACATTCCCCCCTTTTCCTTTTGTTGGCCAGTCTTGGAATTTATTGGTTTCGATGTGTCCCAAGCCTGTGCATTCTCAGCCAATTCTTCCAAATAATCCCATGCTTCATCAGCTTCCTTATTCATGAACTCCCTATTACACATCATTTCTACAAATTGGCGCATGGGTGAAGTCAGTCCTTCATAGAAAAAGCTTATAACCCGCCAAATTTTATACCCATGATGTGGGCATGCATTTAATAAATCCTTAAACCTCTCCCAACATTGGAAGAAGGTTTCATCTTCCTTTTGGGCAAAGTTCATGATAAGGCGCTTCAACATGTTCGTTTTGTGAGTAGGGAAGAATTTTTTTATAAATTCTCTGTGCATATCAGTCCATGCACCAATTGATCTTGGCCTTAATGCATAAAGCCAACCCTTGGCTTTATCTTTAAGAGTGAAAGGGAAGAATTTGAGTCTTACTACATCTTCAGTCTCATTTGCAAAGTGCATGGTGGTGATTACCTCATCAAACTCCTTAAGGTGTTGATAGGCACTTTCACTATCTAATCCATGGAATTTAGGAAGAAGTTGGATCACTCCCAGTTTCAAATCCACATTCCCTGCATTTTGTGAAAAAATTATGCAGGAGGGGGTGCTCGCTCTTGCGGGTTGCAAGAAATCACGTAAAGTCCTAGGTCGGGGAACATTCTCAACCACATTCTCCCCTGTTTCATTTTGGTTTTGACCTAGATTAGGTTGATTTGCAGCCATTTTTTCAGACAAAATTGGAGAGTTTAGATGTCTCCTAGCACGTGGTTCTCTATCAATTCCTTCTACTATCCCCCCTTCACTTATGAGTCGGTTATTGGAATCCCGAGCCCAATGTGGCATGCAAAACCAAATATAAGAAACAAAGAGAAAGAAGAATTCTTGCTCCCTTTCTTTACTTTTCTCTAAGACCGAAGCACAAGGTGTCTTGCAATGGCTAAGCCAGAAGCAAGGATAGAGACCGATTTCTCCTGGTCAATAGGGGTTCAGAGAACTCTCCACCCACTCTTTGAATCTTTTGAGAAAAAGTGCAGGAAAAGGAGAAAGAGGAGTAGAGATGAGGAAAGAAATCTCTGAGCACAAGGTGATCCAAGACGGCAGAGCCGACCAATAGGAATCCAGGTGGCAAAAAGGCCGACCTTTCAGAGATCCAAAAGGAGTCTCCACCCACTCTACAAGAGATGAATAAGATAGGAATGAATAAGAGAAAGAGAAGAGTAAGGTTTAGAAAGATAAAACCTGATTCGGCACTTGAATCCCTTGTATCTTCTTCAGCTTCCTAGAAATCCCTGAAAAGAAAAATCAAATAAACAAACTAAGTTAGTCCTAAAATCCAAAAAAAATCCTAAATAGATACTGATTTCAGAAATTTATAAAAAACCGTCAAAATCCCCAGCAACGGCGCCAAAAACTTGTTCGCTTCCCCAAGTGTAGGGTTGCGATGTAGTAATAATCTCGGTAAGACCGAGGTCGATCCACAAGGACTTATGTAGGATTTCACAAACACATCTAAAAGTGTCTATTGAAAGCTAATAATCAGATTTTGAATAGAATTAATGTGAATAGCAATTTTAAACTAATTTGAATGTAGACAATTATAAAAAGGCACTAGGGGTTCAACGATCCACTTGTAGCAATCCTTGATGTTCAATCCGCTGTGGTTTTTTTTCATTCTCTCAACTAGAATCGACATTAAGGTCTATCTAGTCAGATGATAGAGTTGTTAAATCATACAATCTGTCATATGTAAGTTCTATGCATAAGATTCACTCAATGTAGGCTGAGCTGAGCATGCTCAATTGCATAGGTCATTCCCCTTTCCAAAAGGTCCAGTTCACAATCATAACCATCCTCAAGTCCTATCACAAGACAAGGCTAGATCAGGATTTGAACTTGATTCAAATCACATGCACAGTCCATACATATTTCAGAAAATCAGAAAAGTAGAACTTTGGTAGGAAGTCCCTTCATGAAGATCATAGTACTAGAGCGCACTCCGATTCCTCGGATCATACAGGTCTAGACTAATACAAACCAAATAAGAAATTAAGTAATTCTCCCAAACATCCATGAGTCATCATAAGACTAAGAAAAACTACTTAAGAACTTGTATAAACTTCAAACCATAGTTCATAATCATGAATTCCATACTTAAAACCAACTAGCTATGAATTGAAACATCTTGGATCCACTACAAGCTTCACCTCTTAGCCCTAGCTAAGAGGTTTAGCTGCTCATGATCCAAGGAAACATGAAACAACCAAAAAGTTCATAAAAACAGCAAAACAAACTAGAGGGAGTTGTGGAACTCCGAGATTCACTTCCGCCACCTCCAAGCTTGCTTCAACCCTTCTTAGATGCCCTAGGAACGATCCCTAGGTGTCCTTTTATAGTAGGAAGGCTTCACAACTTCAGAAAGATCGAGAAACTGCGTAAAAGTTACGCAGTGCGCAGAGAAAATCGGGTCAGGAATAGAAGTTTCTGATTTTTCTCATGGCCGACCGGTCTGGACCGGTCGGACTGGGCTGGCCGACCGGTCACGACCGGTCTGGCCTCTTCAGCAACACTACAGCAAGCATGGCCGACCGGTCAAGACCGGTCGGACTTGTTCAGCATGGTTCCAGCGCACATAGCTGACCGGTCTTGACCGGTCTGGCTCTCTTGGCCGACCGGTCAAGACCGGTCGGCCTCTTTTTCTTCTTGTTTTCTTCCTTTCTTTCTTTTATTTTCTTCTTTCCTTGCTTCTTTCTTTGCTTCCTTCTTCCTTCAGCCCTCCTTGGGTCTTCATCCAAGATTCTAAATCAGCTCTTTTCATCATCATTTAGGCGGAGTTCACTCTCAAACCTGCAATCACAAAACATGCATTAGATTCGTCTATGTTAGAACTAGAAAATGGATACGATTTACATTTTCTTGAAATGTTGTGTTTTGTTGCTCTGGGGTTCTGAATAAAGGAAACATTCGTAGACAATCACAAAACATTCATAAAAGTACACAAGGAGAGATATCGCAAAGCGAATTTTATTCCAGAGATCCTGAGATCTTGTACATTCCAGGCCGTGATCTGGCACGAGCCCTTAATTACATCGAATGATTGATGACCCTTGATTAAAAGGCAAAAGACTAGTCAGCAGGGACTATGGTCTTAGAGTTTGTGGTCATAGAGACCTGTATTTGTTTTGTTATGGACTGAACCATCTTTGTATTCGTCAGATGTCTATGTCCCATGTTTTGGCCGGAGATCCGGGCTGAGACTATCAGGGTTTATGACTGAGAAGGACGACTCTGGGCCTGCGCCTGTCAATGTATGGACAGGTGACCTCGGGAAGTCCACTCTGCAGTTGTGTATACCTGCGTAGCCCAACCGACGGATGCCGTTTTTAATGGGTAGGGCATCGACTGTTGTATTGTGGCAGTTCATAACAATTGTTTTGCAGTGAATTGAAACTCTTTAGTATGGTTTACTGTGATAACCATAGTCCCGTTTATCTAGCTTTCGGCTCAAATCGGGTCACATCTTTACAGTAGATACAAATGATGACATATTCGCATAGTCCTGGATGTTGGCGACATCCCTTTCGAGAAGATGTTTCGTTCATCGTGTCGAATCAGATCGAACTTTGAAGATGCGCAATTCTACTCATTTAGAGGTCCTGGAACGTCTATTTGACCATTCCATTGCGTCCGGAACGCTCGAAATACCCAAGATAGGCTCAAACGGCACTTGAAAACACTTAAAATTGAGCCCGGTGCGCTCCTGAACATATTCCGGAATTGGCTGATTTTTCGGGTGCGTGGAGGTACAACGCACCCTGAAAATACATATCCGCTTTTTGTTGATTTTACGGGTGCGTCGAGTAATTTTCAGGTGCGTTGGGGTCCAATGCACCTTAAAAATACAAATCCGCATTTTGCTGATTTTTCGGGTGCGTCGAGCTATTTTCGGGTGCGTGGAGGTACAATGCACCCTGAAAATACATGTCCGCTTTTTGTCCGGTTATTTGGATGCGTCGACCTATTTTTTAGGTGCGCCATCGTACTTATGATTTTTCATGATTCGGACCTGCGGTGGTGTTGGCCGGTGTGACCTTCCGGTGGAAGATACAGGCGATCGGAAAAGAATTCCGGTCACCGGGAAAGTTTTCCGGTTGTCGGAAAGAGATTCCGGCGAGGGTTTCCGGCGGCAAAACTCAGATGCTCAGGGGATAATCTCTCTCTCTCTCTCGTAATCTGTACAAATGAATAGTGGGGGGGGGTATTTATACCCGAGAATACCGGACAACGACCAATGAGGACCTGCCACGTATGACGCACCCCAAAAAATACCTTGACGCACCCTTAAATGGATGCGTTGGGACTCTGACGCACCCCGAAATGAGATTTTGAGATGCGCTGATTTTATGGGTGCGTCGAGCCATTTTCGGGTGCGTTGAGGTACAATGCACCCAAAAAATGCCATGCTGATCATTCGTGATTTTATGGGTGCGTTGGACAATTTTAGGGTGCGTTGAGGTACAATGCACCCTGAAATTGCTGTTACGTATTTCCTGAATTTACGGACGCGTCGAGGGTATTTTTAGGGTGCGTCAAGCCATTTTTCGGATGCGTCAGAGGTGAAACACATCCGAAAACACTTGTTGAATTTTCATGAATTTAAGGGTGCGTCAAGCTGAATAATTGGGTGCGCTTGACGTACTCGTGTTTTGCAAATTTGGGTTTTGCAAAACGGAGGGCCTGTGGGGCCCGTTTCCCGGTGAATCGCCATGCACTGCTTATCATAATTCATGAAGGATGGCCCCGCTTGATTCTGGTCGGTTTCGATCACGGTGATCCGTGGGGTCCACCGGAGAAAATGGCTAAGTACTGGATCCTTTGCAAAACTGGGTATTTTGGGTGCGTCGGGTAGTGTTTTGTGGAATTTTCTCGAAGCACGTGCCCAGTCGATTTGTTTTAGAGGGTACTGACTTTTGGGACCCCAACAGATGCCCCTCCGGTGCGTTGCGATGGACTTACAGCCGTTCATCGCGACGCATCGGATTTCCGGGTCCACACTATAAATAGGTAAGATAGCGTCATTTCACTTCATTCTGCGCTTTTCACTGTTCATTTGCTCTGCCGTCGACGCACCCATATATTCGCCAACGCACCCATTTAATACCGCCAGCGCACCCAAAAAAGGTCTAGCGCACCCCTTTATTCCAACTACTTCGATTTTTGGGTGCGTCAAGCGTGACGCACCCTGCTAAGGACTTGGTTAAAATATCGTTTTAAAGGTGCGTTGAGTCTGACGCACCCAAGTATTCACACTTGGCGAAAATCTTGATTTAAGGGTGCGTTGCACTCAGCGCACCCAAGTATTCGAACATGGCTGAATTTTGAGACTTTTAAGGGTGCGTTGGGTCTGACGCACCCCTCGTCACAAGTTGGTAAAACCCATGAATCTTTTAGGGGTGCGTTGGGTCTGACGCACCCAAATATTTGTGACTTGGTGAAAATGATGAAATTCCGAGGTGCGTTGGACGTGACGCACCTAAGTATTGAACTTAGAGGGATCATAGCATTTTTAGGGTGCGTTGGGTCCGACGCACCCATATATTCACACAGACATTTTGGGCATTTCGGGGTGCGTTGGGCCTGACGCACCCAGTTTTCAATACTTGGAATTTTTTGCAAAACTTGGACTATTTTTAGGGGCGGGTTGGATCCAACGCACCCAATTTCCCAGATTTGGACTTTTTGCTCTTGAGGGCTCTTTTGCGTGTAAATTTGGCCCAATACTGCGTATTATATTCATATTTTGGGTGGGCAAAGCCGTTCCTGTGGTGACAGGGATTATTTCTTTAAAGGATATGGGGCCCCGCACTTCCGCCATAAATTTTCATGTGCCTTCATTGTGATCCGAAAGCTGTGTCGGGTCTCATATACTTTAAATCCTGGGCTATGCCTAACCAAAAATGACACTTTCTGGCAATTATCATGATTAATTTATGTAGGGTTTAGGGGTACCTGCGCGCCCCTCCCCTGACTTTGGTTCTGATGTAAATAATCTTCACCTGCTTCTTCTCTTTACTCTTTTTGTCGAATTGCCGGGTTCTCAAATCGGGTTGTTAGTCTTGTTTCTTCCAGCAGACAATGGTTGCGACTCGTGCCTCCCAACGCGCAGCTCGCGACTGCTTGCGACGGCTTTTTGACTCCCTTGGTCATCTGGAAGCTTGGTCATCCCTCCATTCTCGATATGATGAGGTGTCCGAGGCTTTATCCAGGCTCGGTGCGGATTCTCGTTCCGTACTTCAGGCCATCCGGAATATTTCGCTTATGGCTTCCACTCTTGATGAACATAGGGAAGCCATCCTTGGTTTCATTGGTGACTCTTCGTTCCCGGAAGAGCTGACACTTCTTGAGGCGGCGGAGCCTCCCTTGGCCGATTCTTTCTTGGCCTTATGGAGCCAGCTTAACTCTCTGAAGAAGGAGAAAAGGGCGAAGAAACGATACTTGGCCTGGCTTGTCCCTTTGGCGGAGGCCGAATTTCCTGATCGTCGCACCAGTATCTGGAGAAGGATCAGAGCAGTCTTGAATGAATATGACGATCTGGCGATTGATGTCTCCATAATGCGGAACTGGGCCAATGCTGAATACGTGCACTTCGACCTCGTACAGCAGTGCATCTCCCATCTGATGGACCTAACTTCTAAGGAAGCGCGGGTCCAAGCGAAGGTGGACGAGTTGAAGGCTCGGCTTCTCCCTCTGCTGCAAGATTGAGATCTTTCTCTGTCCGCGAGAAGGGGATCTCGCCATTTTGTGTTGTCTTACAACAAACTTTAACTTCAACATTTGAACAATTGACATAACAGTCCGAACATTTTGGGCTTATTTCAGTTAATGGATGATGCTTGTGTTGTTTTTCTTTCTCTTATCCGTCCTTGTTTGTATGTGATGATGATGTCATGGTTATGAATGCTGTCATGCTATTTCCTTCTTTGCTAGTTTGAATACATTTTACTATGACCTTGATTCGCTTATCGGTGCTCATGCCGTCTTTGCACACTACTTTGCATCCTCTTGAACTTGAATGTTGATTCCTTTGGGCATATCTTCTTGCTTTGAGTTATATCTAAGTTTTCCGTATGCTGTTTGCAGACTGTGATGGCTAGCGACCCTTCCAAGGCTGGTCCTTCAGGTCCTCCATTAACCCCTTCAAAGCGCAAGCGAGCGGTTTCGAGGGACGTTGTTCGCCCGTCTGACCAGAATCCCCAATGGTTTCTCCCCCCGGAGACTTTCAATTTTTATGAACGTATATTGACGTTACCTAAAGACATGCAGAAGAAAATTCTGTGTGACCGGATTGTACCACCTCCCCCAGACAGGGGTACACAGGAGCAATGGGACTCCTGGTTTGCTCCGTTGCGGGGCTTTCGAAGCGATGGGACGACAGGTTCCGAAGAAGGGGAGGCGAGCCCGTTGGCCCCCGCCCAATCTGCCAGACGCGGTCGCCCGAAGAGGGCTGGCAAGGGCGCGAAACAAGTATATTTGGAGAAACAGGCCAGGTCCAAATCTGACAAGATGAAGATCATTTGGTCGACCGTAAAGTTAGTCACTTCTCCCCTCGCCATCCGGAATCCTTATACACGAGGGTATATTAGATCCACCAGAAGCTTCCAACGTCATCGCTCTCTCCCCAGTATCGAGCCCGCAGACGTGTGCCGTGCAAACTCATTTTTCAGTGTGGGGACGTGGACATCTATTCCGGGGCCTTTTCTCAACTGTTCCCTGTCTGAGAATGGCAGGCGTCAGGCTGTTTTGGACCCGAAGCTCATGATATTTCTAGAGCCGAATCAGAACCCACATCGGCCTTTCCCAACACATTATTTTGAGACTCTCCGGCAAAGATTTCATCATCTGGGCGACACAGAGATTTGGCTGTCAGGCGCCTTCCGGACCCGCGGTCACTTGATTGCTCATCCCGGGTATGAGGCATGGGCGAATCGGATATTGGAGCTCCATAAAGAGACCTTAAAAGCGGTGGGCCTTTTCAAGGCCATTGCAGCCACCTCGAGCTACTTCTGCCGCGAGCCATGGGTTTACAAAGGGTTCTTGAACCACTGGTGCTCTATCACCAACACATTTCATCTGCCATATGGAGAAATGAGCATCTCGCTGTGGGACCTGAACCGCATCACTGGTCTCCCGATCTGCGGGAGGATATATGATGAATGGGTTCCTAGTGACGAGGAACTGTCTCGGAAGAAGAAGGGGGTGAGCGAAGGCTTCTTCTCCCCGGCTTGCTATGAATTATTCGCGGAGCTCCCGCAATTTTGGGCTTTCAAAGATAAACTCCCTTTCGAAGACTGGCTGGTCTATTTCAGCCATGGCTTAGAGTAAGCATTCTGACTGTGAGTCGTATGTCATTGTTGCGTCTTTTTCTCTACCATTAATACTTTATCTCCTTCATTTCAGTCTGGATTATGCGGCTTATAGTGAAGACCGCGACGACAAGACCTTTTTGGAGGATCGAATGAGAGAGAACTTCCCCCGCCCGAACAAACTATCTCCGACCTGTGAACTCGCCGGCTTCCTGGCCTACTGGTTGAGCTGCGTGGTCCTGCCGAGCTCGAAGCAGGCTGACAGTGTGAGGGTGTCCTGTTTCGCGGTCGCAGGGGCTTTGGCGAACGGCCACCGTTATGCAATAGCTCCCGCTGTATTATGTTCTCTTTACCGGGCATTCGGTTACGTTATCAGCAATAAAGATCGGGCGGCCTTCGGCATGAACTCGGCTTACTGTGGGTGGCACTTCTTATCTGGATGGCTTGGAGTGTATTTTCCTTGGGTGTACGGCATCGAGTCTGGTGATTATATCCAGCGAGGGGTGGTCCCATTATACTTCTTTCAAAAACGGAGGATGGTAGGGCAAAATCTGAACACCGTCCGGGAGCGGATTGCTAAATACGACGATGTACACTTCTTCCACTTCTCAGGCACTCGGAGCAAAGACTCTGTATTGTGCACGGATGATGAGAGCCTAGACCATAACGAACGCTCGTTCCTCATAGCCATCCGCCCGTCCTCACTTCCTCTCCGTGAGGGACTAGAATTCTGGAGAGAGCCGTACTACCCCAACCGTTTTGCTCGTCAATTCGGATATGATCAAGGAGTACCTGCCACACTGGAGCCGGTGACTCGGGAGCAGCGAGCATATGGCATCGGGCCTATCCACTGGAAATGGATGTGGCGGCAACTTCTGCTGACTGGGACTGGTTGCTCTTTTGCTATTCCTGGGACTGGGAGTATCACTGGCGCCTCTTTCGGGTGGATGAGATGGTGGGCTCATCAGTACACGTTGATCCGGAACGTTCATCTCGTTACTGATCCTGTGTTTGTTACGCCTCCGATTGTTAGCCCAGCTCCTGCCGATGGATTGGGGTACGTGGCGGAGCATCTTCACCAACCTGCTGTACCGGGTACTCTGAGGCTGATGACTTCGCTGAATGTGGTAATTGATCACGAGAAGCCCGAGCACACCTTGGAAGGTTGGGTTGCTTTTGGGGAAAGGAATATCGTGCAGGCGGGCCCCGAGTTCCCGTCTCTCGGGCCTATCGATGAGGTACATCAAGAAGGTGATATTCCCAGGGATGATGATGACCAAAATGATGGGGATGGTGATGATGATAATGACATTGAGGGTGGTGGTGATGGCGGTGCTGGTGGTGGTGATGACGACGGCGATGACGGTGGCGATGACGACGGCGATGACGGTGGCGATGATGAGACGCCACTTGAGCGGACTGGTCCTCGGGTGAAGACTGCTCATCGTATTGCGGTAGTCGATGGAGGGAAGAACATTGCCGAGATGCGCAAGAAGTACGATGAAGAGAGATTACAGAAACAACTTTCTGAGGCCGTTGGTAGTGCTCCGCTTGGTGACGCGGGTGTAGCCAGGGAAGAGGGCGAGTTGAGTCTTCAGGAGAATTTGAACGGCGATCGCTCTGCTGGAGGAGGTGATGGCGATGAACCGATATATGACCAGCCTATCCCTGAGGCGGATGTCGGAGCGATTTTCATGGACTTGGACGACGAGGTGCCCACTGATGCTGTTCTTATCTCCGATACCCCCATGGCTGAAGCTGCAGATGACCAGGGTCCTGTTCGTGAAACAACGACCACTGCCGTTGTGGAAGTTGCACCGACCCTTTCCCGTGTTGAAGATATTGGGGTCGGGGCTGTTGATTTAGCTTCTCGGGGCGCTCCGATTTCTGTCACTGAATCGAGTGTACCTGAGCCTACCTTGGAAGCGTCTCCGACTGTTGAGCCTCCATCCACTGTGCCTACCGTGGAAGCTGTTTCCCTTGTCGGGACCGTCATTAGCTGAACCTATCGGGGAAGCTTCCCGTAGGGTTGAGGTTTCGAGTTTAGGAACAAGTGTATCGGAATGTGCCGCGCAGCCTCCTCCTACTGTTGTATCGTCATCAGCTGAACCCGTTGCGGAACCCCTTCCTATCACCATGCCAGCATCTGATACCAGCGTTCCTGAGGTCGTAGTGCTATCCTCTCCAGAGCTGCCTGAGCCGTTGTCCGAGGGGATCACTGAACCTGCCCCAGTATTGCCTACGCATGCTGCCTCGGCTAATGCACCTGCCGTTGATGTTCTTGAAGCTACTGGTATATCACTTGTCTTTATTATTTCGGCTATCTTTCTCTCTTATTGAGGCCTCTTTATACTAACTTTACCATTTCTTTGATCAGTGGCCGCTCCTGTTCATGCTTTGGCCCCTGTTGCCTTGCCCGAGGCATTCGGTTCCTCTCTCCGAGGGTTATCAAAGGTGAAGGCGGACCTTTTGAAGAGTCTTCTGACGAATATCACCGCCTCTCTGAAGAATATGGATGAGTGGTCCATCTTGGATGAAGGGCTGCAGGCACTTGAATGCAACGCTGCATGGCTCGGGATTGACGTCTCTTTGATGATCAACCATGTAGTCCTGTTCAGGGAGAGCATGGCACAACTCGATGAGGCGAGACACTTTAGAGTCGATCCTTCTGTTGAGGAGAGGCGCGGTCATTTGCAATCTCTCCTGCCAAAGCTTGAGCTGTGCGAGGCAGATGTAACCGCGTTGAGGTGCAATTGGCAAGATGCCGCCGTTGGGCATCAGGGAGCCACAGATCGGCTGGCGGAGATAGATGATGAGATAGCACGGCTGCAAGCTGAACGCTCCGTTGTTCATCTCAATCTTTCAAAATTTGGCAATCAAAAGGCTCGTCTGCAATCATCTATCGAAAAGCGCGAGGCCGAATGCAACGCTATACGAACTCAGGTTGAAGAACTGAGAGAGTCCCTTCAAAGCGCCCCTGATCCTGCACAAGTTTTAGCTGCGGCGGAGGCAACACAGAGGGCGACCCAGGAGTCTGCAGTTCATTTGCTAGAACAATGTTTAAGAAATCTGAACAGTTAGGCTCTATGATTGTTTTATCTTGTAATTTTGCGGAGATATGTTGTGACACTAATGTTGTAATGATATGTATACTATTCACATGATCGTGCTATATGTTTTATTCACTTGATATTTCTTTCATTTGCGTTTAGATTCGAATGTAACGTAGGTTATTTTAGAAGGAATGTCCCCCTGTCAGGACTCAAACCTATATTGATGCGGGATGGGCGTGCCTGAGCCTTGACTTTAAGGTCCATATCTCCATTCCGATTCTCGACAACTTTGGATAGGGCGAGGTAACGATGCCTGATACGTCTCGGGTTTCAATAACTTTACTGATGCCTGTGTAAACACACGGAAGAAAGGATTAGTATCTGTAATTGTAAGCATTGATCATTGTATGGTGTCATTTCTCTTGATATTTGTCTATTACATTTTCCCTCTAACGGGGTGTTTACAAATCACAGCAGTATTCTATGTCAAGTATAATATCTTTTCAAGAATCGTCCATTCACCAACGAGCTGATGCCTTGCCCCTTGCAATCGATCACTCGATACGCTCCATTGGAGTATACTTCATCAACGATGCACACTGGGTCCCACTTCGGGTCGAATTTACTTTTCGGGCCTTGAGCTGGCACCGGGCGTTTCATCATTAGTACCAGGTCACCTCTTTTGAATGATCTACCGCGGACTTGTTTGTCGTATGAGGCTGAGATCTGTTTCTGATACATTTCGAGCCTTTGTTGGGCGACCAGTCTCTTTTCATCCAGATCATCTAACTCGGTCATTCTGATCTCGGCGTTGCGTTCGGTTGTCAGGGAATAACGAAGGGCGACTCGTAATGACTCAACCTGTATCTCCATCGGGACCACTGCCTCCGTACCGTATACCAACGAGTAGGGTGTAGCTCGCGTAGCTGTGCGGTGTGTGGTTCGATATGCCCACAATGCTTCGGGCAGCCGTCTGTCCCAATCCTTCTTATTTTCCGCCACTGTCTTTTTCAAGATCTTCACGATAGTCTTATTGAACGCCTCAGCCAACCCATTCGCAGGGGGGTAATAAGGTGATGAATAACAATGTTTGATCTTGAACTTTGCGCATAGCTTATCAATAGTAGCGTTCTTGAAGGGTGTTCCATTGTCTGTGGTGATTTTCTCGGGAATACCATGCCGGTATAATATGGCGTGGCGGATGAAACTTTCAACATGTTTTGCCTTCACGCTCCTAAGCGCGACTGCCTCGGCCCACTTGGAAAAGTAATCTGTCGCAGCTAAGATGTATTGGTGTCCCTGGGAAGAGGGCGGGCTGATTGGCCCGATCACGTCCATGCCCCAGGCTGCGAAAGGCCAGGACATCACTGACTGATGTAATTCCTCTGGCGGCGAGTGTATGATATCTGCATGGATTTGGCACTGATGACATCTCTTGACAAATTCTATTGCATCTTTCGCCATTGTGGGCCAATAATATCCCATGTGTCGGACACGGTGATGTAGGTTCCTGCCTCCTTGGTGGGCACCGCATTCTCCTCCGTGGGCTTCCTTCAATGTGGCGTATGCTTCCTCCTGGTCCAAGCAGCGTAGCAATACTCCTTCATACGAGCGTTTGTAAAGGACATCATTCTGCAGTATAAACGACCCAGCGCGTCTCCTAACCTGTGTACGCATCTTGAGCTCTTCTGGCAAGAACCCATATTTCAAGTAATCGACGAATGGTCTTTTCCAGTCATCATCTTCTGTGATCTCGAAGCAACAGATGGGGTTTGCGCTTGCTTCGCCACCACGCAGTACAGTCGTCGGTAGGATCCTCTTTTCTTCGATCGTTACCTGAAGTGGGCTGCCTCCGGGGTTAGCCAGAGCAGCGGCTAGACTAGCCAATGCATCGGCCTGCACATTCTCCTGTCTCGGTATATGTGAAATGCTGCTGTCACGAAACTGGTCGAACAGTGACTGCGCTTGGCGGCAGAAAGGTGACAATTCAGGTTTGCGGACTTCATATTCTGTCGTCAATTGTCCGATGACTAGTCTGGAGTCGCCATAGATCTGTATTACCTTGATTCGCATTTCTAATGCGAGCTGTAGCCCAATAATGAGGGCTTGATATTCAGCTTCGTTGTTGGTGCAGGCTGGTACGATTGTAAACGAGTAGGGCAACAAATCTCCCTGTGGGCTGATAAATATAACCCCCGCTCCTGCCCCTGTCGACCTAGAGGCTCCGTCAAAGTACATCTGCCATAACCGTGGTCTTTCAATCATCATTACCTGGTCATCTGGGAGGTCACATTCCATTTCTTCGCTGCTCGGGACTGGATGCGCAGCGAGAAAATCTGCGATCGCTTGTCCTTTAATGGCCCGGGCTGGAGCGTATGTGATGTCGAATTCGGAGAGGAGAAGGGCCCATTTAGCTAAACGCCCAGACAGCATAGGCCGGTTCATAAGGAACTTGATCGGATCCGCCTTGGATATCAACGTTATTTGGTGTGAGAGGCAGTAATGCCTCAGTTTCTTTACAGCAAAAATGAGAGCAAGGCATGTCTTTTCAATTGCTGAATAGTTGAATTCAGCCCCTACCAGCGTGCGGCTTAAGTAATATAGTGCATTCTCCTTCTCTTCTTCGTTCTTCTGTGCCAGGAGTGCCCCCAGTGAGTTATCACCTACTGCGATGTACAGAATCAGTGGCTTTCCTTTGATTGGGGCAGCAAGGACTGGCGAATTCCCAAGCATCTCTTTTAGAGAGTCGAAGGCCTTCTGACAAGCGTCGTCCCATTCAAACTTAACATCTTTCTTGTTGAGGCGGGAGAATGGTTGACAACGACCAGCCAAGTTCGAGATGAATCTCCTCAAATATGCTACGCGGCCTTGAAAACTCTTCAATTGCTTCAGGTTCTTCGGAGGCGGCATTTCTATGATGGCTTTGATCTTTGCGGGATCGATTTCTATGCCCCTGTGTCTAACTACGAAGCCTAGAAATTTGCCAGACGCGACTCCGAACGCACATTTTAGTGGATTCATACGGAGACTTTTCTTGCGTAATCGTTGGAACACTTGCCTTAGGTGTTCTCTGTGCTGCTCGTGATCAGCCGACCTTACGACTAGATCATCTACATAGCATTCGACGTGTTTATGCATCATATCCTGAAATATAACGTGCATTGCGCGCTGGTATGTTGCCCCTGCGTTCTTTAATCCGAAGGGCATTACGCGATAACAGTAGATGCCGAGGGTTGTGCGGAAGGCCGTAGCTTCTTCATCTTTCGGGGCCATGCGAATCTGATTGTATCCCGAGTACCCGTCCATGAAGGACATTACTGCATATCCCGTTGTGCTGTCAATCAACAATTCTGGAATTGGCAAAGGAAAATCATCTTTCGGGCAGGCTTCATTAAGATTCCGGAAGTCGACGCAAACTCGGATCTGTCCGCTCTTCTTCTTGACTGGCACAATGTTTGAAATCCATCGGGGGTATTTCACCTCTCGAACAAATCCAGCCTGGATTAGTTTTTTGATTTCTTCTTCAATCTTAGGTACAACATCAGGATGGAACCGTCGTTGTGGCTGCTTCACTGGCTTCTTTTCTTTCATGATGCTTAGCTTGTGCATGGCGATTGTCGGACTGAGCCCGGGCATTTCTGAGTAAGTCCAGGCAAAGATGTCCTTATTCTCCTTTAATAATTGTATGTATTTCTCCCTTTCATTTTCTGGGACATTTTTGCTCAAATATGTATTCCTGGGTTCTTCGATGGTGCCCAAATTCACCTCTTCGAGTTCATCAATCGTTGGTTGTCCACCGTCTTCTAGTTGCACGGGTGCGACACTTGGCTGGATTATGTCGATAGAATCTTGCGACTGGATTCCTTCTACCGGGACAATGGTTACCATGTTTACGCTCGCCTTCGCTCCTAGACCCTCTCCGTTCCTGTATACTTGCTTGTATTCTTCAAAGGGAGCTAGCAGTCTTTTCTTTGTGTCTGAGCCTTGACTGAAGAATCCCATGTTCCTCATAATCTTCCGGCTGGTTTTACTATACCTCTTCTCTTCTATTTGTCGAGATTGAGCAGACCCTCTTCCTTCTTCTTTCCCTTCTGATGGTACTGGCTGGCTTGGCCCTGAATGGAACTTGATATCTTTCTGGGTGGCATCTCGCGACGGCACGATAAATTGGCTTGGCGCTTTTGGAAATGGCTTAGTTCTTCCTATCTTGGGTATAGGTATATTGAAGCTGGATTTGAGTACACTCATGTGTTGATCTGAAATTAATTTTAATACGGACTGCCCCGGCTGACGCAGATGCTGCGGTACCACATAAAATTTTTTCGTGATCGGCTGAGGTTGGTTTTTCTGCTGACATTGGGATCTTCCCTGAGTGATAGGCTGAGGTTTACTTTTCTGTACACACTTCTCAACTCGAGGTTCTGCCTCTTGTCCTTTCTTCTTTATGTCGGACTTTTTGCTGGTCTTATTGCTTTCGGCCGGGTCATAATATTTCGCATCAGCCAAGAATGACTCAGCTATCGTGTATGGCTTCGGATCTGCTGCTACCCTGTATTGGACACCATCCCTGTTATATTTGAAACACTGGTGATACGTCGAAGGGATTATCCGATTCTGATGGAGCCAGGGCCTTCCTAAAAGAAGGTTGTATGTTGTCACCGCGTCAATCACTTGACACTGTTACTTTCGTCGTCAATTCTTCGATCTCTAACATCACTGTGATTGATCCCAGTGTACGTTGACTGTCTTGGTTGAACCCTTGAATCATCATGAGACTCGGGCGTAGCGCTGATTGCCTATAACCTAGCTTTTGTAATGTCTTCAATGGCATAATATTCACGGCAGACCCGTCGTCCAACATGCACCTCTTGATCTCGGTGTCCCTGATTGTACCTGTGACCATCAACGGACGGTTGTGGTCTATTAATTCGATCGTGCGGTCTTCTTCTGAAAAAGTGATTGTTGAGGGATGATCGACATGCATGACTTGTGATACTGGCGTATACCCCTCCCAAAATTTGTCTGTATTATTCATTTCTCCTTCTATTTCTACCATCATAGTTTCCCTGACTTCACTGTCAAGTAGGGCATTAATTAACATTTCTCTATACACTTTCGAGAGACACAAAGCATCGTATATACTTAGACGGGCGGGAACCTTTCGTAAGTGCGCCACAACATCATATGCTACTGGTTTCAGGCTTGGCTGACTAGTCGTGGCCTCACCAACTTTTTCTTTCAACTTTTGTACATAAGGTCTCCCTTGCGGCCTGTCGCGGGCACCATCTTCTTGCATTGGGTCGTCTGGGCTCGGAGGGGTACGGTCAGGCATTTGCCTTCCTGATCGTAAGATGACCGCATTAACTTCTCCCTCGACTGTTTGTGAGGTTTCCTCGGCCGGTGCTTGTTCGGTGAACGACACCATTCCGCAATATGCCATGCTCATAACGGGTCGCTTCTGTGGTATTCCTCTCTTTCCTCTCCCCCTGTTCCTTTTTTGGTTAACGAGCCTTCGTCGGTTCTCAAGTCTTTTCTTGCTACTGACCAGAGTCCACGGCTCCTGCGGCTCGGGGAATGAGGTCGTTAGGTGACTACTACCATCTTCTATTGAAATTGCTGAAATTGTCCCGGCCGTCTCCCTTGCTGTCTCGGGTACCTTCATGCTGATAACCCCTTGATTGATCAACCCTTGTATCCTTCCTTTCAAGGAGAAGCAATCTTCTGTCTTGTGGCTAACACATTGGTGATATTTGCAGTATCTGGGATCGTTTACCCGTCCAACTTCATGGGGACGAACGGGCTCCGGTAAACGCATTAAGCCTTCCTCGACCAATTGTTCCATGATCGGGACTAAATCGGCCATATCGAATGTATATGGACCATTAGCCTTTTCTCTTTCTGCTATTGATACGCGTTTGGGTACGTAGGGTCTTTTACCCTTGTCTTGTGTGACTGCTGTCTTCACTTCCGCCCTATGATCAACAGCGGGACGTTTTCGATCTTTCTGTTCCTTGATCTTGTCGACCTGGTGGGTTTCTACCACTCTTCCTGTCTCTCTCTTCTGTCTCTCAGGTCTAAAGTTTACCCGGGAAGCTGCTTCTTCCACCAGATGGGCTTTCGTTGCTAGTTCGCGAAAGGAGCTGAAGGTGTTACCTGACAGTCCGTACGAGATCATGGGGTCTAGAGCCCTTAGGCACATCTTCATCTGCTCGCCTTCACTGGGTAATTCACGACATTGAGCTGCCGTAGTTCCCCATCGATCAATGAATTTCTCGACTGGTTCACCATTCCTCTGCCTAACCATTGCTAGGTCCGTCAATGAGATCTCCCTCTCGGTTGCGAAGAATTTGGAGATGAAAGCATCCTGCATTTGCTCCCATGTCCTTATAGAGCCGGCAGGTAATGACATGTACCATTGAAAGGCCTTCCCGGTCAGGGTAGATCCGAACAATCGCATGCAATATTGCGGGACTGCGGACCAATTTCCTAACGTAGTCAAGAAGTGGGTGATGTGCTCTTCTGGCGATCCTCTGCCATCAAACTTTCCGAAATCGGGGCATCTGAAATTGGCTGGGAACGGTACCTCTTCCACTTCTGGTGGGTACGGGACTCGATATTTGTAGTTGCCCCTCTTTTCTCTCTCTTTTTCTTGCTGCATCATATGGGCTATCGTTTGGGATAGCTCTTCTCGCGACACGTGAGATGTGGAAAGTGGTGCGCGCTCGATCGGCGTGATCCGACATTGGGTAGGCAGTTCATGCTCAGTTGGGCCTTCTGCTGCCCCTTGGGATTCCTCTGCAGACTGACGGGTGGGCGGCGCGATACTTCTGGTGGCATTCTGTGCTATTAGGGTGGCCAAGGCTTCCTGAATAGCTCTCATCCGATCATTTGTCTCGCGATTAGCCTCTACCAGTCTATCGATCTGATCTTGGAGTGGAGGCAATTCTTCTGCTTCATATGGTCCCTCTTCTTCTCCTTCAGCTATTTGGACCATCACCACTTGCACCAACGGGATTTCCTGAGGTGGCTTCTGCTTCAATTCAAGGGTCGTCGCGGGCTTGGCTTTCTTCACATGTGCAGACCTGATGGGCTTCCGAGAGGTGCGGGCAACCTTGGACAACGGCGGAAATTGCTCGGCTGTCATTTTGGGTACTGCTGGTTTGGTTGATATGACCTGACCATTGATAGGGATCTTCTGCCCCTGCTTCGGCTGCCACTGTTTCTTGATCACGGGGCGAGATTTCGCAACGCTCGCCTTCCTATATGCAGCTAGGATGGCAGTTTTCTTCTGTTCTTTCTTCTGCCTCCGGGTTTCAACCAACTGCCATTCTGAGCCTGGACTAGCAGTTGCGGTTGTGGTGAAACGAGGGAAGTTGAAACCTCCGTTGGCAAGGAAGGTGCACGAACTTGTCATCGAGCATACCATCTCTTCTGTCTGCGTTACTATCTTGCTAATTCTGCGGTGTCATAAAAATCTTTAGAACAGTTCACAAGTGCGGTCGGGAGTATGAGCCCATCGATCGCAGTGCACAAACTGACAAAATAAGCAAGAAGGAGACAAACATGTGTAGTTGTGGAAGTTTGTGGTTTTGAAAACCCTTGATTTACCGTCTATTACCTTAAAGATGAAGGGAAGAACGTTCCCGTTGAGAGTCGCCAGTTTGGCGCCCGAGGGCGCCGAAACATTATGCCTCGCGGTAACTTTCCTATGTGTAAATTCATGTTTATGAGTAATTGATCTTAGAGTGTTTCCATATTCAGATATAACCAGAGATTTTGGGTTCGCTCCCCAGCAGAGTCGCCAGTTTGTTAGAACTAGAAAATGGATACGATTTACATTTTCTTGAAATGTTGTGTTTTGTTGCTCTGGGGTTCTGAATAAAGGAAACATTCGTAGACAATCACAAAACATTCATAAAAGTACACAAGGAGAGATATCGCAAAGCGAATTTTATTCCAGAGATCCTGAGATCTTGTACATTCCAGGCCGTGATCTGGCACGAGCCCTTAATTACATCGAATGATCGATGACCCTTGATTAAAAGGCAAAAGACTAGTCAGCAGGGACTATGGTCTTAGAGTTTGTGGTCATAGAGACCTGTATTTGTTTTGTTTTGGACTGAACCATCTTTGTATTCGTCAGATGTCTATGTCCCATGTTTTGGCCGGAGATCCGGGCTGAGACTATCAGGGTTTATGACTGAGAAGGACGACTCTGGGCCTGCGCCTGTCAATGTATGGACAGGTGACCTCGGGAAGTCCACTCTGCAGTTGTGTATACCTGCGTAGCCCAACCGACGGATGCCGTTTTTAATGGGTAGGGCATCGACTGTTGTATTGTGGCAGTTCATAACAATTGTTTTGCAGTGAATTGAAACTCTTTAGTATGGTTTACTGTGATAACCATAGTCCCGTTTATCTAGCTTTCGGCTCAAATCGGGTCACATCTTTACAGTAGATACAAATGATGACATATTCGCATAGTCCTGGATGTTGGCGACATCCCTTTCGAGAAGATGTTTCGTTCATCGTGTCGAATCAGATCGAACTTTGAAGATGCGCAATTCTACTCATTTAGAGGTCCTGGAAAGTCTATTTGACCATTCCATTGCGTCCGGAATGCTCGAAATACCCAAGATAGGCTCAAACGGCACTTGAAAACACTTAAAATTGAGCCCGGTGCGCTCCTGAACATATTCCGGAATTGGCTGATTTTTCGGGTGCGTGGAGGTACAACGCACCCTGAAAATACATATCCGCTTTTTTGTTGATTTTACGGGTGCGTCGAGTAATTTTCAGGTGCGTTGGGGTCCAATGCACCTTAAAAATACAAATCCGCATTTTGCTGATTTTTCGGGTGCGTCGAGCTATTTTCGGGTGCGTGGAGGTACAATGCACCCTGAAAATACATGTCCGCTTTTTGTCCGGTTATTGGGTGCGTCGACCTATTTTTCAGGTGCGCCATCGTACTTATGATTTTTCATGATTCGGACCTGCGGTGGTGTTGGCCGGTGTGACCTTCCGGTGGAAGATACAGGCGATCGGAAAAGAATTCCGGTCACCGGGAAAGTTTTCCGGTTGTCGGAAAGAGATTCCGGCGAGGGTTTCCGGCGGCAAAACTCAGATGCTCAGGGGATAATCTCTCTCTCTCTCTCGTAATCTGTACAAATGAATAGTGGGGGGGGGGGGTATTTATACCCGAGAATACCGGACAATGACCAATGAGGACCTGCCACGTATGACGCACCCCAAAAAATACCTTGACGCACCCTTAAATGGATGCGTTGGGACTCTGACGCACCCCGAAATGAGATTTTGAGATGCGCTGATTTTATGGGTGCGTCGAGCCATTTTCGGGTGCGTTGAGGTACAATGCACCCAAAAAATGCCATGCTGATCATTCGTGATTTTATGGGTGCGTTGGACAATTTTAGGGTGCGTTGAGGTACAATGCACCCTGAAATTGCTGTTACGTATTTCCTGAATTTACGGACGCGTCGAGGGTATTTTTAGGGTGCGTCAAGCCATTTTTCGGATGCGTCAGAGGTGAAACACATCCGAAAACACTTGTTGAATTTTCATGAATTTAAGGGTGCGTCAAGCTGAATAATTGGGTGCGCTTGACGTACTCGTGTTTTGCAAATTTGGGTTTTGCAAAACGGAGGGCCTGTGGGGCCCGTTTCCCGGTGAATCGCCATGCACTGCTTATCATAATTCATGAAGGATGGCCCCGCTTGATTCTGGTCGGTTTCGATCACGGTGATCCGTGGGGTCCACCGGAGAAAATGGCTAAGTACTGGATCCTTTGCAAAACTGGGTATTTTGGGTGCGTCAGGTAGTGTTTTGTGGAATTTTCTCGAAGCACGTGCCCAGTCGATTTGTTTTAGAGGGTACTGACTTTTGGGACCCCAACAGTCTATAAACCATGCAAACCTCACACAATGAGTGATGAATTGGGGTTAGAATATGCACAATTAAGAGCTTAACAGATTGGTGAGAGTTTGAGATCCAAACTCGTCAAGTCCCTGGATTGGGCCATCAGCGGATGGTAAACGCGGTCCTAGATCAAAGGATGTCAAGGTTGATGGTTAACCTGATTTAAAATCAAGACTATAGTGAAATCCGGTGGTCTCATAGGTTAAGATCGTGAACCGGGAGTGGAGTAGGAAAATCGAACCACTATAAATCGTTGTGCATTGTGAGTTTGAATGATTGCTATGTGTTGAATGGCTTAGTCAATCATGAATGCTAACAGTTTGATGAGATGCTTATGATAGTCCTTGCTTACAAATTCATCATATAATTGCCTTGAATGTTATTGTGATAATCTTGGTTGCTAAGATTAACTTGATTAGTTTTAATTGTAATTGGACATTCAAAAAAGTCCAATTCACCCCCCTCTAGGACATTAGGCATATCTCCGAGTATCTCCTCAAGCGATAAAACCGCAATTTCACACGGGAGCGATCTTTATGAATTTGGACGATGAAGCGCCTGCTGAATCTGTCCTCCCTCCTAATCCTCCTGTGGTAAATGCTGAAGCTCAGAGTACGGTTCCCGAAGCGATCGTCACTGCCACAACGGAAGAGATTGCAGTCCCTACCATCGAATTAAGTGCACCTGATTCTGCTGTGGGAGCCCCTCCTTCCGTTGAGCCATTATCAACTGAACCTATCATGAATGCCCCCTCTGTTGTTGTACCATTATCAGCCGAGCCTGCTGCTGAAGTTCCCCTTGCTGCCGGGCTAACCACTAATGCTAATATTCCCGAGGTCGTGTGCGATCCTCCCCAGAATTACCTGAACCATTGACCGAGAGAGTAATGGAGCTTGCCCCAGTGTCGTCTATGCCCCACTGCAGCCTCACCCAGTGCCCTTGCTGCTGTCATTCCTGAAGTTGCTGGTATATCATCTATATTATTTATATATAGATATAGCTTCGTTCTGTTTGTTTCCTTTCTTCTGTGGTTTCTGTATGTTAATGTTTATCATCTTCTTTGCCAGCAACCGCTTCTGCCAACGTCCCAGCGTCTACGGTCTTGCCCGAGGTATTTATTTCATCTCTTCGTGGCCTGTCAAGGACCAAGGCGAATCTTCTGAAGAGCCTTCTGTCTGATATTGCCGGCTCCTTGAAGAATGAGGATGAATGATCTATCTTGGACGAAGCACTGCAGGCATTAGGACTCAATGCTGCCTGGCTCGGGATCAACCTATCTTTGATAGTTAGTCACGTGGCTCAATTCAAGGAAGGGGTGGCTCGAGTAAATGAGGCGAAGAATCTCCAAGTTGACCCTTCTGTCGAGGAAAAGCACGGTCATTTGCGATCCCTTCTTATGAAACTCGAGTTACATGAGGCAGGCGTGGCTGCAGTGAGGAAGGACTGGCAGGTTGCTGATGTTGGGTGCTAAGAAGCCACCGAACGTCTTGCGGAGATAGACAATGAGATAGCTCGGCTACGAGCTGAACGTTCGATTGTCCTCCTCAAATTTTCGAAGTTTAGTGGTCAAAAGGCTCGTCTGCAATCCTCCCTTGATCAACATGAAGCGGAGTGTAACGTCGTGAAGGCTCAAGTTGCAGAGTTGGAGTAGTCTCTCCAGGACATTCCTGACCCTGCCCAAGTTTTGGCTGAGGCTGAAATAGCGCGGAAGGCGATTGAGGAATCTGCAGCATACTTGTTAGACTAGTGTTTAAAAACTTTAAACAGTTGAGCTGTAATGATCTTCATTCATAATTTTAGAACACGTTGTAATAGATAATGTATCAATATGTATACTATTGCAGTTTTGGATTCATGATGTGTTTCTAGCTTATTTGTAATTTTTGAGTTTTGAATGTAAACTGATTGAGCTATTTGGGAAAGAGCGTCCCCCTGTTAGGACCCAAACCTATGCTTGTGTGAACAAGGATGTGATCGAGCCTTAGTTAAGGGCTTATTCCCTTTCTTGATGGTCTTGAAAAGGGCGGGGTGTCATGTTTGATGTGTCTTGAGTCTTAACAACTTTCTGATACCTGTGGAAGCACAAAAATAGATGATTAGTACTTTGATTTAACCATTATGTGGTATCATTGCTTTCGGTATCTGTTTCGTTACTCTTTCCCTCTAATGGGGTGTTTACAAACTACAATGATAAGTTTGTGTTAAGTATAATATCTTTTCAAAAATCGACCGTTCACCAGTCAACTGATGCCCTGCCCTTTGCAATCTATTACCCGATAGGCTCCATTGGAATACACTTCATCGATGATACACACTGGATCCCATTTCGGATCGAATTTACTCTTGGGACCTTGAGCCAGCGCCGGACGTTTCATCATTAGCACCAAGTCACCCCTTTTGAACGACCTACCGCGGACTCATTTATCGTATGAGGCTGAGATTTATTTCTGATACATTTCAAGCCTTTGCTGAGCGGCGAGTCTCTTTTCATCTAGATCATCCAGCTCGACCATTCTAATCTTAGCATTGTACTCGGTCGTCAAGGAGTGTCGTGTTAGTACATCTTTTGTTGTCAATTGGCGTGTTGGTTGGTTGCGTCTTGTCGTGTGAGCCCCGGTCGGAGTATTGAAGATCAAGACTTGAAGATTACGCTTCGTCCATTGCTCAAGCTCATGATGAAACAAGGTCTCAGGTAAGTTGCATATAGATCGACCATAGGAAACCCAAAACATCAAAGAATGGTGTAATGACTCACATATCTCTTACCACTCCCTCTCGACCCTTGCACAAGTTTATCAGACTTGTGGTCCATGGCTGGTGCTAAAAGTAATTGAAGATATGTCCATACATTGGACCCCATGCACCAAATCACTTCATGCCTCATCATTGAAGCGATCCACTACTGTGTTGAAGGACTTGGTCCAGCAAGCTCGCTGTGACAAAACCATCTAGACAAGCCGACTGGTCTTGATAGGTCGGCCAGGCTTCTCAAACACATCAGCAACCTTGCTGTGAAGAATGCAGATGGACAGCCGACCGGTCTTGACCGGTCGGCCAGGCTTTTCAAAGTTCAACAGAGAACTTGCTGTGAGATAAGGAAATGGACAGCCGACCGGCCTTGACCGGTCGGCCATCAGATCACATGTTGTCCAGCAAGCATAGCCGACCAGTCTTGACCGGTCGGCCTGGATTAATCAGATTGTTCCAGCAAGCACAGTCGACCGGTCTTGACCGGTCGGCCTGTTTTCTCTAAACTGTCCAGCAAGCACAGCCGACCGGTCAAGACCGGTCGGCCTGTTTTCTACAATTGATCCAGCAAGGTGAGACGACCGATCAAGACCGGTCGGCCTGTTTTCTACAATTGATCCAGCAAGGTGAGCCGACCGGTCTTGACCGGTCGGCCTGTATTCTGTATTCCTCCAGTAAGGGGATCCGACCGGTCTTGACCGGTCGGCCAGACCCAGATGTGGCTTTGGATTTTGAATGACGACCGGTCCGTCCGACCGGTTGAGACCCCTCTCTGACAGGTCGGTCGTGACCGTTTTAGATCCGTTGGGGCCATCATTTGGGGCTCTATATAGCCATGACTTGTGGTCTTTCATGGTATGCATTCAACACCCTTCAAGAGCTAAGAGAGAGAGAGCTTTTACTCACATCCTCCTACCCTCTTTGCTCTTGTTCCCCTTGAGTTCATCATTCAAACCTAGCCATTAATGGCTTATCAATGAGTATTCAAAGCTCGGTTTGAAGTATGAACTCAAGACCTTCATTCATGGCTGACCTACCTTCGGAATATATTTATGAGGTCGTTTATAGCCATTGAATGTTTGTAGTTTGGTAGTTCCCTCATTACCATTGCATTGAATAGGCAAGAGGAACTAGACCAACTCTCTCCCAACTACCCGGCATTAACATATCCTCATCATTTGCATCAGTAGCTGATCTTGGGAGCACAAAGAGAAGCTGAAGCACGTGGAGCTGAAGCTACTCATCAAAGGCATCGAATCGGGGCTCAATCGTCTAGGTATGTCTAGTTTTTTAGAGTCCATTTATTCAATCATTATTCCCTGGATTGGGAAACTCCGGCGGGAGGGTACGTGACCATCCTTGGATTAGGATTGGTGAGAGTTTGAGATCCAAACTCATCAAGTCACTGGATTGGGCCATCGATGGATGGTAAACGCGGTCCTAGATCAAAGGATGTCAAGGTTGATGGTTAACCTGATTTAAAACCAAGACTATAGTGAAATTCGGTGGTCTCATAGGTTGAGATCGTGAACCGGGAGTGGAGTAGGGAAACCGAACCACTATAAATCGCTGTGCATTGTGAGATTGAATGATTGCTATGTGTTGAATGGATTAGTCAATCATGAATGCTAACTGTTTGATGAAATGTGTATGATAGTCCTTGCTTACAAATTGCTCATATAAATGCCTTGAATGTTATTGTGATAATCTTAGTTGATAAGATTGACTTGATTAGTTTTTAATTGTAATTGAAATTTGAAAAGTCTTATTCACCCCCCTCTAGGACATTAGGCATATCTCCAAGTATCTCTATAAGCGGTAAAATCACAATTTCATGTCGGAATGCGACCCGTAGTGATTCAACTTGTATCTCTATCGGGATCACAGCTTCTGTACCGTACATCAATGAGTAGGGTGTAGCTCGAGTGGTTATGCGGTATGTGGTCCTGTATGCCCATAATGCTTCGGGTAATCGTCTGTCCCAGTCTTTCTTATTCTCTACCACTGTCTTTTTCAAAATCTTCACGATAGTCTTATTGAATGCCTCGCCAGCCCATTCCCAGGAGGATAATAAGGCGATGAATAGAAATGCTTAATCTTGAACTTTGGGCACAGCTTATCGATAATGGCATTTTTGAAGGGCGTTCCGTTGTCGGTGGTGATTCTTTCGGGAATACCATGTCGATCTAATATGGAGTGACGAATGAAATTTTCAGCGTGCTTGGCTTTCATGTTTCTCAAGGCAATTGCTTCAGCCCATTTGGAGAAATAATCAGTTGCAGCAAGAATGTACTGGTGCCCCTGAGAGGATGGCCGACTGATCGGTCCGATCACGTCCATGCCCCAGGCGGTGAAAGGACAAGATATTACTGATTGATGTAACTCTTCCGGTGCCGAGTGTATTATATCTACATGGATCTGGTATTGATGACACTTCTTAACATATTCTATCACATCCTTTGTCATCGTGGGCCAATAATACCCCATGTGTCGGACACGGTGATGTATGTTCTTGCCTCCTTGGTGAGCACTGCACTCTCCTCCGTGAGCTTCCTTCAATGTGGCATACGCTTCATCTTGGTCCAAGCAACGCAACAACACTCCCTCATATGAGCGCTTGTAAAGGACGTCATTCTGTATTATGAATGAACCAGCGCGTCTCTTAACCTGTGTGCGCATCTTGGGATGTTCTGGTAAAAATACCTATTTCAAGTAGTCAACGAATGACCTTTTCCAGTTATTTTCTTCTGTGATTTAGAAGCAACAGATGGGATTCACGCTTGATTCGTCGCCACCCAATACAGTTGTCGGAAGGATCCTTCTTTCTTCGATCGTAACTTGAAGTGGGCTGCCTCCTGGATTAGCCAGAGCAGCGGCTAGGCTAGCCAACGCATCGGCATGTACATTCTCCTGCCTCGGTATATGTGAAATGCTGATATTACGAAACTGGTTGAACAGTGATTGTGCTTGGTGGCAGAAAGGCAACAACTCAGGTTTGTGAACCTCATATTCTGTTGTCAGCTGTCGGATGACTAGCCTAGAGTCACCATAGATCTGTATTGCTTTGATACGCATCTCGAGGGCGAGATGTAGTCCGATAATGAGGGCTTGATATTCCGCTTCGTTGTTGGTACAAGCTGGCACGATCGTAAACGAGTAGGGCAACAAATCTCCCTGCGGGCTGATAAATATAACTCCCGCTCCTGCCCCTGTTGACCTAGAGGCTCTGTCAAAGTACATCTGCCAGAGTCGTGGTTCTTCGATCATCATAACCTGATCATCTGGGAGGTCACATTCCATTTCTTCGCTGCTCGGGACTGGGTGCGCAGCGAGAAAATCTGCAATCGCTTGTCCTTTAATAGCTCGGGCTGGGACATATGTGATGTCGAAGTCAGAGAGGAGAAGGGCCCACTTAGCTAAGCGCCCAGACAGCATAGGCCGGTTCATAAGGAATTTGATCGGGTCCGCCTTGGATATCAACGTTATTTGGTGCGAGAGGCAGTAATGCCTAAGTTTCTTCACAGCGAAAACGAGAGCGAGACATTTCTTCTCGATCGCTGAGTAGTTAAATTCCGCCCCCACCAATGTGCGGCTCAAATAATATAGCGCGTTTTCCTTTCCTTCCTCGTTCTTCTGTGCAGGAGTGCCCCTAGTGAATTATCACCTATTGTGATGTATAAAATAAGCGGCTTTCCCTTGATCGGGGTGACAAGGACTGGAGAATTCCGAAGCATTTCTTTTAGTAAGTCGAAAGCTTTCTGGCAAGCGTCGTCCCATTCAAACTTAACGTCTTTCTTGTTAAGGCGGGAGAACGGCTGACAACGACCAGCCAGATTCGAAATGAATCTTCTTAGATATGCCACGCGGCCTTGAAAACTCTTTAACTGTTTTAAATTCTTGGGTGGTGGCATTTCTCTGATGGCCTTAATCTTGGCAGGGTCGATTTCTATACCCCTGTATCTGACAACAAATCCCAAGAATTTGCCGGACGCGACCCCAAATGCGCACTTTAGCGGATTCATACGGAGACTCTTCTTGCGCAATCGCTGGAATACATGCCTCAAGTGCTCCCTGTGTTGTTCATGATCGGCCGACCTTACAACTAAATCATCTACATAGTATTCAACGTGCTTGTGCATCATATCCTGAAATATAACATGCATTGTCCGCTGGTATGTTACCCCTGCATTTTTCAATCCGAAGGGCATCACGCGGTAACAGTAGATGCCGAGAGTTGTGCGGAAGGCCGTAGCTTCTTCGTCTTCCGAGGCCATGTGAATTTGATTGTATCCGGAATACCCGTCCATGAAGGACATTACTGCATATCCTGTGGTGCTGTCAATCAACAATTCTGGGATCGGCAAAGGAAAATCGTCTTTAAGGCAGGCTTCATTAAGATTCCAGAAGTCAATGCAAACTCGGATCTGTCCGCTCTTCTTCTTGACTGGCACAATGTTTGAGATCCATCGAGGGTACTTCACCTCTCAAACGAATCTAGCCTGAATCAGTTTTTTTATTTCTTCTTCAATCTTGGGTATAACATCAGGATGAAATTGTCATTGAGGTTGCTTCACTGGCTTCTTTTCCTTTATGATACTCAGCTTATGCATGGCGATTGTCAGACTGAGCCCGGGTATTTCTAAATATGTCCAGGCAAAGACGTCCTTATTCTCCTTCAATAGCTGCATGTATCTCTCTCTTTTATCTCCCGGGACGTTTTTGCTCAAATATGTATTCCTGGGTTCTTCGAGGGTGCCCAAATTCACCTCTTCGAGTTCATCAACTGTCGGTTGCCCACCATCTTCTAGTTGCACGGGTTCGACGCCTGGCTGGATAATGTCGATATGATCTTGCACTTGAATTTCCTCCACTGGGCCGATGGTAATCATGTTCGTACTCGCCTTGGTTCCTAGACCTTCTCCGTTTCTGTATACTTATATTTTTCAAATGGAGCTAGCAATCTTTTCTTTGTGCTTGAACCTTGACCGGAGAATCCCATATTCCTCATAATCTTCCGACTGACTCTGCTATATCTCTTCTCTTCTATCTGTCGAGGTTGGGCAGATCTCTTTCCCTCTTCTCTCTCTTCTGATGGTACTGGCTGACTCGGCCCTGAGTGAAACTTAATATCTTTCTGGGTGATATCTCTTGACAGCACGACGAATTGGCTTGGAGCTTTTGGGAATGGCTTGGTCCTTCCTATCTTGGGTACTGGCATATTGAAGCTGGACTTGAGCACACTCATATGTTGATCTGAGATCAGTTTTAACACGGACTACCCTGGCTGACATAGGTGTTGCGATACCACATAGAACTTCTTCATAATCGGCTAAGGGTGGTTTTCCAACTGATATCGGGGTCTTTCCTAGGTGATGGGCTGAGGTTTACTTTTCTGCACGAACTTCTCAATTTGGGGTTTTGCCCATTGCCCTTTCTTCATTATATCGGGTTTTTTTGCTGGTTTTACCTCTATCGGACAGGTTGTAATATTTTGCATCGGCCAAAAATGACTCAGCTATTGTGTATGGCTTCGGATCTGTCGCTACCCTGTATTGGACACCATCTCTGCTATATTTGAAGCACTGGTGATACGTTGAAGGGATAATGCAATTCTTATGGAGCCAGGGCCTTCCTAAAAGGAGGTTGTATGTTGTCACTGCATCGATCACCTGGCATGTTACTTTCGTTGTTAGTTCTTCAATCTCCAGCATCACTGTGATTGATCCGAGCGTACGCTGACTGTCTTGATTAAAGCCTTGAATCATCATGAGGCTCGGGCGTAATACCGATTGCCTATAACCCAGTTTCTGTAGTGTTTTCAATGGCTAATATTTACAACAGACTCATCGTCCAACATGCACCTCTTGACCTCGGTATCCCTGATTGTTCCTGTGACTATCAATGGATGATTGTGCTCTACTAATTCGATCGTGCAGTCTTCTTCTGAGAAAGTGATTGTTGAAGGATGGTTGACAGGCATGACTTGCGACACCGGTATATACCCCTCCCAAAATTTATCTGTATTATTCATTTCTTCTTCTATCTCTATCATCATGGTCTCCCTGGCTTCACTGTCAAGTAAAGCATTGATTAACATATCTTTGCACACTTTTGAGAGACATAAAGTATCGTATATGCTCAGGCGGTTGGGAACCTTTCGTAGGTTCGCCACAACGTTATACGCCACTGGTCTTGGGCTTGACTGACCGATCGTGGCTTCTACGACCTTCTCTTTCAATTTCTGCGTGCGGGGTCTCTCTTGTGGTCTGTCAGGGGTACCATCTTCTTGCATCGGGTCGTCTAGTCTTGGAGGGGTACGGTCGGGCATTTGCTTTCCTGAGGTAACCGCGTCAACCTCCTCCTCAATTACTTACGGGATCTCTTCGGTTGGTGCTTGTTCGACAAACGATACCATTCCACAATGTACCATGTCTGTCACGGGTCGTATCTGTCCTTGTAATAGTTTTATCCTTCCTCTTCCTCTGCTCTTTCTTCGATTAACGAGCCTTCGTCTGTTCTCAAGTCCTTTCTTGCTACTGACCAGGGTCCATGGTTCCTTCGGTTCAGGGAATGGAGTTGGTTGGTTGGTTTCACCTTGTATTGGGATTGTTGAAATTGCCTCGGCTGTCTCCTTTGCTGTCTCAGGTACCTTCATGCTGATGACCCCTTGATTGATCAACCGTTGTATCCTTCCTTTCAGGGAGAAGCAATCTTCTGTCTGGTGGCTGATGCATCGATGATATTTGCAGTATTTGGGGTCATTTATTTATCCGACTTCATGGGGATGAACAAGTTCTGGTAGTCATATTAAGCCTTCCTCGATCAATTGTTCCATGATCGGAACTAGATCGGCCATATCGAATGTATATGGGCTGTTCGCCCTTTCTCTCTCGGCTATCGATACGCGTTTCGGTACATAGGGCCTTTTACTCTTGTCTTGTATAACTGTTGTCTTTATCTCTGTCCCATGATCGACAGCGGGACGTTTGCGGTCTTTCTGGTCCCTACTTTTGTTAACTTGATGAGTCTCCACTACTCTTCCCACCTCTCTCTTCTGTCTCTCGGGTCTGAAGTTTACCCGGGATGCTGCTTCCTCCACTAGATGCGCTTTCGTCGCCAGCTCGTGAAAGGAGTTAAAGGTATTGCTTAACAAGCCATATGAGATCATCGGGTCTAGGGTCCTTAAACACATCTTCATCTGCTCGTCTTCTCTGGGTAATTCGCGACATTGAGCCGCTATGGTTCCCCATCGGTCAATGAACTTCTCGACTGGTTCACCATTTCTCTGTCTGACGATCGTTAGGTCTGTTAACGAGATCTCTCTCTTTGGCGTGAAGAACTTTAAGATGAAGGTGTCCTGCATTTGATCCCATGTCCTTACAGAGCCGGCCGGTAGCGACATGTACCATTGAAAGGCCTTCCCTGTCAGGGTAGATCCGAACAGCCGCATGCAGTACTACGAGACTGCAGACCAGTTTCCTAGCGTAGTCAAGAAGTGGGTGATGTGCTCTTCTGGGATCCTCTACCGTCAAACTTTTCGAAGTCCGGGCATCTGAAATTGGCCGGGAATGGTACCTCTTCTACCTCTGGTGGGTATGGGACCCGATATTTGTAGTTACCTCTCCTCTCTTTCTCTTTTTCTTGCTGCATTATATGGGCTATCGTTTGGGATAACTCTTCTCGTGATACATGAGATGCGGAAAGTGGCGCACGTCCCATTGGCGCGACCCTGAGTTGGATTGGCGGTTTAGGCTCAGCCAGACCTTCCGCTGCCCCTTGTGACTCCTCCGCCGACTGACGGGTGGGCGGCGCGATACTTCTGGTGGCATTCTGCGCTATCATAGTGGTCAAGGCTTCCTGGATAACCCTCATTCGATTGTTTGTCTCGTGATTAGCCTTAACCAATTTATCAATCTGATCTTGGAATGGAGTTAATTCTTCTACCTCATAAGGTTCTTCTTCTTCTTCTGCGGCCACTTGGACCATCACCACTTGCGCCAACGGGATTTTTTGAGCTGGACTCTGTTTCTGCTCAGGGGTCGTCACGGGTTTGAATTTTACATGCGCGGGCTTAGTAGTCTTTTGTGAGGTACGAACGGCTTCGGACAACGGCGGGAACTGCTCGACTGTCATCGCGGGCGCTGCGGGCTTGGCTGATGTGACCTGCCTGTTAATAGGGATCTTCTGCCCCTTCTTCGGCTGCCACTGTTTCTTGATCACGGGGCGAGGTCTTGCAACGTTCGCCTTCCTATATGCTGCTATGATGGCAGCTTTCTTCTGTTCCTTCTTCTGCCTTCGGGTCTCAACCAACTGTCATTCTGAGCTTGGGTTTGTAGTTGTGGTGGAACGGGAGAAGCTGAAGCCTTCGGTGGCAAGGAAGGTGCACGAACTGGTCATTGAGAATGCCATTTCTTCTGTCTGTTCTAGTATCTTGCAATTCTGCGGTGTCAAAAAATCATTAGAACAGTTCATAAACGCGGCCGAGAGCATGAACTCATCGATCGCGGTGCATAAACTAACATAAATAAGCAAGAAGGAGGGAAGTACGTGTAGTTGTGTAAGTTGTGGTTTGAAAACCATTAATTTACCGTCTATTGCCTTAAAGATGAATGGAAGAACGTTCTCATTGAGAGTCACCAGTTTGACGCCCGAGGGCGCCGAAACATTGTTCCTCGCGTTAGCTTTCCTGTATATACATCCATGTCTGTAAATAATTAATCTTAGAGTGTTTCTATACTCAAAGCTAACCAGAGATTCTGATATTGTTCGAAGTCCCCAGTAGAGTCGCCAGTTTGTTGGAACTAGAAAATGGACACAAGGACACTTCCTTGAAAATAATGGTGTATATTGTGTTTGTTTTGTTGCTCTAGGGTTCTGAGTAATGGAAACATTCATAGACAATCACAAGCATTCACAAAAGGTACACAAGAAGAGATATCGCAAGGCGAATTTTATTCTAGAGATCCTGACATCTTGTACATTCCAGGCCGTGATCTGGCACGAGCCCTTAATTACATTAAATGATGGATGACCCTTGATTAAAAGGCAAAAGACTAGTCAGCAGGGACTATGGTCTTAGAGTTTGTGGTCGTAGAGACCTGAATTTGTTTTGTTATAGACTGAACCATCTTTGTGTTAGTCAGATGTCTATATCCAATGTTTTGACCGGAGATCCGGGCGAAGACTGTCAGGGTTTTTACTAAGAGGGTACGACTCTGGGTCTGCAGCTATCATGTGTGGACAGGCGACCTCGGGAAGACCGGTCCACAGTTGTGTGTACCTGAGCAGCCCAACTGACGGATGCTGTTTGGATGGGTAGGGCATCGACGGTTGTGTTGTGGCAGTTCATAACAATTGCTTTGTAGAGAATCGAAACTCTTTGATGTGGTTTATGGTAATAACCATAGTCCCGTTTATCTAGCTTTCGACCCAAATTGGATCACATCTTTACAGTAGATATAAATAATGACATATTTGCATAGTTCTGGATGCTGGCGGCTTCTTTTCGAGAAGTCATTTCATTCAACGGGTCGAATTGAGTCAAACCTTGAAGATGGTCAATTTTATACATTTAGAGATCTCAGAACGTGCATTTGACCATTCCATTGCGTCCGGAGCGCTCGAAATACCCCAAATAGGCTCAAACAGAACTTGAAAACACTTAAAATTGAGTCCGGTGCACCTGTAAATATGTTCTGCAATTGGTTGATTTTTTGGATGCATGGGACTTATTTTATGGGTGTGTGGGCTCCAACGCACCCTTAAATTAAAGTACCGGTTTTTTTTATGAATTTAGGGGTGCGTGGAGCATTTTATGGACGCGTGGGACCCGAATTTATGGACGCATGGGCCATTTTTCAAGTGCGTGGGACATCAATATATAGATCTCAATTACATCGAATTTATGGATGCGTGGGTGTTCACTCCCCAAGTGTAGGGTTGCGATGTAGTAATAATTCGGAAAGACCGAGTATCGTTCCCACAAAGATTTATGAATGGGTATTCTCAGAATTTAACTAAAACAACTAATAATTAAGATTTTATTAAGAACTAAAGCTGGAAAATAATGATTTGGGTTTAAATAGTGAATGTGTAAGGTAATATCAATCTAAAAAGGCACTAGAGCGCCAAGGATCCACTTTTGATAAGTTTCAATGCATCGACACAACTAGATCTCACATAACTCAATCGGAATCAAATTCATATCTCTATCTGATCGGAATATAGAGCGGTTAAATCAACAATTATCCAAAACAGTTGCTTATTCATTGATTCAATTCCCACATCAATGCTCAGGCCTTGGGCACACTCAATTGTGTAGGCCAAGCCTCTTCCCAATCTAGTTGAGATTCACAGCCATAGCTTTCATCAAATCTTGTCACTAGACTTGATTACAACTAATGATTAGAACTCTTATCAAATCAAAATCAATCAGCAAACAGCTATTTCAGATTATAATAAAAAGATAAAAACTTTAGTTGAATAAGTTCCCACATGAAGATCGGGCCATTGTACACAAGGCAATCAAAGAGTCTACCATGCCCGGAGTCGATGATAGATCAATGAACTACACAAGCATAAACAATGCCCAGAAGGTAAGCTACTAAGCTTAGAATCACTAAGAATCACATGAGCCAGGAGTCATCAAGAGATCAAAGTAAAACCAAACTAGCACTTGATTCAAACTCATATTGAACTAAAATTCTTCAATTAAAACATAAAAGGAAACCTAGGTTGCATCAATCCATAAAAAACAAATCAAAAGCTTCACCTCTTAGCCCTAGCTAAGAGGTTTTAGTTCATCTCTAACGTCCTTGAACTAGAAGCCTCAAAAACATAAAAAACTACTAAAACAGGAAGAAAACTAAGAAAACTTGAAGTAGAATCTGTCTCCCAAGCAATCCCCACGTCCTAGCATGCCCTGGTATGAAGAGGAGAAGTCCCTTTTATAGATTGGGACAGAAGATTCCAAAATTTAGCAAGGAATTACGCAATTGCGCAGAGAAAATCGGAGCTTCACGCACACGCTGTTGCACTGACAACCGGTCTGGCGACCTGTCTGAGACTGTGGACGACCGGTCGCACGACCGGTCTCAAAACTTCCAAAATCATCTAGTGAGTTTTGTGTTTCTGGACTACTCTCGACCTGTCTGGCGACCGGTCTGGCGACCGGTCTACAGAGGAGAAAAACAGTCCAAAAAAATATACTGTAGACCTGTTTGTCGACCTGTCTGGCGACCGGTCTACAGACAGGTCTAAGCACAAAATTTCAAATTTTCTTCATCATCTCTTCTCTTTCTTTCTTGCTTCTTTCTTCCACCTTTCCACACTTGTTCTATTGATCTTCAATGCATACAAAGTGACTCTTTTAACCATAAATTGGTGAAGTCTCCTTCTCATTCCTACAATCACAAATCCATGCATTAGATTAGTCTTTAAATCATGAAACCATGCATAATGAGTGATGAATTGGGGTTAGAATATGCACAATTAAGAGCTCAACAGTGGGACCAAATTTATGGACGCATGAGCCATTTTTCGGGTGCGTGGGACCGAATTTGCAAATCTGAACTTCGTCGAATTTATGGACGCGTGGGCCATTTTTCGAGTGCGTGGGACCATTTTATAGGTGCATACCCACACTTGGTGATTTTCAGGATTCAGACCTACGGGGAAAATGCTAGCGATCAAAAGGAATTCCGGCGACCCGGAAGGGTTTCCGGCGATCGGAAAAGTATTCCGGCGAGGGTTTCCGGCGGGGATTTTTGAATTCCTAGAGGATGGCAGTTCTCTCTCCCTCTGAAAAACCTGAAAATGATTCGTTGGACGGGGTATTTATAGCCGAAGACACCGAAACTCCACCAATGAGGAGCTGCCACGTGCCACGCACCCCTAAAATACCCTCAACGCACCTTAAAATTGACGTGCGGAGGTCCGACGCACCCAAAAATGATTTCTGAAAATACCTGATTTATCGGGTGCGTGGGACTTAATTTCTGGGTGCGTGGGACTCAACGCACCTTTAAATTAAGTGCCTGATTTTTAGTCGAATTTACGGATGCGTGGGGCATTTTTGGAGTGCGTGGGGCACCAAATCACCTTTAAATGAATTCATGTTTTTGCTGATTTTTCAGGTGCATGGATACCCGAATTTATGGATGCGTGGGACGTAAATAGAAACTCCACCATTTGGGTTTTGAATTTTGATGGGTTTGTGGGGCCCGTTTGATTGTGAAATCACATGCGTTGTTCATCATAAATCACAAAGAAGTTATGGGTCCGATTCTGGACGGTTCTGATCATGGTGATTGGCAGGGCCCGCGGGAGATTTCAGCCAAAATTGGCTAAGGGAATCTTTGTAAATCTCCGTTTCGCATGCATCGAAGGCGTTTTGCGTGATTTTTTTGGAGGTATATGGCTATTTTGCTTGTTTTAAAGGGCCCTTACCTTTTGGGACCCCAACAGCAGTACGCCAACAACGTTGGTGAACCGAGATCCAATCTCCGGTCTCACCCCACAAACGATAAACAGGAAGAAATAATAACTAGAAGTAGAATCTAAGCAAACCAACAATCCACAAGACAAATTTTACGTGGAAAAACCTCAAACAAGGGTAAAAAACCACGGTGCAAACTTCCACTATGAAGAAGACAAAGTTACAAGCAATACACTTACCTTCACTGATGCTCTCATGCACAGAGATGGTCATTTTCGCTAACCTCTCGCCTCTTTCTTACCTTGGACGTAATGAAATCCTAATCTCATAGCCTAATCTCGGATTACAACCCTTTTTATAGTAAAACCCAAAAATAGAGCCCAAAATAGGAAACCCTACACTTAACTTCACGGCCGGTCGGGTGCCCGGTCAGACTGGTTCGAGCGCCCGCCCATTACAAAAATTGTTCAGCAAGAAGCAACATTAAACAGACGAATATCGGGCGCTCGGTCACAAACCATCTGGGCGCCCGACTGTTCCTAGAACAGTCCAAAGACTTCTGTCTCAAATATACTGAATATCGGGTGCCCGATCCACTGACCGTCCGGGCGCCCGACCATCCCCAGATGTGAATGGCTCCACACCTCAACAATCTCCCACTTGGAGACACATCACTATCGTCCTTCGTCTTCTACATTCGGAGTACACCACCTTCCGTCTTCAAGCATGAAGACTAATCAAAGCTGAATAGAGCTTCATCCACTCCCGTGTGACCGCCTTGGTTAACATATCCGCAGGATTCTCACTTATATGGATCTTCTCTAAAACAATTGATCCATCTTCTAGTAACGAACATATGAAGTGATATTTGATGTCACTACAAGAAATTCTATTTTTACCGATGAATTATTTCGTCGGTAATCAGTAAAATTTCATCAGGAAATCTTTTTCCCGACGAAATTTTTCGCGGCTAACATCGTCGCAGAAAGGCCGTCGGTAAAGGTTTTTGCCGACGAAAAAAATTTTCGTAGGTGATAATAAAACCATTACCGACGAAAAACTTCGTCGGAAAAATATATGAATTTTTGTCAGAAAAAAAAGTTATACGTCGGTGAAAAAACTTTTACCGACGAAATTGTCCGTCGGTAAATGCTTTACCAACGAAAAATTTCATCGGTAATAAACCTGAAAATCTTTTATCGACGAAATATTTCATCGGTAAAATGTTTCCAGGTTTATTACCGACGAAATTTTTCATCGGTAAAAGTTTCCCAATTTTATTACCCACGAAAAGTTTCATCGGTAAAAAACTTTTCCATTTTTTTACCTACAAACAATTTCGTCGGTAATAGTATTTCCTGTCCCGGTTCCATTTGTTTTCAAAATTCAGAAAAATTTATGATATACACCTGTAAAGAAACCTATACATTTTTCTCCTATTCACATCCACATACATACGAATAAACAGAAACTATACCATCCATACACAAATAATCCATTCCACATCCACAAACAAACAATATTCATCCACACACAAATACATATAAGTTAAAAGTCGTATATTAAAAAAAATAATCACGAAGATGAAGGTGGAGGTGGCGGGGCATCGGCGCCAAAGCGTGCAGCGAGAGCCTGAAACATCTCCTGCATCCGTCGCTCATGCTCTTGCTACTCCTGCCGCAACTCCTCGATCCTCCTCTCCTGCTCCTCCCGTCGCCTCTCCTCCTCCTCCCGTCGCCTCTGCTCCTCCTCCCGTCGCCTCTGCTCCTCCTCGCTACGCCTCTACTCCTCCTCCTCCCTACGCCTCTGCTCCTCCTCTCTCTGCCTCTCCAACTGCTCTCGAATCTCATCGATGACGACCCGCAGCTGCTGAACCTCTCTCTGCAATATCAGCTCGGCGTTGAGCGCTCTCACCAGCTACGGATCGGCTGGAGCCACTTCTAGTTTGTGCCATGAGCTTGGCACCATGGCCAAGCCCACGCACATATCCAGAACGGGTGCCAAGCACCTCGCTCAGGATTTCTGGCTCACTCCGCTGACTACCATCAGGAGTGGGCTGACTGCGTATGGTGTCCATCGCCACCTGTAATGAAAACATATGAAATTTCATAAAAAAATGACATGAATGACATTATTATTAATCAATGCGCAATTAAATTTTACAAAGTAAAGATTTTTACCCAATGCTCACTGGCTCTAGAATGAACCCAAGATCCCGTCACCTGCCGACAGTGAGTCCCTCTGTAGAGGTCTATTGGTCCAGGCTCCTGGCCGATAACGGAATCTCGCTGCGCAATCGAAAGGAAAAAAGACTTATAATAAATGCCAATCAAAATAATATATTAACTTAATAATCATCAATAATTTCTTACCATGTCGTAACGATGTCGTACAAATGACTTTGAACCAGCTACGTGGTTCAGTTGTAACTTTTTCCTGTTCGCAGAATTTATTCTACTCCTCTTCTGAACACATTATACAAAATACATTTCTATTAATTGCGAATTTAATTACAAATTTAATTGTTACCTTAAGATATCGTACATGTAAATATTACCTGAAAAGCCTCCGACGAAAATCTCTCGCAGAGTATCGGCCAGTCGTCTGTAGTAACGTGTGGCGGTGCGGACAGTACGGCCTCATCGTGTGTCCTGCACCGCTTATACCGCTGGTGTAACTCTCCGCGGTACTCCTTAAACCGCTCTCTAATCATGTCGTTGACGGCATGAGAAATGTAGGGAACATTCAAATCGAAGTCAAATTTATCCTACAGTTTCGTAAATAATAAATTAAGGCAATAAACTTAATAACAATAGGACTTAACCGTAAATGAACTTTCACAAAAGAAATTTTCAATTTACTAAACTTTACCTGAAGGCGCTGACGGATGAGCTGTCGCACATCATCTGTCACGTCAGTCCAACGGGGGGTGGTGGCGGGGATCAGAGATCAGCATAGGATACCGACCTCAGACGTAAACAGTCTGGCACTATCCCCAACAGGTCTAAGGCAGTCCTGTGGGAACTCTACCGCCACCCTACCCTCACGCGTAAGTCGCTCTAAAACTAACCCACGCGTGGGTCCACGTCCTCGTCGGCTGGTAGAAGATGCTGTTGCGAAAAGATATATGTAAATAACAATATAAACAGAAATCACTAAATAAATGTCTAGACTTACATGCAGTGCCCGGTGTATGCTGAACCAAAGGATCAGATGACTGTGATGCACCGTGCGACGTCGATGCTGTCTGCGTCGCATCACGGGTGGAAGGGGTAGATCCAGTGCACGAATGACCTGATCTCCCACCTGGTGCCATGACTGAATATATCTGAAATACAAACTTATAAATTTAAACAATGTCAATGCAAGTTTATAAACATCATTGTAGAGTGAATTTGTACTTATGCTTAGAGAGATGATAAAAATATGATTAGACCATTACATTATAATGCAAACAGAATATAATAAAACCGTAAATAGAATATAAAAGTTGAAAAATCCATTACACATTGTCATTCTATATTAAATACATATATTTCATTGTAATACAAATCAACTTCGGATCAACTATCCGAAATACTCTCTGCGTAAGTTATCGTACGCTGCAGATGTATATGTCAAGCTGTATGAAGCACTCGACATTGTTACAGCCAACATGCCAGTCACAATAGGAGAAATCTGATCTCTCGGGACTCCATTCAGACGTGCAAGTGATAATGTCGAATCTTCCATACGAAGTTTCCCACGGTTATATTCCTCAATCAGGTCCGAAATTTCTTTGAGATTGTATAATCTTTCATCTGAGTCATCGTCTTCCTCCCTACATTTCTCGACCAGACCGGGTATCTCTCTGGCCCTACCAGAAGAATATAGGGCCGGAAAGTCCATCCGCAACAGCTGATGAAGTATGCTGCGTGCTTCCGCTATGCTCCAGTTTGTGAAGAACATGATCAGAAAGTGACTTAACTGTAAATGTAGATTATAAACAAGTCAATTCAGGAAAAAAATCATGACTTGTAAAACATATATACATGTAATAATCAAATTAATCGAATTGAAAATTACATGTACATCTTATATACATTTAATAATCATCGTCTGAATCATTATCGCTTAGGACTCTTTCTTCTTCACCATCACTATCGCTGATCAGAATTTTCTCTTCATCATCTGCAACGTTGTCATCGATGAAAGCGCTATCATCTCTAACAATATCATTTATGATTGAGGCATCAACATGATCAGGTGACACATCATCTCTATTCAATTGCACCACATCAATATCAACATTTGGATCATTCTCTCTATCCCAAGATGGCATGTCTTCTTGATATGCTTGTTCAACTGACGACGTTCCATTACTCCCTTCATCGTTATCTTCAACGTTTACTTCGGGAACGTCAAATATGTTCCTGGGCTTTATTTTCTGCACCACGTGCCAAGAGCCGCCTAACTTGGTGTCAGCGAGGTAGAATACTTGTTCGGCTTGGCCTGCTATGATAAATGGGTCATCTTTAAACCACTTCCGAGATAAATTTACGCTCGTGAAGTAGTTATCAGTCTGTATTCCCAACTTTTTATTCCCAATGTCCCACCAATCGCATTTAAATAAGTACACCCGCTTTCTCATACAATAACTCAGCTCAATAATATCCGTTAAAACACCATAAAAATCAATTTCTACCTCCTCATGTGTTCCCTTCACAACCACACCACTATTTTGTGTGGTCCTATATTTCTCACGCTCCTCAGTGTGGAACCGAATCCCGTTTACACTACAACCTGCATATCTAGATACACGTCTATCAAGGCCACACGCCAGTGAGTAGAGCGCATCAAACGCATCCGCAGAGTTGCTAGCTCGCAACATCTTCATCTATCATCACGTACAGAATATAAATGTACATTTAGGCAGTTGAAATTACGTGTAAATATTGTGCAATACAACAATATTGTAAGTGTGGTGAGATAGAAGGTAAATTAATCTTACACGTTTTGCAAACCATTTTGAAAACAAATCCTGATGTATTCGATCATAATTTGTAGGGTATTGAGACTTCATCTCCTCGATGTGTTCGCTATACACAATTGGTACGTTGTCAGCAAGAAATTTTTAGATTAAAACTGTCTGTAGATATACAATTATGTGCAAAGACTTACTCCAAGTACGACTCTATTTCTTCACAGTTATGCAACACATACCACCGCGCCTTCGCTTGATCCCGAAGGTCCATATCCTGAAACGTCGGAGATCCTAAAAGACGGACGTTATGTGCGAATACAGATATGAGTCCTTGTTCATGCTCCTGCCCTTCATCGGCATTCCGATCTTCTCGGTTGAATCTAGTCTCTATGCCACGAAGAATCATGGAGCAAAATGTCAGGTACTCATTATCAATGTACGCCTCAGCAATGGATCCCTCTGGACGTGCCTTATTCCTCACATATTATTTTAATGTGTGAAGGTATCTGTACACAAAATTAATATGTTTAAAACATGGATATACGTAGTTTATGGAATGAATAAAAATTTATGATCATTGTTCTATCACCTTTCGATCGGATACATCCAACGATATTGTACTGGTCCTGCAAGCTTCGCTTCGTGCGGTAAGTGAATCGCTAGGTTTACCATGACATCGAAAAACGCAGGTGGAAATATTCTTTCAAGTTTGCAAAGGATTACGACAACATCCTTCTCCAGTCGTTTAATAACCTCTACATTCAAAGATTTCGAACACAAATCCTTAAAGAATATCCCCAACTCAATCAGCATAGCACTGACATCCTTGTTAAGGAATCCACGAATCGCAACCGGTAGAAGGATGTGACAGTCATGACTTTTCATTCCTATTACCTTACAGTCCGTAATGTTTACGCGCCAAGAGATATTCGATGCATACCCATCGGGAAACTTCACCTTGTTCAACTATTCACATAAACGTTTTTTCTCTAGTTTTGTCAATGTATAGCAGGCTGCTGGTATAGTATATGAATTTTCATGTGGTTGCAAGTGCAACTCTTTCCTTAAACCCATTGCTTGTAGATCCAATCGAGCCTTAAAACTGTCTTTTGTTTTCTTCTCTATGTTCATCAATGTTCCAGAGACATTGTCACATATATTCTTCTCAATATATTGTCCAAGTTGTGTCGTAATTTCATATGACTCCAATAAGGCAACTAAAAAAAATGCTCTTCTTCCTCCAGTTATACTCCAATACTGTACGTTTTCTCTTCTTCAAGTGCGGTGCCTTACCAAATCTAACTTCTTCAATGTTACTCAGTTGTTGTAACACATCTTCTGCAGATAGTTCTTTCGGTGGTGGCCTATAATCTTATTTGCCATCAAAGATTATCGTCTTCCTGCGCCAACTATAATCCCTCGGAAGGAAGCGACGATGGCCCATATGACACGTTTTTTACCATGCTTCAATGACAATGAACAAGTCTCAGTACTACATGTAGGACAAGCCAACTTTCCCTTCGTGCTCCACCCAGACAAATTCTCATATGCAGGGAAGTCATTTATTGTCCACAAAACCGCTGCATGCAATCGAAACGTCTGTTCTGCAAAAGTGTCATACGTCTGGACACCTTGACTCCACAACTTGTTTAACTCATCTACTAACGGTCGGAGATACACATCAATGTCATTCCCCGATGACTTGGGTCCAGAAATAAGCATCGACATCATAAAAAATGATTCCTTCATACACAACCAAGGAGGTAAATTGTAGGGCATAAGTATCACTAGCCACATACTGTACAAGCTACTCATATTACCAAATGGATTAAAACCATCACTTGCAAGACCTAGCCGAACATTGCGAGAATCCTCTGCAAACCAGTCATATTGCTTATCAAAATGTTGCCAGGCTTCAGAGTCAGCGGGATGCCTCAATGTATTATCATCATGAACGCGTTTCTCCTTATGCCACCTCATATCTTCAGCCGTCTTGCTTGACGTAAACAATCTTTGTAATCTGGGTTTCAATGGAAAGTACCTTAACACCTTTTGTGGAATTTTCTTACGCTTAGCTTCGTCATATTTCCACCTAGACTCTCCACATTGTGGACACTCTTCAACATTTTCATGTTCTTTCCAATATAATACACAATCATTTATACATGCATGTATGAGGATGTAACCAAAGCCCAAGTCTCGCATTAAGGATTTTGCCTCGTAATGAGACTTAGGCAATGTCTCACCTTCAGGTAATACTTCTTTCAACAAGCCAAGTAACATGTCGAACGATTTGTTACTCCAATGATTTATTGTTTTTAAATGAAGTAACCTTGTAAGGAAATTCAACTTGGAGAAGTTCCGACACCCCGGATAGAGTGGACGTTGCGCATCCCTCAACAACCTACTAAACTTTTCTGATTCGGCATCACCCATAGGAGGAATATCCTGGCTAGTACTTGTCGCTGCAAAATCAGTATCCGCAATTGTTCCCCTTAACACATCCCCAATGATATCTTGCATATCGTCAACATCTTCATCCTCGTCATTAGCCACAATTGGGTCAGCAAGGACTTCAGTGGCCTCAACTCTTTGGTGGAAGTCTTCACCATGATGAATCCACCAAGTGTAACCCTAGTCAATCCCAACTATGAACAAATCATCTTCCACTTTGTCTAATGTCTTGTGAACCATGTTCTTGCATTTTCGGCATGGACACCTAATTCTATTACCTGAATCTGCCCGATATCTCACAAATTCCATGAACTCCTTAACACCTTCTTTATACTCTGGGCCAAACCGATTCTTAGCTTGCATCCAACTCTTATCCATATCTACAATGCAAAGATTAGAATCAGGTTTAGTTTAGGTGATTTGAGTTTAGGATTAGGTTTAGGCATAGGTTGAGATTTTAGGGTTCGGGATCAGGTTTAGGGTTAGGTTTGCGAGTTTGGGTCTAAGTTTAGGTTAGGTGAATTGATTTAGGAATAGGTGTAGGTTTAGTTTAGGTGATTTGAGTTTAGGATTAGGTTTAGTCATAGGTTGAGATTCTCGGGTTCGGGATCGGGTTTAGGGTTAGGTTTGCGAGTTTGGGTCTAGGTTTATGTTAGGTGAATTGATTTATGAATAGGTGTAGGTTTAGTTTAGGTGATTTGAGTTTAGGATTAGGTTTAGGCATAGGTTTATAGTTTTGGGTTCGGGATCGGGTTTCGGGTTAGATTTTCGTGTTTGGGTTTAAATTTAGGTTAGGTGAATTGATTTAGGAATAGGTGTAGGTTTAGTTTAGGTGATTTGAGTTTAGGATTGGGTTTAGTCATAGGTTGAGATTCTCGGGTTCGAGATCGGGTTTAGGGTTAGGTTTGCGAGTTTGGGTCTAGGTTTAGGTTAGGTGAATTGATTTAGGAATAGGTGTAGGTTTAGGTTAGGTGATTTGAGTTTAGGATTAGGTTTAGGCATAGGTTTAGATTTTCGGGTTCTGGATCGGGTTTAGGGTTAGGTTTGAGAGTTTGGGTCTAGGTTTAGGTTAGGTGAATGGATTTAGGAATAGGTGTAGGTTTAGTTTAGGTGATTTGAGTTTAAGATTAAGTTTAGTCATAGGTTGAGATTTTCGGGTTCAGGATCGGGTTTAGGGTTAGGTTTGTGAGTTTGGGTCTAAGTTTAGGTTAGGTGAATGGATTTAGGAATAGGTGTAGGTTTAGTTTAGGTGATTTGAGTTTAGGATTAGGTTTAGGCATAGGTTTACAGTTTTGGGTTCGGGATCGAGTTTCGGGTTAGATTTTCGTGTTTGGGTCTAAGTTTAGGTTAGGTGAATGGATTTAGGAATAGGTGTAGGTTTAGTTTAGGTGATTTGAGTTTAGAATTAAGTTTAGTCATAGGTCGAGATTTTCGGGTTCGGGATCGGGTTTAGGGTTAAGTTTGCGAGTTTGGGTCTAAGTTTAGGTTAGGTGAATGGACTTAGGAATAAGTGTAGGTTTAGTTTAGGTGATTTGAGTTTAGGATTAGGTTTAGGCATAGGTTGAGATTTTAGGGTTCGGGATCAGGTTTAGGGTTAGGTTTGCGAGTTTGGGTCTAAGTTTAGGTTAGGTGAATTGATTTAGGAATAGGTGTAGGTTTAGTTTAGGTGATTTGAGTTTAGGATTAGGTTTAGTCATAGGTTGAGATTCTCGGGTTCGGGATCGGGTTTAGGGTTAGGTTTGCGAGTTTGGGTCTAGGTTTATGTTAGGTGAATTGATTTATGAATAGGTGTAGGTTTAGTTTAGGTGATTTGAGTTTAGGATTAGGTTTAGGCATAGGTTTATAGTTTTGGGTTCGGGATCGGGTTTCGGGTTAGATTTTCGTGTTTGGGTTTAAATTTAGGTTAGGTGAATTGATTTAGGAATAGGTGTAGGTTTAGTTTAGGTGATTTGAGTTTAGGATTGGGTTTAGTCATAGGTTGAGATTCTCGGGTTCGAGATCGGGTTTAGGGTTAGGTTTGCGAGTTTGGGTCTAGGTTTAGGTTAGGTGAATTGATTTAGGAATAGGTGTAGGTTTAGGTTAGGTGATTTGAGTTTAGGATTAGGTTTAGGCATAGGTTTAGATTTTCGGGTTCTGGATCGGGTTTAGGGTTAGGTTTGAGAGTTTGGGTCTAGGTTTAGGTTAGGTGAATGGATTTAGGAATAGGTGTAGGTTTAGTTTAGGTGATTTGAGTTTAAGATTAAGTTTAGTCATAGGTTGAGATTTTCGGGTTCAGGATCGGGTTTAGGGTTAGGTTTGTGAGTTTGGGTCTAAGTTTAGGTTAGGTGAATGGATTTAGGAATAGGTGTAGGTTTAGTTTAGGTGATTTGAGTTTAGGATTAGGTTTAGGCATAGGTTTACAGTTTTGGGTTCGGGATCGAGTTTCGGGTTAGATTTTCGTGTTTGGGTCTAAGTTTAGGTTAGGTGAATGGATTTAGGAATAGGTGTAGGTTTAGTTTAGGTGATTTGAGTTTAGAATTAAGTTTAGTCATAGGTCGAGATTTTCGGGTTCGGGATCGGGTTTAGGGTTAAGTTTGCGAGTTTGGGTCTAAGTTTAGGTTAGGTGAATGGACTTAGGAATAAGTGTAGGTTTAGTTTAGGTGATTTGAGTTTAGGATTAGGTTTAGTCATAGGTTGAGATTCTCGGGTTCGGGATCGGGTTTAGGGTTAGGTTTGCGAGTTTGGGTCTAGGTTTAGGTTAGGTGAATTGATTTATGAATAGGTGTAGGTTTAGTTTAGGTGATTTGAGTTTAGGATTAAGTTTAGTCATAGGTTGAGATTTTCGGGTTCGGGATCGGGTTTAGGGTTAGGTTTGCGAGTTTGGGTATAAGTTTAGGTTAGGTGAATGGATTTAGGAATAGGTGTAGGTTTAGTTTAGGTGATTTGATTTTAGGATTAGGTTTAGTCATAGGTTGAGATTTTGGGGTTCGGGATCGGGTTTAGGGTTAGGTTTGCGAGTTTGGGTCTAGGTTTAGGTTAGGTGAATTGATTTATGAATAGGTGTAGGTTTAGTTTAGGTGATTTGAGTTTAGGATTAGGTTTAGGCATAGGTTTGTAGTTTTGGGTTGGAAGAAAAGTAAATGTTGCACTTATGCTAGATGCAAATGAGATGATGCTGAAAAAAGAGTAGCTGGATGGACGGAGGTGTCGTAAGGGTTGGCTTCGAGTGGCTAGAGCAAGACTTGGATGGCTTGGGAGACTTGGACCAGTGGTTAGGCTGGGCTGGACCAGGGCTAGGCTCTCTTCACTCGGGCTCTCCTTGGTGGAAAAATGGGCTAAAGGGTGGAGAAGGAAACTTGGAACGGATGCTCTCTCTCTGGGCCGGATGGATTGGATTGGATTGTGTGTTGAAATGAGAAGGGGAGGGGGGTATTTATAGCAGCGGGCAGTGGCAGAACCCGTAAATAAGTTTGGGCGGCCCTCATGGGGCCGCCTGTACGACCTTTTCTTGGGATTCAGCGTCGGGGGCCGCCCGTACGGACATTCTCGGGATTGCTGTTTTGACTCGGTGGGTTAACTCGGTGAGTTGACTCAGCGGGTCAACTCGGTGATTTGACTCGGCGGGTTGACTCGGTGTTTTGACTCGACAGGTTGACTCAACGGGTTAACTCAGCGGGTTGACTCAGTGGGTTGACTCAGTGAGTTTGAATTTTTTAGGATTTTTTTACTAGCTTTTCTTATGGGGGGTTTTTCAGGCTGATGTTTAGGAGTGGGTTGACTGGGTTCAGGCTTGAATTGGGCTATGGATTGGGGCTTACAAGGGTGAATTTGGCTGAGTTTGGACTTGGGATTTGGGGGTATGGTCCTCCATTCATCCAGCTATCTCTACCAGCAGTGTAGCTGAAGGAGGGGTGTCTACAGATGCCCCTCTTTGGCAGAGGTTGCGTGCAACCGAATGCCAAAGCGAGTGGACACCCCACTTCTGACCCGGTCATTCATAGATCATGGTCTGAAATCTTTGCTTGCCTTTACATCTGTGCCAGTTGATCGTCTGGAACTCGATCACTCGCGCATACCGCGGGAGTTTGGAGAAAACGTTGTGATTGTCCCTGCATGCGCTGCAACCTGGGTACCTAATCGCAACCCTTCCATTCCCGATCGGTACTAACATCGGAAAGGTACAGCAGAGCCTCTGCGTCGCTAGTCTTAAGAGGATACTGACCCTGAGACTGATTGTGTGATGTTTGATGTTTTCCCAGATCACTCCAGGAGTACTTGTTTCGCTTGACTGTCAAAGTGGTTAGACGCCTTGCGTCAGATAGTCTTACGGGATTCTACTACGCCGACTTGGACTCAGTCAAGGTACTTCAGGCATCCACGCCTAGGTATGTGCGGGTGGACTCTTTCCACCCGATCTGCTTGTTTCGATGCTTAGTTTACAATTCATTCTTTCCTTTATTGTGGTCTGGAATCTTTGTTATCCTTTGTATCTGACTCAGTTGATTGTCTGGAAATTGATAACTCGCACATACCGCGGGAGTTTGGAGAAAACGTTGCGATTGGCCTTGCAGTTTGCTGCAACGTGGGTACCCAATCGCAACCCTTCCATTCCCGATCGGTACTAACATCGGAAAGGTACAGCAGAGCCTCTGCGTCGCTAGTCTTACGAGGTTACTGACCTTGAGACGGATTATGTGATGTTTGATGTTTTCCCAGATCACTCCAGGAGTACTTGTTTCGCTTGACTGTCAAAGTGGTTAGACGCCCTGCGTCAGATAGTCTTACGGGATTCTACTACGCCGACTTAGACTCAGTCAAGGTACTTCAGGCATCCACGCCTAGGTATGTGCGGGTGAACTCTTTCCACCCAATCTGCTGATTTTGATACTTGGGTTACAATTCATCGTTTCCACCTGTTCAAATGGTTTCTTTGACCGAGCCTTTTGGCTTTCATCTTTTCGTATCTTGGCATGTAGTACGACCGCACTGACACTGGAGTTCAGTTCGACCGTACTTTGAGTGCATTCGATCCGATGGTCTCCGGGGAAACCGCGAGACATTGGATCTTATTTGATTTTTGCGTCGGCTCCTACCCAGAGATATGGAAGATCTCCTGGTGTGTTGGAGGCAGAACGCTCTACTAGGAAAAATATTTTTTGAATTTTTGAAAAGATACCCACTCTGGGGAGTGATACTCTGTGGGGTTTTTATTTGCAAATAGGAATATTTTTTGTCTTTTTGAAATGAAAATCTGGTCTGCATGTGCCTCCACTAGGGATGCCTGTGGGGTCTTTGGCTAACCGACTTTATTTTGAAAGTAGGTAAACATTGCTGATGCATGGAGATGCATGATGAATGCATGGCTTGGCTCCTTCTCTTTCAGTTTGATGATTTTGCTTTTGCTGAAGATGCAGAGAATTTTGAGCTTACTACGTGCAGGGTTGTGCTCCCTGGGGATTTTCTTTTTTATACGGGCGTTTGGTCAGCGGGTTGGTCAAGATCCCGACCCGTGGTCGATCAGGTCCATCGTCCCAAGATGCTGATTTTTTGCTTAATGAGAATGTACGATGATTAAATCAGACCTCAAAATGTTCTTCTGGGCATAAATGCGATTGAGACGGTACTTGGTCGCCAGTTTTGGTCAAGATTCCAATTTGCGAGCGATCGGATCTATCATCCCAAATTGTGAAGTGAGCGGAGTTCAAGGCTCCTGAAGTGTAGTGTTGGGGGCTAGTGACAATTTTTGTGATTTTTGTAAATATGTGGTCCTGATCTTTTACCTGAGTAGTCAAGGTAAAGATCGGTTATTGAAAACCAAGGAAATATTTTTTGTGTTTTTTGAAAATTTTCTTGAAAGCAAGGAAATTTTTTTTTTGTGATTTTTGCAAATATTTGATTTGAAAGCAAGGGATTTTTTTTTTGTGATTTTTGCAAATATTTGATTTGAAAGCAAAGGAAATATATTTTTTGTGATTTTTACAAATATTTGATTTGAAAGCAAAGGAAATATATTTTTTTGTGATTTTTGCAAATATTTGATTTGAAAGCAAAGGAAATATATTTTTTTGTGATTTTGGCAAATATCTGATTTGAAAGCAAGGGAAATATATTTTTTTGATTTTTGCAAATATTTGATTTGAAAGCAAGGGACATATTTTTTTTTGTGATTTTTGAAAAGGTGATTTTGCAATGTTTTGGTATTTTGTGATTTTTCTGGAATGCAGGGAAAAGTATGAAATTTTCATCCACTTCCAGCTTCTACTGCTGGTAAGGCACCCGATCCATTTTACGTCAGTGAGCAAGACGAGTCTCACACAGTTAAGTGCCGTAGTTTTACATCTTCGGATGAGGAGATTTTGAGGGTTTTCAGTCAACACACCCACAAAGTTTCCTGTTCCTCATGTGTAATGCACATAGACCACGTAGCGTCCGACGGACTCCTTCGGCCACAAAATGAGCCACATCCTCATATTTCCCTTAGTCAATCCAGTTTGGGGCCTTACGTTGCTCACAATTCCGTGAGGGTCTGCTCCACCTCCCAACAGCCTTAATCCCCTTCATGAGTTTTAGGAACAGGGAACATCCGTCAGATTCAACAGCGACTTCCAAATCAAGGTTGTCTATCACGGTGCGTTCAACATGAACAGGATTGCGGAGTTCTCCCGACTCAGCCTTACCTGTTTAGAAGGCTCCGGACACCCGTACGATCAAGTGTCAGCCATGTCCGGAACAGGCTGGGGAAAGAAAGCCCCCGAGAAGTTAATCCCAGTGTAGTTTTAGGTCTTCGGACCGCTGGAGATAAATTTGTGCAGTTGAAATTGATGGTGAAATTTTTATTTTTTTTATTTTTTATTTTTTTGTATTTTTGAAAAAGTTCCAGATTTCAACTCGGGTAATCGAGGTTGATGCTGGTTTTTATGGAAAGCTTGAAATCTTTTTGGTATTTTTAAAAATGATCCGGATTATCGAGCCTTGATCACAACGGTTGGGGCCGATGCCGGTTTTTGGTTGAAAGTAGGAAATGGTCCCCCGAGAAATTAATCCCAATGTAGTTTAAGGTCTTCGGACCAAAACTTTGTACATGTTGAAAATACTTTTTTTTGTGATTTTTCGAAAAATGTTCCAGGCTATTAAATCTCAATTTTGAACGATCAAGATTAACACTGGTTTTTATTGGAAATCTCTCGGGATTTTGTTCCCGACGTAGTTTAAGGTCTTCAGACTGGAAAAAAAAAACTTTATGTACATGCTGAAAATACATTCTTTTTTACGATTTTTCGAAAATGTTCCAAGCTGTTAAATCTCAATTTGAGCGGTCAAGATCAACACTGGTTTTTATTGAAAACCTCTCGGGATATTGATCCTGACGTAGTTTAAGGTCTTCGGACCACACTATATGCAAGCTGAAAATACATTCTTTTTTATGATTTTTTTTTAAATGATCCAGGCTGTTGAATCTCAATTTGAACTATCAAGATTAACACTGGTTTTTATTGAAAATCTCTCGGGATGTTGATCCCGACGTAGTTTAAGGTCTTCGGACCACACTATGTGCAAGCTGAAAATACATTCTTTTTTATGATTTTTTGAAATGATCCAGGCTGTTGAATCTCAATTTGAACTATCAAGATTAACACTGGTTTTTATTGAAAACCTCTCGGGATATTGATCCCGATGTAGTTTAAGGTCTTCGGACCAAACACTGTACAAAAGAGGGCAAACACATTTTTTGGTTTTTGGAAAAATGTCCGGTGTCAGCGGATCTCGATTCGAACGATCCAGACTGCTACCGGTTTTTATTTGAAAAGTCCCTCGGGATCTTGATCCCGACGTAGTTTAAGGTCTTCGGACCCTAGTTTCATGGTTGGGCATACTTACCTTGCTTTGTTTAGCTTTTGATAGGGCCGATTGTGATTCGAATGGTCTAGATTGCTTGAGTGGGCCATGTGGGCCCTTTCCAAACTTCAGCTTGACTTTGGAGCACCTATCCTTGACGTTTTGTGAGGCTAAGAAGGCTTTCCATGGTGCAGATGATGACTTGGACGGTTCAGATTGCTCTTTTTAGCCATGTGGGCCTACTTGACTATCAGATCTTAGACTCTGGCCTTCTTTTTCACAATCGAACCCTTGATGTTGCTATTCGATGACCCATGCGAGCTTTTCCATGGTTTGGATCATGATGATCTAGTCTTTGAGTGGCTCAGATTGCTTGTGGGCCCCTCTTGATCAATTTTTCTTTTCTTTGACTTGATCAGACCCATTTTGGCTGCAGTACATCATGATTGGATAGGTGGGGTACCCTCCAGATGATTCAGATTAGCATCAAACGAAATCTGGAGTTGATTGGAGCCTTGGGCGGCCCTCAGAGTGCCATCTGCTAACGTGGACTGTCAGTCTCACCTACCAAAGACTGTGAAGCCAATCTAGCAGGGAGAGAGGAAGTGCGTCCTTAAAGGCGGCCCACAGCGGGCCGCCCAAGGCTCGCCTCTTGTGCGGTCTGGGCTGGCTCTAGTTCGGACATTCTTTTCTGTCCACTGCTCCTGTCCCCACCTGCTTTGTACTGGAGAATTGATTCCAGGCATGAATCCTCTCTTCTCTTTGTCTTTTTTCTTCATCTTATCTTCTTCCTATTTTGTCTTTTCTTAGGCAGCCTTTGATGGTGATCTGGGGGCCATGGTGGGAGAGGTTGGTGGGTGGTCCCACACTCCAGCAATTGGTGAAAGCTTTAATGATGGAGGGATTCATTTAATGGATGGTAGAGATGGAGCATTGAATGGGGGCATTGATGAGGGGCTAGGGATGGTGGTTGGTGGAGCTTTGAATGGCCCCATTAATGGCAGCCATGCTGAAATTTCTGATTTGAATGGAGCCTTCATCATGGGAGAAACGGATGATATGGATGAGATTAGAAGATGGGACATAGGTGAGGCTATGCATCCCTTGAATGTGGGCTACTGGATGATGTGATCGATGGTGATGATGGGGTCATGATGCACATTGATGGGCTGATCTTAGATTGCCTTCTGGTACCTGTGAGGAGAGAAAACACTTTAGTAAAAGGATTGAAGCATCAAAGCAGGAAGAGAGATACTTACCTTCTGGGAGGAATGATCGGGAAAAATACGCTTGTATGAGGCACTCCATAAGTTGGCTGGGGGATGTTTATTTTGAAAGCCCTGTAAGTTTTTTTTTTTTTTTTGCATATATACGAATAAGGAAAAATGATTTTTTTTTTTTTTGGAAAATATATGCAAATCATGAAGTAAAAATTTGTGTCAAGTGCTTATCTGTCTGTGCATGATTTGGACTTGTGCTTTTAGATGTAGGAATCAGAATATTTGACTCAGCCTGATGTCATACTCAATTTTCTTAATTATTCACCAAGGGTCTTGGTCCCCTTAAGATAGTGCGCAATGGTATCCTGCCCCTAGAATTTGGGCAGATCTTAAAAGAATTCTCGACTCATAACTCCCATCCTTACTTCCGTTGAATCTTCATGTCGCTTGGATCTCTCATGTACCTACTTTTTTTTTTCATTTCTTAGCCATTATTACCCACAACGCCCTTTCGGGTTTTCGTTGCGTCCGACTTGCCCGTCATTTTTACCCGTGGCGCCCTTTCGGGTTTTCACCACGTCCCGGGTATTTGATCTTACCTGCCCCTTGGCAGCTATGCTGTTTTTACCCTCAGCGCCCTTTCGGGTTTTCGCTAAGTCCGCTGTGTGCCCACTGTTTTTACTCAGAGCGCCCTTCCGGGTTTTCACTCCACCCTCTTTGTTTAGGCACACATCTTTTTTTTTCTTTTTCTTTTTTCTTTTTTTGGATAACTGCGGCGCCCAGAGGTCAGGAATCCGTCGTTATCGGCCGATAGTAACCTTTCGGCCCTTATCTTAAGTTACAATGGCAGAGCTGTCGGCCTTAGCTACAGACCCTTCTGAGGTGGATGGATGGATAGATGTGTTTCTTTTGGGTCAATTTTTTTTCTATTTCTTTCTTCTTCTTCTTCTCTCTCTTTTTTTTGTGTGGGTTGTGTGCCCTTTTTTTTTTTTGCTCTATTCTTTTTTTTTTCTTCTTTTTTTTGGCTTTTGAACTCTTTATTTGGAACACTTATTGGTGGACGGGAAGGGATTCTCAGGGGTCTAAGCCTTGACCTCTTGACTTCAGCTCTGCTAATGTAACTCTTGATAAGGTTGGATTGGCTTACCTGTGAGAGATTCTCACGCTGTCGCGTTGATTGGCTTTGCAAGATCCTTCCCCTTGGTTGGTGAGTAAAACGGTGCCTCCCAGAAGAACTTCTCCAATTCTCGGGGCTTGCCCCTTGAGTCTGATAGATGCGACAGTGCTTGTCGTAAACCCGATATGACTTTTCTTTCTTCGGCTTCATTCTTCATCAGCGCTTATGGTGACATGATTTTGACTCGAACTCGTAGGTCTGTCTTCTGATTTTAAGCTTCTTGAGGAACTCCTCCATCCTTAGATTTTGAAGGATGTCCCATTGCCAATGTTGATAGCATGTGGGAACCCTTAACAATTGATGATGTCATTCTTCATGAGAATTATTGCGAGAGATCAGAATGTTACCTCCTTCCTTTTTGTGAAGTAATCAATTGCCACAAGTATATGCGTATGACCACTAGATGATGCCGAGTCGATCTTTTTGTTGATGTAGATACCTCGTACAGGGAATAGCTGGGGCATTGTCAAGTTGAAGCGTACACATGGATTCGAGTGCATGTTGCTGACATGTCTTCATCGAGCCGTGATGTTTCTTCGATCATTCGTCAAGTCGCACACTCTAGCATGGAATGCAAGCATTGTCTTGGCAGTATCCTCTTGATAGGCTTGATGAGTTTTGATCGAGTCTGGATAAGTCTTCATAGGACGCAAGATTGGAAAGTCATGACTTCAAAAATTCGATCATTCTCTGCTTATTTTTCGGGGAAAGGATTCTCAATGCACACTTCCTTATGGGTCTCAGGAGATCCTAGGTTTATAATTTTGAAACTTTTTTTAGTTGACATTGGCTTTTGGTTCGAACTTTCGAGGAGACCCTCTTAGTTTTGGGAGTCAGCTCATCATTTTCCTCATCATTGGCTCTATCCAGACCCCTGAGTTTGAAGTCCAATTCTAGATCGAAATCACATCAATCAACTTCATACTCAAGTGCTTTGACAGACAGACTTGACACTTTATTGAAAAAGATTTCTAAATTTTTTTTTCAAAGATTTTCTGGTTTTTTGGAATTTTGTGAATATCTGGATTTTTTTTTAACTTTTTGGACTTTATGAAATTTTGAAATTTTTTTTTTTTAAATATTTGGTGTTTTGGGTTTTTGAATCTTTTGATTTTTTTTATTTTTTTTTGAAATTTTTTTTTTGTAAAGGACCCGAGCAAGACGGCGATGTGAACCAAGTGTTGCCTGATTCGACTTGGGGAGCCGAGCACTATCGGCTTTTATTGGCCGTCATGGGGACTACAAACCTGTTACTGCCCTACACTCCTTCCCCTCAGGAGGCAGGGCCAGAGGGATCAGTAGGCCAACCCTCATTGTTGTGCCCAAACGTCATGGTAGATCTGAAATTGGGCTCCGAGTCAGTGTCGGATACAATTTTTCCTGACTCATCTCCAGTGTATTGTAGCTCTTCAGGTTCATCTGGCTGAGGTGAGACCAGAACAGCAGTCCAGTCGATCAGGGGAAATTTCTGCCCCTTGCTTGAGTCTTCTTTGGGCAACTCTATCAGACTCAATCTGCTCGCTTGATCATCGAAGGAGGAATCCAGTCCATCATCAGGATAGATAATCCCTGCATTGATAAACTGGATTGGTGTGCAGATGTAGAAATTGCCATCTTCTTGATGACCTCGTCTTCTTCTGATACTTCTGTGCCTAATCCGAGTAGGCCGATATGGCAGTCTTTCTCTATCCACGTTCTCTTGAACTCCCATGATTCGGGTCGAGTCTTGATATTCGAGTTGATAGAAGAAGGTTTGACGCTCGACAGGAAGGAAAACGTAGTTCGATCCGATGGGACATGCGCGAGGGAAGTAATTTGTATTGTGATGGTATGAGACCTCCCCATTAGAGCGTTGTACATCCATGGCTGGGATGGTAGGCTCTCGAATGTTGGATGCTTCTACCATGGAAAATTGTTCGGGATCAGTAATGATGGTGATCGCCCTATCTCTGAAGATGTGCTTGACCCTTTGGTGAAGATTTGAAGAGATGACACCGATTCTGTGAAACCAGGTCCGATCGAAAAGGAGATGGAATGAAGCTGAGATGTCCAAGACCTGAAGAGTAATAGTTGATGTTTTTGGACCGATCAGAACCTGGACATCAATCTCCCCTTCAACCTCCTCGATAGTGGCCACATAATTGAAGCTGGGCCCCAATTTTGCTAGGGCATGTGGCATGCTGTCCAAGCAAGGGTCTTCTTCTTGGAGGATGATGGCTGAAGTAGAAGCTGAATAGACAGGTGCGGTGGGCAAGTTGTGCCCCTGATTGCTTGATGGAGAGATGGGTAGGCTTTGCCCCTGGTGAGTTGGAGTGGGCAAGCTGTGCCCCTGACTGACTATTGCTGAGACGGGCAGGTTGTGCCCCTAGTTTGCTGATGCTGCGTTAGGGAGATTGTCCCCTTGGTTAACTGAGATGGGCGGAATGTGCCCATGGTTAAAAATGGGTGCGAAGAATGAATTAACTGAAGGTGCCCCTTGCATGATGATGGGCTCTGGGATCGAAATAGTTAAGGGTGCCCCTTGCAGGATGAGAGGTTCGAACTCTGAACTAGATTCGATGGCCCGGATAAACTGGCGAGGAGGCTCTTCTTGGTTGATGAAAGCTGGATAGGCAGGAGGTGCCCCTTGCATTGCAGAGACTGGATCAACTGGAGATGCCCCTTGTAGAATGAGGGGTTCTAAAACTGGACTAGTTAGGGGTGCCCCTTGCCAACCTTGATTAGGGAACTGTGAGTTCCATCTTGATTGTTGTTGTTGCTGCGGTTGTCCGTGCTGAAGGAGGAATAGTGCACCTTCGGTGTAGGCGACAAAATCATCTTCTTCCATTGGATGGGAGACGGGAACATTATCACTATCACTTTCGTATTCGATAGGCTCACCTTCCACTATCGGTTGTACTGGAGAGGCCTGATGAGGCCACCAAGGGGAGATCATCCCAGCCCTTATTCTGGCTTCGACTTGTTCCCCAGTGCGGATGAGTTGGGTGAAGTTCGCATATGGATGTGAGACAAGGTATCCAGAGATACTTGGATTTGCCGAGTGGACGATCATGGAGATTTGCTCCTCGTTGTCGATGGGAGTCTTCATTCTAGCGGCCATGGCCCGCCACCGTCCAACGTAAGCTGACAATGTTTCATCACTTCTTTGCCTGAGAGCTGCGAGGTCCGCTCTCCTGGGTGTCATGTTAAGATTGTATGCGAACCTGTCGACGAAAGCCTGGGAGAGCTCTTCCCAAGTCTTGATGCGATGGCAGTCCAATGATGTGTACCAGTCTAGGGCATCGTCTTTCAGGGACTTTTGAAACAGATGGATCAACGCTCCGTCGTTGCTTGCCACAGCATCTAGCTCACCACAAAATGATCTCAAGTGGTCTATAGGGCACCTTGTCCCATCATATCTTTTAAATTTTCGTACCTGAAAGCCTTGAGGTACCATTGCATCAGGAAATGGACAAAGGTCTCTGAACTTAGTGGATGGAAGATCCAACCCTTGCTGCTTCTGCAACTTTCTCTTCATCTCTCGCATCTGTTCTCGGAGTTGCTCTATTTCGGAGGGACCAGATGAAGGAGATCTGGCCCCTTGCCAAGACTGAGATGGCCCCCTTTCATAATAATTGGTGTCATTGATGCTCCTATGATTCCTGCTTGAAGGAGGTTAGGCCTGATAATTACTCCCATTATAAGGACTTTGTTGGACTGGAGCTGAGAAGGGAGACTGCAAAGAAATCCCAGTCACAGGAGAATATTGAAATTGGTTGGAACTCCCATTAGGGAGAGGATGTTGGAATTGGCTCGGAGTTCTGGTTGTGGGATGTGACTGAAAATGGCTCTCATTTGTAGGAGGATACTGGAAGAAATGCCCTGAGGTCGAGGGTTGTTCTGATTGAGGGCATTCATTAGGAGGGTATTGAAAGTCCTGCGCCAACCCTGATAGCTGTGGTTGGGATGAACTGGAGGCTGGAAGAGATGGTTGTTGTGATTGTTGAACTGGACCAGCTTGATTGTTGGCTGCTGAAACCTGGGCTTGTGTGAATCGGAGAAGCATTTCCTGCATGGCCTTCATGCTTTGTTATAGCTCTTGGATGCCAGGAATTGACATAGATTCACTCGAGTTTAACAATGGAGAGGAAGCCTCCGGTATAGGGAATGGGAGAGCCATGTTGATTTTGTACTGGACGTGGCAGGGTGATTTGGTTTAGAGGAGTAATGGTGGAAGTATGCACTACTTTTTTTTGGGTTTTGGGATTTTCTTTTTTTTTTCTTTTTTTTTTTGGGGGGGTAGAATGCTATGCAGATGAGATTGTATGAGGATTAGTGACTTTCAAGTACAGGAAGGATTCTGTTTTTCAAGTCGGATCACGACTAGTGGGAATAGCTTATCCCCAGTGGAGTCGCCATTCTGTGGACCCTCGCCGTTTCCGCGCTCCCACACGACGTTCTCGTCCCTTTCCCTTCGGAAAAAGAAGGAGAGGAGGATGCGTGAGTGCGAAATCACCGTTTGTACCACTGGCTTGCCTCGTTCTCGAGGGCTTTGTTTGGTTGTCGTGTTTAAGCTAGATGTGTTTAAATGAGTTTATATAAGACCAGAGTCGCCACTAGCCAATTACTTCGAATCTACAGTCGGCTAGACCCCGTAGAAACGTTAGAGAAGGGGATCCGAAGATTCCTTCCTCTAAAATGACTCCTTTTGATCTGCGGCCAGAGATTCGAGGTAAGGGATCACGGTTACAGGGTGGGAAGAGGTTAAGCACCCCACACACTGCCCGTACCGAAGTACGGTCTCTACTTCACAGAATCGAACTAACACTTGAAAGTCTATTTTAATCCTCGTACATTCTTATAGATGACATGATGCATGAATGCAGGTCTGAACAGTAAGAGTTTCTGATGGGCAGGTTCCAATAACAGGCAAGCCTAGAGCATACGCTCGAACTGACAGGTGCTTAATATAAGACGTATGCAGTGTGTTTGAATAATCAAGGTGCTTTATAGTGAAGCATGAATGCAAGTCTGAACAGTAAGAGTTTCTGATGGGCAGGTTCCAATAACAGGCAAGCCCAGAGCATACGCTCGAACTGACAGGTGCTTAATATAAGACGTATGCAGTGTGTTTGAATAATCAAGGTGCTTTATAGTGAAGCATGGGGGTTGGAAGAAAAGTAAATGTTACACTTATGCTAGATGCAAATGAGATGATGCTGAAAAAAGAGTAGCTGGATGGACGGAGGTGTCGCAAGGGTTGGCTTCGAGTGGCTAGATCAAGACTTGGATGGCTTGGGAGACTTGGACCAGTGGTTAGGTTAGGCTGGACCAGGGCTAGGCTCTCTTCACTCGGGCTCTCCTTGGTGGAAAAATGGGCTAAAGGGTGGAGAAGGAAACTCAGAACGGATGCTCTCTCTCTGGGCCGGATGGATCGGATTAGATTGTGTGTTGAAATGAGAAGGGGAGGGGGGTATTTATAGCAGCGGGCAGTGGCAGAACCCGTAAATAAGTTTGGGCGGCCCTTAGGAGGCCACCCGTACGGCCTTTTCTTGGGATTCATCGGCGGTTTGGGCGGCCCCCTGAGGGCCGCCCGTACGGACTTTTCTTGGGATTCAGCGGCGGTTTGGGCGGCCCCCTGAGGGCCGCCCGTACGGACGTTCTCGGGATTGCTGTTTTGACTCGGTGGGTTAACTCGGTGAATTGACTCAGCAGGTCGACTCGGTGATTTGACTCGGCGGGTTGACTCGGTGTTTTGACTCGATGGGTTGACTCAGCGGGTTGACTCAACGGGTTAACTCAGCAGGGTGAGTTTGACTTTTTTAGGATTTTTTGACTGGCTTTTCTTATGAGGGGTTTTTCAAGCTGATGTTTAGGAGTGGGTTGACTGGGTTCAGGCTTGAGTTGGGCTATGGATTGGGGCTTACAAGGGTGAATTTGGCTGAGTTTGGACTTGGGATTTGGGGGTATGGTCCTCCATTCATCCAGCTATCTCTACCAGCAGTGTAGCCGAAGGAGGGGTGTCTACACAGGGACCCCCGCTCAACACCCGGATAGCTCCGAGCACATCCGGGTCTGCTCCATCAATTTCGAGCTAATACATAAACACGGGCCTGTCCAAATGGTCAGGCCACCCATATTGCTGTCCATAGGAAATGGACAGCTTCATTATGGTCATAACAGCGGTTCCCACCTTCCAGCGACCCCCGCTCAACACCCGAATAGCTCCGACGCACATCCGGGTCTACTCCATCAATTTCGAGCTAATACATAAACACGGGCCTGTCCAAATGGTCAGGCCACCCATATTGCTGTCCATAGGAAATGGACAGCTTCATCATGGTCATAACAGCGGTTCCTACCTTCTAGGGACCCCCGCTCAACACCCGGATAGCTCCGATGCACATCCGGGTCTGCTCCATTAATTTCGAGCTAATACATAAACATGGGCCTGTCCAAATGGCCAGGCCACCCATATTGCCGTCCATAGGAACAGGATAGCTTCAGCATAGTCACAACAGCGGTTCCCACCTTCCAAGGACCCCCGCTCGACATCAATATCAATCAACTACTCTTAATCACAAGTATCATGTTCGTCATCTAATTTGCCATTAAATGATAATATAATAAAAATCAGTCGCCCATCCAAGGATGGATAGATTGAAATGCTATCATTATTTCCATTTAAATGCCCAAGCCTAAATTTCGACAACATCTCCCCCTATCTCTCCAGATATATTTATCTTACATTTCATTTCCACGTCAACTATCCACACATTGTGTGGATTAAATTGATAATGGAATTAAACATAAGAAACATATCCAGAGAGAATAGGAGAGTTACCGCACGAAACTAATGACAGAGCATGTAAATGACAAGCAACGACAACATTCCAATCTATCCAACCTTGGACTGTCCAACAGGACAATTTGGCAGATTTCTATACCTCCAAAACACACTTTATCTATGCTCGGCAATATAGAAATCTCCAAATGGACTAACTGATTCTATTATACTACCATTTGTGGACAAAAAATAGCTATTAATAATAAGTCAAATACATCCACAACATACATCCACATAAATCAACCACAGGTAGCTCTGACGCACATCCGGGTTTGCTCCATCAATTCCAGATAAACAAGCACATGAAAATGACAGAATCATCAACACCATGAATCAAGTCTAATCAAATACGTAATGACTGCTACTTTCTCAAAAAATAAGTATGTATGGGGCCCACCATGGGAATCGGATTGCGTGCGGAGTAACTCTGCACGCTCTTATCATGTAGAGTAAACTCAGTTGGGCCCACCTAGAATGTATGTGATTTATCTATTCCGTCCTTATGTTTCTTCAGCTCATTTTAGTGGTTGAGCCCAAAATTTAAGCATATCCAAATCTCAAGTGGACCATGCCATGGGAAACAGTGGGAATAATGATTTCGACCATTCCCAGGCCCTACAGTGATCATTATTTGTCATCCAACCTGTTCATAAGATCACATGGATATGGATGAAGGGAAAACACAAATATCAGCTTGATCCAAAACTTCTGTGTCCTCCAAGAATTTTTCAATGATAGACATTCAGTTCACACTTGTGGTGTGGTCCACTTTAGATTTTGATATGCTTCATTTTTAGGCACCATACCTAAAATTCCCTGCTAAGATGGATGGATGGATGGAGTGGATAAAATAAATAAATCACTGTGGGCCCCACATAGTTTACTCCACACATAGTGGACAGCGACGATCGCCCCACAGCCAGTGGACAGCGACGGTAGGCCCCACAGCCAGTGGATAGCGACGTGGGCCCCACAACTAGTGGACAGCGACGGTGGGCCCCACAGCCAGTGGACAGCGACGTGGGCCCCACAATTACGTATTTCATTTTTTTTAATTTGTAAAATAAAAATTTGGATTTTAAATTTTAAAATCCCTAATTAGGGATTTTAATTTCGAAATCCCTAATTAGGGATTTACTAAATCAGTGGACCCCACCAAATAGTAGACAGTTAAGGTGGACCCCACATGCAATGGAAGATGGAAACCGACGGTGGGACCCACATGCAATGGACGATACAAAGCGACAGTGGGACCCACCCACATGCATTGGACAGCGATGGTGAGACCCACATGCATTGGATTTTGGGAGTGGGCCCCACAATCAACAACGAGGAGAGAGGGAGAGAGGGGAAATGGAGTAAGAAGGGGGAGAGGGTTACCGGAGGAGGCGGCGGCGTACGGAGGCCGGTGGAGGCGAGTGGCTACCGGTGACGGTGGTCGGCTGGGGGGGGGGGGTGGTCGGCTGAGGCGGTGGGCCGCCGGTACGTTGACTGCCGGCGGTCGAAGAAGAGGGAGAGTTGAGATGGGTGGGCCGGCCGCGCGCGCGCGAGAGAGAGAGAGAGAGAGAGAGAGAGAGAGAGAGAGAGAGAGAGAGAGAGAGAGAGAGAGACAGCGAGAGTGAGAGAGACAAAGAGAAATGAGGGAGGCCCGAACGGGTTAGTAAAAAAAAGGACTTTTACCGACAAAAATTTTCGTCGATAAAAGCGTAATTTTTCGTCGGTAAAAGTCCTCTTTTTCACTTAGGCGGGAATCAAACATTATTACTGACAGTCAATATTCGTCGGGGAAAATGACTTTTACCTACGAAAAATTTCGTCGATAAAAGTCCTCTTCTTTTTACTTACGCAGAAATCACACATTATTACCGACAGACTATAATCGTCACTAAAATTGACTTTTACAGACGAAAATATTCGTCGGTAAAAGCCAAATTTTCTGCTTTATTTTTTAGCGACGGGTATCTTCGTCGGTAATAAACTTTTTACCCACGAAATTCTAATTTTGTCGGTAAAAGTGTATGGCGGGTATCTAATCCAGCGGTGGCGGGATACTTGAATGTATTTTACCGACGATTGCTTTATTTCGTCGGGGAAAGGTCTTTTTACCGACGAAAATAATTTAGTCGGTAATACTTTCGTCGGTAAAACTCCATTTTCTTGTAGTGTGTCAATATGCTTGGTCTTTGAATGAAAGGCTGAATTCTTAGCCAAGTGTACTACACTTTGACTGTCACTATATAGCTTGCAATTTGCTTGCTTCTTCCCTAACTCTTACATAAAACCTTGCATCCACACCATCTCCTTACACGCTTCTGCAGCTTCAACATATTCTGCTTCCGTTGTACTGATGGATACAATCTTCTGTAACTGAGAAACCCAACTGACTACAGCACTACCCAGGGTAAAGACATACCCTATTGTGCTCCTTTTGCTGTCAATATCCCATGCCAAATCTAAATCGACGTAACCCTGTAGCTCGATTTTCGATCCTCCATAACACGGCCTTACATCCACAGTACTTACCAAGTATCCGAGGATCCACTTCACAGCTTCCCAATGTTCTTCCCCGAAGTTATTCATGAACCTGCTAACAACTCCCACTACTTGAGCAATATCTGGCCTCGTGCTAACCATAGTATACATGAGGCTCCTTATAGCTGATGCGTATGGGACTTTAGCAATGTAGTCTCGTTCCTCCTGCGTCTTAGCTCCTTGCTCCTTAAAAAGGTTGAAGTCCCCATAAAGAAAGGCTGTCTTAACATCTAACTGCTCTAGATGTAAGTCCTTTGTAGCCATTATACTCAAGACCATGCGAAACGTAGACATCTTCACCATTGGTGAAAATATTTCAGTGAAGTCGATACCTATTTTTTGTTGGAACCCTTTCACAACCAATTTAGCCTTCTACCGCTTCGAACCATCATGCTCCTCTTTCAGTTTGTAAACCCACTTGTTATGAAGAGCTTTCTTACCCTTAAGTAGAGTGACTAGCTCCCACGTACGATTGGACTCAAGAGAGTCCATCTCATCATCCATGGCCTGCTCCCACTTAACCCGTGTATCTGATTGTAACGCCTCTTCAAAACACTCTGGCTCACCATTATTTGTCAGCAGTAGATAATGTAAGGAGGGTGAGTATCGAACCTTGGGTCTCCTCTCCCGAGTAGACCTCCTCACAACCGATGTCTGTGGTTCTGCCTCATTATGCTCCTATGCATGCTAATCCTGTGGTACTGTAACACTCGTGTCCGGTAACTCTTCCAACTTTACGAATTCCTTCTTATTGGCCTTATTTTGTCTTTGCTGCAAGTAGTCCTTATGCATCACTTTTTATTAAAGACTATGTCCTTGCTTCTGATGATTTTCTGGTTCTCTGCATCCCAAAACCAGTAGCTAAAATCATTCTTCCCATATCCTATAAATGTACACCTTCTGGACTTCGCATCCAGCTTGTTTCTGTGCTCTGCATCAAGGTGAACATAATAAGTGCAACCAAATGCTTTGAGATATACAAGGTTCACCTCTTTTCCAGTCCACGTTTCTTCTGGTAGCAGCCACCATCCAATGGTGCTGAGGGACTTCTATTGATGAAATATACGGCAATATTCACAGCATCTGCCCAAAAGGTCTTGGGCAATCCTACATGTAGCCTCATGCTCTTAGCGCGCTCAAGGATAGTCCTGTTAATGCGCTCAGCCACACCATTCTGCTGCTTTGTCCCTGAAATTGTTTTCTGATGTTTGATTCCATTTGCTACATAATACTCCTCAAATCTCTTATCACAATACTCTCCCCCATTATCAAATCTAAGACACTTTACAGTTTTACTTGTCTCATTTTCTACCATTACCTTTCACTTTTCAAATACATCAGACTTGTGCTTTAAGAAATAAATTCACAGTTTCGTACTAGCATCATTAATGAAAGAGACAAAATAACGTGAACCACCAAGAGATGATACCTGTGCCGGTCCCCACACATCAGTGTGTACAAGCTCCAACAGATGTGTCTTTGGAGCGCGTCCTGTCTTCTTGAAACTTACTCTCTTCTGCTTGCCATACACGCAATCCTCGCAGAATTCCAAGTCGATAGACTTCAACCCTGGTAGCTTCACCCTTGACAATAACACTTTCATCCCCTTCTCACTCATATGTCCCAACCTCTGATACCATAACTGCCCGTTCACTCCAGTTGATGCAACTGCGAGTGAACTATACGATCCGAAAGTCACGTAAAAAGTACCTTCCTCTTGCCTCGAGATATCACCAAGGCACTGTTGAGCTCTAAATTGTACATAATCTAACCCCAATTCATCACACATTATACATGACTTTTATGTTTAAATACTTATCTAACGCATGCTTTTGTGATTGTAGGAGTGAGGAAGAGACTTCACCAAATTGATGATAAAAGACCCTCTTAATATACATTGAAGATCAAAGAAAAGAAGAAAGAAGAAGAAAAGAAAAGAAAAATTATGTTGAGAGTTTGATCTCCCAGCCTAAAAGATTGATCTCCCATCCTAAGCGATTGATCTCCCAGCCTGAGAGATTGATCGACGGAGCCTGAGCGATTGATCGATAGAGCCTGTAGATCAATCGCCCGAGCCATAAAAGTCCAGATTTTTTAAGATTTGTTGTTGAAACTCGCTGGACACTTTTTACACCCAGTGATCAATTGCCTGGCCACCAGCGATCAATCGCCCAGAACAAGCGATCAATTGCTCAGCTCAAGAGAGCAATCGACAATGCGCCCAGTCCAGAAACTTTCAAATCTGTCTGATTTTCTCTGCGCAAGTGCATAAGTTTTACACAAATTCTGGAATATTCTGCATTGATGAGGCTTGAAAGCTATAAAAGGGTTCCTCCACTTCATTCCTAAGGCATCTAACAACGTGGGGAGCAAAGAGATCAAGACCTAAGAGGCTTCCTAGCCTCCTACAACTAGTTTTCTTTTTCTTTTAGTTCTAGTTTCTAGTTTTTAATGATTTCTTCTAATTAACTTCTTAACTAAGGCTAAGAGGTGAAGCTTGTTATTAATTTCATGTTTAATTCATTTTAATTCAAGTACCTTTACTTCAAGTTGGATTTTTTAATGTTCTAGTTTAAATAAAAGTTGATATTTTTAGAAGTTTTATCAGAGTTCATGTACTCCGGACATGAGTTCCTTGCAATTCTCTAAGATTGCTATGTTGGGATTGATTTGATTCGAATTGTGGTAACCCTTGAGCATGACATAGCCTCTTGGCATGGTTGTTACTCTGAAGGCTACATATTTAAAGTCTATGTGCTCAAATAAGACTAGAACTTGATTTCTTAACTAAAGTGGGATTGTATGTGCTTGAATGCTTTATCTTCTAACTAGATGAGAGATAAAACTTCGAATCTAGTTGTGTTTTATGCTTGGGTGAATGAATTAACATGAGATTGCTACAAGTGGATCCTCAAAAGCCTTAGTTCTCCTTTTCATAATCTCATATTTTTCTTGTTTATGTTTAGTTCTTAAAAACTGTTTTTTCTAAACTTCTTAAATTTCAGTTATTAGATTAGTTGAAATTGTTTACTTCTTTCCCTGTGGATCGACTTCGGTCTTACCGAGAATTATCACTACATCGCAGCCTTGCACTTGAGGCAAGCGAACAGGCACCTTTTGTGACCTTCTAGGAATCACTAGTGAATGTCGTCACATATCCGGTATCGGCCAATTGCCCCACTGAGATCAAATTCCGTCTCAAACTTGGTACATGTCTGAGATCCTTCAACTTGAAGACTGTTCTGTCTTTCTGACTTAAGTGAATGTCTCCCTTGCCAACAATACTGCATGGCTCATCATCACCCAAGTAGACTCTTCCGAAGTCACCTGACACATAATCACAAAGAACTTCTTTTGACGAAGTGCCATGAAACGAAGCACCCGAGTCTACAACCCAAGACTCATTTTGTGCATTAAGAAACAAGATCAACGCCTCTATGTCACTCTCTTCAGATAGATTCACTGAATCCGTCTCACGTTGAGAGCTTCCTTCTTGTTTCTTAAGCGCCTGCAATCACGCTTCATGTGCCCCTTCTTCCCGCAATGCTAACACCCGTCGTTGTCTTTCGGTCTCTTGGACTTATTACTCGAATTAGAACGCCCATGTTTATTGCCACCTTTGTTTCAAGATCTTCCTCTTCCTTCAACATTTCAAGCATTCCCCGAGTCCCCTGAAACTCCCGATGCCTTCCTTCTAGATTCTTCGCTGAGAATTAGACCGACCACATCATCGAATTTCAACTTCGTAAACCCTGAGGAATTGCTCACGGCAATCACCAAACTATCCCAACTATCTGACAAACTGGACAAAATCAATAGCGCCCTGACCTGGTCATCAAAAGTGATGCCAACGGATTCCAATCGGCTCATGACTGTATTGAACTCGTTTAGATATTCAGCCACACCCCCACCATCTGACATCCTCATGTTGAATAGCCGTTTCATGAGATGAACCTTGTTGGACGCTGAGGGTTTCTCATACATCGTAGCGAAAGCTTGCATTAATTCTTTTGTGGTCTTTACTTTGGATATATTGAAGGCAACACTCTTAGACAAAGAGAGTCGGATCGTTCTTAAAGCCTTTCGATCCACTCAAGCCTATTCATCATCTGTCATTTTCTCTGGTTTCTTCTCTTTTCCTTCTAGAGGAATATAGAGGTCCTTCTGATACAAATAATCCTCCATCTGCATCTTCCAAAATGCAAAGTTTGAACCATCAAACTCGTCAATTCTAGTCTTCCCTTCTTCCGTCATCGCTCCCACTTGAACTAAACCAATAGCTTTGATACCAGTTGTTGCGCAGCATACCAACAACGCTGGTGAACCGAGATCCAATCTCCGATCTCACCCACAAACGATAAACAGAAAGAAATAATAACTAGAAATAGAATCTAAGCAAACCAACAATCCACAAGATAGATTTTACGTGGAAAAACTCCAAACAATGGTAAAAAACCACGGTGCAAACTTTCACTATGAAGAAGACAAAGTTACAAGCAATACACTTACCTTCTCCGATGCTCCCATGCACAGAGATGGCCCTTTTCACTAACATCTTGCCTCTTTCTCACCTTGGACGTATAGAAACCCTAATCACATAGCCTAATCCCATATTACAACCATTTTTATAGTAAAACCTGAAAATAGTGACAAAAATAAGAAACCCTGCACTTAACTTTGCAGCCGGTCGGGCGCCCAGTCAGACTGGGTCGGGCGCCCGCCCATTACAAAAATCGTCCAACGAGAAACAACATAAAACAGACGAATATCGGACGCTCAGTTACAGATCGTCGGGGGGCCCAACTGTTCCCAGAACAGTCTAAAGACTTCCGTCTCAAATATACTGAATATTGGGCGCCCGGTCCACTGATCGTCCGGGTGCCCAACCATCCCCAGATGTGAATGGCTCCACACCTCAACACTCACATGCACTCATGTCATTCATATATAAACCTCACATTCACTCATGAAATAGCCTCACAAATCACTCATGTAAATCACTCATGAATGTAACCTCACAATCACTCATGAATGTAACCTCACCATCACTCATGTACATAGGAATATAACCTTACCATCGCTCATATAAATCACTCTATCTCATATAAATCACTCCTTCTGGTGTTCAAGACATATATGAATGTAACTATCTAAAAATAACTAATTTTCCCATAACATTCCAAAAAATAGAATGTTTCATAGATAACTTTCCATACATAAAAAATTTCATAAATAAAACTTTCCAAAAATTATTTCATGTAAAAAACTTTCCAAAAATATCTTACATGTAACATAACTTTCCAAATATAGAGATTTGTCAGAATATGTAAAATTACAAAGCACAAGTATCTTAGATTTAGAACCACTGACCAAAATGTTTCCACACACATACAACGTTCGTCCATTAAGGTCTTTTGAATACATTTTCCGTTTGGTTTCCTTTTTAATTTCATTTTTCTTATCAGACAACTTAAGGTTCTTATTGGCTCAATCTTGACCTTTTATCCTAATTCAGGAAACTTATGATAAATAGACTTTTCTAATCGGGATTTATTCCTAAATTATCATTTCACAGAAAAACATTCTCAAGCTCACCACAAAAGTCTTCTAGCCCAGCCTAGACTTACTTAAGTGTATTTACAGTGCATTAGTGTGACCTTACAAGTGGTCTTACCTTAAATTATGTTTTTAGTTAGCTACACATACGGACCACACATACATTAATTAGGTTCATCTAAACCAAGTAATTGACAATTGGGGGTCCAAAACTAACCTATGAGGGTCAAGTCCCCCACACCACTAACTTAACATAAGTGGTCCATCTCTACGTATAAGTTACACACTTGGTCCTAAGTTGATACTTTGGGCCATTAATGCGCTTTTTGCTAAAAGTAACCCCAAAACCTCAATGGGCTTAACTTGATCATGTTATTCACATGTGAACCTTCAAATGAGCTTTCCATATAATTCAAACATCAATTACTTTCTCTAAGTAAGGTATTCCTACTAAATCTACTAAAAGCCCAATATCACAATTCTAGGCCCAAAAGTGACATTTCACACTAAGAAGTCCAATTATGGTAAAATATAGGATTTTTCCTACATTGTACATGTAAGCACACTAACAGCTCATGGTCGTGATTATTGGAATACTAGTGGGTCCCAATCATCGCATAGGGTCCACTAGGCTCGTTTTCAAGAAAGGCCCAAGTGGCCCAAAACATATTTATATAAGGTAGTGGGCTTGATGTAGTTTGGCATGGCTTCCATTTGCTGATGTGTAATCTGTTCTTCATTTCCAGATGTGTCCCGCATAATGGGGCCCACTCTAGTGTCCCACGATCACGATAATCACAATCGAAACTATGAATTTCTAAATTACCAATTCCATGGGATAGTTTTTTCAAAAGGCCTAAAAAAGATAATAATCTATTAGCTCAGCCCAAAATCTTCAATCCATGGGCTTTTTAGGACTACAAATGGGCCCAGTTTAGGCTATCCAACAACTCCCATTAATTAGGCCCAAAAGCCACTTTTATGGCACTTGGGCCATTTTGGGTAAATAATTTCCACCTCAAGATCAAAATCGTACTTTTATGGACCACATGCTCATCTTATTCTTGATCATAATGGGTAGAACTTTATGATACAAGTGGGTCCCACTTTAGTACCAAAAACGCCCACAAATCCGATTTTGCACAAAGATGTAGTATTATGTTTACACAAGATTATAACCACAAACCACTGTTTTTATATAAAAAGAAATAAACCGCTGAACTTTGTGTATATAAGGGTTCCATAGTGGGCCCCACATTTCTCAAATCCTAAGGTCACAAGGGCCTTTTGACGCACACAAATCAGGGACCCAAATCGGTCCCGAACTGGTCCAAAGGCTAGTCCCAAAGTGGGGCCGTGTGGTCGCCTAACAGCATGGGCCCACTCACAATCCACTCTAGGACCGTAGCCGATGACCTATTTAAGCAATGATGGTAGACCTCACTTTGGTCCTCATGCGGTCCATCAATCCAAGGGTACAGTTTCGATATTTTTGAGTAAAAACAATACATTGAAACTCCTTTTTCTAATGAGTGATTCTCTTAGGCTAAAATCATCATATAAACACTTTTTAATAGCATGGATCATGCTCTAGATAAATTTAGGCATGAGTTCTCTTACCTCAGCCCGTATATCATCTGCAGTAAAAAGAGGAAATCAAGAGTTATCAAGATATTTCTATAAAATCAAAGAGAAAGGATGAAAGCACTTGCATGAAGTTGATTAATGGTTGGAATAGAACAAAAGACTGGGCCTCACACAATGGATGGTGTGGATCCTTGATCCTTAATTAGACCTTTTTTTCCCAACCAAGCTAGCTTACCACTTGAGTTGCTGGTTTTTTTTTTTTTTTAATTAAAATAAAGTTAAATAATTTCATTCATTTAGTTCTAAGATAGTTTGGTAGAAACAAGAAAATACACATAGTTGGGACACAAAGGCCTAACCTTCACACGCCCACACTTACTTCTAACCAAACTTCTAAAGCTATATTTCATGCTATCAATCAAGAATAAAATACAAAACTAGGATATCTCGTGGCTACAATGTTACCAAACACATCATTCCATTCATATCAAATCTAAGGCCCGCAAGTGTAAATGGCCCAAATTCAGCATGACAAGCAATATTAGGCGTTTACTTGCAATGGATGACATAGAGTTCATCAAGAGTATGATGCATGCTAAGCAAGAGAAGGAAGAGTAGAAAATTGTGTCCCTTTCCTAAGGTCTATGATTGAGTGGCCCATATGCTCAAAATGCTAAGTTACAGGTCTCGAATTATAAATGCATGGATGTCATTGGTTTTATTTTTCTAATATGAAAATCATCATCTTGAATTGAGGCATGTAAATTAATTAGGTAGGTGTTAAAATTAGCAGGTATCCATATATAGTAGATATCCAAATATAATAGGTTTTGGGAATAAATTCATTTCTTCTAAGATATTACATTTTACTCTCTTAATAAAAATTTCATCCTCAAAATTTCACTTACCTATTTCGAAAATAAATATGAATACTTCTTTCTTATCTCATCCTCGCACACCCATGATGCTTCTTCTTCTCCATGATATCTCCATTGAACTTTCATCAATGGTATGACTTTAGTCATGAGGGTTTGCTCCCTACTGTCCGAAATGCACACCGACTTCTCTATGTATGATGTATCTGCATGAATCTCTAAAGGCTACCAATTAATGACATGAGAAACATCCATCTCATATATACTTCCTTAGCATAGACCATGAAATACGTTGTGTACAGATGATAACTGAGGCGGTAGAGCTAATCTGTACGCTACAAGTCCAATTCAATCCAAAATCTCAGAAGGTCCACCATGATCCAGTGGGTCACTTAGGGATTTGACCATATAGGGTTGTTTTCCTAGCGTTATTATGATATTTCCACGAAGAATTTCGAAAACATCATACTCAATTGGCCAGAATTATCAATTTAAGGCGTATTAGTGTATATGAGCAGTTTCATAATTTTGTTACAATAGTATGATTTTTCTTAAATTGTTGCTACATATTATTTAGGATATCCTTTATGTTGGGTGACCGACCAAATTTATTCAAAGTATCTTTTAAATCTCAAGTGTAGGTTATTTTTGTTCCCATACATATATACATTAAATTAAATTTTTATGGTAATACCCAATGACTTTTAAATCTAAGTATTGAAAAGTTCGAGGTGTTACACAAGTCGATGGTGATGTCATCACCCCTGCTCTCGTTTTTCACTTTTATAGGTGTCAAGGGACCCATTTGTCACGTGGACCGTTGGCCCGCCACAGGCCGACAGACACCTAGCCCCATTTTTTCCAACCACAAATATGGATTCCCCCATACAGATCTTATATGGCAAAATTTGTCAAGTGTCCACCATTAGCTCACCAGGAGCCGATGATCTCCATCTATAAATTCAACACAACAACAGCCATTCTGAAGGCCAAAGAACAGAGATAGAGAGTGAGAGAGAGACAAAGAGGGTACGTAGGATGGGTCCTGCTCCTTGAAACTTCAGAGATTTTATAACTAACGTTGAGATCTTGCTTAATTCAGGAAACCAATTCTAAAGAAAAAAGAAGTCTACAAAAAAAGTCAAAGAGTATGGTTGGAATCGAGGACCATTCGACCATCTTTTTTGCAGAAAATGATATCAAGATCTCTTATTTTTCTTCTCATATTTCAAATCAATTTGCATTCTTTTCACACATCACAAACACAACAAAAGTACACACTCATGTTCTTTTATCTTTTATTTTACAATACTCTCTGTTGTCCATCTTTTTTTTTTTTCTTTATTTTGGTTACTAGGGATCTTAAACCCTGTGCAATAAGGTTGTGTTGTTTATTTTCTTTTCTTTTTTATCTTCCAGAGTTTTAAACTTTGTGAAACATAGCTAGATGTAATAATACCAAAACTCCATTGAATCTCTTAAAAAACCATTAAATCATATAAAGTAGAGACCGCACATCGTGCGGGTGTAAAAATATGCCTAATCCATTCCTTTCCCATAACTAAGGCCCTTACTTATAATCTACAGTCGTGGACCAATCACTTGAGTCACTTAAGTTGGGGAATCATAAGATTCCTCGACCTTTTAAGCGATTTTATGGTTTTTAGGTGGTCGTGGATTCTAACCTTCATTTAACTAATAGCGATTCCAACTTAAATGTACTTTTACCCTTAAGTCAGCCCCATGTATGTTTAAACCAAATTAAATCAAAGCAAATGAGAGAGGAGAAAGTTTAGAAAGTGAGGGCATCTTATGCACTTGCGCGAGACAATGTTCATAACATCTCACACATCACGAGGAAAACTGAGTTGTCTCATGCCTTCTTCTTTTTTTTTCTAAGTTATTTCATGCCTTCTTCTCTTTTTTTTTTGGGGGGGGGGGGGGGGGGGGGGGGGGGGGGGGAGTTGGTATCTTGGGTGAGCTTTTTCCTTTTTGTTGATGAAAAACCCACCACATCCATTAGGTGTGTCATGCCATTTAAGTCTATGGCCTAAAACTTGGCCTCATTTGTAATTCAAGTGGGCCACATGATTTGAAATAGTATAAGGGCAAGGCTCACCCTACAAATTGTTTCCCTTGGTGTGGTCTACACGAATCACATATTGGCCTGATATTTGTGCCTGTGCTTAACTATTGGTGTTGAATGTAATGGTTCGAGTAGATTTTATATAATCATCATTGTGGCCCTATAATAATCAAGGGTGGACGTCTCTTGCAACTACTTTATTTGGTGCAGTTCACTTGAATCACTGCTAAGCACAATGTTACCCCCTTTGGCTAACCTAAGATTGCACATCTAAATGTACGAGTAGGTCTCATATACACATCATGACCAACCTCTTTTCAAAAATCCAGGATGTCCATTTCAAGGGGTTTTTTTTTTTTTTTTTTTTAAAGCTGGGTTGGAGTCAGTCTTGGTCTGAACTTTTTTAGCTTATCATGGGCCTGGGTTAGGTTTGAACTTAAGTTGACAAATGTCGGGCTTTAACAGAGCTTGATCCGGCCTTAACGTAGACTGTTGACACCCCTACTACCATAAGATGAACTGAAAATGGCAATGCCAATATTAGCTTGATCTAAGACCTCTCTAGCCCACGAACGTGCGTTCAGTCCCCAAAAGTCGATTGCCTATTGCCTGTGACCTGAGGCATTGAGATATACCTAGAGGTGGGCATTGAATCGAGTCAGACCGAGTTTGGGTTGACTTGATCCAATTCGGCCAAGGAAAAGGCCTGAACCGAGTCTGATCGAATTCAGTACTAAGTCAGTCAGGCCTAAACCGATCTGAACCATTAATGGCATTGTCTAATCCGATTCGAGTCCGACCCAGTTACAAGGACTGAGTTGAATCAAGTAAAAACCGAGTCAGATCGATTATAAAAACTACCAAATTTTAACCCTATAACATCATTTCATAAAAATCTTCAAATTTCAACCAAACCACAACATAATTGCACCAATAATAATAATAAAAAAAAGAAATTAGAAATTAAAACTTGAGTATTAAGATTAATCCTTACCTTAGGCTTTAGAAGTTGAGATTTAATCCGAGGTAGTTTGATTTGACATCGGATTGGGTGCAGACGACAACCGGGTGGGTGAGGAGGAAGAGGAGGAGATGGAGGACTGAGGAGGGTGGAGGGGAGAAGAAAATCGTCATATCTCTTGTGCAACGTTGGTCAGGTGGGGTTGCTTAGGTAAAAAAAAAAAAAAAGTTAACTTGTACCCGATACCCAAGCCAAATTGGGTTTTGGATGGGTTCAAATCTCTTTTAGATTAGATCCAGGTCTAGTCGAGTCGGATCAAAGGGTAATCAGGACTTGACTTGAGTTAGATTTGGATCCAACACTTAATACTCGATCCAGGACCAACTCAAACCATCGGATTGGTTCGAGTCGAGTTTAAACGGTTTGATCAAGTCGAGTCAACCGAGTTGACCCAACCCGTGCCCAACTCTAGATATACCTGTGGTCGGGGCTATTTAGGGCCCAAAGAGATGTCCGTGACAAATCCACTCTGTCCATCTGTTATGAAATGCCAAAAAAGTGCCAGATGATAAAAATCAGGCAGATCCAAAAAAATCAGGTGGGCCACACCAACGAAGCAGTGGGAAAAAAATCTGATGTTGGAACCTTCCTAGAGCTGACTATGATGTTTATATGCCATCCAAACATTCCATAGGGTTATTACAGCTCAGATAAAGTGCAGGAACAAATATCATCTTGATACAAAACTTCTGCGACCCTTAGGCGTTCAATCCCCAATACTTCGTTTGGTATGGCCCATATGAGTTTTGTATTTGCCTATTTTTAGAATACTATTCCATTGCGATCTTTCAAAACAGATGAAGGGAGTGGATTTGTTACGGACATCTCTGTGGGCTCCACACGGCCTGGGACACAGAAATATCCCTGAGCTTTGAATCTGCTTCTTTTTGGGCTTCTCTTCTAAGTCCAATCTAGCCAAATCGATGGACGGAGTGGATTTCTCACGGACGTACGGTCGCATCTTTGCCCTCACTCCGCGTGCGTGGCACGTGCCTTACACCCTTGGTAGTGATTTACGGTCGAAGGCTGGGAGTGCTCCTTCAAACCCTAGATCTCATCATCATCCGCCCCAAATCTTCCAACATCCAAAGACAATAGGATGAAGGAAACAACGAAAAACTCTGATTTGCATTTCTCCGTCTTTAGATCGATTCTGTTTCAGCTGCTACGGATTTGATTATAAGGTTTTGAAAGCAGTGCAATGTCCGCAAACCCATGGCAATTCCTGCAATAAAGCCCTCGTTCTTGAGCATTCTTCTAATCGTTCTCTCCCTCCTTTTAGCAGCGATCGTCTTTTCTCCATCGACGCCATTCTCCGGAAAATTTCTCCCACCAAATTCTCCAGAGTACGTGAAAATCTCCTCGTCCTTGTTTAGTCTTTATTTTTGGCTCTTTTTTGGATGAATTTGAATTATTTAGTTTCATGAAAAAAAAAAACAGGATTTTTTCGCTTCGAGAATTGGATATATGGAGTGCCCGCAGGATCGTGGATTGGAAACCTTGCAAATGGTGGAACGGCGTTAATTTGACGGGTGGGTTGAGCTGTTTCCTGATGTAGGATTAAGATCTGGGTCTGGTTTACTTACCTCCACACTATCCATCATATGGGCCCTGCTATGGTGGACCGCATTTCAAAATTCAAGTGATTGGACTGTCAAGGACCATCTGATCAGCTGAGTTCGAGTGGAGTTAATGCTTAAATGATTAATGGTCGTATTGAATTTCAATGATCTGATTTGTGTGGTTAGGAGTGAATGCCTGGTTGGGTGATTTGGACTGTCCATCAGGTGGCCCCTCCAACGGTGGGCCACATTTCAAAGTTGCAGTGATTGGATCCACCACACCAGTGGATGCATGGTTGGGTGATCGGGCTGTTGATCAGGTGGGCCCTGCTGTGGATGGGCCCCAAATTAAAATTATAGTAAATGGACTGTCTATGACCATCTTATCAGGAGAGTTCGAGTGAACTTGATAGTTAAAAATGATTAATGGGTGTATTGAACTTCATTGATCTGCGTGGTTAGGATGTTCCAATTGATGTCAATGTTGCAAGTGTGGCCAACCTGTTGTGGGACCCACCTATTGGACACTCTGGGTTATCTGACGTTCCCAATGAGGGGAGAGTAGTGGTCGACGCCTGACCCATATGATGATGTTGTTTTGGACTTTGCAGTTGGTTTTCATTTTTCGCCTGAATCTTCTTTAACTGGCTTCATTGCAGACAATTGCATTGGTTTTTGTTGAAATGCTGCAGCTCTACCAGCGGAGAGTAATGGGTATATTCGAGTGGATTGCTATGGTGGCCTCAATCAGATGAGACGCGATGTAAGTTTTTCATGTGATGTTTGTCATTGCCTTCTGCATCTTACTCTTAATCACTTTTTTTTTTTTTTTTGGTTGTTGGGGGTAGGGATATGTCTTTTACGATTCTATATGAAATTCAATATTTGGCTTGATCCACCAATAGGCAATAGCTGACACCAGGCACAATGTGAAATAATCCAAACTGTTCAAATGGCAGAACCAACTGTTGATAGGCCACATCCAAAAACCTCGTCATTTAGATGGTCCTAACCATCTGACCATTCACCCTTAAATCATTATCATCCCAACTAAATGGGGTTGCATGCATGAATCATGTTCTGCCAACTAAATAGGTCATCAAGTCTTTTATTACTACCTCCACCCACACCCTTTTGGGCCTTCCCCCTTGCCCTTTTAGAGTCTTCAACTTGTATCAGCTCATCATCATCATCATCATCCCAACTAAATGGAGTCGAATACATCAAGTTCCGCCATTTCCACTCTATCAAGGCCATTACTTCGGTTAGACCATAAGTCATCAAGTCTTTTCTCACTACCTCCACCCACATCCTTTTGAGCCTTCAGTCTTCAACTTGTACCAATTACCAACTCACTCCTTTTAGAGTCTTCGTAAAAGATGATTGGTGCTTCCGAATATTTGCTTAATGTGCAAGGGGGATGCCGAGTTGGTGGATCATTTATTTCTTCACTGCTCATGGCATGATGTTGGTATTAGAAAAGATGGTGAAGTAGTATGGCGCTTGGTGGCTATGGCATCCCTATGGGCCATTTTGGGGGAGAGAAATAGGTGTTCTTTTGAGAACAAGTCTGAGCAGGAAGGCCGGGTGATTCACAAGGCAAAGTCTTTAGCAATTGAGCAGGCTTCTGGGTTTAAGGACCTCGATGCCTGTGTTCTCACTGTTCTTTTGGGATTGCAATTTCCTTTTTGTTGTATTCTTTTCCTGCCATTTTGGTGTGGTTTTTTTTAATAAATTCATTATTTCTCAAAAAAAAAAAAAAAAAAAAACACCAACTCACTCCTAACTGACACAGTTCTTGGTCTCCATTATTCATGACCAAACCATCCAAGTCTACTGTCCTTCATCTTATTGCTTATTGGTGCTACTCCTCTTCCCTCAAATGCATTAATTTCTAATTCTATATTTCCTTGTCTTGCCACTCATCCATCTCAAAATCCTCATTTCAGTTACACTCATCATATGAACATCTTTTTCCTTACTGCACAACATTTTGTTCCATAAAAAACATGGTTGGTCTTATAACTATCCTATAAAATTTCCCTTTCAGTTTGATTGGTACATGACGATCACATAGAATACTAGAGGCACTTCTCCATTTTTTTTCACCTAGCTTGAATTCTACTGGCAACATCCATCTCAATCTCCACTCTCATGAAGTATTGACCCATGAATGGACAGCTAAAAATTGATGTGAACCAAGGTCGACATTCAATGGAGAAGTCCATCGATTTGATGGCTAGGGCTGACCAATCTGCAGCCACTCATGTTGAGATCTCCATTTGAACAGTCCTGATCATTGGATCATTACACAACATGTTGACTTTTGGTGGTCAAGTTTGATTGCTTGACCCAAGATCAAAGCATCATAATTTGTTCTCTTTGGAAGGTTATTATTATTATTATTATTTTTTTGATAAGGTATTTTTGTGGTGATTCTAGTTATGTGACGGTGTGGGTATCGCACGTTTGTTAAATGCGACTCTAGTTTTGCCAAAATTCGAGGTGGCTGCATACTGGAATGAATCAAGGTATTTTTTGGTGGCATTTTGCTTGTGAATGTGAATATCCAAACTTTGCAAAGATATCTTGTTGGCTGTTCTACTTCTGTACTAATTTGATGTAAACTTCAATCCAGTGGCTTTGCAGATGTCTTTGATGTTGACTACTTCATTCAACAGACAAAAGGTTTTATAGAAGTTGTGAAAGAGTTACCAGCAGAGATAGGCTCGAGAGAACCTGTTAAAGTAGACTGCAGCAAACGCAAAGGCCATTTTGATTACGTTGAGAGTGTTCTTCCCTCTCTCGTGCAACATCGTTATATTTCCATCACACCTGCAATGAGCCAAAGAAGGGACAGGTATTGTGCTGAAATATACTTTGAACCTTATTTGAGCACCTTGCATTTGCATGCATTCTTTGACATTTTAACATCATCTAATATGATTTGGTAAACTGTGGTGCTTCTTTTGCCCCTTTTCTATGATGTATATCTATACTATGTATAACATGAGTATCGTTTCGCCCAATTTTACCCTGCAATTAGTTGTGCTGAGGGGCATTAACAGGTGGTTCTACGTTGTGGCTGGCCCTTCAACTGAGGTTATATTTGTCTTTTCAATTCATTGATGAGAGTAGCCTGCTCACACTTCTCTTCCTCTTTGTGTGCAGCCTGCATGTGAGTGTGGTATGATTGAGGGGGGCTCTGCAACAAAGGCTCCGTGGGGCCCATCATCATGACTATGTAGCATACACACCGTAAATCTATTGCACCAGCTCATGTTAGGACACCAACCCAAAAATTAGGCAGATCTAAGGCTTTACAGACCCCACCCCAAACACTCCGACGTCAGATTTCTGCCAAAAATTCCATCACAAATCCGAACAATATGACATTCTGAAGATAGAGTGGAATGGGGAACATGATTTATGTAGCTGACCCCAACTTAAGTGGGATAAGGTTTAGACGACGACAATGACAACGATGATGATAATTGTTAAATTTAAAATGATTTATGGTTTCTTATTTTTTTGGATGAATCGACACTATTCTCTAGAATACATACATCCAGCGCATGCTGGATATGGAGACAGCACCCATTTTCAAGTATTTGAGTGACAAGTTATAAAAGCCTCTGCTTGTGCCATTCTAAATCGACTTAGGTCTTTTTATTGTCTTCTTAGAAGAAAATAATGTTATTTTATTTTTATTGTGAATTATCTCAATTTGGCAGCAGTGCAAACATTGAGATAATTGTCCGTTGCGAGTTTGTTTTGAATTATGAAATGATTCCCATTGCATTGTCAATGCCATTGTGGCGTACTAGTTTGAGTTTTGTAAATTGGGTTGCAAAATGGAATGTCCTGTGTACAGGAAGACTAATCTGCGTAGTTCCCTATGTTTACTAGTTTATGTAATTTTCACTTCTTGACATGTGTGCACCTCTGTCTGATGTTCTGTTAGTTGAGCGTAAATAAGTTAACCAATTCATTATCCTAATAATATATTAAAAGACTCGAAGTCCCAAAATGGAAAAGAAGGCAGGACATGAAGATTGACAAGATCCTGACACCATCATTTTCCTTGTGATTTTTTTGTTGCTATTAGCTTGTCAATCAATGCAAGTGGCTGAAATGATATTGATTTGAACATCACTGACAAGTGACAACCTCCATCATGGTTGACTTATTCTTGGTCCAAAGAATGTTGAGCATGCTTTACTGTTAAATGATTTTTATTTTTTATTTTTTGAAATTTACATTCTGCGCATGTGCCATTTCACCAAATCTTTAAAAATGTATAGCACGTGATGAAACACATAAGATGTTCATGTATCATATGATGCACCCAATTTTTGAGGCATAAGTATATCCTACAAATTACATCTCTAGTTTCATCTGCTCTTGTTATGATAGTGGCATGCATTTGGATCTCATTCTTTCATTGAAACTGGATGCTGCTTCCTAGAACACACTGCTGTAGCATTTATTCTACTCTTGTCGTCTGTGAGAACCTGTATGCATCTTCACCAGTGAGACGCCCATAATAACTTTAGGCATGTGTGTGGGAGTAAAATATTATTATTTTTATTTAGATTTCCCAAATTGTTGGTTGCAATTATTTGATTACTATGGTTGGCATTGACAATGCATAGTTAAAGAGGGGCCAAGGAAAGGTTGCCAAGTTAATGAGACAATTGCAAAGTAATCTGTTTTCTAGAAGTTGTTCATGGACACAAAGGGTTCCATAGTCTAGATGAAGGGTTTCAAGATGAGTAGCTTGTAGGGAAAATGAGGGGTTGGGTAGAACAGAATTAGAAATCAGACTTTTAATGATAATATATATATATATATATATATATATATATATATATATATATATAGAGAGAGAGAGAGAGAGAGAGAGAGAGAGAGAGAGAGAGAGAGAGAGAGAGAGAGCATTGGTTTGAGAAATCATCACACGTGATGTGAGCCCAAAATCTTAGCCGTCTATGTGATGCAGCACCTCAAAAAACCTCTAGGGCCCAACTTTCAACCTGATCCAAAACTTTGGTAGGCCATGGAAAAAGGAAACAATTTCCTCTGTTGATTTTCCCCTCTTCGCTACTGCCCACCAAAGTTTTGGATCAGGTTGAAATCTGGGCCCTGGGGTTTTTTTGAGGTGCTGCATCACGTGGGCGGCTCATAATTTGGGCTCACATCACATGTGATGAGTCCTCAAAAAGGTGCTCACAAGTTCCCATGAGCACCAGTGCATGGGAAAGCAGGACTCTCTCTCTCTCTCTCTCTCTCTCTCTCTATATATATATATATATATATATATATATATATATATATATATATATATATATATATATATATATAATGCTCACCTGTGCACCAATTCTCATGAGAACTCGTGAGAAATTTTTGAGGACTCATCACATGTGATGTGAGCCCAACATTTGAGCCGCCCACATGATGTAGCATAACAAAAAACCCATGGGCCCAATTTTTAATCTGATCCAAAACTTTGGTGGGCTGTAAGAGAGAGAGAGAGAGAGAGGCAAATCAATGGAGGAAACTGTTTCCTTTTTCCATGGCCCACAAAAGTTTTGGACCAGGTTGGAAGTTGGGCCCCGAGGGTTTTTTGGGGTTCTGCATCATGTGGACAGCTCAGATGTTGGGCTCACATCACGTGTGATGAATCCTCAAAAAGTGCTCACGAGTTCTCGTGAGAACTGGTGCAGGTGAGCATTCCTCTCTCTGTGTGTGTGTGTGTGTGTGTGTGTGTGGTTAATCGTTGAATGAATGCATCCAACCCCCGAGTTTCAGGAAATTCTCTTCTCGTTGGCTGCTTCGCTATAAATGAGCGGGAAAGAGCTATGAACCGGACGGCCGCTGGAGGGAGTTATGATTGGCTTACCAGACGATTATTCCCCATCGAAGAAAGAGAAGAAGAATAGGACTCTCATAGCTCTTTCCCATACATACAATTATCAGAACCTGGTGATCCCCGGTGTGTGTTGAGGATTGATGCTGTTAGATTACTTCAAAGGTTGTTCATTTCTTTGGTTATATCAGAGGAATAGAGACAGCTTCGTAACTTTTTTGCAAAAAAATGGATTAACTTTTCTAGAGCCTAGGAAAGACCCACCCCAATGAGCTTCTTCACGTGAGGGGTGTAGATCTGAATTCAAATTGTGTTGGAAGTTGGAACAATGCCCCTTTTTCTGTTTTTGAGGATGGTAGAGCATCCTAGATATCTTTAGCAATCGGTGGTGGAAAGTCAATTGGAGTTGAACCTACCTGGATCTTCTCATTGAACATGGTGTAGTAAACTTTTGCTTTTATCTAAGCTTAAAAGGGTCCCTCGTGACTCATGAGTGGTGTGTTTGTTTTTTGCTAGGAGTACTGGAAGATATTAGAGCTAGTTTGATTTGTCAGAGTATGTTGGGAAGTTTTAGATATTTGTTCTTGGATGGAGAAGAAAAGAATTTGGCGCACTTGCAGTGGAATTTGAGCTTTGGTTGGAAAGGGAATTTTATTTTATCATGCATCTTAATTGATCTTGCTGAGTTGATTATCAATGATTTGCTTCTGAAGTATTTATGTATATTGATGATTTGCTGGTTGAACACCTTCAGATCAATTAGCAATAAAAAAAACCCCTCCCCCCTCAATTTTGTCATATTAGGGTAGAAATCTTTGAATGAGGTCTGAGTTGATTGTCTTTGGTCTTTTGGCAGTGTGAGACCAAGGTATTCCATAATGGTAACAGTGTCCATAATGGCCACTGCTGTTACTGTTTTACTGTCACAATTTGGGCTGTTACAGCTTCTTCTTCTTCTTTTTATTTTATTGTTATTTTTTTGAAAAGCCTATTTTGGCCCTGTAGTAGACTGGTATATGGGCTGTTACAGGACAGTTACAACTTATGGGTCAATTTTTCTGTACGGCCATTACGTAACTGTTTTGGGATACCTTGTGTCAGACAGTACGTGGGACTTAAATTTGCTCATGAGACATTTTGGGAGCAGCGACACTGACATTTGTGAATTGCGACTGATATACAGTGATAATATTTGGAGGAATTGTAACCATTTTTCTCCTTTATGAATGCCTTTATTGTTATTAAGAAACTTATTATATTGGCTATTGATCTCTTGGGCTTTCAACATGTAACAAATTGTTTGGATTCTAAGGTCAGCAATTACTCATTTGGGTTTTCTTCACTTGCTCTGTAAGCAGTCTGTTGTGCACTTTGTAACACCAGATAGAATGTCTGGTTATCCAAGAAATATCACCAACCTGGTGCCCTCTGTTTCTTTCCAACACTCCTAATTAATATGCGGAGGAATTATATGATGCATGACAGATGCTTTCTGATTTTCAATTCTGACAACTGGGCCCATGCTTTAGTAATCCAGACCCTGGCTCTGTTGTCTCACCACTGACGTCCTGCCCATACCCATAGGATCTTGATTCTTGGCCAGACAGTTGTAAAACTTTTGAGTTTTGGCCTACAAATAATGTTTAAGAAGATTACGACTACTTTCCACATCCAGCTGCCAAAGTCCAGTGATTTGAATCGTTCAAAAAAGTCCAATGATTTGTTTAGGATCTTCCAATTGGGAGATTTTCAGGGAATGGTTCATGTACCACGGATCGAAACAGCAGAATGGTCTTAAGATTACTAGAGCATGGTTCCCAGTTGTCAGAGTCGAAACCCGTGTAATAGTGTGCGAAGCCTCTGGTCATGTAAAAAGATGCTATTATCCAAAAAAGGGTCTCTTTCAAGCTTCACTGTTGAAGAAGATTTGAAAAACAGCTGTTTCTCTTTAGTAAAGATCCTTATGCAGAAACAGTCTGGTCTCACATAGCACACGAATTTCATTATCATAGCCATGTCCCAGACATACTTTCTCACCAATCAATCTTACTTGAGTCCCTGTCCTCAGTATATGAAATAACACTATCGAATTATTTTCCTCAATATGTGGAACTAAGTTTCCTTAACCAGCAGACATTGCATTCTTATTGTTCCTTTTGTAGCCTTTCCTTCTCGATTCAAAATACTAAAACAGTAAGAAAGCATAGAAGGACAGTTGCAGACTGCTCTTACCACTAACACCCGTCCAATGCTGCAGGTATCCATTGTATGCAAAGGCTGCTCTCTGCCAAGCATGTTACAATGCCCTACGCCTTACCAAACCCTTGGAGAACAAAGGCTTGGAGCTTCTGAATGCCATACCCAAACCTTTCCTATCCCTTCACCTCCGATTTGAACCAGACATGGTGGCCTACAGCCAGTGTGAATACTCCAGCCTCACCCCTGCTTCAATGACTGCAATTGACAGTGCTCGTGGGGATAGAAAACCATGGACTGGAGATGCTGCTCGCATGTGGCGAAACCGAGGCAAGTGCCCTCTCACGCCAAATGAAACGGCTTTCATTCTTCAAGCTCTTTCAATCCCAACAAACACGACTATTTATTTGGCGGCCGGGGATGGTCTCTTGGAACTCGATGGATTGACATCCATATATAAAAACGTATATACGAAATCTACCCTCCTCAATGATGAGGATTTTATGCGCATGCATGGGAACACGAAAGCAGCACTGGATTACTATGTATCAATCAACAGCGATGCCTATATAGCTACATATTTTGGGAATATGGACAAGATGGTAGCTGCAATGAGAGCATTGAAGGGGATGTTTAGAACCCTTCTTCTGAGCAGGAAGGCTTTTGCAGACTCTAATGCTAAGGAGCTGAAAGGGAAGGAGTTGGTTGAAGCTCTCTGGAAGGCCCACTATGATGATTTTGTTATGGGCAGAGGATCTGCTCTGCCAGATTGCTTTTGTGAGCATAGGTTGTGATTGCTGTTGTTTTGGCTGTGAGTTTTTCAGCAATTTCATTGGAGTTCTTGATTCCTGTAAGGCTAAAATCATTGTTTTCGGAACATGTTTGAACTTCTATGGAAATCTTTTAGCAGTGAATGGATACCCCCCTCACAATTTCATCCATGATATGAACATAACTTTTGGATTTTTTTTGGGGGTGATTTTTTTCTTTATTTTCTGTTTTACATGTGATTATTAGGCTGTCAATGGGCTGGGCTTGGGCCACTCAAAATTGAATTTTGAACAAGGCCTGGACTAAACAGTTCAAAATCCGGGCCAAAGCCAATCCCAGGGTCAACCCCTTGACAGTCCAAGTGATTATGCACATTGCAAAGAATGGGGTCCACTCTTCTCCAAGCAGATGAGTCATGAGATTTATTTTAGTCATCCATGGACCTGACCCGCCAAATGGGTACCTAAGCCTGGTCCGACACAGGTCATGTATGGTTGCAGCTAAATAGCTGTGTCTGCGGCCATTGGCAATTAATTTGAGCTCGATTGATAATTGGCCCGGGTAGCTATACTGGAACCTGAAACCTGAGCGTTATATTATTAGTATATTTGCTATTTGTCAATGGCTGGACATTGTTTTCTATGGGATGGCCTACTTGATTAGTAGACGGGTTGATTATTGTATCACGGGATCCTCGTGTTGGAGCCCACCTGTTGGAAGTTTTGGATGTCGCAATCATTTAAAAGCTTGGAAGTCATTGGCTGTGTGGACCATAACATGAGGTCTCACTGGTGGTGGTCTCCAAGTCCAATCAGCTCGACCACAATCTATGGTCCATCCAGCAGATAACTTCCAACCTTTCATGTGTACGTGACATCCAATTGGTACAATAGGTTGAGGATTACCTTATGCAAAAATCTGCCACATCTTCTCATTGAGTAGGCCACACTTGCATTTGTTATTTATCAATGGCTGGGTGATCCTCCTATTGGGGACCATCTACTGGAAGTATTGGATGTCATCGTCAATTTGTTTTTTTTTTTTGTCAGTCAATGCAACCCACTCAGTTAATCACGCAACGCTCAGCATGGAAATTTCACCCTGATGGGTTTCGAGACTGAGACCCCTTGTTGAAACTCCGTAGGGTACACCAACGAGGCAAGGCCTTGAACCCATGTCACCATCATTTAATAGGTTAGAAGTCATGCATAGGATGGACAGCCAATTCGAGGTCCAACTGGTTGGTAGACAATCTATGATGCACCCAGCAGATGACTTTAAACCTTTCATGTGAACGCAGCGTCAAATCTTTCTAAAGCTTGGCTCCACCATGAGAATTGTCTTTTGCAAAAATCAGCCAGATCTACTCATTGGGAGTAGACTATACCTGTATTTTGCCATTTATCAATGATTATACATTATTTTAGATGGGGATGGCCCACCTGATTAGTAGATGGGGTTGATTATTTCACTAGATGTGGCATTCATTTAATAGGTTGGAAGTTACAGACTGGGTGAACCGTCCAACCTAGAGGTCTCTAGTCCAACCCGTTGGACCACGATTTACCGTAGATAAGCTCCAATCTTTCAAGTGAGTGGGATATCCAATTCTGTCCCTATTTTGCTATTCAAAAATGGATAGACATGCCCACCCCAATTAGTACATGAGGTTGTTAGACATCGTTATGTTGGGTCAACCTATTGGGACGTGGCATTCGTTTAGTAGGTCGGAAATTATCCACTATGTGGTCCATGACCTGAGATCCAACCAGTTGGACGACCTTTCTCGCACAGGAGCCGGCGGAAAGTGACGTCAGACAACCGGTACGGGTCGTGACTCAGTGAGTGGCCCCTCGTTTGAGGGGACATAATACGTGTCAGATGTCCAATCCGCACGGAACACATGTCACAGATCGGGACCATTCATCAGGTAGGGTACACCGTGAGCATGCTTTGGACAAAAACTGATGGACGGTTAGAGTAAGGATTCAAACATAAAGGTATGGATCACTGGATGAGTGTAATACCATAATTTTTTAGTACATGTTATATTCACCGTCCGCCCTACTGATGAATGGCTAGGATCTCTGGCACGTGTGCTTAGCACCGATCTGTGACACGCATTCGTGCCTCCTCACACGAGGCGCTGTTCAGTGAATCACGACCCAAAAACTAAAAATCCCTCTGCTGAGAGAGATGAATCTCCTCTCGACATCTCTTTCCCTCCGTTTCTCAATCTCTCTCGAAATCATGTCCTGCTCTAGATCTCCTTTTTTTCTTTAAATTCTCCATCTGAGATCTCAAAACCCTAGAGTTTCAATCTTCCCTTTTGCATCTGAGAGAATTTCTGCTGCTAATTCCTAGCTCTTCTTCTGTGAGAATGGAGAGCATTTCAGCGTCGGAGAAACAGAGTATGGTCTCTTCCTTTCTTGAAATCGCAGTCGGTCAGTCGGCAGAAACCGCTAGGCAGTTTTTACAGGTCTGATTTCAGCAGAGTCAGCTCGTTTTCTTTTCTTTTATTTACTGTAAACGATTCGATACTCGCAATGGAATTGGGTGGAATGTTTCTAGAAATGATTTGGAAATTTCATTAAGCATAAGCCATCTTAATTTTTTACTTCAAATTATATTGGCCGTTACTTTGTCAATTGCTTCCTACGATGAAAGGAATCTGAACTATAAATGAAAAGAAATAGGAAAAAAAGGAATAACATAGCTTGTGTATGGGCATATGAGACCGTTGTGGGAATCCTGTGATGGGGCCCACCCACGAGACATCACTATGACCTGGACCATTCGTCTAGCAAACCCCATTGAGTAGATGGCATAGCGTAAAGTTGTGTAAATTGGATGATCCTAATCTTCCGATTGGCGGCCTGCAAATGCACGGTTAGAAAAAGAGAGAGCAGCTGTCTGCCGATGAGTGTTTGGTTTGGGAATGCATATTTTGTATGGTGAGTATTGAATCTCCATGATGGGGCTCACCAGCTGAATGTTGTGGATCATGCCTTTCTTCAAGCGGGTGCCTCCAATCAAAGGGTATCTAGTGCAATTTTCAGGCCATTGAATATCTGTTGTGAGGTCAGACTGGTGCAGATTATACTTTTCTTCAAGTGGTTCGGCCTGCAGTATCATACCCCTTTCTTAATTTACTTAATTTTATCATTGCATTACATCTTATGAAAACAAAGCACGGATTCCCATGATAAATGCTAACGTGTCATTTGAACCGCAGGGTGTGGTAAATACTTAATGAGGTACTATATAGTGCTTTGGTCAAGTGCATGTACGGTCCTCCTCTGGTTTTCTGTTCTACAAATGGTGCCTGTGGTTCAAAATATTGTTGATCTTCTTGTTTGATATGGTGGGCCTCACTGTGGGTGGCCTGTGGTTCAAAGTATTGTTTGATATGATAAGACTTGCCATAGATGGCCCATGCACTAAAAATGAAGGTTTAAGATATTGTTTGAACTTATCACACAGCTTGATGATTTGAATGTGATATTGTGATTCATTTCAATATGATGTGATTTGTGCTGATATTATCAGCCTCGGTATGGCATATTGGTATTTAATTGCACAATAATTATCTGGGGAGGAACATATTGATAATTCATTGTGACACCGTGCATTTTACTGGAATGTATCAATGATACGAATGATGTCATGAATTCTTTTTGATTATATATCTGTATCGTGATACAAACACTTGAATCATATTAAGTTTTTGCGAGATATGGAACAATACGTTCCTGTATTTTGAACCTTGCCAAAAATCCTCCCGAATTGGAAAATCGTAGCTATAGAATAGCCTTTTGTGGTTTAACATGTACCATTTCTGTGTTTTCTTTCTTAACTGTCTATTTGTTGGCCCACAATTAAGAGTTATTATTATTTCAACTAGGAGTTTTGGGTTCATGGCTCCCATGATATCAAAATTTGGGTGATTGAACCATGAGGCCTCTGCTTGTAAAAACTGAAATCCCAGATTGCACTGTATAAACTTTCATCCAGAGCATGGTCAAATAATTGTACTTGATTAAATCATCTTTGTTTAGAGTTTGATGCTTCATGATTTATGAATTTGTTGAAGTTAATGGGTAGTGAAAGCCTTTAAAAATGCTTTCTTGTTTTTACTCAAAATTTTCTTTCTTTTTTTCTTTTTTTTTCCCTGCCTCATGTAGCTTTTCAAATAGAGTTCTTTGGAGTCGAAGATTTAGTTTCAGTGATATTGACCAAATTTTTTCTTTTGTATGAATATTTATTAGAACCAAAAAGGAAGGAGAATACAAAGATAAAGTGCTCTGATCAAACAATAAAAGCAAGGAGAGAGGAGTCCACAATCTAGACAACTCTAGAGACACCCTTCGAGCAAGAGTACATGCTTGTCCACTGGCACATGGACTTAATTCTAGGGAAGAGTATACTCTTGTCCATTAGCATACTGATCTATTCTTGGCAAGAGTATATACTTCTGAATGAAGTCCAAATTCTTAAATATTCCCTATAGAAGTCCAAATATTCTTAAATATTACTGCCAAATTTTGCAGATGTGAAACACTGTTGCTTGAATTCCTTCTTTCACAAATGAATTCCATTTTGTTGGTCTTGAGCATATCAAGCCAAATAACATGTTGTCATGTTGAACTTTTCATGGAAGTATCTGTAACATGTGTCTGACAGGCTACAAGTTGGAAGCTTGAAGAAGCAATTCAGTTGTTCTATGTTGGAAATGAGGGTGGTGGATTGGCATCGTCTTCTCTATCTCCACCAACTGAAAATAGTCCCCCATTGGCTAATGAAAGTTTGAAGTAAGTCAAATAGACTCTTCTTCATTCCCCCCCCCCCCTCTACATTAAGGGTTAGGGGTTGTGTTTTTCAGTAGACAGAAAGAATTAGGGCCCATATGGAAGTTTTAGCGAGTTGGGATTGGTTCTGCATTTTGAGTGGGAAGTGGAAACTTCATCAACCAGGATTCCATTTCTTGAGTTCCCCCAGGTCATGTTTGTGATAAGAATGATAATTGCAATACAGCCACTAAAATAGGAACTTCCAAATGAGTTCTTATTCAATATGTCAAAGAATGCATTGATCCCTTCTCATTATCTCAGCTTGTATTTCTCAATGTAGTGTACAGGAAAAAGATCTTGGAAATGAACATGTGGAGCAACATGTTGGAGAGGAAGAAGTGCGCCCTCCTTTACCAGTGAGAAGAGAGGTTCTATATGATGATGCCCCATTGTATAGGTCTCTGCTGACCATCCATTATTCTTTGGGATACATCATTTAAATTGTAACGGTTTGTATGTTGTGTAGTTCAATTCGTTCATCGTTAAATTTAGAGATAATAAATTTTTTTAAGCCATTCAAGTGTTCTTTGTTATCTTATCAAAATTTATGGTTAGGATTAGATTTTCCATTCAACCTTAAGAAAAGAAAAAAAAAAAAAAAAAGAAAAGAAAAGAAAAGAAAGGAAAAAGATGAAGAAGAGAACATAAATTTACCATTAAAAATGGCGAGGTTAGACTAGAGCATAAATTGAGGTTGTTTGAGGGTTAGGGTTTTAATCGTGGATGAGTTGTTTTGGATTTTGTAATAAGATTTTTTTTTTCTTTTTTTCTTTTTGGAAGGCATATGAAGAGTTTGTGTTATCTATTTCTTTTACAAACGAATGGGTCATACCAAAAGATCATGTTGGTCGGATGATCTTAAATGTTAATCATCCAATGGTTGGCATTCCTTTGGATCATTTCAGTCAAGAAAAGAGTTGTTCACAATACTTGATGTTCAAAAGAATATGATTGATTCAGTAGTAAAGAACATCTGGTTCATTATGTGTTTTTGCTCTATGGCCCATCCAAAAGGCGTTTGCTCTAATGGATTGTTATCTTAACGATATGGTCTTGGAAAGTGATTATCGTCATAGGCTTGACTAGCTCTTGTCTTTGACATGTCCAGCAATTATGCTCTTTCTTATTGCCACTGAAATTACTGTATGCTTGACTCTACTTGTTGCTTGTGACCTAACAGTCACCACCAAGTTGTTCCATAACGGTAACGGTGGCTGTAACAGCCACACCGTTACTGTTATGATACGGGCCGTAATGGCCGTTACGGATCTTTTTTTTGGAAAAAATTGTTACAGGACCGTTACAGGCCCTTTACGGCTTCTTTTTTTTTTTTTTTTTGTAATGGCCATTTTGACCCCATAATGCATAACGGTTATGACCGTTATTGTTACGTAACTGATTTTGAATACCTTGGTCACCACTGCCATCAAATGTACTGTATTAATTATTATGTTCTTAGATTCTTCAAAAAATATTATCTTACATGGCTTCTCTTTTTCTCTTGTTTTATTACAGAATTTCAAGGATGGGCCATCCATCCCACGAAGCAAATTCTTTGGTTGCATTCCGGAATTTTAATGAGGAATTGAAGCGCCCTGCTGTTTGGGAGTCAGATCAAAGTGCTGCATCTACTACAGATAGTTCTCGAGATAACCTTGCTTCCTTGTACCGCCCTCCTTTTGCCTTGATGCATCATGGACCTTTTGACAAGGTATAAGGTTTTTTTTTTTTTTTTGCAAACTAAGTTGGTGCAAGTTCATCTCGCTCTCTCTCTCTCTCTCAAAAAAAAAAAAAAAAAAAAAAAATGTTGGTGCAAGTTCTCAAGTAATCTTATTAGCATGTAGCAATTCCTTTGGGTTTAGTTGCAGTTTCTAGTAATTGGGTTTTGGTAATACTGAAAAGGCATGTTATCCTTACATGATTTAAGCCATATGACTTAGAAAGTTGTCAAGTATTTCAGTGCCATGTAGTGCATACAGTCTCCTGTGGCATTTTTGGGATATTCTGGTCTGACATGCCCAAGAAGTTCTCTGATGAAATTAAAAAATATGCTATTTTATGGGAGCCAATGTCTTAACAACCCGATTGAACTGTCTGGTCTGACTGGGTTCAACTGGAACGGCAGCCCTCTCTAGGTTGATTCTATTTAGTCCCCTCAAGATTACAGAAACTGGTTTCACCATCTGGCCCGGTGTCTGAATCATCTAACCAAAATGTGCCACAGAGTTTTGAGCAAATTTCTTGGTCTGATCTGATACATAATCTCCAGCAATGATTATCATAAAAACCATTTCCAACTAAAAACTATACAAAACCTTGAATCTGGGAGAGGGAAGGAGAGATATAGGGAGAAATTCTGTCCAGTTTGTAGTTGGAGATAAGCTTCAGATGATGTTGCAATTTCTTTGTTCTGCTCTCCTCCCTGACCTTGCTTGTCCAAGTGAGGAGATGTAGAAGCAAAAGAGAGGGCCTGGCCTTTCGTCCTCAAGAAAGAAGATAAACACTTCTGGGAGAGTAAATTGAAAGAACTCCTAAAATGTGAAAAATGGCGTAAAGATAAAGTGAGAAACATGGCCTAGACTACCTTGAAGTGATTCGTCAACAGTTCATGCAGTGTGCATGTGAAGCAATCTTGACTGTCCAAATTGTGTGAAATTGTAGATGGAGCTTTGCTCAAAAATCACACTAATAGGATGTCTTAACCATTTGATTTTGCTTGTTCAATTTGAACTGTTAACCCAAATATATATAACCATTTATTGGTAGCCATCAGTTGGATGGCTAGGATCATTTGATCATAGTTAATTTTTTGGGTATATGCTGATGGGCCCCATATTTTGGTTGGTGTAAATCTTTGCATGTGTGTTCCATGTGTATGGTTAATGAGTCATTGCCATTTTAAAAATGGTGGTAACTATCACTGTTGTCTAGCCCATTGAAGCACATATTGTCTACCTTTATCAATGTGGTCAGTTAACTTGCACAATTTCCTCCCCACTGACGCAAGTTCGATGCATGTGGTTTGCTAGTGATTGCGTGCATCTGCAGGGAGTAGTCTCGCCTCAAAATGAGGTGGGGACACCCTGGTGTCAAAAAAAAAACTTGGCACAATTTCCTTTAAAACTATTTGTCACTGCAGTGATGTTGCTGTTAGAGGTGATTCATCCACTGTACATGTGTTACACGTAGAGTAATTAGGACTATATGATCCGTGTAACCATATTGGATTGAGCATTGCCCAAAAGTCACACTAAGAGGTGATCTGAACCAATCTTCTAAAACCGGGGGGGGGGGGGGGGGGGGGGTCATGGTTGGCTTGAATTAGTAGAGCTGATGAGACTAAGACAAGCCAGTCTACCTTATCAGTTTGATAACAGGTTCAATTTATTAGAATGTTGGTGAAACCAGTTTACATTAGCAATGTAACATGTTGAAATCCTAGTCTTAATTGTAATACATCATCATTGTCGTCAATATCATAATAGTCTGGTCCAAACTATTTGGGGTTGGCTTTATGAATCATCCAATCCAAAATTCAAGCGGATCCAAAACTCATGTGGGCCACAACACAAGAATGAGGTGGAATAGGACGCCACTGTTGATTTGCTTTTGAGGTCCACCATGTCGTTTGTATTAAATCTATGCCATTTAGGTTCTTCACATGGCTTGGATAATGGGTTAGGCCAAAATTCATGAGGGTTTACAATTCTAGTGAGCCCCATTGAAAATTAAGGGTGGGCGTTCCATCTTGTTCCCTGTTCTGTGGCCCACCTGAATTTTGGATCGACATGATTTCGAGGCCTGGGGAGTTTTCTCAGGTGAAGCATCTTTTGGATGTAATGGATGTCCGCACAACATTACAGTGGAGTCCACCTGAGTTGGACCATACAGGTGCTCCTTGTGGTCCTGCTTGTAGGTGAGCACCACTATATGTGCGCACGTGTGCGTGCGTGTGTAGATAGTGATGGTCTCCTGTTGACACCTCACAGGAGACCATTTGTGCGATCAAAAGAGGGTCAAGTAGAGTGGATCTCATGGTGATGTGTATGCGAGATCCACTCTGACCATTGGATGTGTTGCATCATGTTAGGGCCATTGCAAAAAATAGGCCAAATTCATGATTCGGGTAGGCCACAAAAAGGGAAACAATCGGGAGTGAACGCCCACTTTGATTTCACAAGGCCTATATGAATTGCAAAATGGTCTATTTTTGGGCCCTGGGTGTAACATTTGGTGACACACCTAATGGGCATAGTGGATTTCACATATGCAACATGGTGGGCCATGTACAAAGTCAAGGATGGATATCCCCCTCCCAACTGTTTCCATTGGTATGGCCCACCTGAATCATGGATCTGCCTGAATTTAGGCCCAGGGCCAAACATGGGGTGATGCACTTGATGGTTGGAGTGGATTTCACATACTCATCACAGCGAGCCGGCCTCTCATTTGCTTGAGGCTCACAGGAGGCCCTCTCTCTCTCTAGCAAAGGAATGAGGTTTGTGAAGCCACATGCATGTAAGAGAGCTTATTTACAGTTTACATAGCATGCATGTATTGAAGTGGATACTATGTGCAATCTAATCCATCCATTGGGTGGGCCTGACTGACCATGTGAATGCCCTTATTTGACCTGGACCGGGCACTAACCTGACTCAAAAACAACGTCCAAAGACCCGATGGGTACCCGAATCCAATTGGATCCAGGTCTGGGTACTAAAAGATGAGACCTGACCCAAAAGGATCTGAACTTGTGCAAGTCTGGAACTCAATCAACCCTGATACAGATACTCTAGGACAGTAGGACCTTACCCATTTTCGCCCTGATCAGGCTAGTCCACTCAAGGTGGCATATTAGGAGAAAGATGTTTGACAATCCATATTCAGTGTACATGTGTGCTTCACCTAATGTGAGGACCGGCCTGAATTTTATCTAGGATATATTTAGAGGGAACCCACCTGATGACTCATCTGATGTTGCATGCATTGGCATGCATGCCATGAAACTCATTGTCAACCTACCGTCATGCGAATTGCTTGGGCACTTCCATTGTTTTATCTAGCAAAGTTGAACATTCTATTTTAGGTGTAACAACATTTTATATGATTTGTTTTTTCTTATGTGTATGTAGCAAGTCTATTACTGATAATACAATCCGTGAAATACACAGGCAAAGATAGAGGCGTCTCTTCAGGATAAGTGGCTCCTAGTCAACTTGCAGTCCACCAAGGAGTTCAGCTCACATATGGTAATATCTTCTTCCAACTTTGTAAGCCCACATGCAACTTTATGTGTTGGAGATGACCCATGCATCAGGTTGCAGGGTTGCAACTCTGGCTTGTCGGTTGAGGGTCAACCAAGGACCAGCTCAACCACAAGAGGAGGTGGCCCAAGGCCTGATCCAGGCCCAACCTTACCCAAGCCCAAGCTGAGCTATTAAATTCCATTCTAACACAATTTTGGTTGGATCGGGTTGGGTTGCGTCAAACTAACACCTGCATCTAGCAAACTAACACATAAAAATTGAACATCTAATCAACAGATAGCACCAAAGGTAACTTATGTAACTATCGAGTAACATTAGCAAAATAAAGTCTACAAGCACCACTGATAAACAAAACAATGCTAGCATGTGTGGCTCACTTGATCATTGTATTGCCTTGATTTTTTTGGTACATGGCATGTTCAATACTGTGCGCTACGTGATAAACTGGTCTGGATCTCTAACACATGTGTTGTCCACAGGGATCTTTGACACGTGTTCTGCCCTCTGGCCTTGCTTACTTGAGGGCCCCTCATTGAATCACGACTCTTGAGTTCATTTTGCCTTTGTATGGGAGCCAAGATCCATTGCATTTCGCTACACGCTTGGGCCCACGTGCTGAGATGGTCCAATGATTTGATGTGCCCATACGCCATATTCTTATTACCACCACAAATAGGTTATTATCCCATACATGTTTTAAATGTTGTCCAATATGACCTGGTATTGCCCAAGTTGTATTGGTTTTGGTTTGAAATGATATGAGTCATCACTCTGATAGGAGGCCAGGTCAGAACGAATCGAGGTGAGTCGTACCAGTTTCAGCCCCAGGCGAGTTGGCTCTCCAAAATCGGTACTTAAATCTGACATCATGACTCATTATGATCCTAACCTTTGATTTTTAGAGTTGAATGTGAGACATTGAAAATATTCTTTTAATGTTCAAAATTCATCAAACAATGGTGGCCAAAATCATCCTTTCAAGATAATTTTTTGACACTGGGCCCCATAGCATAGAGTCCACAACATGGATGGTTTTGATCATCGGATCACTCAACACATGAGCCCAGTTATTTCTGACAGCGAACCCTAGTTTCTGTTCATGGATGGTTTTGATCATGAACCCTATATAGCATAGAGCCCACAGAATTAACAATGCCAATCATGATCCTATTTTCCATGCATGCCATGATTTTATGTTCATATCATGTAATGTTGGCTGTAACTCATGTGTCTATGTATTCCATATAAAGTTAGATTCGGGTTGGGGCAGGATGCCTGGGGCATCAACCCAAGCCCAACCTAACTTGGGGTTTGGTCAAGGATTTTCAGCTTGAGCGCAACCCAATTGCAACCTAAATGGGTTGGGCTGGTCAGGTTTGGGTTTAGCACAACCCAAGATTCACCCCTATCAGGTTGGCTCCACCATGATGCATCCTGCATTTGGGCTGAAATATTCATCACCCTTGATTGCAGAATGGATCACAAGCCTAACCTTCAAAAGTCTAAACTTTTGTTGCACTGCTTGATGGTCATTATGTTGACTTGGGATAATTTTCCAGCCTTGTGGGCCCCATGGGCCCCACTTTAATGGCAAACCATCTTAAGAAGATCAAATGATCAACACTGGATCTAAATGGGGCTTATTGCCACATGCACATGGAACTCGTGTGCACATTCCAGTTGCTGGGTCCCCATACTTCATCTACAGGTGGGGCCACATGCCCCTACAAAACGTATGTGCATTCTTATCCTATAATTTAGCTGCTTCATATGTCCAACGTGAAGCCATTTGTCACTAAGAAATCAGCCAAAATCTATCTTCATATAAGGCATTAATGCTCTCTAATCTGGTGTGATTTAGGTGCTTCTACTTTATAGTGGTGGTAATGGTGATTTTCTATCCGAAAAGGCGCTTGATCTAATGAATGCTATTGATGGGATTGGAAACTTCAATACCGTTTTTGCCACCTTGGTTGTGGTTTTTAGTAATACTAAAACGCTATTTGTGATATACGCTAACAATATCACGAGAATATGACATCGTATGTGGGTAAGTTGGTGACATCATTAACAAAACTACTATAACATTCAATGATAATGTTACCATGAGTTTGGAATGATGAACACTGCAATGATAGTTCATGGTAAATGATATTAATCTGGAAACTTGTTGATGCAACTGATATTGTTCATAATAGTAGGCCATTCAACGATCAAGGGTGATGAATATTTCAGATCCAATGCAGTTTGCATCATGCCATATTGATGACTGGGCCCAAAAATCACTTTGCTCTATCATTAGGTAGATTACACCTACATTTCTAATGTGGATTGTGGACATTCAACAATTAAAAAAAAAAAAAAAACTCTAATAGTGTTTTGTACGTGTAGGCCACCTAATGATAGTACTAGGCTGATTTTTGGGCCAGGTCATCTCCATAGTGGGCCCGCCTGATACACGGCTTGGATGATTCCCAAGTGCTAGGTTGACACTTCTAGCTACATGTAGAGGCACACATGGGCTTACAAATATCTATATTTTGTATCCTTCATCATTTCCGTTATTTGAATGTTCTCATTTATGGTTGGAATATGGACTTATTTTTTGGACTCTTGTTATCATGTGAAGCTGAACCGGGATACATGGGCAAATGAAGCTGTGGCGCAAACCATCAGTACTAATTTCATCTTTTGGCAGGTTTGTTGATAATCTTTTACTACTTTATTGGATGTGTCTTTTGTGCTTTTATGAATTAGTATTCCTTGATTTTGAATGGTTATATGTTGAATTTTCATCGATCCATCTTGGATTTGGGGTGTGCCATTTTTACCCATGGTTCTTATTTGTTTCTTTTAATAATTTATGTTTTATTTTATTGTTAAAAACATTATGTTATACCTCACTAAAGATGTGCAAAGAAAATATGAAGATTTGGGTTACCGTAGAAAAAACGATCTTGGCTTGACACCCATGGTTGGGAATGGGAGTACATGACAATAAAAATTGATTAACATAAATATTACACTCAAATTTCATTGACCTAAGAATAATCTCCAATTTTGTGGCTTGCTTCCTTTGGTGATGTCTAGTTAGGCGGGGACAAGTTGTCCCATAACGGTAACGGTGGCCATAACGGCCACCACCGTTACCGTTACGATACGGGCCGTAACGGATCCCGTATCGGCCGATACGGCCCTTTTTTATTTTTTGAAAAAAACTATTATAGGATCGTTACGGGGCCGTTACGGTCCGATACGGGCCGCTACAGGGCTGTTTCGACCTCGTAATGCGTAACGGTCAAGATAGTTTCCGTTATGTATCGGCCGATACTGCCGATACGTAACCGTTTTGGGATACCTTGGGCGGGGATGACATGGAAAGGAAGATCTGCTACAATCATGAAGATTAACAGGGACAAACATTCCCCTTGCCTGAAGGCTTTGGAACTCTGAAATATTTTGGGGTAACCCATTAACAAGGATAGAAAAGGATGTTGTTGAGACCAGTCTTCGCAGTATTGGTATCGTGTTACGTTTCGCACCCTTGAGATACAGATGCATATCGTGTATTGCTAGGGATATATTGGTTGTATCGGGTAATGTATCACACTTTTTGGGAAACATGTGGAAATATTGGGAAATTGATTGAATTTTTCAATGAAACTTCAGGAATTGTAAAAATGGACCTTAATATACACATTTAAATCATAATATGTAAAAAAAAAAGTCCACATAATGGAGTTCCTTTGTAAAAGGATCCTAAGCTATATGCTGTCTGATTGAATTGATGCAACTATTGTTTAAATTGATTCCATAAGATATATAAATGTAAGAAGACAATGAAAACACAACCAATTCATTGACAAAGTAAAACAAGCAAGAGAGTTGGGAAATATACCTATGGATGATACAACTGACTGCTGTCTAGACCCACATAGAGTTGCGTGGTGGCTCGTAATCATCGTCTCCATTTTGACGGGGTTGGGAATAGAACTGCTACTCTACAAATCGACAATATTGTGCCTAGGTTATAGTAGAATGGTACCAGCTAAGATACTCCTTGACATAACGCTGGTACTCATCATCTCCAAACTGAACCAGTACCCATTCGTAGGTACTGTGTAATCGTAACAGTCTAGTAGAATAGAACTCAAGCTCCCCTCCCATATACACTTGTATGGATGCATACAATGATCCCATTGATGGATACACTTCATTGTCGACCGTCTTCAACACGCTATATATGGGCTCGATAATGGCCAACACATTGTGCAAGCGTTCCCAAAGTGAATGATTCAATACAAGCTCCAAACGCGCAATCCTCTCCTCTAGACGCGGGGGTGGCCTAGGTATCCTCTAAATGCAGTTTTGACTATCCTAGTTCAACGCAATGTAAGCTACCTTATATGGGGACTCAACAAAACCTAGAAAATGGCTAACTAGACTCAACAAAATATGACCCCTTTGTAGAGTCGGTATCTGGGGTTCGGGGTGGAGCGCCCGAAAGCCCTACGATTTTATTTATTTATTTAGGAAGGAAAAATTATAAGAAAATTGAACAAAAAATCATTTTTTTTTCCTAAAAAAATGGGGGACTCTTATGCAGCTGGATCGTCCGGGCATCGTCGATATTTATACCCACTCCATGATATTTTGTCGATATCTCAGTCGATATCGATATATCGTGCGATATTTGCGATATTAGTTGATACTATCGTTGATACACTGGAACTAGACAATTTTCTTGTGGTTCCAGGGCTGTTTTGTGTCGCTGACCTGCGATATCGATAGTATCGGCCGATATTATTGATATTGCAAACACTGGTTGAGACGCATTCCTTCAACCACCCTATCCAATTTGGTCTAGATCCCATCCTTATCAAGGAAGTAAAGATAATCAATTCAAGCATGGGGATACGAAAACATGTACCGATATCGCCAATACTTGAATTTTTTTTTTTGAAGAGCTATGAATAAAGAATCTTATTAAAGAGAAACCGGTAAAAGGCTGGAAAAACAAATGAAAGGAACTACAATAGCAAAACAGAACAGGCTACATTAACATCGACATTACACACCACCACAACCCATTCAATAACGTCTGCCTTGATTTTGCGAAGCCTACTCTCCCACAATGAAGGGGAGTTGTCGAAACAACGGGCATTACGTTTTCCCCAAATGTTCCACAAGGTCGCTAAAAAGCTTAGATTCCATAGGGCCCTCCTATCTTTTGGGATATTAGCTCCCTTCCACGCCCAAATTAGTTTTGACACCGATTGAGGGTTGCACCAAAAATTTGAAAATTTCCCCAAATGTGCGTCCAGATCTAGTGGGAATAGGGGCAATGAATCAATGGGTGGTCGACTGATTTTGCGTCTTTCATGCATAATAGACAAATATTGGGCAGGATCATTCCTCGCTTTTGGAGATTGTCCACTGTTAGGATGCAATTCTTTCCAGCCAACCAAGTAAAAGTTGCAACCTTAGAGGGAGCTCTGAAATGCCAGAAGTCTGCCGGAATGGAAGTGGATCCCGCTGATCTAGTATTGCTTATCTTGTTGTAAAAAGATTTTATCGAAAAGGCTCCAGATGGAGTTGACGGCCACACTAGCGAATCTGATTCTTCCTGCTTCAGGATAAAGAAGTTAATTGAGGATAACAGACTCGCATACTCCTTTGTTTCTTGATCTGATAGGTTTCTCCTGAGAGGTGGGCACCAAGCTCCCCTCCCTCCTTCATAAGAAAAACACCTGTCCACCGTAATGTTCGTACCTAAAGCAATTGCTGCCACGGAAGGAAAGGATTCCGCCAATGATCTATCTCCGCACCAATGATCTTCCCAAAACCGAATCCGACTTCCCTTCCTAAGACTGAAGGAAGATGAGGATATAACCAACGGGTGTACCGTGTGGATAGCCTTCCATATGCTCGAGGCTCTATAGAGAGAAGACTTCTTGGTTACCCATCCTCCCTCTTCCAAACCATACTTGTTGGCGATCGCTGTCCTCCGCAACTTGTTTTCTTCTACACCAAATCTCCACTGCCACTTTCCTAGAAGGGCGTCGTTCATTTTCCTTAGGTCTCTAAGACCCACCCCCCCTCCTACTAGAGGCATGCAAACTTCTTCCCATCTAACGAGGTGGAATTTATGCTTCGATTCAGCCCCCTGCCACAAGAAGTCCCTCTACAATTTTTCGAGTTTGTCTATAACCGAAATGGAGCATTTATAAAGAGACATGAAATAGAGAGGAAGGTTGGATAGCACTGCTTTAATGAGGGTTATACGACCAGCTAGAGAGAGAGGTGCTCCTTTCCATGAGGATAATTTCCATTTGAACCTTTCTACCTTGTTCCATAAGTGCTTGGGAGGTTTACCCAAACAAAGCGGCAGACCCAAATACGATGATGGGAAAGATCCTCCCCTGCACCCAAATATATTTGAGAGCCTATCCAACTCTTCTTTAGGAATACTGATCCCGAGCATTTCACTTTTAGCTGAATTAATACTTAGACCTGATACCTCTTCAAAGCATCCTACAATTTTTCTCAAATTGTCAATCTTCGATGGATCCGCATCACAAAGGAGCAAGGTATCGTCCGCAAACTGAAGGTGAGATATGGATGGCCCATCTTTAGACGTGCGAAAACCCGCTATTAACCCCACCTCCTCTCCCTTGGACAACATGCTACTCAGCGCTTCTGCCACCACTATGAATGAGAAAGGAGACAAAGGGTCTCCTTGCCTCAATCCCCTTGTCGCTTTGAAATACCCTTTCGGTGCTTCGTTCACCAACATCGAAAATGATGCCGAGGAAACACATGCCATCATCCAATTTATCCATTTGTTACCGCAACCGATACGCTTTAGCATATATTTCAGAAATCTCCAGTCGACGTGGTCGTACACTTTTTTGATGTCTAGCTTGCAAACCACCCCACCTCTCCTTTCTTTGTGCCTCGAATTGATACATTCATGCGCCATTAGGGCGATATCTAATATCTGCCTATCCGTAACAAATGCACCCTGGTTCTCTGAAATAATCGAGCTTAGAATTTTCCTGAATCTGCTTGCTAGAGCTTTGGCCAATATTTTATAAGGGCTACCGATCAAACTAATGGGCCTGAACTGAAGTCAAAAAGAGATTCTGCACCATCTTTTTTGGAATGAGAACTATAAATGTGGCCCCCATACTGCTTGGAATCAGACCTTTGTCGTAAAATTGATGAACGAACTCCATCATTTCCCTCTTTAGCATCTCCCATAATACTTGAAAAAACCGAATAGGAAATCCGTCAGGCCCCGATACCTTCTCTCCCTCCAATGTTTCTATAGATTCTTTAATTTCTTCCTCCGAAAACGGCCTCTTGAGAGCATCTCTACCCTATTTAGAATTTTTTTTTGAAAGGCAGATTGTCTAGCAGCGATTTGGTCGAACGTTCTGATGATAGAAGCTTGGAATAGAATTGAATGATCGCTGAGCTAACCTCTTCCTTGTCTTCCAAACATTTTCCATCTACCGATATGCTGCTAATTCGGTTGTTTCTAGCCCTCACGCTAGTGATACTGTGGAAGAAAGCTGTGTTTCTGTCGCCTTCCTTGAGCCATGTAGCTCGAGATCTTTGCCTCCACATAATTTCTTCTTACTTCAACACTTTGGCATATTTCACTGCTAGACTTAGCCGCCTCACCTGATCCTCAGTGCTAAGAGATTCAGCTTCTTCTTTGGCCTCGAGATTGATAATCTCCCTGATAATATTGTCATGCGTCTCTGATTTTCTGTTGATTGCTTCTTTTCTCCAGGCTGCGAGCTTCTGTTTGAGTAATTTGAGTTTTCGAGCTAGTTTGTTGCCTGTCGAACCAGCTACCTGAGACGATTTCCACCAGCCTTGAACCATTTCTGCAAAGTTGACCTCCTCTAGCCATGAGAGCTTAAACTTGAACGGTTTTGGACCCCACGATTCTTCTTTATCTAGGAGGAGGATCGGGCGATGGTCTGACAATGTTTTTGGGAGAGCTTGGATGAAAGCTAATGGAAATTTGGTTGCCCAATTGGAAGACACTAAAAATCTGTCCAATCTTGCCAGAACCGGTTTACCCTGCCATTCGACCAGGTGAATTTAGCTCCGCTCATTGAAATATCTATCAATTCGTTATGTTAGACCCATTCCTCAAAACTTTTTATGCTTCTCGTGCGTCGACCTGTTGGGGATTTCTCATGGACAAATCTGATTATGTTGAAGTCTCCCCCAATGCACCATGGTAAATCGAATAGCGCTTTGACTTGGTTCAGCTCTGACCAGAATAGCCTCCTATGCTTAGGGATGCATGGGCCATATACCACAGAAAATAGACATCTAAAGTTAGATACCTTTTCCCTCAGCACCACCAAGACTGAGAAAGACTCTGTATGTCTCCCTTCGGAAATCCAAAAATTTGTATTCCATGCTGCCAGAACACCCCCCGCTGTGCCTTTTGCGTTTAGGGCTGTCCATGCGACATTTTTGACTCCCCAAATGCTTTTGGGAGTGGTCATATCAACTCCTTGAAGCTTGGTCTCCTGCAACATAAGAATCTGGATCTTGTGCTTTCTGCAGAGCTGTTTGATTTGGATACGCTTATCTTGGCTCCCAAGGCCTCTTATATTCCAACACAGTAATTTCATAGGTACATATGATTTTTACCCCTTCTTCTGAGGCCCGCACTGATGTCAGAAGTCGGGCCATAGTTTATAGAGGAGCCTAAACCCAGAAGCTCCCTCCATCCCTTTAGGGTTCTGCTTCCCTCGCTCCTCGACGAATTTCATAAATGCCTGAACATCATCATCTTCTGCTCCAAATGTTAGCCCAATTGAGATTCCCACCTGCCCCAGCATGTCCTTATACCACTCCTTGTCAGTATCGATCAAAGATGTAGTAGAGTGAGGAGGCGGTATGCCGTCGATACGATTATGCGCCGGAACGTCGCTGACATCACATGGAATATGCCTTGCAGCCTTAGGGGTGATGTCAAGAGCATCTTCAAATGACTCGATGATAGAAGCATCTGCAGGTAAGAATAACTGATCCACTGTGTTGAGAACTACTCTGTTAAGTACTGTCTGGTCTTCTCCATAACCTTAAGAATGAATAGCTGCATCAAGAGACACCACGCTACTTTCAACTTGATGTGGATCGCCCTCGCCCAACAAATTGCCAGGAGAGGACTCCAGGGGCGACTCAAAAGGAGGCTCGCTACTAAGGATTATCGGGAGAGGGCCCATGCAAATGATGGAGGGGTCGAAATTAATTCTTGTCGAAGATTGTAGAATGGTAGGCTCGATGGCTTGGTCACAACCAGTGTATGCATTGTCGACGAAATATAGACAATATCGCCGATATTATCGGTGTCGCCGGAGTTGCGACAACGAAACCCCGGTTATTCGTTTCTCTTCCAAATATCGCCGATAATTATGCGATATTGTCGGTATCTGCCGAAAATCTGACACCGTAAGGAATGTCGCTGAAGCCACCTACCGTCCACGGGACTTCTGTAGCCAAGTTGGGGGCAAACACTGTAGCCAACAACCCCCTATTGTCGATAAAAGGGCCGATAATGGGGGGATTGTGAAAATACCCAAAAAAATCGACAGAAAAGGGGAGAAAATTAGGGATTTCCATACCTTGAAGGAGGATCGCTCATCGAACATTGCAGTGGGCCAATCCAAGCTTCCGTGCGCTGTAAGTGCTCGATAATCACCACTTTTTTCTTCCTTTTTCGCAATTGATCCGTCCACCGTACGTAATCAGCGAAGGAACAGGGAATTTCCGACGAAATTGGGGGGATTTAGGAGGAATTTCAGGGATTTCACGAATCTCCCCCTCTTTCGCGGAGCCCTTTCGTCTGCAGTGAAGAGAAGGGGCGGTCGAACCCTTTCGCTGAAATAGCGTCCCGTGCGGATGTCCTCCGCACGCTCTTATCGTGCGGAGTAAACTCTGTTGGGCCCACCTAGAATGTATGTGCTTTATCTATTCCGTCCATACGTTCTTCCATCTCATTTTAGTGGTTGAGCCCAAAATTTAAGGATCTCAAATCTCAAGTGGACCATTCCACAGGAAACAGTGGGAATAATGATTTCCACCGTTGAAACCTTCCCAGGCCCCACAGTGATGTTTATTTGTCATCCAACCTGTTCAAAAGATCACATGGACATGGATGAATGGAAAACTCAAATATCAGGTTGATCCGAAACTGCTGTGTCCACCGCGAATTTTTCAATGGTAGACATTCAGTTCACACTTTTCTAGTGGTGTGGTCCACTTTATATTTTTATATGCTTAATTTTTTTGCACCATATTTAAAATTTCTGTTAAGGTGGATGGACGGAGTGGATAAAATAAGTAAATCACGGTGGGCCCCACAGAGTTTACTCCGCACGCTACTCGTGCGGACGACCCCTGGAACAGCTTAGTGGGTGTTACCCTAACCGTGTGGGGCCCATATTGATGTATTTTTTATAGATCTACGCCGTCTATCTATTTTTTCATATCATTTTAGGATGTAATCCAAAACCCTTAGAAGATCCAAATCTCAGGTGGACCATACCACTAGAAATAGTGATGAATAACCATTTAAAATGTTTTGTGGGCCACAAAAGTTTTGGATCAATCTGATCTTTATATTTTCCGTTCATCAAGACCTCATTGACATTATCAAGAGCTTCGATTGAAAATAAACATTACCAAAACCTTACAATGGGCTCATTGGATTTTTTAATGGTGGGGCACTCAATCACACTGTTTCTGGTGGTATGGTCCACTTGAGATTTGGATCTTCATGATATTTGGTGTAATGCCATAAAATTATATGTATAAACAGTTGGACGGTGTGGATACATAATATATACATCAATGTGGGCCCCACGGTGAACGTACGTAAGGGCCGCACCGTCGCACCTAATCCGCTCACCCACCCCTACCGCCCTACGTTTCCGTAGGGATGTGGCGGACGCAGAGTGAGTGCGCAGTCCTCGAGCACCGTGTTTGTACGAACGGTTCAAAGAAGTTTAAGGCTCTGTGGGCCCCACAATGATGTATTTAGTACATCCAAACCGTCCATCCATTTAGAGAGATCATTTTAGTGCATGATACCTAAAATGTGTCATATCCAAAACTCAAGTGGACCACACCAATAAATACAGTGGGGACAATGATTCTCACCGTTAAAACATACCCAGGTCCACCATGATGTTTATTTGTCATCCAAACTGTTCATAAGGTCACACGGACCTGGATGAAGGGTAAAATAAATATCAGACTGATCCAAAACTTCTGGGACCTCCAAAAATGTTTCAATGGTATACGTTAAATCTCCCACTGCTTTCTGCAGTGTGGTCCACTGAATCATTGGATATGTCTGATTTTTTGGGTCAAGACTTAGAATGATCCCATTATATGGAAGGACGGTTTGGATATAACAAGTACCTCATGGTGGGACCCACGGAACTTGATGACGTCATTGCTAGCTAGTAGGTGCACCAGCCGATCCACTTCCAGTGTTACCCCGGGAACAGCTTAGTGGGTGTTACCCCTACGGTATGGCCCACATGGATGATATTTTGTATATCCACTCCGTCCATCCTTTTCTACAGCCCATTTTAGGAAGTGGATTCAAAAATTATACAGATCTAAATTTCAAGTGGATCATACCACTAGAAACAGTTTGATTAAGTGCCATACCATTAAAACTTCCAAAGAGCCCTTCTTAAGGTTTTGGTAATGTTTATTTTCAATCCAAACTCTTGACAATGTGAATAATGTCTTGATGAAGGGAAAATATAAATATCAGATGGATCCAAAACTTTTGTGGCCCACAAAACGTTTGTAATGGTTATTAATCACTGTTTCTAGTGGTATGGTCCACCTGAGATTTGGATCTTCTTAAGGTTTTGGATCATATCCTAAAATGATATGAGAAAATAGATAGACGGCATAGATATATAAAAAATGCATCATGATGGGCCGAAAACGTGAGGATTGAACGTCCACAGTTGAAATATTTGTGGAGGTACAGGAGTTTCGAATCAGGATAATACTTGTGTTTCCGGTTCATCCCAGTAATAGTGACGTTGTGAACGGTATTGATGTCATATAAGCATTACTGTGGACCCCAGGGAGGTTTCAATGGTAGTAATTTACCTACCCACATTTTCCTTTAGTGAGGCCCACGGTAAACCCACGATAAGGGCCACTATGATGTTTGTGAGAAATTCAGGCCGTCCATCCGAATTTACATCTCATTTTTAGGACGTGCGACAAAAAATACTCAAGTGGACCGCACTAAAGGAAAAGGTGGGTACGTAAATTACTACCATTGAAACCTCCCTAGGTCCACAGTGATGTTTATATGTCATCCATACCATACGTAATGGCATCCAAGTGGGTGGGCTGAAAGCACAAGTATTAGTTTGATTCAAATGTCATCCCACTTGAGTATTTGATCCGGCACATTTTTTGTCGCATATGTTTTTTAACATAAAAGCTTGAAGTGTACATTTTTGTTCCCATATGACCATTGATTCCAATGCTAGTGCAAGTATTTTTTCATTTTTGTATGCTACTAGGGATCAAAATGTCGTCTGGATCCGGAAAAGGAGGAGCAAGGGATATTGGGTGGAAACATGGACGACCATTGGAGGGGAATAAATATGGGGCCATATGCAACTACTGCGGCCAAGTTATACGGAGTGGGGGGGTGTCTAGGCTGAAGGAGCTTTTGGCAGGGGGGTTCAGAAATGTGAAAGACTGCCCAAGTGTAACAAAGCCAGTGAGAGAGGAGATGAGAAGAGTTTTGGCTGAGGCGAAGTCACACAAGCTGCAACAGAAGGATTGGGAGAAGGATTTCAGGAAACAGCTGCGGGGTCCTGGACAGGGCCTACGTACTGTTGAGGAGCAAGAGGACGACGACGACAACGACGACGACAAGGGGATTGCATATCCCGATGACTGTGTTACGACGCGGGAGAAGAGGGAGTTTAGAGATGCAATCCATGAGTCTCGGGCATCAGGGTGGGAGGGGGAGCAGAGGAGAAGGCTTAACGAGACTAGGCCGTCATTTGGGGGCTCCCGTTATGAGGCCGGTGGGAGCAGCAGAAGGTTTGGGGGAGGCAGTATGGGTAGCGGTGGTTCTGGCGGGCATGGATTACAGCGCACACAGAGCGCCCGCGTTACAGATGCACCCATTGCGGGTGTTAATCAGAAGAGGCTAAAAAATATATGGAACAAGGGGATGAGAGAGAGAGTGGGTAGCGCCATATCTAGATGGTTCATTTCGAGCCACATACCAGCCAATGCAGCTGCCAGTCCTCACTTCACAAATATGATTGAGGAGGTGCAGCGACATGGGCCTGGTGTGAAGCCCCCGACGCCAAAAGAGATTCTTGGTGTCTACCTTGATCAGGAATACGAGGAGATGCGTGCTTGGGTATGCGCACTCACTCCGAACTGGAGGCAGTATGGGGTGACGATCATGTGCGATGGGTGGACAGGACCCACGAAAATGTCCATTATCAATTTTATGGTGTACAGTAAAGGGCAGTCCGTTTTCCTCAAATCTATTGATGCATCTGCCAAAATAAAAGATCATGATTACATATATGATCTCTTGAAAAAAGTCATCATAACTGTTGGGCCTGAAAATGTCATCCAAGTTGTGACAGACAACGGTAGTGCATTCGTTAAGGCAGGAAAGAAATTAATGACAAGGTACCATCTCTATTGGACCCCTTGCGCGGCACACTGCATTGATTTGATGCTCGAGAAGATAGGCCAAAGGGACTCGATCAGGAAAACCATTGAGGATGCGAGGAGAGTGACGAACTTCATATATAATCACTCTTGGTTGTTGGCTGCAATGCGCGAGTGTTGTAGAGGGGACATCGTTAGACCAGGTGCAACACGGTTCGCCATGAACTTTATTGCACTCGACAGCTTGTATAGGCACCGTGTGGGTCTTAGGAATTTGTTTAGATCTGAGAAGTACTTGGAGTGGAATCAGAGAAAGACCGATGGTGCAAAGAATACATCGAAAATAGTGCTTTCTGATTTCTTCTGGGATAGAGTTCATGATGTTGTTTCCCTTCTAAAACCGATCTACAGTGTCCTACGCGCCGTAGATAGTGAGATGTGTCCTTCAACGGGGTCAATGTACGAGCTTATGAGAATTATGAAAGAAGGGATACGGACTGCTCTCCCCAATGCACATAAGTGGGTGATCGATATCATCGATGAACGATGGACCAGGACCCTTGATCATGACCTCCACAAGGCTGGTAAGTTTGTTACGTTCACCTGTATTTTTTACCACTTGCACTTGCACTTTAAGCATCACTTATGTTTACGAGTTAATGCAACTGAGTAAATAATATTTGAGTTTCAGCATACTATCTGAATCCTAGATTCCATTACAAACGCCGACTTCATGAAAATAGTGATTTGACGATGGTCGTCCACGAGGTGTTCGAACGGTTGTTCCCTGAAGCGCCAGCACGATCAGAATTTGGTAACCAGGTAATGCAATTTGAGTAGATCTCCCTGATGGTAATCGATAGAATATATTTTCTTCCTCATAGTCTTTAGATATATGGGTAGTTAAAATGGTGACATGTGAATCCATATGTTACAGTTGTTGCGGTTTAAAGATGCTAGGGGTACGTTCTCATCCGCACTAGCCAAAGCATCTAGAGAAACGATGATGCCGTGTGAGTATAATGTTTTATTGGGTAATATGGTATATTATTAGGTAACTGCATTATAAGTCCGTATTTCAAACTAACACAAGATGCTCATGGATATATAGGTGAGTGGTGGGCGATGTACGGAGTCGACACACCTGCACTACAAGTACTTGCAGTCCGTATTCTCGCACAGACTGTATCCTCCTCCCCGTGTGAGAGGAATTGGAGCACGTGGTCACTCATACACACGAGCAAGAGGAACAAGTTAGCATACGAAAAGTTACAGAAGCTCGTTTACTGCCATTACAATATGAAGTTAAGGGAGAGGCAGTTACGGGTAGACCAAGACATGGTGGAAAATCCGGACCCGCTGGACCTGTTGTCGATAGGTACCATGGCACAAATAGGTGACGATGCTGAGGACCCACTTTATGAGTGGGTCAAGTCAGCTGATTTAGACGATGCAGATGGAGGCCCTGCACCTCAAGTAGCCGAGGGAGCAGCGTCTCTTGGTATCGATGTCGATGAGGTAGTAAGCCAACAGAGGGCAGATACAGACTCCTTTGATCCTTTGATGAGGAGTTCGACACGTCATGATGATGGCGAGGAGGCATCTTCACGGCCGCCTCGTTATCAACAAGTTGTAGTGAGTGATGATGATGAGACTCAACCCCCACTTGACACTGGTCGTGGGGACGACGACAACGATGACGATGACAGTGGTGAGGGAGGTGATAGAGGCACCGACACTGATGTAGGTGGTACTAGTGGGGGTGGAGGTGGCAGTGGTGGGGGGTACATGACGGGTCAGAGCCAGCGATCCGTTGGTCAGTTCACTGAGGAGCAGTACTTTGACCATGCAACTCAAGACGAGGACCATGGATCTCGTCCACCCTCGCGTATGAGAGCATCAGAGCCCACACATATGTTTGAGCGCCGTTCAAAGAAAAAAGCCGGACGTGCCGCGGCGGATGCTCTCGCACGTAGCTTGTCATCTATGGACATCAGTTCAGAGCGGGGGAGCTCCACTTCCGTCCCACCTTATACACATGGGGGATATCACGAGTATGGGCATGGTAGCTCTGACATTCAGTCGCATTCATCTACTCGTAGATATGAGCAGCCATCAGATAGCTCTTCGAGTTATGGTCATTTGACAGGAGGATATTCGGGGTGCCCGTATGACTGGCAGCAATACTATCAGGGAGTCGGGGTTGGACTTGATATATTCCCTCAGGACCCTACTCAACCAATGCCGTCGATGTATGTCACGCAGTACCCACGTTTGGGCTATCTCGTACAGTTTGGGGAGGACGACTATCAAAGATACATAAGAGAGTACCTCCATTGGTTTGAGCAGAGGATGACATGGGAACAGTACTGTCAATATATTGGTGAACAACACTACAACCAACGGGAACGGGATCCGGATGATGATTATGAGCCACCTCGTCACTCCATGTGGGGATGAAATATGGCAGAAAAGTATTATTTTCGAATTCATTTAATTTAATGTCTTAATTATTATATGGTGGATGCATTTGTATTATATAAACTCATTTTCGTTGCTATTGGAGTAATTTCCTATGAACGCATGCCTTTTTGGGCCCCATTGAATGAAAACTTATTATTTAATGCATTCTTTTTGCAGTTTTTTTATTCCTGAATATGCAAATATGTGTATTTAGGCATTTCCTGAAGTTTCACTAAAAAATTCCACAATTTTCATCATGTTTCCCCCTTTTTCCTCACATTTCCGGTTATCGACGATAATATCGACGATAACGATATTATATCTTTATCTCTGGCCAGCGAAACTTGTAGCGATACCGACAATGCGAACACTGGTCACAACTACTTGAATTGGCATTTGTAGAGGACGCACGTGGTTCGGCCCCGTTTGAATTACTTTCTCGATCAGCATGGTGGCTTCGTATTCTCGTCTCCACTTCCGCTGGGAAGTTTCTCTGACTAATGGAAATGTTGGGGAAACATGGGGGAAATGGTGGAATTTCTCAATGAAACTTCAGGAGATGCTAAAATACATGTATTCCCATATTTAGGAATCCAATAATTGCAAAAAAGATGCATACATAATAAGTTTTCCTTTAATGGGGGCCTAAAAGCATGTAACATGGACTCAGGGAAACATTGGGAAACATGTGGAAGATGGTGGAATTTTCAATGATACTTTAGAGAAAGGCCAAAATACATATATTTGCATTTGTAGGAATAAAATAATATAATAAAAGATTGATGCATTATAATTTTCCTTTTAATGATGACTTAAAAAAGCATGTATCGGTAACTCGGGAAAACATTGGGAAAATATTGGATCCATCCATCCATCCATGCATGCACATAACGACGTTCGAAGTATTGGTGTCGTTACAATTTTCATTGGCAGGGGATATGGAAACAATATAGATGTTGCTGATAATATCGGCGATAACCAGAAATGCGGGGAAATATTGGGGAAACATGGGAAAACGGTGGAATTTTTCAGTGAAACTCCAGGAGATACTAAAATACACACATTTGCATATTCAGGAATAAAAAATTGCAAAAGAATGCATACATAATAAGTTTCCATTTAGGGCTTGGATTCAGTGAAATGGTGGGAAAGGAAACAGGGTTTCTTGAGAAACCATCTTTCTCCTGTTTGTAAACACCAGAATCAAAGGAAAGAAAAAGAAATTCAATTTCCCACGCAACTAATTTTCCTTCAAATTTGTCTTTTTATTTTCTCACCACCTACACCCTTAAGAAATCACGTTTCCTTTCTTACGTTTTCTTGGGAGTGGATTAGTCGCGGCCGGTGATACCCAAGATGATGCAGCCCCTACGATGGGCCCACCTTGATGTATGTATCCATGCCGTCCATTAGTTTTTTCAGATCATTTTAGTGCACAAACCTAAAAATGAAGCAAATCCCAATCTCAAGTGGTCTATGCTATAAGAAACAGTGGTGATTGAACGCCCAAACATTAAAATCTTTCTAGGGCCAACCGTAATTTTTTTGTAATGCTTGCTTTCCATCCAAACCGTTGACAAGGTCACATACTCTTGGATGAAGATAAAAACCAAATACCACCATGATCCAAAACTTTTGTGGCCCACAAGAAGGTTTTAATGATCAATCACCACTGTTCCCTATCGTATGGTCCACCTAAGATTTGGATTTGTTTCATGTTTGGGATTATGCCTCAAAATGATATGAAAAAAACAGATGGACGGCGTGGATATAGAATAACATCAAGGTGGGCCCCACAGTAAAGGCTTCACCGTCTTGGGTGAGGCTAGGGCCGCAGCTAATCCACTTTCCTGTTTTGTCCGACTTAGATTTGTTAGCAACCCTCCGTACGCGCGAGGTGCAAGTTGGTGCTAAAAAAACTTTGTGGGCCCATCATGATATGTGTTTTATGATCTGTGCCGTTTGTCCATTTTTCTAACTCATTTTAGAGCATGAGCCCAAAAATGAGGCAGATCCAAATCTCACATGAAGCACACCATAGGAAACAGTGGCGATTGAATGCCCACCATTGAAAAGTTATTTAGGCCACTAAAGCGATGTATGATGCCCTAATTATGATGCATGCTCATGAGCACAATTAAATCAGCGGAATTAAAAGATAATAACAATATAAAATCTAGCAGTAATCATCACGAACTAAGGAAATCACAAGGAAGCATGCAATGGACGGGCCATTCATCACAACCATGAAGTATGAGATTCAATTATCACTATGGTTGGATCCGGCGAGGAATGGAACCTCCCGATCTTGCATGGCTATAACCCAATCAGTTAAGAGGAATCTCTAATCCAGGAAATCAAAGGATTTTGGATTAGGGATTTGAAAATCTGAAACTTTAGCGTTTAGGCTCAACTTCAGAATTTGGGATTGTGGTTAGCGAAACAGATAGGTTAGGAAAAGATAGATTTACCTGGAAGAAGTTGGAGGGGCACAAGGAGAAAAGAGAAGAATGAGATCAAGGAAGAGGAAGAAGCACTATGGGAGAGAAGAGAGGAAGGAGGCAACCAAAGGGTTTGCTTTTCATTAATCAATCAACTAACTCGAGTTTAGGGCTGTAACCCTCTTAAATAAGCAAATAAAGACAGAAAAGTATTAAAATACTCCAAAAACTAAGCAAAAACGCGCAATTAACAGAAGTGCGGGAAAGTTCGGGCGCCCGAGCTGTAGCCCGAAGTCGTCCAAAAACCTCCAGAGAGGTTCGGGTGCTCGGCAGATAAAGTTCGGGCGCCTGATGGGGCGCCCGAAGGCAGTAGTTGGGCGCCCGATGGGCGTCGGAATTCTTCAGTTTCTTCGGCCTTCTTTCTCCTTTCTTCCTTCACACGTGTCTTCCTTGAGTGGGGTCTTCTATGTGTTCAATCACATGTGAAGGGTCTTCGACAAGTCTTCAGTTCTTCAATAATCGCCTATCCACAAGGACGACACTTGTGGTTGACGCTTTCTTCGTTGGTACACCTTGAATGCTTTTGTGTCCGCATCAATCTCCTCGTCTGAGAAGAACTCGACTCCGACAAGTTAAAACTCTTGTGGCGCTCTAGTAAATCTGGGTTAACACTCTGTAACTCCACTCCTATCAACCATGTAGATTCTGACAGTGGCTTGTTCTTTCATTTGACAAGGTATATTTGGAAACCTCTGTCTCTCGTGGAAACTATCTCGTCATCCAAGATCTCCTAAATTTCTTCTTTATGGACAATAGGTGGAGGAAGGGGTGGAAGGGGTTGTGAAGCAAAATCAGAAAAGGGCCCTAAGAGAGATGATGGATCAACGATGGGATGGTGGGAACAGACTAGATTTTTCACATTAAAAGTTGGGTTAATGCCCATTTCAGATGGAAGGTCGATTCGATACGCGTTGGACCCAATTTTCTGTAATATATTGAATGGTCCAGCACTACGCGCTTGTAATTTCTTAGCGGATCCTTGCGAGAATCGCTCTGGCCTTATTCGCACCATTACATAGTCTCCTTCTTGAAATTCTTGTGCTCTACGATGAGAATCAGCTGAAATTTTGTAATTATCATTGCTCTTATTTATCCGCTCTCTAATATATGTATGCAATTTATGAATGTGTCATGCAAATGCATTGGCCGACTTTGAAGACTTTTGGATAACAGAAATGGGTGAAACTAAATGACGTGCTGAAAAATCAACGAACTGGAAATAAACAATCCTATGACCTAGAACTTGGAAAACTGAAACAAAAGGACACTTCTCATGGGTGGCACATAATTTCTCATTATAAGAATTATAAACAAGGATGATTTTCAGGTAACCCAACACTTGAGAACACACACTATTAATACCAAGTCTTGAACAGATTTTGGCATCAGCCATTATGTCCAAAATGTCATCAAGATGCGGGATAGGGACTTTGGCCATCATATCCACCATGAAGTGGAAACGTCGCAAGGTGGCATGACACTTGACTAAAGCTTTGTGGACGGCCAGGATAGGCCCACATGTGCGCCATATGCCCTCGTTTTTTAAAGTGAAAAGGGCAGGCTTGGCACACAAAACAAAACTCCCACTCGAACTTTCCTTATTGACTTCTTCCTCAAAAAGTTTATCAAATTGACGTTGCATTTCTATATTTTCTGCGGGGTTCACCTGGTATGGAGGAAAGCTTGACAGGACCAACGTAGGGACAAGATTGATTGTGTGTTGAATGTCCCATATGGGTGAAAATTTATCCCATAAATCATCTGGTGGGATATCACAAGTCATGTGGACGTCCACCATCATATCCTCACTAGTCTCCTTTTCAAATTCATTCGTGTGCATTATGGTAAGAGACTTAGGTTGGGAATTTACATCACTTAAGTCGCACATGTCATCTGGAAGTGGTGCGGTCTCAATTCCTTCGACCTTTTCATCGCTGGCACACACTTCGTCATCTTCAACGATGATGAGCGATGCTTCAATTCCTTCCATTTCATCACTAGTGACGTTAGGCACGTACTCTTCCACTTCATAAACATCATGTTTGGACCCATCCAACTTGCCGTTCACCAAGGCAGAATGTTGATAATCTTTTCCATAGTTAGGGCTAGTCTGGTTGAATGCCTCTAATTTGTTGTTGAGATTCTGGAAGGATTTTCTAGAATGGTTTTCAATGTTGTCTAGATATCGAGATATGGCGGCCTAAGCCTTCAGAATCTGATCCTGATTCATGGTAGTGATGCGTAATTCAAAACCATGACCAAAACGAATGGGCACATAACAGAGGACTTATCCTAGGTTCTTCCTAAACTCGACTCTATGGACTGGATGACTCACAATATGAATGCGATGAGTTTAAACTACAATGAACTGACACTAATTAATTCTAGATGATGCGACTCGAATGTGGAAAATTTTCCAAATTAGGAAACTTTCTAAAATTGGAAACTTTCTAAATCTGAAAATTTTCTAAAACAGACCTAAAAATCAAAACCCAAATTTTTTTTATAACTCGATCTAGACAAAACCATGCAAGCCTAATCTCTGATACCAAATTTGATGTAGGATGTCCTAATTATGATGCATGCTCATGAACACAATTAAATCAGCGGAATTAAAAGACAATAACAATATAAAATCTAGTAGCAATCATCACGAACTAAGGAAATCACAAGGAAGCATGCAATGGACGGGCCATTCATCACAACCATGAAGTATGAGATTCAATTATCACTATGGTTGGATCCGACGAGGAATGGAACCTCCCGATCTTGCATGGCTATAACCCAATCAGTTAAGAGGAATCTCTAATCCAGGAAATCAAAGGATTTTGGATTAGGGATTTGAAAATCTGAAACTTTAGGGTTTAGGCTCAACTTCAGAATTTGGGATTGTGGTTAGCAAAACAGATAGGTTAGGACAAGATAGATTTACCTGGAAGAAGTTGGAGGGGCACAAGGAGAAAAGAGAAGAATGAGATCAAGGAAGAGGAAGAAGCACCATGGGAGAGAAGAGAGGAAGGAGGCAACCAAAGGGTTTGCTTTTCATTAATCAATCAACTAACTCGAGTTTAGGGCTGTAGCTCTCTTAAATAAGCAAATAAAGACAGAAAGTACTAAAATACCCCAAAAACTAAGCAAAAACGCGCAATTAACAAAAGTGCAGGAAAGTTCTGGCGCTTGATCGGGCGCCCGAGCTGTAGCCCGAAGTCGTCCGAAAACCTCCAGAGAGGTTCGGGTGCTTGGCAGATAAAGTTCGGGCGCTCGATGGGGCGCCTGAGGGCTATGGTCGGGCGCCCGAATTCTTCAGTTTCTTTGGCCTTCTTTCTCCTTTCTTCCTTCACACGTGTCTTCCCTGAGTGGGGTCGTCTATGTGTTCAATCACATGTGAAGGGTCTTTGGCGGGTCTTCAGTTCTTCAATAATCGCCTATCCACAAGGACGACACTTGTGGTTAGCGCTTTCTTCGTTGGTACACCTTGGATGCTTTTGTGTCCGCATTATAAAGTTTTGGACCAAATCATTGGAAACAGTGGTGATTGAATGCCCATCATGATGTATGATGTCTTTGTGACCTAATCAACAAGTTGATGGCAACTAAACCTTACATCAACGTTAGAAAGCTTTTAATGGTGGGCATTCAACCACCATTGTTTCCCATAGTATGGTCCATCTGAGATTCGGATATGCTTCATTTTTGTGGTAATGCCCTAAAATGAATGGGCAAAATGTATGGACGCTGTGGATAAAACCAGTGTTTTAACTAGCGAATAGCGTGTAGCGTAGCGTTCACCCCTCTGAAGCGTGAGGCGTAAGTTACATAGCGTGTGGCACAAGTGACATGCTACTTCTAGATTTTTAACCAAGGTTGCGCTTGGTTGCACTGATTTCATGATAGTCACGAAATTAGACTGATTAATAATGAAGTTTAACAAAATTTTATGATATTTGGTGCAACCAAACACAACCTAAAGTAATAGGAAAGAGTAATCATTAAGTATAAGGGTAAAGAAAGAGCAACAAAATTGATTTAATACTATTACTTATATCATTTTTACTAAAAGCATTGAAAAGATTGACTAATTCTTGTTGAAAAGAGAAAAATGTAACAATCATTGAAACATTAATTGATTTTAATGTTGTAGTGAACCCACAAATCTTTTCCAGCACTGACTATTACAACGTGGACTGGAAGGGTCACAGCTGTATGCTACTGAAATAGGGACCAGATTAGGTGCGGCTCCAACCTCACCCAAGACCGTGTAGCCCTTACCTTTGGGCCCACCTTGATGTATGTATTCTACATCCACGCCATCCATCCGTTTTCCCATATCATTTTAGGGCATGAGCACAAAAATGAAGCATATCCAAATCTCAGGTGGACCCTATGGGAAACAATGGTGATTGAATGCCCCATCATTAAAAACTTCTTAGGGCTCTCCGTAATGTTTCCATAATGTTTATTTGCTGTCCAACCTGTCGATAAGGTCAAACAAACCTGGATGAAGGGAAAAAACAAATATCAGCTTGATCTAAAGCTATTATGGCCCACAAGATGTTTTAATAGTCATTCACCACTGTTTCCTATGGTATGGTCCACCTGATATTTGGATTTGTTTCATTTTTGCACTCATGCCCTAAAATGATATGGCCAAACGAATGGACAGAGTGGATATAAAATACATACATTAAGGAGGGCCCATGGTAAGGGCTTCACCATCTTGGAGAGGCCAGAGCTGCACAAAATCCGCTCTCTTGGCCAGGTAACTTTCAAAGTGAGCTTTAGATAGCTGTACCATGTTCTTTATGTCAAATCCATTCTGTCCATCAGGATCGTCCCTCAATGTTAGGCATTGGGACAAAACAAAAAATAGAGTGATCCATAGCTTAAACAGGCCTGTCGATCCACAAGAAATTGCATGGACAAGATGAACATAGGTTCGTATGTGGATACCAGATATTCCATTTAAGCTGTTGATCAAGTGCCCTTAAAATGGGGCTCGCATTGCATTCTAAATTCTTTGAGACTTGAAGTTGCAACTAAAAAAAATTCTCAAGAAAATTTTATTTTGCCAAACATATGATTTGAAAATAGACCACAATTTTCTCAAGAAAATGTTGTTGATAAACAAACATGAGAAATAATATTTTCTTTTCCACACTTTCATGTAAATAAGGTTTCTTGGGAAATACAATTTCCTTTCCCACCTCTTCCACAAATCCAAACAGGCCCTTAATGGGGGCCTAAAAGCATGCGCTGCCATAAGAAATCAATCCAACCATCCCATCAATCCCATCTATCCATCCAATCGTCCAACCTTTCGTCCAAACATACATTGATATTTCAGAATATCAATAACATGATATTTTGTCAAGAAATCGTCAACAATTGGAAAGGAAATGAAAGGCTATGGTCTCGATATCACCCATTTGCAATAATAATAATATTCTGATTTATCGATATCATCGTTGACAATTTGAACATTGCATACAACCATGTGCCCATAAAAAAAATTTGAAATGGAACTTTTTTAATAAATAGATTTTTGGCGATATCAATACATTGGCAATATTATTGAAATATCGCCAATACGCTGGCGATACAAGCGACACCTGGAATTTACACAAGCAAAAATGTTGGTGATCCATTGGTGATATTGATACGTTGGCGATACAAGCGACACCTGGAATTTACGAAGTAAAAAATATTGGCAATTCATTGGCGATATCAATACATCACGATACTAAATGATTTTTTTTTTTTTTGAAAGGGAACTGAGATTATATTAAAACAGAACAAAAGCACATGACGAAAGAAAACAATGAAAATTCGCCAAGGAGGTGAACCAACTACAAGCCAAGAAAAGAAAAATTATATCCCTTGAACTTCTCTATGCTAGAAGCCCATTCAATGATGAGGGAGATCGCCCTTTGGGAAACAAGATTCGCCGACTTGCTTTTGTTGCGAAAACATCTAGCATTCCTTTCCTCCCAAACTGACCACCAAGTAGCTAGGATGGACATCCTCCAGAGAACCGTCCTTTCTCTGCCCAGCCTCACGCCATGCCAAGATCTCAAGAGATCACTTGCTGTTTCCAAGAAAGACCACGAAACGCCGAAACGTCTCAGAAGGCTTGATCATATAAACCCAATGAAACGGCAATGAACAAATAAATGGTTCACCGATTCCTCATCACCCATGCAGCACAAACAAATATTAGGGAGAATCATGACTCATTTCCAAAGGTTATTGACTGTCAAAACCCTGTTGCGACCTACCAGCCAGCTGAAAGCCACAATTTTTGGTGGGACATGGTAGTGTCAAATGTGATTGGACTGATCACTGATACCTGGAATTTCTGATACTACCAGTGTTATCGGTATCGCTGAGCTAGAGATATGGATACCAGGGATACTCCAAACAATTTGCCTACATACATAAATACAAATACACACGCACGATCTATTCGTCCAACCATCCATTGATGCAAACATAGATATATACAATGACACATACATATACACACACATGCATGATGTATCCATCCATCCAAGCATCCATCCATGCATGCATGCATACATATACATGCATTTCATCATACAACCACGCACCCATTAAAAAAAAATTGAAATGGATTTTTTGTTTTAAATAACTAGACTTTTGGCGATATAAATACATTGGCAATATTATCGATGATATCGCCGGTGCATTGGGATACAAGTGACATCTGGAATTTATGTAGTTGAAAGTATGCGATACATTAGTGATATTGATACATTGGTAATACTTTGCAATATATTGGCAATATATCACTGATACTCGGAATTTCTGATACTACCAGTGTTATCTGTATCGCCAAGCTGGCAATACCGATAATATCGGCAATGTTATCGATAGCATCACTGCTGCTTGGAACAATGCTTCTTTCCTTCATGATCTCTCAGGACTCTCTTTGCCCCTGATTCAGTGGCAACGTCAGGAGAACCAAATCCCATTTCAGCCTCTTCTCTCCCATTGGAAATAATGGTAATCCGATCAGAGTTAACACACCTATAGATTTCCTCTATAGATCCAAATCAGCCTTTCTTAGCATGCTTTCAAGTACTTTTTTGTACTATAGATGTGGCGTCATTTACTACGACCCTCAACCTGTTCAAGACATGCATTCCATGCCTTGAGGCTTGCTCTGAATCTCCCTCTGTGTATCACTTCTGCATTCATTTTGTCTGCTGGACCCTTCCAATTGCTTCAACACCTCCTGGTCCTTCTCTAGGAGCCCTTCCAACATCTCCCCATGTCGACCCCATCTGACAAAATAGACCTTCTTCCATCCACATTTTTCCCATTGAGGACTTCTATTGGTTTTTGGGCCTCATCTTTTTATCTGAAGTGAACAAAAGCAAACCAGCTGGGATTGCCAGTTGTCTTTATTTGTTGGCATGACTGTCTTTGTCACCTTCCTGTATTCCTCAAAGATGGAAGCTGCACCAACGACCTTCCATCAAGGACCAATATTTAACACAGAGGGAATTGTTTACAAACCATTTATTTCGCATATATTGTTTCCAAGAATAATCAAGTGGCTACTACTTTGCTGGCAATAATGGAAAAGGAATTTGACGCAGGACAACTAACCACTTGTTCTAAAAGCTCAAACTGATAGAGCGTGGCGAATCAATCCCTTTATGTCATAACCCAGGCTCCTGCTTCACACAAGTCAGGCCCTCGGCTGAACCCTCCTTTGTGGGCCCCACTTCACATGGGATTGCATCACACTAGCCACCCGCCTCACACGGGTGGGGCCCACATCACACGAGCCACCCGCATCACACGGGCTGCCCACCCCGAGTGTGCCCCGCATCTCACAGGCCACCCCACTAGAGTCCGGTGTGAAAATGCCTCTGCATTAGATTGCAATCTAAATAGGTAACCATAGAAGTTGAAACTTACTAGAGTACATCACCTAGGCACAACCGTATGGTTGTGGTGTTCCATGGACCGCAGGAACACCCCAAGAAGAGGTCTACGGTTTGTGTAAGGGCCATATATAAAGGCCCTGGTTGGACTTGTGGGCTGCGCAGTCCAACTGGTCTGCTATTTAGGCTATCCTGATTGGACTTACGTGCCAAGGAGTGCAATAAAAATGCCAATCTGGGTCAAATATATTAATCAGATGGTATGTGAGGTCCACCCTTGGACCTCCTATTGTTCACACACTTTATTTGTGGCTTGGAGGCATCTAAGCATAAGCAGATAGGAAGCAGGAGCATGAGTCTGAAGCAATTACTTGATGTAAATCAGATTGATGTAAATCAGATTTCTATCCCAGCCAAGGGACTGGTCAACACTAGAAGCAATTACTTGACCTTACATTTTATTTTTACCTGCCCAATAAATAGATCTTGGTTTGTTACTCTTAAAAAAGAAAGATATTTTTTATTTTATTTTATTTAACTTAATGATAATGTTTTGGATTCCAGGGTGCATGAAAACCTAAATATTCTGAGCAGTGGTTCCAATGCCTTGAATGTTCAGGAAAGGGTGAGAATACCATTGTATTGATTAGGCTAATGATAAATAAATGGCAAAGTTCACCGATTTCCCCTTTTAATGAGCACAACTGTGGTATGGTAAGCTGAGCTTGAACCTGAGACCTCAAGGTTGAAGTGAGGAGCACTGTCCACTGCTCTACCAGCTCAAACCTGAAATACCCATAATAAGAATAATGTACATAGAACTACATAAAAACACAATTTCTGAGGGTATATAACAGCACCCTTTTGTGAATAATTAAAACAAGAAGAGGGCCTACCTGCCTCCGCAAAACTGGTTTCATGGGTATAAGTGTTAAGAGGTCTTATCACCTACAAAGAATTGTACGCAGCAATCCATTTTTCTTTGCCTTAAGAATTCTGGTTTCTAATTTTCTCTTGAAAGTTTCATATACTTTCAGGACTGGTCACCAAGCTACAGCTAAATCTGGCAATGGGCGGGCCTGGGTTGGTTCAGGCCTGCATTTTGAACTAGTTGGGCTGGGTCTATTCAAAATTTTTTTTTTTCAAGAAAAAAGAAAAGGTTTTGCCTGGCGAGGGTGTGGCTCATTGTCAAGCCTACCTACAACCACATGGAAGACATGGCCCATTTTTTACACTAGGATTTTGGTTAAGAGAACCTACAAACATACAAACAGTTGTAGGTGAGTTCTCCTGTATTAAGATATGGACTGGTTACTGTTGAGTTGAATTCGTTCATACCACTTAGTGTTCGAAGTATCAGTATCGTTACAAGTTTCGCTAGCCAAGGATATAGAAACAATATCGATGTCACTGATAATATCCCCGATGACCGGAAATGCGGGGAAACATTGGAGAATGTGGGAAAATGGTGGAAATTTTCAGTGGAACTTCAAGAGATGGTAAAATAAACATATCTACATATTTAGGAATAAAAAAAAGTTGCAATAAGAATGTATATATAATAAGTTTTTATTTAATGATGGGCTTAAAAGCATGTCTTGTCTAAAAAATCAGTCCAACCCTCCCATCAATCCCATCTATCCATTCAACCATCCCACCATCCATCCAAACATCCATCATTATTTTAGAATATCGACATCACACGATATTTTGTTGAGAAATCATCGATAACTGAAAAGGAGACGAAAGAATGTGGTCTCGATAACGCCCATGTTGTGTTATTGCTAATATCGTCGACAATTTGATCACTGCATACAACCATGCACCCATAAAAGAAAAAATTGAAACGAAATTTTTTTTAATAAACATATGTTTTGGTGATATTGATACCTTGGCGATATTACAATAATATCGCCAATACACTAGTGATGCAAGCGACATTTGGAATTTACACAATCGAAAATATTGGCGATACATTGGAGATATTGATACATTGGCAATGCAAGCAACACCTAGAATTTACACAGTTGAAAATAGTGGTGATACATTGGCAATACCGATACATTAGCGATACATTGCTGATACCTAGGATTTCTGATACTACTGGTGTTATCGGTATTGTTGAACTGGAGATAGAGATAATATCGGGGATATTTCGATAATATAGTAGATAATTGGAACAATGATACCACTTGTCTTCCTTGAACTTATAATTGCCAAGCTGTATGTGTTTGTATTCTAATATGATTATGGATTATCAGTTATATTTCTTTTTTGTATTAAGAGTACCAAACATCCCCTCATTGGAGCTTTTTAGACCCACTGCTCCCTTCTATATTAATTTATATAATTCTAATTATACCCCTGTGCAAATTTCTGTGATAATTCACCATTATTTTAAAACTGGCGGCGAACTCTTTGACCTACTCATGGCATAGTTGTACATCAATCTAGAACACTCAAATGGTTAACCAAGTTGTGGATGGAATATAACTCAAAAATCACACTTGAGAAGAAAATAGTAACCATTTAGTTTTTGGTTGGAATTTAGATCGCTCACTATCTTACTTTTAGCCGTCTATTTGATATCCATAAAATGAGTGGTTAAGATTGCTCAATCAGTACCTCTAAAACAAAAATAATTGCTCAATCAGTATCAATTTAAGAGATGTTCTATTCGCAATGCACTCCACGATTCAGATGTTCTAGATAGCTGCATGAGTACCACACATGAGAAGGATGAGTCACCATACTGTCATAGAGTTTGGTGTGATGAGGGCATCTGAGCACCTACACAAGTTTATTGGAGGAGGAGAGCTGAGGCCACATCCCCAGCTTCATTATGGTTGGATGATCATTAGATGGGGCCTAGTGGACCCAATTCAAGTTCTTAGCTGCGTTAGAGACCCCACATGCATGGTTGTGCATCTTTGAAGACCCCACATTGGGAAGATGCATGTGGGATGCTTATTTGAAACTAATATGCCATCCTTCAACAACTCGAGCTTTTAGATCAAGTGGTGATTTGACATGGTATCAGAGCGGAAGGTTTAAGTGTTCAAATCCCAGAAGTAGCAAATATGCCACCAGAATATATTCTCCCATGGGGGGCCGTTTATGGTGTGAGTTGTGTCCCTCCACCCTTGCCCAGTATGTTCATGTGCGGGGTCGGGGTAGTGTTGGAGTATTAAAGTCCCTTGATATACATTGATACACAATCCTTTAACGGCTTGAGCTTTTAGAGAAGTGGCTGTTTAATAGTCCGTACAGCCAAACGGCCTTCCGCTCATTGATCCTTTCTCTTTTTCTCTATTTTATAAAACCCTGACCCTAACCTCTAGCCTTTTATAAAACCCTAAATTCATAATTTCTTGATTTCCAAACCCAAACTCTAATCCATCCAAACCCTAGCAAATCGCAAGTGAATCCTCGAATAACAACGAATCCTATGCTAGATGGAAGTTCTACCTTCCATTGGGCCATGTCCGATCAATAGTCTTAAGGATCTATTTTGTGGGATTGTGATGTGGTCTTGAACTTGAGCTAAATTGAATATTTGATTTCTCTAAATTTGTGGTAGATTGGCTTTATTTTCTGCTTTAATTTACTTTGGTAATCTGTTAATTAATTTATTTGCATCATTCTAGTTTAGGCCTTTTGTCCTGCATCAAATTTTGATATTAGAGCCTAGGTTAGCATAGGTTTTAGTAAGTCCATTGCATTTAGAGTTTTAGTAAGTCCATTGCGTTTAGAGTCTAGGGTTTTCATATTGCCACATCTAGACTTGGCAACTTTTTCCATCTTCATCACATTGTGTTTAGGGAATTTAGTTGTTAGTCCTTTCCAGTTGGCGTGCCCAGTTTATGCCCACCTGTAATAGGAGTGGTTTTTTGTTTACACACTATAATGAATTCGGAACAGCTTGCCAACGCTATCAATGCCATCAATAACCATCTCGCGGCCATCGAGGCTCAAAGTAGAACCACCAATAACTAACTGGTAGCCTTCCTAAATGAGACCAATACTTGCATGACCGAGTTGGAAACTTCCCTCCGTGCAGACTGTGAAAATTTGAAGGATGACCAATCCTAGGCGGGAGGTCAAGGTGGAGAACGTGAGAGAGGGCGTGGCCGAGGTGTTGGCCGTGGTGGGGGGCATACCCAACTGCCCCTTGGAAACTACCAATCTATCCTGATCCCGATGAGCTAGTGATGAAGAGCGTAAAGATTAAAGTGTCAAGTTATGATAGTCGCTTGGACCCAAAGACATTCCTCGACTGGCTTGCAGGCATGGATCATTATTTTGAGTGGTACAATATGTCTGATAGCTGTCGGGTGAGTTTCACCAAAATGAAATTGGTGGGTCAAGCCAAATTGTTTTGGACGAATGTCGAGCAGAAGATTAAGAGGTCTGGTGAAGATCCAATCTCACAGTGGATTGAGATGAAAGAGATCTTAAAGGAAAAGTAACTTCCTCTCTTTTACTGCCAGAGGCTCGTAGATTAGTGGCAGTCCTTTCGTCAGGGATCTATGCCCATAGTTGATTACATTGCATCATATGTATGATGCGATGTAACATCAGGGAGGACCCATTTGTGATCCTCTCTCACTTCAGAATGGGCCTCGAACCCAAGCTTCAGCGTGAGCTCATTCCTCATGACATCAACACCTTAGAGCATGCATATCAAGTGGTGCAAGAACTTGAGTAGTATCTGAAACCACAATTCGTGAGGTGATTTGACTCACGCGATTCCAATGTCAAGGCCACTCCCCTAGGAGTTAAGTTTAATTTTGGGAGTCATTCTAAAGCCCCTACTGGCACTTTGTCCAACAATTGGGATATGAAGGGTAAAGGTTTAGCTAGTACCAACTCAAGGGGAGGTGAGCAAGCACAGTGTTACGATTGCCAATGATACAAGCATTTTGCGTACCAATGCCCTACGAAAGAGGAAATAAGGCCCTTGTGATTGGCAAGTTAGATGGGGATGATTAGGGCGATTATGAAGAAGAAGTCTATGAGCTTGAAGTTGGTGCTAGTGATGAAGAAGCTGAAGAAGTTGAGGCCGTGCCACTTATAGTTATTAGATGTGCTTTGTCCCAGGCCAAAGAAAGTGATGATTGGTGCAGGAATTCAATTTTCCATACTTAACCAAGTGTGGCGACAAAAACTGTAAAGTAATAATTGATAGTGGCAGCTGGACCAATGTGGTCTCTGCTAGCACTGTATCTCGTTTGGGTTTGAAGCCTGTCCCTCACTCTTAGTCCTATCGAGTTTCATGGGTTGATGCGTCCTCGATGCTGGTTTCTCAACGGTGTTTTGTTCCCATTCAATTTTCTTCCTACAAAGACACGTTGTGGTGTGATGTTTTGTCTATGGATGTAGGCCACATTATTCTAGGCAGACCTTGGTTGTATGATCATGACGTGATACTATTCGGCCGTTCGAATATGTGTTCACATGTGGCACTAATGCACAACTATTCATACCACCCAAATTGTGGGTCCCATTGTGGATGGGGTATATCGTAAATTACAATGATTAATAAATTCCAACCATCTCGTTAGTGGCCATAAATGGATGCTTAGAGTGGTCCAAATTAGAAGGGACATTAGATGGTTAATACCATATTATCAATTTTTCTTTCTTTCTTTCTTCTTCTTCTTTTTTGATATGATCCATTAACAGTTCAGCAACTTGGATGGTCTGGATTGCCTGACAACTATGACAAGTGTATGTTTGAAGTGTCACCTTCTAAATGTTGCAACACAAGCAGTGGAGTGCAACCCTCTCTTTGGTACATGCAAGTGTACTTGTAAAGTGCAATTGAGTGCACTCAAGCACCCATGTGTCAAACTGCAACATCCAAGCTGCTTACTCAACGGGCCTTACAATGAGCATACACAGTTGTCAAAATCAAGCTGGTCTACTCATCTCCTAGGCTAAGATAAGTACATTATGGTGTTAATAAATATCTTTAACCGTCCATTTCTTTTCCACACATGTTTGTTCACTGAATGAAAAGATCAGCCCAATTTTTTCCCATGAGACCTATGTGTTGTGGTCCACCAGATGAGTGGCTTGGATCTTACAGTGGTATGTGGAGCTGTGGGAGCAGCAAACAAGTGCACTCATGCTACTGTGATCTCTCTTGGGCCCATGCTGTAGGTAAATAGACGAAAACGCTTGCAGGACTTAGGTTTCATTTGGACACGGGCATTACTTTCACAGATGTGGATTGAACGACTTCATGTGGATAAGATCCACCTCGTCAATCAGGTTCATAACCCTGTGTTTGGACTTGGGTGCAAAAATCAGGCCAATTCAACACTGAGATGGGCTACACCAAGGAAACAGTTGAGATGGGAAGTCCCACCATTAAAATCTCCAAATTGCGTCTGGAGTCCACTGTGGTGTGTATATGCCATCCAATCCACTCATCTGGTGCGCCACACCAGGATGAATGGATTTACCTCATGTCACTAAAAGACTCACGTGGGCCACACCACATGAATTTAGAGGTTTTAGGCATGATTTTACACCATTCCCTATGATATGGCCCACGTAAGCCTTGGATTCAACTGATTTTTTTGGATCCATGGTGAAAATGTGGCAGAGCACTTGATGGATGGGATGGATCTGATCTGATTCATCCTCATCCCATGTAGCTCTCGGTTAAGGGCCTAAGGAAAGTCAGGCCATTTGCATGCCTACCCAAGTCAGGCCAGCGCAGCCCGAAGAGATGGGAAGAGCGTGGGGGTATATTGACTATAAACAATAATTAACAAGCACAAGGTTTATCGCATGGGGTGGTGACTGGAGGTCAGTATTAGGTTTCCTGAGTAGGGGGTTTGCTGCAATGGAAATATAAAGAGGGAGTGGCTGGGGGGCTTAAAATCATGAGGGAGGGGGAATCGGTCTTTCTCCCTTCTTTTTTATAGCTAAAATCTGTCTACCCAGTATCCAGTGCTTCTCAACAGATAACTTGTACTTGATGATCTTAAATATGATTTAATTATTGTGAGATTTTCTCAGGTTTCCATATTCTGGTATGAATGACTATGGTGCTTGTGTCTCATTCCCTTTGCTTGTGAATGGTTCATTTTTACTCTTATGCCATCTCATTGGTTCATGGATGATTCATAATTTCTCTGAGGTCATCTCTTTAAAGTTATCTACCACAAAGGCACAAAAGTGTAGATGAATGAATGTGGTTTCTGCCAATTAATTGAAGTAAAAAATTACATGGTTCCAGTTAAAGGGTATCATGCCCTTAGGTCTCTACATTTTCTAGTGGACCTTGGCAATGTTTATGGATGTACATGAGTTAGTAGTTATTCTTGTTTCTCATGCATTTATCTTAATTGATTCGTGGCGAGTTTCTCAATCACCCTTACACAGTTATCTTATGACCATTTTTTTAGGTATATGATGATACTAGTGAGGGAAAGAAGGTTTGCACCTACTACAACCTGGTTTCTATTCCTGTAGTTCTCGTCATTGACCCCATTACAGGACAAAAAATGCGCTCATGGAATGGCATGATTCAACCAGAGCGTTTATTGGAGGTAGTGTTTACCCACTTATACTGCAAAGGAATTATCAGGTCATTGTGCATCTGAACATGAATAGTTTGCCCGTGTACTAGTTCTCTGCACATGATGCCCCGGGTTCTATGATCCTGACTGTTGATCTGATGGGCCCCTTGGTGATGGGGTATGCCCCAAACTTTTTTCAGATTGGAGGTTCCTAGCATCCAATCTTTGGCCTCTTTTTTCCCAGCCCATTACTGTATTTGTTTCTTAACCATCGATATGCAGGACACTGATTCAAAAGGTTAATTTTTTGTCCCTTCCATGGTAGGGTCCTGATCAATGGTCTGGATCTCCAAAGCATGGCCCCACTTGTCTTGAATGGGTGCATCAGAGTTCTATTCAAGTCTTGATGCATCAGGACCTGATAGTTCCTCTATTCTGCACATCTTGAGAATCTAGAGATCCAGGTTGTCATGGACATGTTTTGAAATGTTGGCCAGAAAAAAAAAAAAATAATAAATAAAAATTCAGGGTCATTTCTTATCTTTGCCAGAGCAAGTAAAATTCAGGGTCATTTCTCATTTCTTTCTCAATGGTTAAAAGGATCTACTGCACTTCATGGATAGAGGTCCCAAGGACCATCATGTTGCCCACCCTCATAAGCGTCCAAGGGAAAGTGTTCTGTCTTCCAAGCAGAAGATACCAGGTGGGTTGGATATTCTTATTGTTAAACTTCACTTTGGTCTATGAAGCATTTTTATGTGGACAATGAATGTTTGTATTCATGATTTTTATGTCTATGTTAAGATTTTCACTTGCAAGTGGGTTTATTTATTTATATCATATGTGCAATTGCTTAGCCTCAATTTGCTTGCCACTTAAAAAATGATCTCATCTCATTTTAGTTAATAGTAATTATGCATTAGAGATCATACTTATAAATTATGGGTTATCAAGAATATTTGTAATCCTTACCAAATTCTCTAATATATAATTGTTGTTAACTAAGATGAGATGAACTCATTTTTAAGCAGCAACCAAACAGGGCCTTATTGTACAAATTTTCATCAGAGTCTTGATCTACCAGTTGTGACCAGTGTTCGAAGTATCGGTATCAACGCATGTATCACACCCTTGGGATATGGAAATATATTGGTATTGCACACGAAATATCGCTTTCATCAGGGAATGTATCGTTACCTGAGGAGAAACATTGGGAAAACATTGGAAAAATGGTGGAATTTTTCAAAAAACTTTACGAGGTGTTAAAGACACATGATTACACAATTAAAAGTAAAACATTACAAAAGTAAAAAAATAAAGAAAATACAAGTATGTATGTATAATAAGTTTCCATTGTATATGGTTCCTAAAATATGCATTGCCTGATGAAAGCGATGCACGCACACGTAATATCTAAAAAGAGTTCAGATATTCATAAATCATACAATACAAGTACATAACAAAAAATTAAAAAAAAAAGACGTGAAAGTACTTCAACAAATTTTTATAAAATTGATATTTTAACTATTTTTGCTTTTTAATTAAAAATAATCTTTATTCGAACCATTCAAGAAGTTGTCTCCAATCCATAGATTTTCCTACAAGTCTTGCCTATTGATTTTTTGGGACCCTACTTGCAATTTAAATGGGTAAAAACAGAAGATTCTGATTTTCTCGAAAATCTTCCGTTTTACGCAAATTCGAAAATCAGAGCATCAAATCCATGGTTTCTCATGCAAAATATGCATAATCATGATTTGGTAACTTATTTCTTCCAAATGTGAGCAAAAGAGTTATGTAAAAACAAACAAAATCGCAAAAAACTTATGGAATGGGTTCCGGCCTGTTTTCCACTCTTCGATCACAATCTCTCCACTCAAACCTTCATTTTCTCTTCAAACAACTCAAAAGAAGTCTAAATCCTACCTCAAAGGATTCCACACACACAAAAAACGAGAGTTTTGAGACCTTTTTTTTTTCATATTTTTTCGGTTCTTTGGAAGAGCAATGTGCTGCCTCGATATCGTCGATACGTATTTGCATTTATTGATGATATTGGGAAATATTTGCAAACCAACCCATGCGATAGCAATAGTATCAGCTGATACGATCAATACTGCAAGCACTGGTTGTGACGCACAAGCGGGTCTTCATTGCTCACCAAACATTTTCCCATTATAGTCTACAAGCCATGACTTTCTTTCCTGTTGCATAGTTGAGTTTAGGATTTCTTCATTGATCACCACACATTTTGTTCATCTATTGTTTCTCAACTCTTTTTTCTTCCTTTTCCCCCTCCAAACCCTAGATATCGTTTAGTCCTTAAAAAGTTATCTTCAAATTTGCTCATCCTTTATTTTCTTGTCTCGCTGCTTCTGCTTCTTTCTTATCTTTTCTTTTTTGTCCATTTCTCCTGAGGTTTATCATTTGATCATAAGTTCTTTTCTGTTTTTTTTATGAAATGTGTCGTGTTTTACCTGAACTTTACTGATTTAATAGGAAAGCAACACAATTGCGATTGCCAATTCGTGACTATGATAAACCAAATGCATCATACTGGATTGTCCATTATGTTGCACACAAAATTTGTTAACTTGCATTAAGTAATTACATTGTGAATAATTTCACTGGAACTTGCGTCAAGTGAGGAGGGAGATTCTCAAGCTTGAGGCCTTTGACACTAATCTCAAATTATTGATAAGAGATACGATGATGCAGGACAACTAACCACTTGCGCTAAAAGCTCGAACTGATAGAGTGTGACGAATCAATCCCTTTATCTCATAGCCCAGGCTCCTGCTTCACAAGGGCCAGGCCCTCGGCCGAACCCTCCTTCGTGGGCCCCACACCACATGGGTTCACATCACACTAGCCACCCAACTCACACGGATGGGGCCTGCATCACATGAACCACCCGCATCACATGGGCCGCCCGCCCCGAGTGTGTCCCCAAATCACATAGGCCACCCCACTTGAGCCCGGCGTGAAAATGCCCTTGCATTAATCACCCTCGGTGAGAAGTCTCGAACACGAGACCTCCCACTTTGATACCACTTTGATGCAGGATGACTAACCACTTGCTCTAAAAGCTTGAACTGATAGAGCGTAGTGAATCAATCCCTTTATCTCATAGCCTAGGCTCTTGCTTCACACAGGCCAAGCCCTCGGCCGAACCTTCCTTCGTGGGCCCCACATCACACGGGTTCACATCACACTAGCCAACCGCTTCACACAGGTGGGGCCCGCATCACACGGGCTGCCCATCCCGAGTGTGCCCCCGCATCACACAGGCCACCCACTCGAGCTCGGTGTGAAAATGCCCCTGCATTATACGAAATTGCTCTTTTTGTTCGTTGTTGTTGTTTTTGGTGCAGTGTTGCAGTTGTTGTTGCTTGTTTGTCTTTGTTTATGGTTTTTCTTTCCTAAATAAAATTCCAATTCATCGCGAGGGGGGGGGGGGGGGGGGGGGGGGGGGGGGGGGGGGGGTATTGGTTTAAATTTTTAATATTATTTTCCTTTCCATACTTCTTTTGGATTTTTGTACAATTGAAAACACTAGACAGGGAAAGAGTTGGTCTATGGATTACTTTTATTTCTCATAGTCATCATCATCTACTCCTTATCCTAATTAATTGGGTCGGCTACATCAATCTTGTTCCACCATTCCACTCTATAGGTCATCGAGTCTTTTTTTTTGCTACCTCCATCCTTGTCCTTTTGGGCCTTCTCCTAGCTGTTTTAGAGCCTTCTATTTGTGTCAACTCACTCCTAACCGGCGTGGTTCTTGGTCTCTGTTGCACATTATCAAACCATTTAAGTCTACTTTCCCTCATCTAATTACCTATTGGTACTACTAAGTTCTCTTGAATGCATTGATTTCTAACTCTATCCTAGTCTTGTCACTCATCCATCTTTACATCCTCAGTTAAGCTACACTCATCCTATGAACATGTTGTTCCTAACTCTGGTCTTTGCCCAACATTCTGTTCCATAATGTATGGCTGGTCTTATAGCTATCTTATAAAAGTTCCCTTTCAGTTTGAGTGGTACACAGCCATCACATAAAACTCTGGAGGCACATCTCCATTTCTTCCACCAGGTTGAATTCTATGGGCAACATCCTTTTTCAAACTCTCCACTTTCATGAACTATTGACCCAAGGTATTGAAAGTGATCATTTGGGAAACTTCTTGGTCAACAATCGTAACTAATTCCTCATTTTCACTCCTATTAATATTATTAGTAAAATTGCACTCCATATACTCTATTTTAGTCTGACTAGTTTTAAATCCTTTAGATTCTAAAGCATCCCATCATAAATCCAGCTTTTGGTCACACGTTCCCTTGTCTTGTAACTTAAAACTATTATTTGCAAGCAACATTCACCATAAGAACTCTTCTTGCAAATGCCTCATTAGCTCAGCCATAACCAATGCAAAAAGGTAGGGGCTCATTCTGATCTCCGGTGTTAGCCTACATTAATTGGGAACTTGTCTCTCCACTTGCGGTCCTCACATTTGTTCCCGCTCCCTCATACATGTCCTTAACAATATCAATATATCATCTTGAGACTCCTTTATGAACACCTACCAGATTAACTCTCTACGGACACTATCATATGCTTTCTTGAAGTCAATAAAGACCATTTGGAGATCGATCCTCCTCTCCCTATATTCTCCATCAATTGTCTAATTAGGAAAATTGCTTCAGTGGTAGTAGGGCTGTAAATGGTCGGGTTCGGGGCGGGTTTAGCCAAAACCAGACCCGCCCATTTACTAAACGGGTCTGGGTCCAAATTTTAGACCCAGACCCTTTTACTAAATGGGCGGGTCAGGGTCGGGTCTGAGTCAGCCCATCAGACCCATTTATAAATGGGTCCGGGTCTGGTAGAGGGAGATCCACCCAGACCCATTTATAAATGGGCCGGGTCTAATGGGTCCGGGTCTGGATCAAGTATGCAAGCATTTTACAAGGCTTAAAATCGGGGCTGGACGGGTCTGGGCTAGACGGGTCCCTTGTAACATAGACCAAACCCGCCCACTTACTAAATGGGTTTGGGTCGGGTCGGGTCGGGTCGGGCCTAATATAAAGGAAACCAGACCCAAACCCGTTTAACAAATGGGTCTATTCTTGGACCCAGACCCGTACCATTTAACAAATGGGTCGGGTCTGGGTCGGGTCTAAATGGGTTGGGTCTGGGTACCCCATCGGGTCCATTGACCCATTTACAGCCCTAAGTGGTAGACCTCCTAGGCATGAAACTAAATTTTCTGATACATTCGTCTTACTCCTTGGTCTTTGCTTAGTCACTCTCTTCCAAAGTTTCATAGTATGACTCGGAAGTTTAATCCAATGTTTTAAATAGTGAATAGCGTGTAGCATAGTGTTCACCCCTCTGAAGCGTGAAGCATAAGCTACATAGCATGTAGCATAAGCTACACGTTACTTCTAGATTTTTAATTAAGGTTGTTCTTGGTTGCACTAATTCCATGATATTCACCAAATTGGACTGATTAATAATGAATTTTAACAAATTTTCATGATATTTGGTGCAACCAAACGTGACTTAAAAGTAATAAGAAAGGGTGATCATTAAGTATAAAGGTAAAGAAAGAGCAAAAAAAAACTAATTTAATACTGTTACTTATATTATTTTTACTAAAAGCATTAAATATTGAAAATAGAAAAATGTAACAAATCATTGAAAATATTATTTGATTGTAATGTTGTAATGAAAAATAACTTGTAATGTGAGGTACGTAGCGTGTAGCCTAGTTTATGTAGCGTGTAGCGTATGCAAATTATCATGTAGCGTAGGCTACATGTGACTTTAGCTATTTTCATGAGCTACGTAGCGTTAAGGCTAAGCTACGCTACGTAGCGTAAGCTACACGCTACATAGCATAGCTATTTAAAACACTGGTTTAATCCCCATGATAGTTAGTGCAACTCTTTATGTCACCTTTGTTGTTATAAATTGGTACCATGGTACTTCATTCGTTTGGCATTTTCTTTGATCTTACAATGTTGTTGAGCAACTTTGTCAACCAAAATAACCTAGCATCTTCCATACACTTTCAAACCTCTTTTGGTATACCATCCGGTCCAAGGGGATTACTTTTTATCTTCAATTACTAAATTGCAGGGGTTGTCGCAGCTGCAGATGAAACCATTGAAGAAGAAGACGACGAGGAGGTTCTACGAGCAATGGCAGCTTCTATGGAAGCCAGGAAAGACCCTGTCAAGTTGACTTCTACTGATGGAGAACCCCCAAAAGTCGATGACGCAGAGACCTACTCAAGTAAAACGCCTATTTTTCCACCACTCCCTGAAGAAGCAAAGGGCGAGAGACACCTTATTTGTAGAGTTGGAATCCGTCTTCCTGATGGACGGAGGGTACAGAGGAGTTTCTTCAATACAGATCCAATACAGGTGGGAAATATCTTCACTTGCTTACGGTATATGAATCTCACAGAAATATAGTTAAATTAAAACCATAGTACTAGAACTGGGCAACTAGACTCGAGACTCGGCTGGGTCAACTCAACTTGGTAAGATTTTGGAGCAGAGTCAATGTGAAACTCGCTGATAGGCCAGACTCGGTTCTAATTCGGTGAAACTCGTCCAGCCAGCTTGTTGACTCGATGTGACTGGAATGGAGTCACTAGCTTAGTATTTTTTTCAAAAAGGTGAAAGTTGCAAATGTGATTCTAACCCACAAATCTCAAAAATGTGGAACCTAGAACTTGCCATGTTCTGTGTTGCAGGGAAAATCAATCATGTTTTTTACTATAGTATTTTAAATATCTAATATTACTCTAAACCCTTAATTATTAAATTTCAAGTCGATTTTTGCGGTTCTTTGATTTGTCCTGACTTGGGTGGATGGCGAGTTAAGTTCTTGAATTTTTAACTATGTTTAAAACTGGATTATGAGTTAATCCTCAAGTTGAATCTTGCGATTCTTCGACTTGTCCTGACTTGGCTGGATGGTGAGTTAATCCTCAAAAACTATGGTTAAAACTGGTTGGTCTGCTTAAGTTGTTCACCTCCTTTTGATGGCAACACTTATAAATTATGAGGAATGAGCAAGTGTGTTTCCATCATGTTGAACTTTGATGGCATTACGTTGAATCATCCAAATCTTTATCATACAGCATCAGATGTGGTTCTCCATTTGATCCACCTCCCAAGAAGGTGGTGATTGAATGGCCATGATCTCATCTCCTATTGAATGTCAGTGGGGTTGTTGACTCACATACCATCACTTCTCTGAACCTGTTGGCCATATAATCTATATTGTTTGGTTCTCCAACTAAAGTTTTTATTTTTCGGGTGCAGTATCTGTGGTCTTTCTGCTGTTCCGAACTGAAGGAGGCAGAAACACGACCATTCCGCTTGACACAGGCAATTCCAGGGGCGTCAAAGTGTCTGGATTACGAGAGTAAGCTAACCTTTGAAGAGTCGGGGCTGTCAAATTCAATGATTACACTTACATGGGACTGAAAAGGGTCGGTGCAATCATTGCCAGTGGGTAGCTCTGACTTCTAGTGATGTGCAGGCAAGTATTTTCATCGCTAACTGTTCTACCTTTTGTTTAATGTTTATAGTCTTCCAATGGACAAGTCTGGAAGGCGAATGGATCAACACACAAAATCATAGATTTGATGCAAGGATCAGGCTACATAACCATATTTAATATTATGAGTATCTTTTCCTTTTGTAAATATACTCTGATGGGGTGGGCCATGAGATCTGAACTTCGGCTTGTCTGTGATTTCCTGACATTGTCTCCCAATGTTTTATGAAATGCTTGTAACAATGTGAAATCCATGTGCTCCGGTGTTTTTTGTCTTTCTGTTTGGATGTTATTGAACTGGAAGAGAATTCGAAGGCGATCCATTTCTCTGGAGAGATTGAAAAGGTGATCTACACCATGCTTCAGAACCTGTGGAATGTGCGTAGGATTCTGGCGACTTGTCAGTTGGCCACTGGGAGTATGCCCTGGTCCCTAATCAAGGTCTATTCATCTGGTGGGACACATGTAAGTTGAATATAGATGGCTGTGCAACTTTTCCATGTTTATATCACGGCCCCCACCTGATGAGTGGAGCAGACTGATTTTTGGGCCTGGGCATGTTCATGGTTCGCCTCCTCCTGATGGGTGGCCCACATTGGGGGCATGTGTGCTGAAAAGCACCTCTGCAATCTCTCTTTGCTTGGATCGCCCTAGTCTTCTCGTCGAGCTTATGAATCACACTGAGGAGGATGGTATTGTATTTCCGTGTATGGAGACTAGTATATTCTGCCCTTCTGCACAATAAGCACAGTTACGACTTTTTCAATTTGGTCTTTTGAATTCCACGAGGATCTGTATCTTACCAGAATATTGCTGAATGCGGTTCTGGTGTATTGTACAACGAGACCAGGCTTCTTTTTTTTTTTGGGTCTCCTGAACTATCTGCTGGTCACTAATCTAAGGATTTAGGGCATGTTTTTTATTGGGAATTTTACCAAAAAAAAAAAAACCTACCTAATTAATATGGAATTTAGATTCCAGTACCTTTTTCAAAAATGTTTTCGTAAGTTTACCTCGTTAATTGATATAATTATCATTCCACTAGGCCTTCATGGGAGGAAATGGGTCAGTGGCTCAGGTGGGCCCCACCATGATGTTTATGTAAACTCCTCCCCAATCACCAGGTCCGTCAGCTAATGTTTGGCCAAGTGCTCCAAAATCAGCTCCGTTTGTGTTTCAGGTGGACTACATGATCGGAAAGTTTACAGGGCAACGCTTGCCCTCCTAACTGTTTCCTTTGGCATGGCATATGTGAACCATGGATTGGTATGATTTTCAGGCCATAGGATTGAATTTTTGTTTGGAGTCAAATGGTTGGAGTGGTTTTCTGTAGTTATCATGGTGGGCCCTATAGGGGTGGACAGTCTGGTTCCTTTTTGTGTGGCTCACCAGAATTAGAGGTCAGCCTGATTTTGTCCCTGGGCCTAACATGGACTGAATATCTAATTGTTCAGGGTGGATCTGAAAACCTTTTGGAAAAAAAGGTACCAGCATGTAAATTCTATATTAATGAGATAGTATTTTTTTTTAATTTAAATTCTCTCTCTGTTTTTTTTTTTAATGTGAACTATCTGATGGTCACTAATTTAACGGTTTAGGGCATGTTTGGGCGCCATTAAAAAATGCGTTTAATGCATTTTTCGTTGATAGGACAGCCCTATTCATACCGTTACCATTGAAGGCAAGATTGTGGCCCACCTGATAATTCAATTAGCCCTGGAATTTCAGGGAAAGTACTTTCTTGCGGTGGTGACTCCGGGTTTGGATCCCACACAGGCAACAGATATTTGCATGTAAGTAACGAAACCATTTATAGTTGTTGGTTTTTTTTTTTTGCACTCCAAATTCAAGAAAGATTGGGCAGTTACTGAATTCCGAGCATACAAGAGGTGTTGCAGATAAAAATTTCAATGGCAAAAACATGTGGCACCCAAACAGCTGTGGCAATGGGCTAGGCGGTGCGGCCCTTCCGGCCATATAGGGCCAGGGTCTAGGCCCCCAACGCGGGCTTGAAATCTATGCCTCATGCCTGGTCCAGGCCAATAATGAATGGCCGGTCCAACATCACGTGTGACAACATTAAGAAGGTCTAAAGACACTTGTTAACGTTTCCCCTGTATTTTCAAGACAATCATCGTATTGGTCTAGTTTCGACGACTCAAACCTGCTTACAAATCGGATTTATTTCAAACCTTTGATTGTGTAACTCTTTTCCTTATGGAGTGGGTTCTATAGCCAAGGTCTCAGGCAGGGGCAAGTGCTTTTGGGGTTGTCTGGGAAAGGGCCAACCCTTTCCTGGCCCAGCCCATTGTTACATGTACACTCAAAAAGGCTCATAAGCTTTTCTGTCGGGAAGATCTCTATACATGGACCAGTGGCAGTGGGCCCATCATATCAACAGTTTTGATTATTTAACAGTGGACCACGATACCTAGGGTAAACTGCACATTACCTGTCGAGCATGTGATTGAATACTCAAATGAAGCCAAGTATCTAGCTCTTTTGGATCATGTTCCAAATCTCTTATTGTAAGATCAGTGACATCTTGTGATTTTTAGAGGGAAACTCTTCCTAAATTCTAAATTTGCCAAAAAAGAAAAAAAAAAAAAAAAAAGGAAAATTGGTAAATTACTCCGTTAACCAGAGAACTCATGAGAACTTTTTGAGGACTCATCACACGTGATGTGTCCCCAAAATCTAAGCCGTCCAAGTGATGCAGCACCCCGAAAAACCCTAGGAGCCCAACTTTCAACCTGATCCAGAACTTTTGTAGGCCATAGAAGATAAAGAGGCAAATCAAGGGAGTAAACTGTTTGCTTTTGCCATGACCCACCAGATTTGTGAACCATGTTGAAAGCTGGGCTCCAGGGTTTTTCAGGATGCTGCATCACATGGACAGCTCAGATTTTGGGGACACATCACATGTAATGAGTCCTCAAAAAAGTTCTCACAGAACTCGTGAGAGCTGATTCCTGGTGAGCATTCCTCTATATATACTAAGTAATTAAATTAGAAAATTTTCAGGTTCACATTTGCATGACATCTAACCTATGAAATGTATGCATCTAACCATAATAATCATATAGACCAAAATCTTTTTAATTAAATCACTAGATGAATTACAGTGCATTTTGATGTTTTTAAGTCGCATATATTATTTTTAATGATATGGCTCACCTTCTGTTTAGATTGACTAAATTGTGTTCTTCCAAATATCTTGGTGGATTACATCTATGGGACGGGATGGATATCATAAAGATGTCATGTGCACCCTTCATTTCACCTCTTTACCACTTTTCCAAGGGAAAGTATATAGTGGGCATTATGGTAATTTCACCCCTCTACAAAGCAATTCCTACTCGTAGAAGCTATTTGGTAAAATCCTAATTTGTGAGGAATTTCACTTAAGCACCTCTTTTTTTTTTTTTTTCCCCTCTTGTTAATCGTGTACATACAGATCAAAAGGGTAAGATTGTCCTACTGTAGAAATCTTTGGGTCATAGTCTATCCAATGGATGATGCAGTAGACCAATGGTCTGAATTACAGAACTATATGTAATGGGTCGGGTGTCGTATGATTCCTCTAATACTGTTGAGTGACTATACAGAACCATATTGACCTTGCCCGCCTGGACAGAATCGGTCCAGGCATGGGCTCTGTGAGAACCACCGTAATGTATGGATTTATCCACGCCATTCATCCATTTTCCAGATCACTTTAGGGTGAGCCCAAAAATGAGGCCGATCCAAGGCTCGAGTGGACCACACAGTTGGGATTGAATGGCCACGCGGCGGAAGTTTTAGATCAAGCGAACATTTGTGTTTTCCCTTAATCCCTTATGAACAAGTTGTATGGCAAATAAACACCACAGTGGACCCAAAAAAGGTTTCAATGGTGGGTAGAGCTGGGCCTAGCTCAACTCAGCTTGACCAGCAGACAAAATTGGCTCGAGCTTGGCTTGGCTCGGCTTTCGAGCTGAAATGGCATGCTCGACTTGGTGCGGTCAAGCTTTCGAGCTGAGTTCGAGCTAGCTCGAGCGTGAAAAAAAATTAAAACTTAAATAGGCCAATCCGAAAGTCCGGCCTAAAATTGTTCAAAATATGGGCCTGAAGGTAGCCCCAAGCCTAGTCCAACATCGTGGTGGACCTGAGGAAGGTTTCAGTGGTGGTAGAGCTGTACACTGAACTGGGCCTAGATCAGCTTAGCTCAACCGGCAGACAAAATTAGCTCGAGCTCGGCTTTGGCTTAGCCTTCGAGTTGGAATGGCATGCCTGGCTTGATTCGATCGAGCTTTCGAGTTGAGTTTGAGCCAGCTTCAGCATGAAAAAAACTAAAATTTAAATAGGCTCAGTCTAAAAGTCTGCCTAAATTCATTCAAAACTTGGGATTGAAGGTAGCCCCAAATTGAGCTAGGGTCAACTTGAGCTTGGCTCGAAAATTTTCAAGCTTAAAAGGAAATTGGCTCAACTTGGTTTGAACACAGTGTCTATACCGAGTTGAATCAAGCTAGGCCGAACTGAGCCGAGTGAGCCAACCGAGCTAACTCGACTAGTGTACACCTCTAATAGCGGGTGTCATTATCACCACTGCTTCTTATGGTGTGGTCCACTTGAGCCTTGGATGTGCCTCATTTTGGGTTTTTTACCCTAAAATGATATAAAAAATGAATGAGCAGCATGGATAAAACACATACATCACAGTGGGCCCATAGAGATCCTACATGGCCCTGCAGGATGCAATCCGCTTTATAGGCGTACATTTTCATTTATATATCTAATCCTTTCACATCATGGAACACGCTGTATATAGGTTACAAATCTAAAATTATATTAACTAGACGATTGTATCCTTTGATTCATATATTTCATATTGATCGTCCATTAAATATCATCTAATCGACCATTTAAAGCCATCCTGTCAGCATAATTGTTGTTCTATAGTCCATCTAAAGTGGGGCCCACTATTTGGATGGTTTAATTTAAGCTACATATGTAAAATTTCTGAGCACCTCTATATCATATCACACCACCACACTCGTCCAAAGTCGAAGTTATCTAAATCTGAGCACGTCATGGATAGGATCAAAACCGTTAATTTGGTATTGCAAGTAGTGACTGCGCCAGAGTAAAAAATGACAGTATCTGGACTATGATAAAATTTTAATGGGTGACATACAAAAAAAAAATACTAAAATACAGAATGCTATGATATTAGGAAAGGGCTGAAGAGGATTTTTTTTTTTTATATATAATTATTGAAACCAATTTTTATATGATTAGAACTTACTTCTCGTTCAGATGTTGTCTGACTCTTGGATTGGACGGTTGGAAATGACAAATATCCAGTGCTCCGCTTTCAACAAAAAAAGAAAAGAAAAGAAAAAAAAGTCCATGAATCAGAAATTAGGATCGTTCAACCAATCTGAGTTTGGGACTGAGACTTAAGCAACAGCACAATTTAGAACGCTGAACGTGAGTCAATGCATGACACGTGTACAATTTTTTATTGCCTGCGTACCAAGTGTCATACGCTGCCGGAGTATTTTATCTCTCCCCAAAAAGTGCAAAATACCAGGGGAATTTGGATTTTCTCAAGGGAAGAGAAGATGCCGAGAAAATGAAATATATCGGACCGGCCGATTCGGGTGTCGGAAAAGAGGCAGCAGAATCGAGGGAAGTGTGTGGGTGGTGGTTGTGCTTGTGTTGGTGCCCCTGACACCTCTGCCATGCCTCAGTCAAACCGACAGTCAAATACCGCTCATTTACTTAATTACCCTCCTTTCCTCTCTTTATCCACCAAATCACCCTTCCCTGGTATCAGATGCATATCTCCTCTCTCTCTCACCCAAAAGGGCAAAAAGAGTTCGTCTCGCGTCCGTCGCGGCTGAGGATACCAACATGCGTTGCTTCACTGGGGCCCACATGCAGTGATGATCTGATGATCATAACGGTCCATGTGATGGAATTCATTCTTCACTGGATACCCCGAGGTAAATATCATGAATTTGAATGGATCACGTTCAAATCCATAATCAAAGGTCAGGATCATTGTTGAGGCTTGGATGACCGCTTATTTGTGTAAGTACCACGGAACAGGGACGTTTCAAATCACGGGACCCTCTCAGAGTGTAGGCCTCAGTGCCTCACTGGACAGAATACTGTAGAAATATCTGCCTACGTGGCAGTTCTATTTATCACTCTGCGCCGTCCATTTTGATCAGTGGCCCTCAAATGGTAAATCAGCTAAGTGGAGAAGAGGAATAGACAGGATTTTCTAATAGGTGTGAAATTCTACAGATGGACTGTCCATGATGGGGACCACTGGATGGATGGCTCCGATTGATAGTTTACCTTCATCGGTATGGTAGATATCGGTTCTTCCGGCTCTACCAAATACGCTCTCAGTTTGCACCTAAGTAATTGGAAAATCCGGTTGATTGATCTGGACCCTCCATTCGCTCGATCCCACAATTCATGGGCTACCATGAAAATGAAGATTAATGGATGGTCAAAATCATTGTAATCAACAATCCGAGTCGTCTACTTGTTGGGGCCCCGATGGATTGCCATCTGCATCTCTGTAAGTATTCTGGCGTAAAAAAATAGAGCAACTCTTTCACGTGCGTCGCACGTTATCTCCATGCAACAAGGATCTCATTTGAGTGATTGGGTCCATTCACTAGTGGGGCCATATGGCGTATGGTGCAATAGATATCGAGTGGAGTATGTCAAAGAGGGTATGGTAGAGCCATATGCCCATAGCAAACATGGGTGGATGATGTATCAATCGGAACCGTCCATCTAGTTTCTTGTATTTTGAATGGCGAATGATTCAAAGTATACATCCATCTAATGATCCTAGCGTTTTGATCAATGGACCTTGAAGAAAGGCAGTAAAAATACTAATTTATTGACATTCACTGCTGTAGAGTGAGGAAAACTGATGGATAGGATTGTCTAATATGCTTGATTTTTAAAACCCCAGGTGGGTATAAGCCCATGCCCTAGTGTGATATCCCACGTGAGTAACATTCTATGTACTCGGTCTGGCCTGCTAGCCCAATTGAAAGACGCCTAGGCATTTCAACAGCAGGTCTCAGGTTGGAGTGCTAAGGAAACCCACTAACCCCACAGGTGGGTGGGTGCATCATCATACTAAACGCGCAGCTAACAGGATGGGTGCGGTGCATGACTTACCCAAAAAAAAATAATTCTATGTACTGTGTACAAAAATAAGATGCACATGTGATGTGCATGGTGATCAAGGCAAATGACTTAATGGACCAGCTTGTGCATAGGTTATATCCTAAAAATGCAAGTGGTTAGACTGCAGTGGCCATTGATCGGTGTCATCAAAAGGGACCGTTGGCTGAAAAAGAACTGGGGTCCACATTCGACTGACAAAGGTTGGTCGTGCAACTTGCCGGAGGTGTCCAATCATTTCCACTTTTTGGCATTGGCCCACCCATGTGATCAATAGTCTCGAACGCCACACACATTTGCCACATAAGGTGAACCCGGTAGAGTAGAAGATGATGCACTCATTGAAATGGCTTTCTGATCATGACAAACAAGGAAAAAAAAGGCAAAAGGAAAACAGGTTGGAAGATAGGTGAAGATGCAAGTGCAAAGATGTCTGTTAAGGAAAAAAAAGGCTACAAAGATTCTAGTGTCCCTTTGAGGGTGCATGTTTTAAAAATCATTAAAGATACAATGCTACCATGTGGGCACCCACATTAGGTAGATGGCTAGCCACTCAGCCATGGGGTTGCACCACTGTGAAGGAGGACTTTCTTCTGGCAAAGAGATGGATAACCACATAGATGATCACAGAGACACAATTAAGATAATGGTGTTTGGATTTGTTGGTTCCTGTACTCATCAACTTAGTTCAGGCCCACGAACTAAGTGCATGGTTTTGGTGCCTGTGCTTGATTCATTGAGATTAAGTGTCCATTGTTACGCTAAATATTTTTTAGCTCATCCTAGATTAGTTGTATAATTTTATGTATACTTTAGTTCTTAATGGAATAATAAACACAAGTTTTCACACTGTAACGCTAAATCTATTAGTTGTGTCATGCTTTAATAATTTTTCTAGTCACGTTTGTTCAGATGTCAACTGCTAGTGTAATATAATTTATGAATGATGGATGAATGATTGGAAAATAAGTTTTTCATTACCTTTGGTTTGAGATGCTAATAAGAATAAGATTGCGTTAACATTCACCGGTAAATTTTTCTGGTGAAATTTACGTCAATTACTAGGCCTGTTACACACACATACATATCCTTATGAAGGTGTGAAAATGGAGGCATCGACCGAAGATTTACTATTTTATAACAAGCAACAGTAATTTGACGAACTAGAAGTTCACTAGCCTCACACTCGAAAATGTAGAAGAGGCCTTCAGTCAATCCAAAGGATTTAGATTACATATCTTAAAAAATCGGGCCTATATGATCAGCAGCAGTAGGCTACACTTGTAGAAAATAAATCGATGTTAGAGAGATTGACAAGCAGTTGTTGGTAGAGAACATGCCATAAATATTCATATGGACTCTCATTCCTCAAGGGTCTGCTTTGTTGATCAGAATTCATTAATTTGTTGATTGTTACTTTTCCTGGGAAATGTTAGAGTTGACCTAATATTTCACAAGAAATTATTTTGTTTGGTTGATACGGGTCTAAAATTCTGTTAAAGTTCTTTGGGTTTTCCATTCCCGCAAGTTTTTTGATGAAAAGTTGGGGAAAAGAATTCTTGGGAAATTAAAAAAAAAAAAAAAAAAGTAAACCAAAAATGTATTTTATAAAAAACCAGGAAATTAATAGACTGAGAAATATAAAAATCAACAACCAAACACCCCTTGAAGTGGTTGATGAGCTCATCTAAATCCTTGTATTGCACAATCGGCACTAAGCACAAACAATGGTCTAACCATCTCATTATATAACTTATAAAAAGGGGAAAAATCTGTCAGACAAGAAGGAGAGACCTCCGAAATCATTTGTATATCCAAGCTTTACCATAATCATCCTCCGAGTCTATGGTAGACAATGAACTGCATGACATAAACTTGCAATAGCCTTCTTCTTTTCATTTTCTGTGATTTTTTATTTTAATTATTGTAACTGAGTCTTAGAGTCCTTGGGATAGTCCAAGGCTTGAAACTACTCCCGATTCAGTGTCAAACCAAACTAGTGGCAGGAGATTGAGCAACAAAGAATTCACGATCTCAAAGGGTTTTCCTCTTTTCATTTTCTTTCCTTGGTTGTCATAAAACCATTATAAATTTCAAAGAAAAGTGGTTTAGATTCTGCTTATATGTGTGGCCTGCCGACAGTTGTATTTATATGGACATAATCGAGGGGTGCAAAGTGGTCAGATTGGTCATGTCAAGGGAAGTTTTGGATCCAATCCAGTGGTATAGTTGGGTCTTAATTGGTTGTGTTGAGATTAAGAGGAGCCAGACCCGTCCCTTACCCAGACCAGGCATATTTAGGCCTGCTTATGCATGTGCTAATAAGTTTGGGTATGGTTCTATGCAAGGTTTATCTATTTCTAATTTCCTCTCAACATGGCCTTCCTTTTAAGCACCCAATTATATACCATCTCTGGGCACCTCACCCGAGGCAGGAAAGCATACTTCCCAAGATTTGAACCAACAATTGAAGCTGACTCTAAAAGCACTAAAATTTTATCACAGTTAGAGCCATGAAACTCTTCTACACCCCCAGCAACCTTAATCAGAAAAGGAGGCTGGTTCTACCTCATTTCTGGATGCCCGCAGTAACTCGGGATTTAAGCTTGGTACGGTAGTGATAATCTGATTCCCACTACCCTTGTCAAGCTCGAATCATTGAGTTTCTTCTCAAAGGAGAGTCTTAGGCTCGAACCAAGCCAACTCAACAATTAGTGGGAATCTAATTACCACCGGCCGTAATTGACATCTTTATAAAAGGAGGCTTCCTCCATTCGAGAGGGGCTGGAGTGGTTAGAAGGTGGTGGGAGAAGAGAGAAAGAGATAGAAAATAGAAAAGGAAGAAGAGATGAGTAAACCAAGCCATTAAGCCTATCCTGCTAGTGGTCTAAGCCATCCACTCCAATACTGTTGGAAACGGACGCCTCAAATCTCAGTGCAACAGAGGCCACCGATCGGTCGTCGGTCATGGTGGAAATCAAAACAGCAAGTTGCTGGACGTTTTTGGGCATTACTAACTGGCCGACAGGGTTCCCCAATCGGTCAGCAAGTTTCCTTTTTGTAGTAGTTTTCTTGCGCGATTTTGCGCAAAGAGTTTCTAATCTCGATTTTCTCCTATTTAAGGAGTATATTATGAGATTAGAGGTATCCTAGACGGGAAAGGGGATTGAGAGAGGTTCTAGGTAAGAGAAAGAGCTTGAGAAGAGGATTTTCTTCTTGGGAAAGCTTGGATATTCTCTTGTGGGTTTGTGATCTTGAGTTTTGGGTTCCATCTCTTGTAACTTCTGATATTATAGTGGATTGGTATCGCCTTGTACCGTGGTTTTTTACTCATGAGGGGTTTTTCCACATTAAATTCGGATTGTCTATGTGTGGTTGGTTGCATGCATTGTGATTGCATTGTGTTGCTTGTTTGATTCAATTTGCTGCTGTGTGTTCGGCTTTGCTTCCACTGCCGGCCTTCTATCCCAACAACTGGTATTAATGCGATCATTGAGGTGTAGCAGAAATTTGAATCTAAGACAAGAGCATGGCATCCGGCATGAGGTTCAACATAGAGAAGTATTCGAGGAAAAATAATTTTGAACTTTGAAAGGTGAAGATGAAAGGCCTTCTAGTTCAGCAAGGATTACAAGATGCGCTCATTGAAAAGCGATCGGAGGGTATGAAAGAAGAAGAGTGGAAGAAGATTGATGAAAAAGCCAATGTCTCAATCCAATTGTGTCTCGTAGATGAGGTCCTGTATAACGTCATGAAAGAGAAAATTGCGGCTGAAACTTGGGTGAAGTTGGAGAATATCTATGCGAATAAATCTCTAGAAAATCGCATATATTTAAAGCTTCAGTTGTATAATTTGAGGATGGCGGAGGGGGTCGATGTTGAGAGCCACATCAACAATTTCAATAGGCTTATTTGCAAGTTGATGGATGTAGATGAACTGATGAAGGAGGAGGATCAAGCGTTAATCTTGTTGAATTCTCTTCTAGAATCATATGAGTTGCTTAAGGACTCGTTATGCGCAGGTAGGGAGACTATTGGTATGGAAACCGTTATCTCAACCCTTCAGGCGAAGGTGATGAGAAGGAAAGCGGCGACATGGGTCCCTTTACGGATGAGACACTAGTTATGAGGGGGAGGAATTCTTAGCGAGGTGGAGGATCTCCATCATCGAAATCTAAATTAAAGGGCAAGTGGAAGTACACGGTAAGATGCTGAAATTGTGGGGAAGAAGGGCACGTGAAGCGGGATTGTTTGAATCCCGAGAAAAGGCAGGAGAAATATGAAGATTCTTCTAGGGAGGGAGCCAATACCGTAGAGGACAGTTGTGATGTTTTTGATATATTGACTGTATCCGGCATAGAGTCTCTTGGTTGAGAGTGACTCTTGGATTCAGGTGCATCATGTTACGTATGTCCTGACCGGAGTTCATGACATACAGGAAGTATGATGGTGGATTGGTTGTTGTGGGTGATGGCTATGCCCGTAAGGTAGTGGGTATTAGGGTTTGGTGCGCATTAGGATATTTGACGAGGTCGAATGGATCCTTGAAAGTGTGAAGCATGTCCCTGAGATGAAGAGGAATGTGATATCTCTAGGTGTACTCGAGGTGAAAAGGTGCATGTTCATCAGCTGTGATCGATATTGTAAAGTGGTGAAGGGAGGAATCGTGATGATAAAGGTACGGAGGTGCGATCATCTTTACAAGGTGATCGAGAGCATGAATACTGCGGGATCAGCAGCAGGATCCACAGTTGCTCGTATGTGGCAAGAGAAAAAGGGGCAACATGAGAAGAGGACAAGGAGCGTGAAGATGCAAGGATAAATTCGATGGGGCATAAGAAGCGAATGGACTATAATGATGATGAAGTAGAGGTGGAGGTCGTGCGTGGCAAGGTGTTGCATGAAGATTGGAGTCGTGGTAGAGTCTGTTGGAAATAGACGCCTCAAATCTCAGTGTAACAGAGGTCACCAACCGATCGGTCATGGTGGAAATCAAAACAGCAAGTTGCTGGACGTTTTTAGGCATTACCGATCGGCCGGCCGACCGACAGGGGTCTCTGACCGGTCGGCAGGTTTCCTTTTTGTAGTAGGTTTCTTGCGTGATTTTGCGTAAAGAGTTTCTAATCTCGGTTTTCTCCTATTTAAGGAGTGTATTATGGGATTAGAGGTATCCTAGACGGGAAAGGGGATTGAGAGAGGTTTTAGGTGAGAGAAAGAGCTTGAGAAGAGGGTTTTCTTCTTGGGAAAGCTTGGATATTCTCTTGTGGGCTTATGATCTTGGGTTTTGGGTTCCATCTCTTATAACTTCTGATATTATAGTGGATTGGTGTCGATTTGTGCCGTGGGTTTTTACCCGTGATGGGTTTTTCCACGTTAAATTTGGCTTGTCTTTGTGTGGTTGGTTGCATGCATTGTGATTGTATTGTGTTGCTTGTTTGATTCAATTTGCTGCTGTGTGTTCGGCTTTGCTTCCATTATCGGCTTTCTATCCCAACAAATACCACATTAATTGAAACCTTCATAACGGTTTGGATTGAGTGGAGTAGAGGTAGAACATGAGATATCCGATCATCTCTTTAACTAAGAGTGTTGGGTCTCTCACTTCTTCCCTCATATCTCCTAGTATGTTGCTATCCATTTCGATTTCTAGTTGCAATATTTTCCTTTTATACATTTCTATTGTGTGTTTTTCTTAGTTTTTACCATAATATTGTTTCCTCAGTCATGATCATTATTGAGCGCTTCATCTCCATGGTCATGATTACAGTACTGTTTTGGTTTCATCTTTCTGGAATTGAATAATTTAAAAGATTTTTTAAATTCCGCAAAGTAGAGACTGTGCTTTAATATAGGTAGAGAAAGGTACCTAATCCCTTTCCTTGTCCATCACGAGACCTCTACTTGAAATCAATGGTAACAGATCGATTGTAGGAGTCACTTAAGTTGAAAGTCTTCAATTCCTATCCCATTGTGGGTTTACGGTTTTAAGCAAATCGTAGATCCTGAATATTATTGGCTAGTGATGACTCCAAGTCTAAATCATATCATTCTTAGGTTAACATCACCCAATAAAGAAACAGAATTAGCACTAGGGAAAGTGCATTGCATATCCAGCACAAGCGTTGACTAATTTGGCAACTCCACTAGAGATTTTCGTTGTTCACCAGCTAGGTCTAATTGGAATATGAATATGCATCGATCCTACACAAAGAAAGAAAAAATGGGTGGAGTAAAAACCCAAAAAGGCACCTAAAATAAAAACAACATGACACTTTCAAACCTGGTGCAAATTAAAAAAAGGCATCAGAATCAGTATAACTGCCAAAAGGCAAGCAAGACCAAATACCCGAAAGGGTGCTATATATAAAAATAAATAAATAAAAATAAAGGTCTGGTTGGAAACTCAAAAAGGGTGCTATGTACAAAAATGGCCAGAAAGAAAAAAAGAAAAAGAAAAAGCGGATCTAAGCATTAAACTTCTGGAAAAAAGAAAAAGAAAAAGCAGATCTAAGCATTAAGCAATGCATGAAGATTATAACAGCAATCAGAACTCTTGTCACACTCTTCTCAAGTTTCGGGACAGATCTCCACTGTGCTATCTTAGAGGGATCAGAACCACAATAATCTTGGAAATCATTAATGGAAATTTGTTGAGTCAAATGTTTTGATTCCTACACTTAAGGCATCACAAGTCCAAATCCCCTTAGAGGCAGATATTTTCAAGCACAAGAAGCTAACTCAAAAGTTTCCTTTCCCTAATACATAAATAAAGATATAAATATGTAATGTCAATAAAAAAAAAAAACAAAATAGCTCCTTAGGCAAAATAAAATAACTTCGACAATCCCTCTAATCCAAAACTCCTCTCTTTCCCATTTTCCCTGAGTACATGTTGTTTCCCTTGCATCACAGGAGTCCTCGCTGAGTAATGACAGTATGTGTTTGTTCTTGTGAACCTGCTCTTCCATCATAGAAATGAACTTTTCATTTTTTTTTTCTTGCAAGCGCATAATGAATCAAATTGGGAGTCTCAGGAAATCGTCAAACTCTTCAATCTCCTCCAACTGTAAAGAGTAAATTGGCTCGGCTTGTATCTCGTAGAGGTGTAATAAGTGTGAAGCTACGGGACCCCATGTAGACAGGTCCCATTACATCACAGATGGGTACTTCCTAAAAAATGCAAAAAAAGTTTAAAAAAATTACAGACTTTGGAGAAAAAAGAGAGAAAAGATATCTAATTACAAGCACAAGCTTCATTGTAAGACTTTCAGGTACTTGGGCTCTTTGAAAATTCAACGCACATGCTTAAGAAGAATTATTAGTAAGCCAAAAATCTCTAATCAAACTCTATTGTTTTGCTTTTCAAACAAAACCCGATCTTAATAAAAGGTTGTGATTTTCAAACTTTAAATCTTCTGTGCACTGATAAATTGCTAACACGAAGCCATATTTTTTAGAAAATGGACCCAATAAAATCATTATTGGGGATGCTGAAATGTGACATTGTTGAAACTTTTCTTTTCAAATATAGGCCGTGAAAATTCATAAAAATAAAAATTTGTTAGCATAGAGGAACCCTTAGGAAAATTGGTGAATGACTATCTTCAATAGACTTACTTTAAATAACATTCCCAATAGGACCGATTTTTTGAAAAATGCAATTTTTCGAAAACCTTTCGTTGGCAAAATTCCTAGTGAATTCACTCTTTCAATAAATCTAATATTTAAAAAAAATCCCTATGGAGTACTGTTCAATGAGTGCCTTTTATATGGTACAGTGCAGTTCAGTCGACTAAAGAAAAGTTGGGTCGATCGAAGCTTGTTGTGATGTTCCTAGTTGATCGAGGCTTGTTTCGGTTGATCGACACTCTGTTGATATTTCAGTCGATCGAGGGTCTAGTCGGGTCGACCGAACAGGATGCATAAGTTTTTTTAGAAAGTGTGGGTTTTGTTTCTTAATATTGTATAGGGGTATATAAGTATGTCTCTAAGCATGATTATGGTAGAACAAGGAAAACCTACACGATTTTTAGGGTTTTGCAAGGGAAGAAAGTTAGGGTTTTCTTATACTGTATGTTATTCCATCTCTTGTAATTCATTGTTCATAGTGGATCGATCGTCATTTTGCATTGTGATTTTTTCCCCGCAAGGATTTTTCATGTAAAAATCTCTGGGTTCTTTGTGCTTGCTCGAATTATTCGTTCTCTATTGCTTATTTGATTCTGTTTAAGGTTGCTTCCGCACCCTTGTGGTATCAGAGCGTCGTTGGGGTTTAATTGAATTTGATGGACATAACATTGAGGGAATCGAATGTGAAGTTTGAGACACAGGTAAAAAGAATTTTAAATTATGGAGGTTAAAGATGAAAGCCCTCCTAGTTCAGCAAGGGCTACAACATGTACTCTTTGGGAAAGCGTATCATCCAAAATCTATGAAAGAAGAGGATTGGGACAAGCTTAATCAAATGACAATTAACATAATCCAATTGTGCTTGGCCAATGAAGTCCTTTATAATGTCATCGATGAGACGACTACCGCAAGATTATGGACAAAGGTGGAGAACATTTAAATGATGAAGTCGCTCACCGATCTCCTATATCTGAAAAAATAGTTCTATACTCTAAAGATGGCAGAAGGGTTAGAACTCTTAGTGAGGCAGGTACATCTCCACACTGGGGTAGGGTGGCCCACGAGGTGGGGTCTATATGATGTAGAATGGCCATGAGGTAGGGTTTGTATGATGTAAAATGGCCATGGGGTGGGTCCCACTATCGGACCTGTGAGATACGGGGTAGCCCACGGGGAGATCTTGATCAGTTTGCCTGGGAGGACTTGTATAAAGGGATATTCTGGTGCTTCCCCAACAGCTCTGCAGCTTTTGGTGGACTAGCTGGTACTCCCTGCATCAAGTGGTATCAAAGCATGAGACTAGTACTGTCCAAGTCTCTTCACTGGTGTGGGTGGATGATGCAGGTGCATCTCCACACTGGGGTAGGGTGGCCCACAAGGTGGGGTCTATATGATGCAAAATGGCCATGAGGTGGGGTTTGTGTGATGTAGAATGGCCACGAGGTGGGGTCTGTGTGATGTAGAATGACCACGGGGTGGGTCCCCCCATTGTGGGACCCGTGAGATACGGGTAGCCCATAGGGAAATCTTGGTCAGTTTTTCTGGGAGAGGACATGGAGAAAGGGATATTCCGCTGCTTCCTCATAGCTCTGGAGCTTTCAGTGGACTGGCCGATACTCCTTACATCACTCAGATCACATCAACGTCTTCAACAAATTAGTTTACAAATTAACAAGTGTGAATATCAAAGAAGAAGACAAAGCCCTAATTTTTTGACGTCTCTTCTTGAGTCCTACGAGTATCTGGTAGATATTCTATACTATGGTAGGGATATCTTGGACGTTGAGATAGTTATCTCATCCCTTTAGTCGAAGTAGTTGAGAAAGAACAATAGAGGCAATTGAACTTCTACGGATCATTATTTACTTGGGGAAGACCGTCTGAGCGAGAGAAGGGGAAGTTGAATTGTTGGAATTATGGAAAGTTGGGACATATAAAGGATTGTCAGAATCCTAAAATTTTGTAACGATCCAAAAAATCAATTGTACTCAATTATACTTGACTCGAGTGAATAAGCGAATATTAATGATAGAAACTCGTATTAGCACGAATAAGCCCTCTTAGGAAGTAAATAAATGCACCTCATTATGGCATGTGTGTGCCTAACCCTGGCCGCTACAACCCTATTATATAGACTGACGACAACTTATTCTGAAAATGACCCTAAATGTGGCCGAGATGTCCGAAAGAACTCTAGATTGTTCGTTGGTGGGCCAATGATAACGAAATTAAGGGATTTAATTCGCCTTGGTCGGCTTAACATATGGAGTGTGAGGTATTTGACTCACCTTGGTTTTTCTAGAAAACCTATATAAAAGAAATTTCATTTATTAAGGGTAAGAAAGTCAGAAATTACAAAGGTTTTAGGGTTTGGAGAAATGGATTTTTGTTAGAATCCTTCAATTCGGCTACTCTTTCTTCCGATTGATCGACGCCTAGAGCTAATCGAAGGTAGATATGCGTTCTAATGTGAGAATTAGGAACTAATTTAGGTTTTCCTAGTTATAATTTGGGTTTTTGTTAAATTTAGACAAGAAAGCTAGGTTTTTCCTGAATCTTCTTGTTCTAGACGCTATTAACGTGTGCAATCTACAAGACATGTGATGACTATTCTCTTAAGTTAGGTATTATCAACCCTTGATGGTTTCAGATAGTGAAATTTAGGGTTTTATATTGAATTCATTTGAAATAAAATATTTGAATGATTCATGTGTCTTATATGTCGATTTGATAGCATGCTTATTATGATGTATGAATCATTGCTTATTTGAATTGATTTTGTGAAATATGTGATTTGACGCGTTTCACAAGCCAAATGAAATGTCTAAGTGTTGAATTCCATGTCTATTTATAAATTTGTACTGATTAACATGTTTTGAAGATTACATAACTTCTTTGTGTGGGATTAGTACCAATAAAACTGTTAATGAGTGATCGCTTACCTTGGGTTGGGCTATCACATACTCATTTGGGTGATTTGGGCAGAACACGACAGACTGGCCTTAGTTAAGCTGATCTCACTGTTGTTCATTCGAATCCATTGGATTAGTCTATTTCAGGAAAAATCCATATGTTGTGATTGTTATTGATTATTCTATGGAATCCAAGATACCACATTTTCCATTTCTATATTATCACCATCATTAGGTGTCTCTCTCTCTGACGACCTACTCATTACAGCTCATGGGCTAGGCATAATGGTATGGGACACTATATTTGTGTTGCCTTTGGCTTGTGCCGGGTGACGAGCCCCATAGTTAGCCTTGAGCACATATGGAGGACTCATGTACCTACCATCTTCATTTTAATCTTGGGTGACGACTTGTTACCTCATTGTTTCATTATCCAGGGTAATGCCCAAACCTATGATTTGATGACCTATGGACTTCAGGTGACGAACCTTGATGGAATTGAGGACCTTGATGACGAGCCACGTGGTTCCTAGGTGCCTGACTTGTGATACAATTGTGGTGTTTTGGCTTTGCCAATACTGCTGCTTTAATACGGATTAATAAAGGCTTGGCTAAAGTATGCATATCATGGCATTTGCGGGCAAGTTTAGTGACGAGCCATATTGCTGTCTGTTCTTGCATCGCCGATAATGTTGGTGACGAGTCACATTACTATCAGTTTATATATTTACATACCATCGAGTGATTTTGTTGACGAGTTACAATCCCATTCGCATATCATGACATACATGTATGTAATCAACCAGACTTGGAAATTTGATTGTTATATTGTGCTTTCATTACTTGTATCTGATTGTGTTGATAACATGTGTAACTTAGGGATTGGTAACACTGAGTTGATCACTCACTCCCACTTGGAACGGTGTTTTAAATCACCAACTAGATACTTTTAGCTTAGGTTCAATAGAGGCACCAACGACAGATGATGATTACTTCGACCTTATCTCTATCGGGTCTTTCTTCAAGTTTGCTAACAAGCAACTTTAGGCTATCATGCCTGTCTCTCCAGTTTGACTTTTTGGATAGTAGTTACTATGATTTTGGACATGTATTACATTAATTTTAGATAGGTCGCTAACTGTGTGGATCCTATGGTTATTTTTGTGATTGTTGTATATATGCCACACTTTATTTTTATGATATGTACACTGTTTGGTTTAATCTTACGCTTTTGTTGTGATGGCATCTAAATTAGACCTTTAAACTACGCTTTTGCATTAAAAGTGATACCAGAGAAATTGGAGATTGTGGATGTCCCTGACCCCTGAATTTTGGGGCATGACAAGTTGGTATCAGAGCATGAGTTTAGAAATAAACTTAACTAGTGGGTTAGGGACTCATCATATGCTACACAGTGACTTAGTTATACTCTGAAATTAGCAACAACGAACCCTAGGAGAAAATTCTCCATTTGTGTGATGAATTCAAACTTGAATCTAGAAATTTAAACACCAGGACGACCCTGGTAAGAATCGACAAGTACGAAATGCCTTGATGCACGTGAGTCCATCCTCAAACTACTTAATTTCGTAGATTGGAGCCCAAGGGTGGATGTTTCAAGGCAGAGGTCTAGGGAATCACGGTCTCAAGTGTTTTAGTTTAATGAGTTGGTGAACCGAAGAGTTTTTCTATCGATCAGCTAGGCTCGTGTACAACACATGCATCACCCATAAATTTAAAAATATTTTTTTACCGAACCTTGATGTTTTAACATAATCTTGATATATCAAAATTTATGAACGGTTAGGATTTGTAAAAAAAACTATCATTTAAAAAGTTTGAATTTTTGAAGAATGCCAAAAAGTCGCGATTTGTTCTTGGAATGGAAAGTTGAAATTTTTATTACTGAGAATTTTATTTTCTTAGTATTTTTATTGAATCCAAATGGGGGTACTTCCTTATTTATATAAAATAACTTAGAGTAAATGGAAAAGTAAAGATAAATAAGAAATTTACATTAAATAAGCGGACATTATCCAGAGATGTTAGTGGATCTTGAGATTTTTTTTTTAAGAAAGTGGGTTTTGAGAAAAACAAATTGCTGCTTTTGAGAAAAATGGGTAGCGTGACTCGGTTGCACTGAGTAAACATCAGTGCACTGAGCAGATGGGCCTCGGTGCACCGAGCAGGGTCTCGGTGCACCGAGCAGGCTAGAGGAATTTTAGAAAAATTGTCCAGAGAGTTCTTGGTGCACTAAACAAGGTCTTGATGCATTGAGAAACTTAGAAAAAGTTTTTTTTAGGCTCAATTGCACCGAGGAAACAAGGGTCCACCGAGTAGGGGGTCTCGATGCATCTAGTAGATTCTTGGCTCACCGAGCAAGATCGATCTGTGGTTACTTTTGAAAATTTGTCCAAGGAGTTTTCGGCGCACCGAGCAGCCCTAGTCAACTTTAATTTACTCACGTCAAAACTTCATCTCCTTCAATTGGCCATAACTTTTTATCCGAGATGAGTTACCAGACACATAACATATAGATTCCTAATGTAATTTGATTTTGACTCCAACTAACATGCAAAAGTGTGTTATGTCGCTCCATTTCGTAATAAAATGACTCATTCCTCTTCAAAATTGCAGTTTTATGAAAAATTTACTATTTTTAATAAGTTTTATATCTGTCGTATTTTCTTAAGCATATAGTTTTAACACTTAATATACTCTTAGGATTTTCTTCTTATTATGCTAGGAATAATCCCACTAAGTCAGATTGAGGACTTACTATTTTTGGTAAGTTTTGCTATTTTGGGTAAATTATGGTCAAGTTGAGTTAAGACTCATAATAAGGTTTTATCTTATTATTTAGGACTTGTAATCTCATCTAAGGGATTGACTTAAATAGAATATGTCGAGGTTCCTTATTTCTCATGGATTAAAGAGCCATTACACCTCATAAGTTTAAGGTTTATGTCATATAGAGGAAACAATGTTGTCCTTTTTCCTTTTTTCGCTCTTGTCTTTATGTCATTTCTTTTACATTGTCTAAATGTTTTTTTCCTTTCCCAAGTGGCCACCATGATGTACATGAAACTCAAACTGTAATGCCCTGAGATTTTCAACTCTCGTAGATATCGCAATGAGCCGAGTTCCCGGGTGTTAACTGGAATGCGCCAAGGACAAAATCATCTACATTCCATTAATCATTCAAACATTTAATACGTGTAGCTTCCAAGTACAGTGACAAAAATAAATTATCTTATTCCATGAATTTCTATACTAAATTAACAACGAAATGTCCTGAAAAATGAATCAAATAGAATATTCAATCATTGCCTTCACTAGAAAGTCTTATTACAATTTTTCTGGAATTAGTAAACTATACTAAAATATATAAACATGTAAAATCTTCATGACGTCGCTCTGACTACGTCATCTGTCATCTGTTGTCACAAACCTTCGCATAATTCGGTTCATCTGCTGGATCACCTATAATGTGTTTGGATAGGGTTAATCACTATCATAGTGAGATATAGTCCTCCAAAACAATCATGATAACAATGATAACACAGAGTATATGCAAGCAGGAAGATAATATTAACTAAATCAAAACATACAAAAAAAAATCTTGTCAATGAAATACATGAGATTCATTCTTTGGATAAGGCACCCTAGTTAGAATCATAATATATGAAGTTGGAAACGCCTTATTATGACTTCACATTAGCCACTAGTCACCAGAGGTTTTTAGAACACACAAGCCTATAGTTTTGCCCAACCAAGTGAAAAGTGGAACGCTTATAGCTTAAATCTCACAAGACAGTGTATAGAAGAAGTAGGATGTTCTAGCCTATTCTCAATTTCGTACACCCACATGGAGCCAAGTGAATGCATAAAATTAATTTCACCTTTGGTTAAGTAGTTTCACATACATCCATTTTAAATATAACTCAATGGTCACTATGGGGAGTTGCAAGTAACTCAGCATAGGACGACAACACAGGCTTAGTGTCCATAGTACTAACTCCGACTCATGAGATTCATATACCATTAATGTTCACTCTTTATCCCATCTTATAATCCAACCATGTTCCTAAGAACCCATATTTTTCAACATAACCAAAATCATTAAGTATAGCACATGGATCCATCTTAAGCAATACTAAATCATAAGGACCCTTAGCACACATTCATTGTAATCTCATAACCAAGCCAAGATACAACTTTCCATCATGGATACCCCACACAAGTTCCATCTCACTACGTCATGTGATTTCACCAACATGGGAACAAGGGGTGTACATTAATGCAACATCCATATAAATAATCTCATTCACACAATATATATAACATCATAAACATCATTAGCACATATACAACACGAATCAAGATAAATCTACTCATGGTTATCACATAAACATGAAAATATTTATGTTTTCACATCCAAACATCCACATACGCATACCACAAAATAATATAATGAAACTCAACGATAATCCTACAGTTATTAACGCATAATATGAATCATCCATACAAATCCAAATAACATGATCTATATTAAAGGAAACTTAAAAAAAAATAAGAGAAAACTATGAATGGTTTGAAGAAAAATCCTCACATCTTAGAAGGACACACTTGGAGGTTGAAGAGGCTGAGTATGTAGCTGAAAAATGAAAGAACTCTCTCTCTCTCTCTCTCTCTCTCTCTCTCTCCCCAGGGTTTGGATGTGCAAGGGGGTAGAGATGGCTGAATTTTTTAGGTTTTCTTTATAACACACGTGAAGAGAGGCTTTCTCTCATATATAACGTCTCATATGCATGAGGGTGGATGTTCAATGCTTTGATGGTCCTCATTATTATGTCCATGATGATAATTTGTGAAATCCATACCACTAATTTGATTTGGCATTAAAACATGAGTTGTAATACGTAATTTTATTGGCGGTCCACTTTTTAGATTGACCGATCTTTGAAAATGTCTTGATAGGTGTTAAAACAGGCTTGATCTCGATTAACGGTCCAAGCTTGATGATCAAGGCCCAAAATTAGGAGAAATGTGTAGTCATAATAGGCAAACGATTTGATAAAATTTGGTGGTTGATTTATGATGGAAAATGCGTAGATTTGAAATTCAAAGTTTTGGCATAAAAGAAAGGGGCTGGTTTTATGGTTCAATGGTGTAGGATTATAGATCGGAGTCTAAATTTTGTAGAGTCTCGTAGTCATATGAGGTTAAGATATGTTCCAAGTTTGAGTTGCGATTGACGGCGGAAAGTTGGTTAATTAAAATGTCTACATTTGAAAGGAGTTGGTAACTCAATTATTTTCTAAAATGAGATAACTTGGCACTTAAGAAATAGGCTTATCAATTGGGGCACTCAAATCACACTATTGACTCATGACATGGACGATTTAAGTCACTCACATGAAGAAAAATAATCGACTATGATTAACGATCCGCTTTCCTCACCCGATGGACATTAAAATCAATGGTTAAGGGGTTGATTTGCTAATTAGGTCATTTACACCATGATCTAAAAGCTGAAATTCAACGTATATGGTTCATTTATGATAGATAAGCATGGTATAAAATTTTATATCAATCAGATCATAGGAATCATGTGAACTAGAAATTAAGAATCTAAGTTAAGGTGAGCCATTAATATTTTTGGGCACTCAAGATTTTATATTTATACGCATTGGATAATCAAACAAATTCTAGGATAAGGGTTTACTACTAAGATAATCGGTTTGGTATGGTTACTTTCCCAACTACAAACATCGATCAACAGCTACGGATGCTCAGAAGTTAAGATCTCCATGATTGCGTGTCCTACTTGAAAATCTATCTACACGACATTATTATACACCTAAATTACGCTTATCTTTTGGACAAATTCAAAAACTACCTATCTGATTGATCAGAAATCGCGAATTAGGGGATCTAAGGGCATTATCATAATTATCATAAAGATGCAAGTTTTGATAAATCTAATCATTCTATGTCATTCATGGAATTATTCTAAGAAATTTTTGTAAAGGATCGCCCATCAAAACTCTCATAGATGGTCCGTTGTTTTCAAAATAAAGTAAATGCTTGATATTTAATTAAACTAAAATTAAAATAAATTTTTAAAAATTTCCAAATGAATCTTGAAAGGAAAATATGTAAAAGAATATTCTTAAACTTGACCTCAAAGGAATATATGTAAAAGAAAGTTAGAAGCTTAAAGTTTCTAAACATTCATATAATTGAAAACTATGCTGTCTACCACCACTGACAATGAGAGATAACTGAAAATTTTGTATTGTTAAAATAGAAAATTTCATGACACACCTCAAATGTCTAGAAGGATTAGGACCATGGACATACGAAACTGTACCAAGCAAAATATTCGCAGTTTGGACTAAATTCTAAATCCTGGATGTTTATGAATGGACTTAATGCTTGGTCAAGCAGAAGATCAATTTTTTTTCAGGATTAGGGAGATGATACAAAGAACTTTCTATCCTAACCTAGCAAAGGATTAATGTATCTGGCTCAGACCTACTACAACCATCCTCCCGTATTAGCCCAATTGCGAGAAACTGAAGATTTATTACTTTACCTTAGGAGGATTTTAAGCACAGTCGTTAGAGCCTAGAAACTACATTGAAGATTGTGAGGGAGTAGGGCACCACTTAGTTATCCATAAGACATAACCCTAAATATGACATAAGGGCTTTGGCTGAGAAGTTTTCCTGGTGAGCACCAAATAATTAGAGGTTTAGGTTTCAAACCACATCCATTCTGACATACGGTTTGAACATGGGAATTAGAAGAGTGAGTTAGTCTACCACTGATTCATTTTTATTTGAGATTCCTTGTGCACTTGTGATGTGTATATCATCTGGTAATATTACGTTAGATTAGTTTAAAGAATTTAATTGAAATAAAGTTGAACACGAGTTTAGCAAGCTCAAAAAATTTGCTCAAACCGACTCAGTTGAGCTCAATCCCACTCAACTCGCAGACTGGTTCAGGTTAATCCAAGCATTTAAACCTGTAGCTTAAAAAAATTGAGTTAAGTTCAAGCTGGGTTAAGCTCGATCAAATCGACTCGACTCGAAACTAAGCTCGAATCCGACTTGAACCCAACTCACTCGAATTTTATATATATATATATATATATATATATATATATATATATATATATATATATATATATATAAAGTTAAAAGTAAAACTAAAAAGCTAAAACGCTAAATCTACCCTAACCTAGCTACCCGACTCCTACTTTTCCCTTTCCATCTTTCTTTCCTTTTACCCTACCTAAGTGGTAGTCCGACAACGACCCCACCTTCATCTCATTGCTTCAACTTCAAGAATCAAAGAGTTATATTTGATTCTTGTGAATGATTTCAACCATTTCATTAATATTTTTTTAATGATGATTGATGAAATATGAATCAATTGTCATGTCTATGTGGTTGTGCTTGGCTTGCGACGATTTGGGTCAGGGTTGGGTTGTGTCAGGTTAAGTCAGTGTTGGGTCAGGGTTGTGTTGCATCGAATTGGGTCAAGGTTGGGCTAGGATGGTCATGGGGCTGGTTGGGTTGTGTCGTGTTAGGTCAGGGTTGGGCTAGGTTGGGTTGGGTCAGGGTTGGGTTACGTTGGGTTGGGTCATGGTTGGGCTGGGATGGTCAGGGGGTTGGTTGTGTTATGTCGGGTTGGGTTAGGGTTGGGCTAAGTTGATTAATTGAATTGGGAAATTCTAGAATTACTTAAATTACTTGAACTAAAAAATTCTAGAATTACTTAAATTATTTGAATTGGAAAATTCTAGAATTACTTAAATTACTTAATTGGAAAATTTTAGAATTACTTTAATTACTTGAATTGAAAAATTCTATAATTACTTGAATTGAAAAATTCTAGACTTGTCAGTTGATTACTGGAATAATTGTATATGTTAATTGATTACTTGAATTGAGAAATTCTAGACTTGTGTAGACTTGTAGTTGTATACTTTAATTAAACACAAATTAATTAGATTTAGAGCGACTCCACTTGACACTTGACACACTTGACAAATGAATTTAATATCTACCTACCAATTTACGAATTCATATACGATAAATTTGAAAACCAATTATTAGTTTGATATTCTTTATATTTATGATTTCTTAAAATTTTCAAGTTGGACAGTTTGGTAATATATCATGTACCTAATGTTGCTTACACAATTTACATGGAGTTTGAGATTCGGTGCATTAACCCAATTTATTCTCCAAATATATTGTTCTCAACTGATTAACTGCTTCTCCTCTGTGAATAATAGATAATGGTGATGACACTCAAACAGTAGAGAATTTTGACATATATTTGGAGAATTATGGGGAGATGCTGCCGAATTTTCATCTCGCATGCAAATTGTGTGAGTAGAATACATGATGTATCGAATGTAAATTTTTAGCTCACATGATAAATTGTGTGAGTAGAGTACATGATAATGGTCATGGATCCAGTTCAGATGAAGGTGATAACTCTCTTATCTGCCGGCCAGAAAGGCACTCCTCATATGGACCATATTAACAAGTTGTTGATGAATGTTAAGTGGGTTTAAGGTTTTGTAGTAACAAACATTATTATCTTGTTACTTGTTAACCTATAATAACTTGTTATACACTACAACTACACCTGCCTTGGTTCCAACAATCTTGATTTTTATCATTTTAATGATTTTATTATAATTTTTAAAACAATATTAAAAAATTCATATAACTTGACTCGATTCAAGTCGACTCGAACAACTCTCTCGACCCGACTTGATCCCAGCTCTACTTGGCTCGAACCAGCGATCTAAGGCAAGCTAGAGGGGTGAACTTAAAGACCAAGTCGAGCTAAGCTTAAGCTTAGGTCATGGTGGGGTTGAGCTAAGTCAAGCCTGGCCTAACTTGCTCGTGTTTAGCTCTAAATTTAGGCTAAATTTAGGATGGTGATATAATCCTTCTCTCTTAGCAGGAGGTTATGACTTCCAACTACACATCCCTTAGAGTGTCGACCTCGTGCGAGTCGACTTCTTCGTCCAAAAATGTTGATTGGGAGGTGAGTCCCGTACTCACTCTTACAGTTCTAGTTAGGGCCAGAAACCCTGAAATGGAGCGGGAGTTAGAAGTTGTTCTATCACCTTATAGTGTTGCTTTTCTTGGCATCTAGTTTGGAATCCCCGCATTTGATACAATTACGCAGATGGTTGTTTTGATTCAGTAGTAATAGACCTTGGTACAACAACAACTTACCCTTGCTATTATGCTTAAAAATGTGCAATGTAACACTAGGGTACCCTAAGGAGAATGAAATTTCCACCTCGGCCTGCTCCCTCTCCAAATTGGGCCAAGAATTGTAACTACTGTGGAAATCTTGGTAACGTCGCCAAGTTCTGCTATAATAAAATGCTAGATGAAGATGAAAGTGAGATGCATCGATCTCAAAGAATTTGCCCGGTCTAAAGAAAACCACATCCAATTAGCCCCTGCCTTAGGCGAAGTCTGAGAATGCCATTGCTGTGCCGGGTCATTTTATCGCACATTGTTACAAGAGAAAGCATGATGAGTGGGTTCTCCCTAGAGAACCCAAATGCAATACGTCTCGCTCCAGCCTTACAACCTCGAGCTCAGGTGCTGGAAGTCAGTCAAGTGATGCTTTAAAGTTATTTGATTCTTAAGGAGCTTAGTGAGGTATGATCTCTATAACTATTAGTGCACTTTTCTGTGGCACACTAATGCACCTTGTTTGCCAATGTGTCCACGTGTTATAATGTAGTTGAACCTTGACAAGTTGAAGACTAAATATTCAAGTAGACAAGTATCATCAAGGAAGAAGAAACAGGTAAAAGAGATGCTTTGGTGACCTTAACCCTTAGAACCAAAACACGCTAAACCTCTAGATGAGTTGGACCTAATAGTAAAACCCTTAGTCATCATCGTTAGCCTTAAAACACTTCAAAAAATATAATAAGTTAGGTAAATAAAAGAGGTGCAAGCTGTTGTAATTAAACCAGCCCAAACAACAGTTTTTTATGGGACTTCATTCAATCGGAGTTCAGTCTCAATGGGACTCCGATCCATTGGAAGTCCAATTCGATCCATCCATCTGACCCATCACTTTGATCCATTGGAGTGACAATTTTAATCCATCGAAGATGGTTTCTATCAATCGAACTGGATGTTCAGCAACTTCATAAACTCTCTGGACAGTTTTTCGACTCATCGGAGTTGGATCTTCGATCCATCGAAGATACCTCCGATCAATCAAAGGGTATCTCTGATCCATCGAAGATATACGAATCTGCTTGTTTTTTATCGTTTGAGATTTATCTATAAAAGTGGGGAGTTCAATTTTAGGCGTAGAGAAGGGGATTTTAAGGATTTAGAAGCCACAATTGTTAAAGACCATTAAGAGCTCTAATATTCCAAACCCATTGCAAGTTATTCTCATTGTGATTCATCACAAGCATTGAGCATTTTAGGCTCAAATGAGAATGATCTTGTCCCCTCTTAATCTCTAGGAGTTTAGGCACCTTGACTATAGGTAGATCCTCTGTCTCAACACACCTTAGAGATCCTTTAGGTGATTCTCCAATTTGCAACCCAATCTTATCCTTAGGTTATAGAGAATCCACCACCTCCTCACCTTGGGCATCTTGAAGAAGCATCAAATGCAAGGTAGTTGATCTTGGAACTGGAGCATTGGCATCGCATAGCATCAGCGGTTGGGAGAGCACAAAGGGTAGCTGATTGAAGCACGTGAGAGCGGAGATCAAGCAACCCGAAGTGGCTCATCAACGGAAGCGATGAATCAATGGGGCTCAATGCCGACAAGTAATGTTGTCAATTGTAAAGTCCAACATGCTCTTTCCTCATGGAGAATTGGGTATGAGAGTTTGAATTGGCAAACTCGTTAGCGATTGTAGGACCTAAGCCCTTGTGAAAGGGTTGAACCAAGTCTCCTTGTGAAGCCTCCAACGGGAGTATATGCATGTTATAAAGGTTGGGAGGAACCTTGTTAAACTCCTTGGTTGTGTGAAACCATTAAACACCTCAATATGTTGGGAGGAACCTTGTCAAACTCCTTAGTTGTGTGGAACCATTAAACACTTTGGTAAGATGGAACCAGCTTAAAACACCTAGGTTGGGAGGAACCTGATTTAAACTCCCAGCTTAAAACACCTAGGGGTGAGTACTTGAACTAGGAGTGGAGTAGATATGTAATCGAACCACTATACATGTTTGTGTTTACGATGTATTTGAGAACATTGTTATCTTAGCATTGTATGTTTAATTGATTAATTATGAATGCTTGATTGAAATGTATGCTAGGTACTAGATAGGCACATTCACACATAAGATGGGTTTTCACTAATTAGTATAGACTTGAGCTCATATGATCGATTCTCATATAGTCTACATAGGTTGCATAGATTAGGTGCTTGATTAAGTTAAATCATATGTTAATCTATGTATGTTAGACTAGGTAGGTGAGTGCTTGAACCAGGAGTGGAGTAAACACATAATCAAACCTCTATATATGCTTGTGTTTGTGATGTGTTTGAGCACATTGTTATCTTAGCATTGTATGTTTAATTGCTTAATTACGAATGCTTGATATGAATGTATGCTAGGCACTAGATAGGTATATTCGCACACAAGATGTGTTTTCACTAATTAGTGTAGACTTGAGCTCATAATCTACATAGGTTGCATATATTAGGTGCTTAATTAAGTTAAATCATATGTTAATATATGAATGTTAGAGTACTAGGTAGCTTAATTGCTTATTCATTCGCTAGTCTTTGTAATTAGACTCACTTAGGCTTGAAAGCCGAAGTGTTCTTGCTTACTTAGCTTAAATTGTAGAATAAATTAAGTAAATGAAAATAATTTCATAGCCATTATTCTAGTAGCTCCACCAAGCTTCCCCACTTAGCGTAGGTTGTCGTGTTAGACGATCCGACACAATTTCAGTAACCTCACATAATAGTGATGTCACCACCTAGTGTAGTATGTGTGGCTATGATTGTGTTGATAGAACATTATAAATATAGGCTGGTCGAGTGGATATACACGTGCACCTAATCGAAGAGAACGGATCCAGGTTATTCACAGAATTAGGTCACTAAGTATGGGTTAGAGTATATCACTAGCTTAATTGTATGAGTAGCTCAGAGACCATTAGTCTAGCCCTTTCCATTATCAATTCAGGTGATTAAATAGTGTCTGAGTCATCCTCGGGACATAGTAAGGAACCCATAGGAGAGAACCAGTTCATGAATGGGTTCAGAAACTAGACTAAGTCATAGGAATAGATCAAATATTTGAAAATAGACTCTACAGTAGGAGCATGTTGAATCACATCGAGAAACACCACCATATTCACAAAAAGAGTTGTTGAATACGAGCCTACTAGAAACATTAGACAATTTTGATGATGAAATTAGTTTTTTAAGAGAGGAGATTGTAACGACAAAAAAAAATCGACTATACTCAATTGTACTCGACCTAAGTGAATATGCAAGTATTAATGATAGAAACCCGTATTAACACAAATAAGCCCTCTTAAGAAGTAAATAAATGCACCCCATTATGCCACATGTGTGCCTAACCTTAATCGCTACAACCTATTATATAAACGAACGACACCTTATTCCCAAAACAACCTTAAATGTGGCCGAGATGTTTGAAAGAACTCTAGAACGTTCGTTGATAGGCCAACGATCATGAAACTAAGGAATTTCATTCGCCTTGGTGAGCTTGATGTTTAGCGTAAATTAGATTTATAGTGTTGAACCTATAATCACTCAAATTATATTGAGGAGTGTGAGTTGTGTGACTTACCTTGGTTTTTCTAGAAATAAAGTCGGACACGAGCTGAGCCAACTCGGTTAACTTAACTTGACTTGGCTCGAAAAAACTCGATTCGACTTGACTCATTGCTGAGTTTAAACCGAGTCGAGCTAGGCAGGTGTGGTTAAAAAAAATCGAGTCGAGTTCGAGCTGGACCGAACTCGATTTAGCTCGACTTGAAGCTCAGTTCGTGATGACTCGGTTTGAGTTTGACTTGACTCAGGTAGTTGGAAAGTGAGGTTTTTTAGTCCTACTTCGGATGTGAGCAAAGGAATTAAAGGGAAACTTATCTATAAAAGCAACAGTAGGGGGTGTTAACGGGCCTAGCTTACCTTCGGGCTTGGATTTTGAATTGTTTTAGGCTGGGCTTTTGATCTGTGCCTATTCAAATTATGGGCTTTTCCAGGCGCAAAATCGGCTTTAAGTGGCTCGAACTTGGCTCAAACCAAGCCGAGCATGCTATTTCAACTCGATGGTCGAGCCAAGTTTGAGCCAGGATTGCTTGTTAGTCGGGTCGAGGTAGGCCCAGCTCGACTCAATTCAGCTTAATGTCCATCGATCTCTATCTAGAAAACCTATATAAAAGAAATTTCAATTGTTAAGGGTTAGGAAATTAAAAATTTCATAGGTTTTAAGGTTTTGATGCTACAATCCTTTGATCTGGTTGTCATTTTTGCTGACGCTAATTGAAGGTAAATATGCATTCTAATATGAGAATTAGTAACTAATTTAGGTTTTCTGGATTCTAATTTGATTTTTTGTTGAATTTAGTCAAGAAAGCTATGTTTTTCCTAAATCTTCCTGTTTTAGACGCTGTTAACGTGTCCAGTCACCAAAACAGGTGAGGACTATTCTCCTAAGTTAGCTATTATCAGCCCTTGATGGTTTTAGATAGTGAAATTTAGGATTTTGTATTGAATTCATTTAAAATTGATCATTTGAATGATTTGTGTTTATGATCATATGTCTTATATATTGATTTGATAACATGCTTATTATGATGTATGAATTCATTACTTATTTGAATTGATTTTGTGAAATATGTGATTTGGCGCGTTTCGCATGTCAAGTGTTTGATGAAATACGTAAGTGTTGAATTTCATGTCTATTTGTGAATTTATACTAATTAGCATGTTTAGAAGATTACATAATTTCTTTATTTAGGATTAGTACTTGAAAAAATGTTAATGAGTGGACTGCTTACCTTGGGTTTAGGCCGTTATATATAGATTCATTTTGTCAATTTGGGCAGAACACGGCTAATCGGCCCTAGCTAAGATGATCTCGCCATTGTTCATTCGACTCCACCGGATTAGTCCATTTCAGAAAAAATCGGTATGTTGTGATTATTGTTGAATATTCTATGGAATTCAAGATATCATAGTTTTCATTGTGATATAGTCACCATCATTAGGCATTTGTTTCTCTGTCGACCTACTCGTTATAGCTCATGGACCAAACTCGGTGGTATGGGACACCATGTTTGTGCTGTTTTTGCCTTGTGCCAGGTGATGAACCCCACAGTTACCCTTAAGCACATTTGGAGGACTCTTGTGCATGTCATCTTCATGTTGATCATTGGTGATGACCCATTACCTCATTGTTTCAATGTTTATGACAATGCTCGAACCTATGATTTGATGACTTATAGACTTCAGGTGATGAACCTAATAGAATTGAGGACCCTGGTGAAAAGCCACGTAGTTCTTATGTATTTGACTTGTAATACAATTGTGGTGTTCTAGCTTTGCCAATACTACTGCCTGAATATGAATTAATAATGGCTTGGCTAAAGTATGCATATCATGGCATTTGTGGAAAATTTTGGTGACGAGCCATATTACCGTCGGTTCCTTCATTGCCGATAATGTTAATGACGAGTCACATTATTGTCGGTTTACATATTTACATGCCATTGGGTGATTTTGCTTACGAGCAACGCCCTCATTCGCATATTATGACATACATGCATGTAATCAACCATTCTTAGGAAATTGATTATTATTTTGTGCTTTCTTACCTGTACTTGATTCACTATAAGAAATTAGGTTTTTACCGACGAAATAATTCGTCAGTTTTTAGTCAAATTTCGTCGGGAAATGTTATTACTGATGAAATTTTTCGCGGCTAACATCGTCGCAAAAAGGGCGTCGGTAAAGGCTTTTCTCGACGAAAAATCGTTTCGTGGGCAATAATAAAATAATTACCGACGAAAAAAATCGTCGGAAAATCATATGATTTTTGGTAGGAGAAAAATGTAGTTCGTCGGTAAATAAACTTTTACCGATGAAAATTTTCATCGGTAAAAACTTTTAAAAGTTCTTTATCTACGAAAAATTCAGTCGGTAAAAAGTTTTAAAAGTTTTTTACCTACGAAAAATTTCGTCGGTAAAAAATTCTACGTACGAAAAATTTCGTCGGTAAAAATTCTTGCTCTCCGCTATTACCTACGAAATACTTCATTGGTAATAGTATTCCCTTTCCTAGTTCCATTTATTTTCAAAATTCAGGAAACAATTCCTGATATACACCTGTAAATAAACCTACTAAAATACACATATATACGAACAAACACAAACTACACCATCCATACACAAACAATCCATTCCACATACATAAAGAACTAACATTCATCCATGCACAAATACATATAAGTTAACATTCGTACATTAAAAAAAAAAGATCGCGAAGATGAAGGCAGAGGTGGCGGGGCATCGGTGCCAAAGCGTGCAGTGAGAGCCTGAAACATCTCCTGCATCCGTTGCCCATGCTTCACCAGTAACTCCTCGATCCTCCTCTCCTGCTCCTCCTGTCGCCTCTCCTCCTCCTCTCTCCACCTCTGCTCCTTCTCCTCTCTACGCCTTTGCTCCTCCTCCCTCTGCCTCTCCAGCTGCTCTTTAATTTCATCGACGACGACCCGTAGCTGCTGAACCTCTCTCTCTGCAATATCAGCTCGGCATAGAGCGCTCTCACCAGCTACGGATCGGTTGGAGCCACCTCTAGTAGGTGCCATGAGCTTGGCACCATGGCCAAGCCCACAGACATATCCAGAACGGGTGCCAAGCACCTCGCTCAAGATTTCTAGCTCACTCCGTTGATTACCATCGGGAGTGGGCTGACTGCATATGGTGTCCATCGCCGCCTGTAATGAAAACATATGAAATTTCATAACAAATGACATGAATGACATTATTATCAATCAATGCAATTAAATTTTACAAAGTAAAGATTTTTACCCAATGCTCACTGGCTTTAGGATGAACCCAAGATCCTGTTGCCTGCCGACAGTGAATCCTTCTGTGGAGGTCTACTGGTCCAGGCTCTTGGCCAGTGATGGAATCTCGCTGCGCAATCGAAAGGAAAGAAGACTTATAATAAATGCTAATCATAATAATATATTAACTTAATAATCATCAATAATTTCTTACCATGTTGTAACGATGTCGTACAAATGACTTTGAACCAGCTACGTGGTTCACTTGTAACTTTTTCCTGTTCGCAGAATTTATTCTACTCCTCTTTTAAACACATTATACAAAATATATTGCTATTAATTGTGAATTTAATTGTTACCTTAAGATATTGTAAATATGTAAATATTATCTGAAAAGCCTCCGACGAAAATCTCTCGTAGAGTATCCACCATTCGTCTGTAGTCACGTGCGGCAGTGCGGACAGTACGGCCTCATCGTGCGTCCTGCACCGCTTGTACCATTGGTGTAACTCTTCCCGGTACTCCTTGAACCGCTTTCTAATCATGTCGTTGACGACATGAGAAATGTAAGGAACATTCAAATCGAAGATAAATTTATCCTGCAGTTTCATAAATAATGGATTAAGAAAATAAACTTATTAAGAAAATCACTTAACCGTAATTGAGCTTTCATAAAAGAAAATTTCAATTTACTAAAATTTACCTGAAGGCGCAGACGGATGAGCTGTCGCACATCATCTGTCACGCAGTCCAATGGGGGTGGTGGCGGGGATCAGAGATCGGCATAGGACACCGACCTCAGACGTAAACAGTCTGGCACTGTCCCCAACAGGTCTAAAGCAGTCCTATGGGAACTCTACCACCACTCTACCCTCACGCGTAAGTCGCTCTAAAACTAACCCACGCGTGGGTCTACGTCCTCGTCGGCTGGTAGAAGATGCTGTCGCGAAAAGAAATATGTAAGTAACAATATAAACAGAAATCGCTAAATAAATGTCTAGACTTACATACAGTGCCCGGTGTATGCTGAATCGAAGGATTAGACGCCTGTGATGCACCGTGTGACATTGATGCTGTCTGCATCGCATCGCGGGTAGAAGGGGTAGATCCAGTGCGCGAACGACCTGATCTCCCACCTGGTGCCATGACTGAATATGTCCGAAATACAAACTTATAAATTTAAACAATGTCAATGCAGTTTATGAACATCAATATAATAAACACATTAAACTTTATAGTCCAAGTAGTGTTCATGGTGGAATAAATTTGTGCTTATGCTTAGAGAGATGAGAAAAATATGATTAGACCATTACACTATAATGAAAGCAGAATATAATAAAACCGTAAACAGATTATAAAAGTTGAAAAATCCATTATACATTGCCATTCTATATTAAATACATATATTTCATTGTAATACGAATCAACTTCGGATCAACTATCCGAAATACTCCCTGCGTAAGTTATCGTACGCTGCAGATGTATATGTCAAGCTGTATGAAGCACTCGACATTGTTACAACTAACATGCCAGTCATAATAGGAGAAATCTGATCTCTCAGGACTCCATTCATATGTGCAAGTGATAATGTCACATCTTCCATACGAAGTTTCCTGCGGTTATATTCCTTCATCAGGTCCGAAATTTCTTTAAGATTGTATAATCTTTCATCTGAGTCATTGTCTTCCTCGCTACATTTATCGACCAGACCGGGTATCTCTCTAGCCCTACCAGAAGAATATAGGGTCAGAAAGTCCATTCGCAACAGCTGATGAAGTATACTGCGTGCTTCCGCTATGCTCCAGTTTGGGGAGGACATGATCAGAAAGTAACTTAACTGTAAATGTGGATTATAAACAAGTCAATTCAAGGAATAAATCATGACTTGTAAAACATATATACATAATCAAATTATTCGAATTGAAAAATGACATGTAAATCTTGTATACATTTAATAATCGTCATCTGAATCATTATCGCTTAGGACTCTTTCTTCTTCACCATCACTATTGTTGATTAGTATTTTCTCTTCATCGTCTGCAACGTCGTCATCAATGAAAGCGCTATCATCTCTAACAATGTCATTTATGATTGAGGCATCAACATAATCAGGTGACACATCATCTCTATTCAATTGCACCACATCAATATCAACATTTGGATCATTCCCTCTATCCCAAGATGGCATGTCTTCTTGATATGCTTGTTCAACTGACGACGTTCCATTTCTCCCTTCATCGCTATCTTCAACGTCTAGTTCGAGAACGTCAAATATGTTCTTGGGCTTTATTTTCTGCACCACATGCCAAGAGCCGCCTAACTTGGTGTCAGCGAGGTAGAATACTTGTTCGGCTTAGCCGACTATAATAAATGGGTCATCTTTAAGCCACTTTGGAGATAAATTTATGCTTGTGAAGTAGTCATTAGTCTGTATTCCCAACTTCTTATTTTTAATGTCCCACTAATTGCATTTAAATAAGTACACCCACTTTCTCATACAATAACTCAGCTCAATAATATTCATAAAAAAGCCATAAAAATTAATTTCTACCTCCTCATGCGTTCCCTTCACAACCACCCCACTATTTTGTGTGGTCCTATACTTCTCACGCTCTTCAGTGGGAATCGAATCCCATTTATAATACAACCTGTATATCTAGGTACACGTCTATCAGGGCCACCCGCAAGTGAGTAGAGTGCATTAGATGTATCCGCAGAGTTGCTAGTGCGCAACGTCTTCATCTATCGTCACGTACAGAATATAAATGTTTATAGATTTGAGATAATGTGTAAATATTGTACAATACAACAATATTGTAAGTGTGGTGAGATAGAAGGTGAATTAATCTTACACGTTTTGCGAACTATTCTGAAAACTGATCATGATGCATTCGATCATAATTTGTAGGATATTGGGACCTCATCTCCTCGATGTGTTCGCTATACATAATTGGCACGTTGTCATCAAGAAATTTTAAGATCATCGTATGTAGATATACAATTATCGATTGAAGACTTACTCTAAGTACGACATTTTTTCTTCACAATTATGCAACACGTACCACCGCGCCTTTACTTGATCCCGAAGGTCCATATCCTGAAACGTCGGCGATCCTAAAGGACGGACGTTATGTGCGAATACAGATATGAGTCTTTGTTCATGCTCCTGCCCTTCATCGGCAATCCAATCTTCTCGGTTGAATCTAGTCTCTATGCCACGAAGATACATTGAGCAAAATGTCAGGCACTCATTATCAATGTACGCCTCAGCAATGGATCCCTCTGGACGTGCCTTATTCCTCACATATCGTTTTAATGTGTGAAGGTATCTGTACACAAAATCACTATGTTATATACATGAAAACATGAATATATGTAGTTTATGGAATGAATAAAAATTTAGGATCATTGTTCTATCACCTTTCGATCGGATACATCCAACGATATTGTACTGGGCTTGCAAGCTTCGCTTTGTGCGGTAAGTGAATCGCTAGGTGTACCATGACATCGAAAAATGCAGGTGAAAATATTCTTTCAAGTTTGCAAAGAATTACGACAATATCCTTCTCAGTCGTTTAATAACCTCTACATTCAAAGATTTCGAACACAAATCCTTAAAGAATATCCCCAACTCAATCAACGCAGTACTGACATCCTTGCTAAGGAATCCATGAATCGCAACCGGTAGTAGACGTTGCAGAAGGACGTGACAGTCATGACTTTTCACTCTTGTTACCTTACTGTCCGTAATGTTTACGCACCGAGAGATATTCGATGCATACCCATTGGGAAACTTCACCGATCTCAACCATTTACATAAACGTTTTTTCTCTAATTTTGTCAATGTGTAGCAGGCTGTTGGTATAGTATATGAATTTTCATGTGGTTACAAGTGCAACTCTTTCCTTAAACCCATTGCTTGTATATCCAATCGAGCCTTAAAACTGTCTTTTATTTTATTCTCTATGTTCATCAATGTTCCAAAGACATTGTCACATATATTCTTCTCAATATGCATGACATCCAAGTTGTGTCACAATTTCAGATGACTCCAATAGGGCAACTAAAAAAATGCTCTTCTTCCTCCAGTTATACTCCAATACTGTACGTTTTCTCTTCTTCAAGTGCGGTGCCTTACCAAATCTAACTTCTTCAATGTTACTCAGTTATTGTAGCACATCTTCTCCAGATAGTTCTTTCAGTGGCGGCCTGTGATCTTGTTTGCCATCAAAGATGATCGTCTTCCTACGCCAACTATGATCCCTCGGAAGGAAGCGACGATGGACCATATAACATGTTTTTTTTACCATGCTTCAATGATAATGAACAAGTATCAGTACTACATGTAGGACAAGCCAACTTTTCCTTCGTGCTCCACCCAGACAAATTCCCATATGCAGGGAAGTCATTTATTGTCCACAAGACCGCTGCATGCAATCGAAATGTATGTTCTACAAAAGTGTCATACATCTGGACACCTTAACTCCACAACTCATTTAACTCATCTACTAACAGTTGCAAATACACATCAATGTCATTCCCCGGTGACTTGGGTCCAGGAATAAGTAATGACATCATAGAAAATGAAACCTTCATACACAACCAAGGAGGTAAATTGTAGGGCATAAGTATCACTGGCCACATACTGTACGAGCTACTCATATTACTAAATGGATTAAAACCATCACTTGCAAGACCTAGTCGAACATTGCGAGAATCCTCTGCAAACCAGTCATATTGCTTATCAAAATTTTGCCAGGCTTCAGAGTCAGCGAGGTGCCTCAATGTATTATCATCATGAACGCGTTTCTCCTTATGCCACCTGATATCTTCAGCCGTCTTGCTCGATGTAAACAATCTTTGTAATCTGGGTTTCAATGAAAAGTACCTTAACACCTTTTGTGAAATTTTCTTACGCTTGGCTTCGTCATATTTCCACCTAGACTCTCCACATTGTGGACACTCTTCAACATTTTCATGTTCTTTCCAATACAATACACAATCATTTATACAAGCATGTATGAGGATGTAACCAAGGCCCAAATCTCGCATTAAGGATTTTGCCTCGTAATGAGACTTAGGCAATGTCTCACGTTCAGGTAATACTTCTTTCAACAAACTAAGTAACATGTCCAACGATTTGTTACTCCAATGATTTATTGTCTTCAAATGAAGTAACCTTGTAAGGAAATTCAACTTGGAGAAGTTCACACACCCCGGATAGAGTGGACGTTGCGTATCCCTCAACAACCTACTAAACTTTTCTGATTCGGCATCACCCATAGGAGGAATATCCTAGCTACTACTTGTCACTGCAAAATCAGTATCCGCAATTGTTCCCCTTAACACATCCCCTATGATATCTTGCATTTCGTCAACGTCTTCATCCTCATCATTAGGCACAATTGGGTCAGCAAGGACTTCAGTGGCCTCAACTCTTTGGTGGAAGTCTTCACCATGATGAATCCACCAAGTGTAACCCTGGTCAATCCCAACTATGGACAAATCGTCTTCTACTTTATCTAAAGTCTTGTGAACCATGTTCTTGCATTTTCAGCATGGACACCTAATTCTATTACCTGAATCTGCCCGATATCGCGTAAATTCCATGAACTCCTTAACACCTAGTTTATACTCTGGGCCAAACCGATTCTTAGCTCTCATCCAACTCTTATCCATATCTACAATGCAAAGATTAGAATCATTTTACGTTTAAATTAGGTGATTTAAGTTTAAGTTTAGTTAGGTTTAGGTGTAGGTTTAGGATTTCGGGTTCGGGATCGGGTTTAAGGTTAGGTTTTCAAGTATGGGTCTAGGTTTAGGTTAGAGTTGTGGATTTACGAATAGGTGGAGGTTTAGGTTAGGTGATTTCAGTTTAGGATAAGGTTTAGGCCTAGGTTTAGGATTTCGGGTTTGGGATCGAGTTTAAGGTTAGGTTTTCGAGTTTGAGTATAGGTTTAGGTTAGAGTTATGGATTTAGGAAGAGGTGTAGGTTTAGTTTAGGTGATTTGAGTTTAAGATTAGGTTTAGGCCTAGGTTTAGGATTTCGGGTTCGGGATCAGGTTTAAGGTTAGGTTCTCGAGTTTGGGTCTAGGTTTAAGTTAGAGTTGTGGATTTAGGAATAGGTGTAGGTTTAGATTAGGTGACATGAGTATAGGATTAGGTTTAGGCCTAGGTTTAGGATTTCGGGTTTGGGATTGGGTTTAGGGTTAGGTTTTCTAGTTTGGGTCTAGGTTTAGGTTAGAGTTGTGGATTTAGGAATAGGTATAGGTTTAGGTTAGGTGATTTGAGTTTAGGATTAGGTTTAGGCATAGGTTTAGGATTTCGGGTTCGGGATTGAGTTTAAGGTTAAGTTTTCGAGTTTGGGTCTACGTTTAGGTTAGAGTTGTGGATTTAGGAATAGGTGTAGGTTTAGGTTAGGTGACATGAGTTTAGGATTAGGTTTAGGCCTAGGTTTAGGATTTCGGGTTCGGGATCAGGTTTAGGGTTAGTTTTTTGAGTTTGGGTCTACATTTAGGTTAGAGTGTTGGATTTAGGAATAGGTGTAAGTTTAGGTTAGGTGATTTGAGTTTAGGATTAGGTTTAGAATTTTGTGTTCGGGATCGGGTTTAAGGTTAGGTTTTTTAGTTTAGGTCTAGGTTTAGGTTAGAGTTGTAGATTTAGGAATAGGTGTAGGTTTAGGTTAGGTGATTTGAGTTTAGGATTAGGTTTAGGCCTAGGTTTAGGATTTCGGGTTCGGGATCGAGTTTAAGGTTAGGTTTTTGAGTTTGGGTCTAGGTTTTAGGTTAGAGTTATGGATTTAGGAATAGGTGTAGGTTTAGGTTAGGTGACATGAGTTTAGGATTAGGTTTAGACCTAGGTTTAGGATTTCGGGTTCGGGATCGAATTTCAGTTTTGGTTTTTGAGTTTAGGTCTAGGTTTAGGTTAGAGTTGTGGATTTAAGAATAGGTGTCGGTTTAGGTTAGTTGACATGAGTTTAGGATTAGGTTTAGGCGTAGGTTTAGGAAATCGGGTTCGGGATCGGGTTTAGGGTTAGGTTTTTTAGTTTGGGTTTAGGTTTAGGTTAGAGTTGTGAATTTAGGAATAAGTGTAGGTTTAGGTTAGGTGACATGAGTTTAAAATTAGCTTCAGGCGTAGGTTTAGGAATTTAGGTTCGGGATCGGGTTTAGGGTTAGGTTTTCGAGTTTAGGTTTAGGTTAGAATTGTAGATTTATGAATAGGTGTAGGTTTAGGTTAGGTGAATTGAGTTTAGGTTTAGGTTTAGCCGTAACTTATAGGTTTTAGTTTTAGGTTTATTGTTTAGGGTTTAGGGTGTAGGTCTTGGAGACTCAACCAACTCACGGATAGCTCCGACGCACATCCGGGTCTGCTCCACACAAAGCAGGCCTATCCAAATGGTCAGGCCACCCATATTGCTGTCCATTGGAAATGGACAGCTTCATCACGGTTATAACAGCGGTTCCCACCTTCTAGGGTCCCCCGCTCAACATCCGGATAGCTCCGACGCACATCCGTGTATGCTCCATCAATTTCGAGCTAATACATAAACATGGGCCTCGCGGCCAGGCCACCTATATTGTTGTCCATAGGAAGTAGACAGCTTCATCATGGTCACAACAGCGGTTCCCACCTTCCAGGGACCCCCGCTCAACACTTGGATAGCTCCGACGCACATCCGTGTCTGCTTCATCAATTTCGAGCTAATACATAAACACGGGCCTGTCCAAATGGCCAGGAGACCCATATTGTTGTCCATAGAAAATGGACAGCTTCAACATGGTCACAACAGCGGTTCCCACCTTTCAAGGACCCCCGCTCAACACCCGTTTAGCTCCGACGCACATCCGGGTCTGCTCCATTAATTTCGAGCTAATACATAAACATGGGCCTGTCCAAATGGCCAGGCCACCCATATTGCTGTCCATAGGAACAGGACAGCTTCAGCATGGTCACAACAGCGGTTCCCACCTTCCAGGGACCCCCGCTCAACATCAATATCAATCAATTACTCTTAATCACAAGTATCATGTTCGTCATTTAATTTGCCACTAAATGATAATATAATACAATCAGTCGCCCATCCAAGAATGGATAGATTGAAATGCTATCATTATTTCCACTTAAATGCCCTAGCCTAAATTTCGACAGCATCTCCCCCTATCTCTCCAGATATATTTATCTTACATTTCATTTCCACGTCAAGTATCCACACATTGTGTGGATTAAATTGACAACGGAAATAAACATAAGAAACATATCCAGAGAGAATAGGAGAGTTACCGCACGAAACTAATGACAGAGCATATAAATGACAAACAACGAGAACATTCCAATCTATCTAACCTTGGACTGTCCAACAGGACAATTTGGTAGATTTCTATACCTCCAAAACACACTTTATCTATGCTCGGCAATATAGAAATCTCCAAATGGGCTAACTGATTCTATTATACTACCATTTGTGGACAAAAAATAACTATTAATAATAAGCCAAATACATTCACAACATACATCCACATAAATCAACCACGGGTAGCTTCGACGCACATCTGAGTTTGCTCCATCAATTCCAGATACACAAGCACATGAAAATGGTAGACTCATCAACACCATGAATCAAGTCTAATCAAATATATAATGACTATTTTGTGAACAAATAAGTATGGGGCCCACCATGGGAATCAGATTACGTGCGGAGTAACTCCGCACGCTCTTATCGTGTAGAGTAAACTCAGTTGGGCCCACCTAGAATGTATGTGATTTATCTATTCTGTCATTATGTTTTTCCACCTCATCTTAGTGGTTGAGCCCAAAATTTAAGCATATCCAAATCTCAAGTGGACCATGCCACGGGAAACAGTGGGAATAATGATTTCCACCATTCCCAGGCCCTACAGTGATTTTTATTTGTCATCCAACATGTTCATAAGATCACATGGATATGGATGAAGGGAAAACACAAATATCAGGTTGATCCAAAACTTCTGTGTCCTCTGAGAATTTTTCAATGATAGACATTCAGTTCACACTTTTCTTGTGGTGTGGTCCACTTTAGATTTTGATATGCTTCATTTTTTGGCACCATACCTAAAATTTCCTGTTAAGATGGATGGACGGAGTGGATAAAATACGTAAATCACTGTGGGCCCCACAGAGTTTACTCCGCACAAATATATGCTTGATCCAAAACTTTTACGGCCCCACAAGAAGTGGACATCAACGGTGGGCCCCACAGGCAGTGGACAGCGACGGTGGGCCCCACAATTAAGTATTTCAATTTCGATTTAATTTGTAAATCCTAAATTTAAAATTTAAAATTTAAAATCCCTAATTAAGGAAGGAATTAGGGATTTTAATTTCGAAATCCCTAACTAGGGATTTACTAAATTAGTGGGCCCCACCAAATAGTAGACAGCTAAGGCGGACCCCACATGTAATGGACGATGGACAGCGACGATGTGACCCACATGCAATGGACAACGATGGTGGGACCCATATGCATTGGATTTTGGCAGTGGGCCCCATAATCAACAACAAGGAGAGAGAGAGAGAGAGAGAGAGAGAGAGAGGAAATGGAGGAAGAAGGAAGGGAGAGAGGGTTACCGGAGGTGGCGGCGGCGTACGAAGGCCGGTGGAGGCACGTGGCTAGTGCCGGTGACGGTGGTCGGCTGAGGGGGGTAGTCGGCTGAGGCGGGTGAGCCGCTGGTGACGGTGACAGTGGTCGATTGAGGGAGAGACGGCTGAGGAGGGTGGGCCGCGCGAGGAAGATCGAGAGAGAGAGAGAGAGAGAGAGAGAGAGAGAGAGAAATGAGAGGGCCGATCGGGTGTTAAAAAAAATAAAAGACTTTTACTGACGAAAATTTTCGTCAGTAAAAGTCAATTTAAATACTTTTACCGACAAAAATTTTCGTTGGTAAAAATGTTTTCTACACTTGGCGGGAACTTCACACATTATTACCGACGGGCAACAATCGTCGGGAATAATGACTTTTACTGACGAAAATTTTCATCGGTAGAAGTGTTAGTTTTACCGATGAAAATTTTCGTCGGTAAAAACCAAATTTTCTGTTTTAATTTTTTAGCGACGTGTTACTTTGTCGGTAATAAAATTTTTACCGATGAAATCATAATTTCGTTGGTAAAAGTGTATGGCAGGAAGGAAATCTAGCGGTGGGTGGAACAATTTTTACCGACGATTTATATATTTCTTCGGGAAAAATGATTTTTTCCAACGAAAAATATTTCGTCGGTAAAAATCTGTTTTCTTGTAGTGATTGTGTTGATAACATGTGTTATTTTGGGATTGGTAACACTGAATTGATAGCTTCAATAAAGGCGCCAACGACATACGAGGATTACTTCAACCCTATCTTTATCGGGTCTTTCTTCCAGTTTGTTGATGAGCAACTTTAGGCTATCATGCTTGTCTCTTCAACTTAACTTTTTGGATAGTAGTTACTATGATTTTGGACATGTATTACATTAATTTTGGATATGTATATATTAGGTCCCTAGATTTGTTGACCCTATAGTTATTTTTTCGATGATTGTATGTATGCCACATTTTACTTTCATGATATGTACACTTTTTGGTTTAATATTATGCTATGATGTCATCTGAATTAAACATTTAAACTACGCTTCCGCATTAAAAATAACATATGAAAAATTGAGGATCGTGGATGTACCCGACCCTTGAATTTTGGGGTGTGACAAATTCGAAAGGAGGAGATGTTGGATGATTCACTGAAGGAATCCAATTTAACATAATCGGGTGAAGGATTGGGTAGTTGTGATGTATTATCAGTGTCCAAGTTTGGTTATCTCAGTCACTAGTGAATTCTGAATATGAGGCATTGTACCACATGTGTACATCCTCATCGGAGTTAGTTCACCACATATAGTGAGTATGATGGTGGCTTGGTTCTTATGGAAAAAGATCATGCGTATAAGATGATCGGAATTGGATCGGTTTACATCAGGATATCTGATGGGATGGATCGCACCTTGACCAATGTGATTTGAAGAAGAATTTGATATCTCTGGAAGCTCTAAATGCACTTGGGTGCAAGTTCATCAGTTATGACTATTCGCCAACCCCAAGTGCAAGGTTGCGATGTAGTAATAATTCGATCGTGAGACCGAGATCGATCCTCAGGGATTAGGGATTAGGGATAAACCAATTCTAACTATTCTAATAACTTGAATTCAGAGATTTTAGAAATTGCAGAGATTAAAAACTAAGTAAAAGAAAAAACGTAAATAAGAGAAATATGAGAATTAAGAATTAACTAGAGCGCCGAGGATCCGCTTGTAGTAGATCAATGCTAATTCATTCATCAAGCACAAACACAATTGAAATTGAAGTCCTATCTCTCATCCAATTGGAAGATATTGCATTTAAACACATAACAGTCTAACTCAATATGGAAATCAAAACTTCTAGTTCTAATGAAGCATGGAGAAGATGAACTTGTAGCCTTTAAAGTAACAACTATACAAAGAGATCATGGCATGCTCCAAGATTACTACAATTCAAAGATCATTAAGCCAATATGATCATTCTTAAAAATTTACAAGTAACTTGTGTTTGGAGTACACAAACTCTAAAAAATCATCTAAAAATATCAAATTTATTCAAACTAGAACTTCAAAATCCAAAATCAAAGCTAGAGTACTTGCATGAACGAATTGAACATCAAAACTAACTACAAGCTTCACCTCTTAGCCAATCATTGTCATGATTGAACTACAATAAGAAAACTACTAAAAGCATAAGAAAAACTAAAAAAAAACCCTAGTCGAAGGAGTTGTAGACTATCCACGTTGATCCTCTCCACCTCCAGCGACTATAGAACCCTTTTAGGATGGCTTTAGACAAGAGTAGAAGTATCCTTTATAGAAAAAATATCCCACCGCCTCAGAATTTTTGAGAAATTGCGAATGAGTTACGCAGTCTAGGTAGTGGATGACTGGTCGCAGCCCCCTGGCCGACCGATTGTAGCTGGAGTAGCAATGAACTTTAACAAAAATTTAAAATTCTTCTTCAGACAACCGGTCGTGGCCTCTGGCCGACCAGTCCGGTGACTGATCGCGACCCACTGTTTTTGGTCCAACAAGGTTTGTAAAAAATCAACCCATCTGTAAATAATTCAATCAGTCATCTGACTGGTCTTGGGCATTGGACGACCAGTCAAACAGGCTGTAAATTTGAAGATTTTTCTTTCTTTCTTCTCTTTCCTCCTTGTTTCTTTCCTTCACCTCTTGACTCTTCTTCCAATCTTCAATGCATACTAGGAAAGCTCTTTTAACATCAAATTCATGAGGTTCTTCTCTTATTCCTATAAATACAAAAACACATATAATATGGGTTTTTTATCAATCAAAAATGCATAATGTGTGATGAATTGGGGTTAAAATATGCACAATTCAGAGCTCAATAATGACTGTGTCTTAAAAGTTTCAAAAGGGGTAGTTATAGTTATGAAGGAATGACGAAGTGGAAATCTTTACAAGTTGATTGGAAATTCTATATTGGGTGAAGCTGCAATATCTATAGTGGAGTCCACATCACCACATTTGTGGCATGCACGCCTAGGCCACATGAGCGAGGTTTTAAAAGTTTTGATTTAGATATATGTGAATATTCCATATATGAGAAATAATCGAGGTTAAGCTTTAAAACTAGAAACATGTTAGGGAGGGTCAGCTTGACTATGTGCATTTGGATGCGTGGGGGTCGTTACCTGCAGTTTTTGGAGGAGGGTCATCATTCTTTGTTACATTTGTTAACGATTTCTCTAGAAAGGTTTGAGTTTATTTTATGAAGCATAAATTTAATGTTTTCTCCACTTTCAAAGTTCGAAAGACAATGATTGAAAATTAGATAGGGCGGAAACTGAAAATTATAAGGACATATAATGACAATGAGTTTACTTCAAAGAAGTTTAATCAGTACTGCAAGAGTGAGGATAGTGAGGCATACACCAGAGTAGAATGGTGAGGCTGAACGTATGAATGAGAATCTTTTGGAAAGTGCTCACAGTATGTTGAGTAATTCTTGGTTGAGTAAGGAGCTATGGGTTGAAGCCATCTCTATGGCTTTCTATTTAGTGAATCGATTTCCTTCAAAAGTTATCAATTATAAAATTCTAGAAGAAGTGTGGAGTAAAGAAATTAATTACTCGAGGCTGTAGATATTTAGTTGTGATGCTTATTCTCATGTATTATCAGTTGAGAGAGATAAGCTAAACCAAAGGGCTAAGAAGTATACTTTTGTTGGCTATGGTGATGGGGGTGAGATGATACAGATTGTAGGGTCGAGTTTCACGAAAAATCATATTTAGCTAGAACGTCAAGTTTGATGAAGGTTCATTGTTTCAGAAGGATGAGCACAAAGAAGAGGAAAAATCTATGGTTAATGTTAAAATAGACAAATGTAAGATACTTAGGGCCTGTTTGATTGGAGGTAAATGAAATGAAATGAAACTAAATGTATAATGATGATTTTTACACTTGTTTGATAGAGATGGAATTCCACCTCAAAAATGGTGCAAATTTCAACCTCTTTTCAAAGCAAAACTCTGTGGGCCCCACCATGATGTATGTGTTATATCCACACCACTCATTCATCCTTTCAAATCATTTTAGACATGAGCCTAAAAATGAGATAAATTCAAAGATCAAGTGGACCACATCATAAATAACAGTAAATTCAATGGTAGATGTAATTATTCTTCTTGTGGACCACTTGAGCTTTGGATCTGCCTCATTTTTTGGCTCATTCCCTAAAACGATTTGAAAAAATAAATGCATGGTGTGGATATAACACATACATCATGGTGGGGCCCATAGGATTTTGGTACAATATAGCACACTATCCAATTTAAGACTTTTTGGGACAATGTGCATTTCTAAGGAAATAGGAAGGTAAGTAATCATCACTTATTTACATTCATTTCATTTCATTTCTCAGCTATCAAACAGGCCCTGACCTGCAGGTAGAGGTATAGGAAGAGGTGGAGCCAGCACCTATCAAGAGAAATCCACTAAGAGAACACATGTTACTGTTGAGATACATAGATGACTCAAGCATTGTATTTGCTCTTATTACAGATGAGATGGATTAGTCTACTTTTCAGAAAGCTCTAGAAGACAGAGATGTAGAAAAGTGAATGACAACGATGCATGATGAGATAAACTCTTTGTACAAGAATGAAATGTGAGAGCTGGTAGAGCTTCTCGTTAAGCGTAAAGCGATTAGTTGTAAGTGGATTTACTGAAAGAAACATGATAGGTATAAGGCTCGATTAGTAGTGAATGATCATGCTCAAAGTGAGGATGTCAACTTTAGTGATATATTCGTGCTAGTGGTAAAACATGTATCTATCAGATTTGTATTGACTTTGATTGTCCAATACAATATAAAACTGAAATGATTAAATGTGAATATTATATTTTTACATGAGAAACTAGAAGAGCAAATTTAAGTGTAGGGAAAGGAGAATTTTTTTTTTTTTTTTTTATTTTTTACCTCATGCACTCACACCATATTGAGTGCTCGAACCCATGACCTTATGATGAAACTCTTGCGAATCTACCACAAACCCATGACCTATGATCATAACCACACACAACTACAGTGAACCCCAAAAGTTTTTTCAGTCAATTAAATGCATGTTTTTTTATCTAATCCAAATCGGGATGGATAGCTACCCAACTCTTAGGTCCTGGTGAACCCCCCAATTTCTTACCAGGACATGGACTCTACGACGTGCATGTGACATTTACTCCTTCTGCCCATCCATCATTTGCGTTAGGTATTTTAGTATACGAGCCCAACTCAAGTAACCTGTACCACCAGAAAAAGCAGGAAACGCGGCGCCTGCCATCAACCTTCCGGGTTCACTTGAAGTTTTGGATGGAGCTGATATTTGATTTTTCCCTTCATCTCGACGGGAATCACCTCGTTAATGGGCTTGATAGCAAATAAACGAACGTCGTGGTGCAACCCAATAAGCTTTCAATGGTAGGGCTATCCCCATGTCCACTGTTGGCTGTGGTGTGGACTACTTGAGTCTTGGGTCGGCCTGATTCTTTAGCTCTAACTCCTAACATAACGCAGAAGGGAGAGGATGTCACACACACATCATGCTGTCCCCGACAACAACTGTTGAAGGAAAATTGATTCTTGGCAGGGGTAAATTGGGAATAAAAATCCAGCAAAGGACAGAGGAAGGGTAGTTTGGAGATTTCAAGAGGGGTGAAGATTGCATACGGATTTGACCAGGAAATTTGACCGGGACACTTCATTTGTTGCATTCCGTCGTCAGGTCTGTTTCTGCAGTCGTACCCTTTCAACGTCACCCCGTTTGGCATCTTTTCCCCCTCTCTTTTTTTCCGTATTACTAATTATACGGAGAAATAACAAAACAAAGGCTGGTAGCCAGCGAGAGCTATAGTCCTCGCTTTCTCATTTGTGGGTCTGTGGGGCCCACCAGAAAGGTCATCATGCTCCCAGCCTTTCATGTTTTTATTTTTTTTTTGGCAGGGCCATTGTGTCAGTAGCCATTGTCCAATGGGGAGTTTATTCGAGTGACAAGTATGGTTCTTGCGGACTACCAAACTGGTGGACATTCGGGTCCACTTTGATGAAGCTGATGTGGGACCATGAACACAATCGGGTCCACTTGAATCTGATTGATCAGATGGACAGTGCTTGGAGATACATTTTGGGATCCATTGGTTCAGATCTATGATCCATCTGATCAGTAACGACGTCGGATTGGATGGGGAATGATACGAACGGCTTTATTACTGTAAAGCTCTCTACTCGATGCATGGACCCAAGCATGGGGCCACGTTTGTTTTTGTACGGTTTGGATGTGCTTGGTTGATGGGATCGGGACGGATCCGGATTCACCCCTATCTGGCCCACATCCAACCCATCTATGGCAGGTTAGCACCATTTTAAAAATGGTACTGGTTTTTCAGCGGTACACATGGCAATTCAGACCGTCCAAATTGCTGAACAATTTCGGATGGACCATAACTAAAAAAATTACGATTGCATTCAAATGTGGATGGATCGGATTTCTTAATTGGTGTCGCTATTAAATATTTTAGTTTTCTACCATCCATCTGATAGACATCGATTATACGGTTAGGATTTCTTGATCAGTGTGATTCTAGAGATATGGTCCATCTCAACGTGCCCAAAATAGGAGTCTTGTTCAAATTCACACTGACGGGGCAATCCTAACCGTTGGATAAAAGACATTTGCCGGTCCCATGTGGATCCATCTGGACACAGAAAATAAAATGGTGCAACTTACTTGCACCGTGTAGCGTGAATCTCGGCTGTATCGAATGTGTGGTTCATGGCAGATATACCGTAAGATGTCTTCATTGCCTGACACGTACTCACCTTTTGGTGGGCCCCATGAGCTTCTTTCTTCAGACGTCGCTACGTCATGCCTACAAGGACGGGGAGATCATGAGACGGGGAGAGGAGAAATGATAGAGTCGCATGCACTATACCACAACTACCATGCTGGGATGGCTTGAAGATGCTGTGCAACGTGGCAAAAACCCAGCAGTCGAAATGGTTTTACCCACTGTAGATTGGGTTTGCCTCCAAAATTAGATTGATTAGACGATCCTGACCTTTGATTAATGGACATTTTAAAATCTGAACCATTCGCTACTTTTTCATTTTTACCGCCTTCAGGTGCCTCCTAATCGGCCGCTTAGGATATGCTTTTGAAGTATTTTTGTTTCGTCTTCAGTGGGTCCCACTATTTTTGCAGCTCTGATTTGAGGTACACGTCGTGTCTAAAGTAGGGAGGGACCACTGCACGGTAGCTGTGGGATGATGCACCCCATCATTTTCCACGTGACTAGCTATGAAGAGGTAAATGGGGAGATATTTAATACTCCGGCTGCGTATGACGCTCGATACGCATGCATTAAATGGAATCAAGCCAACTAAATTGTTTATACAATGTGGTTAAGTCAAATTTCCAAGATAAAATTGGATTAATAATTCTAGTTTCTGATTACAAGACACCTCTTTCTTCAAATAGGACCATTGATTATTTTTCATTTTTAATCCTTAAATAAATGTCCACTAATTCGATTGCTTGATTATAAAATTATTTACCCATGATTCGTCACTGTCAAATAAGATGATTAAAAAGACAACATATGGCAACATTATCATACCAAAGATCATAACGAGATTCTTATAACGATCCTCTGCTCATGTAGAGCAGAGAACCTCTACTGCTCCCTCTCTGATTGGTCCAGCTAAGTTGGACGGTGTCATACGGCTATGACACAGTCCAGCTTAGCTGGACCAATCAGAGAGGTGAAAAGCAGGATTTCTCTGCTCGGTATGAGAAGAGATCCGGACTCATAACTGATATGATCAATAAAAGGAAGATCATGGAAGCCAAGACCGTTGTTGCCACATGACACACCACATGTAGAAGGGGATTTGGGGTTTTGGATGCTTGATGAACTTTTAACTCTATTAGATCCTTCCCAAATGAGAAAGGGAGGGGTTATTTATAACCTACAAACCTGATTTTTTTGATAATTTTAGGAAAATTTAGGGTTTGAATAGGGTTGAATGGTTGTGATTCCAAATCGCCACATGGTGCGATCTAGTTAGCTAAATTGACTGGTAAGATTGTAATTTAATGTCAAAGGGAGGGAGTCATAGGTTTTCTCGAATTTCTAGCATGATTACTCTTCACAAAAGGAAATTTTGCATGCCTTAGAGACCCCTTGCCAAAGCAGGGGATGTGCCACGTGGCTGGCGGCGGCCAGGCTAGTGCCCAAGCCACAACTCATCTCCTTTTTTGGCAGGTGGTCTCCTGCAAGTGTGTGGGAGCTTCAATTGCTTTGGGGTTTATTTGTTGGATTCGCTTCAGACCTCTGATGGGCCTGTGTGTTTGGACTTGGACTTGGTTTTGAGTTAGCTTAGAGTCGGTTTTGACTAGGTGAGTTGACCGGGTTTGACCCAGTGAGTCGACTCGATATGACTTAGTGAGTTGACTCGGTAGGTCGAATCAAATTCAAGGGCTATCAGGGTTTAGGATTCTAGGGCTTTTGGAGGGTTCATATTAGGGCTTGGAATAGGGTTTAGGTCAAGGTTTGGATTAGGGTTCAACCACTAAGTTGGGTTGAGACAGTCCAAGTCAAAATAGCTTGTCAACCCGGGGTGGGGTATTCACACAACTCTAAAAAGAAAGTGTAATCGACCACGTCTGTTGATTGATCAAAAGATTGAAACGAAAATCAAGGAGGTGATTCTTAGAATCATACCCCAGCACTCTCAAGTGTCTCTAAATAAAACAAAGAGCAAAGAGTTCCTCTATGTCCACACCAACCCAACACAACTCTACTCTACATCACAACATTGCTTATCCCTCGTATCTCATGGACGCCCCAAGTTTAAATTTAGTCTACCTCCTCCACTGATAACTAATGCAATGGTGCAAGAAGCATAGACCGGTTGGATTATTTATTCCTTTACCCTACATCCATGAACACATTATTAGATCATTAGGAATATTATCCAGTTTCAAAGGGAAGGTTGTGAAACTTTCCTACCGCATGTTAAGTGCTTCTGTTGACCATCTTGCTACGAGGCAATAGATAGTCAAATCATAACCATCTCGCCATGAGCCTAGCCCTTGCTAAGATTTCGAATAAATTGTCATCTCACTAACTTTCTCGCTACGTATTGAGTCTCTCGACTAGATTTTTTAATAGATTTTTGAAGATTTTTCTTCCATTGGTTGTCTCGCCACAAAACTCAATTTCCCATCAAGCAATGAACAAATTATTATCCTAAGCTAAACGATCATCTCATCACGAAGCTTGGTCTCTATTGAGTGATGAATAAAAAGACTATTCGACACCATAGTCGTCTCACCATGAAGTCGATTGATGAATAGATAGGTGTGTTGTATTAAGTTAATTGTAAGCATTCATATTAATATTAATAAAACATTCTCAACTTTAATCCTACTATTCTTTTTGTTTATATTGTTATTGTTGAACTATGACCACCACCACATGTGTAATTGAAAGTCTTTTTATCTAGAAGGCTAAAACTTTATTAAAAGGACAAATCATGCAATTCACATATTGCCTGATCTTCCATGATCGGTGGTTAGATAGACGATCAAACTGTATGGACTTCGATTCCTCAATCTATTTAGACACCTAGAATCATAGGCGTTCGGTTCGATTCAAGCCACACATTCAGCTCTAGCGTGGCGAGCACAGAGCTGTACACGAGTCGAGTAAGCTCGAAAAACTCGCTCGAAAAATGCTCAACTCGGCTCAGATCAGAAGTTAGTTTGAGCCGAGCCGAGTCAAATTTCTGGTGCTCGAATGTGTTTGAGAGAGCTTCAAGCAAGGCCATGCTCGATTCGGCTCAACTCATTTAGTGACTCGTACTCGGCTCGATTTGATTCGACTCAGCTCGGAGCCATTATATATATATATATATATATATATATATATATATATATATATATATATATATATATATATATATATGTGTGTGTGTGTGTGTGTGTGTGTGTGTGTGTGTGTGTGTGTGTGTGTGTGTGTGTGTTTACCCTAATCATTTTTACCTTTTACCTGTACGAGCGCCCCCCTTTTCAAACCCTAACCCTAACCCACCCTCCTCCTCTCTGAGCTCGACGGTCGGCAGTCCACTCCACGTCAGTAACCCCTGATCTCAGCCTGCCCTGCCAGTCGCTTGACACTGGCCACCCCTTGTTCGCACCTTGCCTGCTCGTCGCCGATCACCCCATGTTCTCACTCTGCCCGCTCGACGTCCGCACGACGCCGGCCACCCATTATTCTCACACTGCCCCCAAATTATTTTTCATGAAATTTCGGTGACCGACTAGGCGCTGTCCAAATATAATATCTGTAAATACATATATTAAAAGATATAATATATTTATATAATATCTGTAAATATTACAAATGTTAATATATATAATATAATATCTGTATAATATTTAATATTAAAAAAATATATATATACAGATCATTCATGTTAATATATATATATATATATATATATATATATATATATATATATATATATATATATATATATATATATATATAGGATGGATGTGTGGTGTGGATGGTTGGATGGATGTATGAATGGATGGGATGGATGTGTGGATGAGATGGATGGTTGGATGGATGGGATGGATGTGTGGGTGGATATATGATATTCAAACTTGTTACATGTTGTCCCCTTGTTAAAGTGTTTGCTTAATGATGTTGTTACTTGTTACATATAGTAGTTTGTCATATTGCTTAATTAATGGTATTGTTAAATGTTACAAAATTACATGCTACTGCTTAAATTGTTTTGTTAATGATATTGTTGGTTAATGTTCAATTAGTTAAATGATTTGTTTTTATAATTATAATATAGGATAGATAATCAATTGCCCGTTTGAGGATTTCGATACATTTAGACATAAATACAGTATGTTCTTGGAGGTATAGAAATCGCTCAAATTGTCCATTTTTTGACAGTTCAGGGCTAGATCATAATTTTTTTCATTTATTTCAATTTAAATGCATACACGTGTTCCGGTTCGTCTCTCCTTTTCTCTCTAGATATATTTTCTGCATTTGGTTCCACAATCAAATGTCCACACTTTGTGTGGATGATTGATTGAGAATCAAATACAGGATAAATATATTATGGAGAGATAAAGGAAGATGCTACCGAAATTTCAGTGTGGCATTTAAATTGAAAAATGAAGGCATTACAATCTATCCAACCTTGGATAGGTGACTGATTTAGTCAATTAGGTAAATATAGGTGTCTAAGATTGAATTACAGTTGACAACCTTAGATGCTGAAAATCATAATTTGTCGGAACGTTTTGTGGTATAGATGGCTAGTGAAGAAACTCCAACCACCCCCTGTGCTAGTACGTCAGCCATATCTCTTTTTATTGTGGAGGGGGACTCGACTTCAATAGCAGCCAAAGGAAAGAAAAGATCATCAATTTGTGATGACTTTGAAGAAGTCACGGTGAACGGTGTGTTGAAAGTTAGATGTAACCACTGTAAGGCATTATACACCAAGAATTCGGAGGTTTCAACAACAAGTTTAAACAGATACAGATAGACCTGTTTGAAAAGACCCCGAAAACCACCTGCAGGTCAATAACTATTATCTTTTAGTAAGTCTAAAGGGGTTGACTCCCAATGAGTTCTTTCAATGCATAAGTTTGAGAAAGAGAAGCTAAAAAAGTGGTTCGCTCGATTAGTGATTGTTGAAGAAAAGCTTTTCAGGATGGTGGAGAATAAAGTATTCATGTCCTTCTGTAAATACCTTAATCCGAAAGTCGAGAAGATTTTCCGCGTCACAGTGAAGAGAGTGTATGAAGATGTATTCAACTAAGAAGATGAAACTCAAGGAAGTGTTGGCATCGGTGTCCAAAATTAGTTTAACTTCTAATATGTGGACGACATCCAATCAAAGAAAGGGATACATATCATTAACTGCACACTACGTCGATGAAGATTGGAAGATATATAAGAGAATTTTAAACTTCTGTCACCTGCCTCCTCCTCACAATGGTATATCTATTGCATATTGCATTTACATATGTCTACGAGAGTGGGACATTGAGAAAAAATATCTGCAATAACATTAGACAAAGTATCAACAAATGACAGTGTAATTACAAGTCTCCATAACAATTTCTCGGCAACCGAAATTTATTTTTTGATGGAAAAATATTTCAAGTCAAGTGTTGTGCCCACATTCTGAATATAATTGTACAAGAAGGGCTGAACGCAATTGAAGATATGCTTGAAAACATAAGAGAGAATGTGAAATATATCAGAGGGTTGCCTTTGCGATTGTATATATGGAATGACATCATCCAATGTCTGAATTTTACATCTTATAAAGCGTTGAAGTTAGATGTATGTACTCGTTGGAACTCGACCTATGAGATGTTGGATGCAACGATAAGATTTGTTGTTGCATTCTTTGAGTATGCGGTGCGTGACAGATTGTATACTTGGTTGCCGAATGAAGATGATTAAGACAAAGTGAAAGAAGTTCACAAGTTTCTCAAGGTTTTCTTCAAGTGCACGAAGATTTTCTAAGAAAATAAGTATCTGACTGCAAATCTCTTTCTTTCGTCTCTTTGGAAAATAAAAGTTTTTTTACAAAACAATATACTTTTGGGTCCATACTTTTTACAAGATATGGCAACTAACATGAAAAAGAAGTTTGATAAGTATTGGGACTAATGTCATTTGCTGATAGCATTAGCAGTGGTTCTTAATCCTCATTATAATGTAGGTATGATTAGGTTTATCTTCTCGAAGATTTATTCTCCGGATAGTGTGACAATGGAAACGGACAAAGTTTGTGCCGTATTTGAAGATTTGTACCAAAATATATGCTTATACTTCATCCACATCAAGTGCATCAGAAGTTCGTGCTGCAGATGTTCTATAACCGATAACGATGTGTTCAATGGTTACATTTCTCTTACAACAAGAAAAGACAATAGATCATCAAACAAAACAATCAGAGATGGAGATGTATTTGAATGAACCAATTGTCATGAGTTCAGACTTTGATGTATTGGAATGATGGAAAACGAGAGTGAGTGAATTAAAGTACCCTACATTATCGCTAATGGCGCGGGACAAATTATCTATACTGATTTCGACCGTGGCATCAGAATCTGCATTTAGAACGGGAAGTAGGGTTGTCATCAAGCATCGAAGCTCACTTTCATCAAGTACAATTGAAGCATTGATTTGTACACAAAACTGGTTGTGTCCGATCTGGGGAGGCAATGATAATGTAGACGATGTGGAAGAGGAAGAGAACGAGTTTGAAGATGAAACTGCGACAGCAACTGCATCTGTCCTGTATCATGAACGCAATTTTGATTTTTTTTTTTTTTGGACTTTGGATTAAAGTGATGTAATTTTATTATCTGACTTTATTCGAACAAAACTACAAGTCTGAATTTGTAGATGGATACTTGTTATATTTCATTATGACTTATCTAGTTCTGTTTATTACCTTATTTATCTTTATTTATGATATTAAGTTGTTATCTTGCTTAATTTTTAATTATGATGTTAAGTTATTATATTATTTTTTATTCCAACATACTCATTTGTTCCCTTAAAAAAAATTAAATGTAGATATGTCGTCATCAGCCGACTCATTGACTAACGTTTGGGACTATGGTTCACGAGTCGAATCCTCAACGTTGGGAAGGACAAAAATTGTATATCGTTTGTGTTGGGCAAAATTTGTTAATAAAACTAATCAGCTTCGGTTACACCTAGCATGTCGGGGTGCTGATACATATTCGTGTCCTAAAGCTCCAAAGGAGGTCCAGGTTCTTTTTTAGGCCCTTCTAGATTCGAATAAGAAAATATCTACACCATCTAAATCTTCCAGCACATCAAAAATTAATGAAGTCGACATAGATGCTTTAGAAGAAGAATAAATTCAGTTGGCCTTGAAACGCAGTATGAAAGAGACACATTATCGACAACATGATGATGAAGCAGGATCGAGCACAAGAAAGAAAAAGAAGAATAGTAACAAATCAAAGTTTCTCGCTCGTCTCAGAAAATTTTATAGGGTATTGGGTATTACATATAAATCATCTCATAAATAAAATTTGAAAAATCTTATTCAAGTCATACAAGAGCACGAAGGAAAACTTTCTTCACCTTCTGAATTAGATGAGGTGAATGAATACATATATATATATATATATATATATACATATATATATATATATACATATATATATATATATATGAACAAATAGATACCAGTTCATCCTATGGATCAGACGATGGTAGTAATTTATCCTATGGAGGATATTAAGTTAATGTTGTGTTTATGAATTATGTAATTATGAACTTCTGTTTGAGATTGTAGTGAATTAGTACTTAGAATAGATAATTTTGATTGTGATTGAATTAGTAACTTGCATGAATGATTGTAATTGTGAATTTGTGATTGTGTTTATAGAAAATTAGTACTTCGAACTCAGATTAACAAACATTGCTTGAAAACACAAACTCAAACTCAGCTCGAAGGAATCAAACTCGGACTCGGCTCGAAAACTCAAAATTGACTCGAACTCGCTTGGTCTGCTGACCGATCATGGGCCTGCTCGACTTGTCCGAGTAGAGCCGAGTAATGAGCAGGGGTAGGTGGGTTCGAATCAAGCGTCGAGCAGAGTGATGCTCAATTCAACTCGACTTGTGTACAACTCTAGGAGGCACACATACGCATGCACAACTGACTTTGAGCCAAACTCGTAAGCATAAATTTTCGGATCATGATACATGTGATTGTGACTGATAATTCTGATTGATTAATTTGACTTATGCAATTTTATAGTAATTTTGAAGTACCTGCATTTCATCCTACAAATTCTCCTTGGAGCATCAAAGTTTTTCTTGCAGTAAATTTCAAATGTATTGTTTACGGGTGTCAATGGGCCTGGCTGGGGCCTAAACAATCAGAATTTTGAAGAGAGCCAGCCTGACGGCGTGGCTCGGAAAGAGTTCAAAATCCCAGGCCGGGCCCGTTGACAGCCCTACTTTATTGCTGCAGCGGGCCTATTGTATGCAAGTGTCAACATGTATCAAATGGTGGTAACTCACTCACCTTACGGTGCAATAGGCCACATTACAATCAATCCAAGCCATCCACCTCACAAATCCATTTGTTATGCAGCATTTATTGAAAACAATATTAGTTGAGAATCTAACCGTCCGTTTTATGAGTGGTCGACTGCGAAGGTAGATGTTCGGAAGTCCAAACTCTATGGGTGAGATCAGGTGGCTAATTCTGCCAGATCAATGTCATTCTTTGGACTGTGTACCATCCCTGATGGGGCCAACGATTCAGATGGATGGATTATCGTACGTACATGCCACGAGCACATTAGACGAGGTGCCAAATTCTGGCAAATGGGCACGTGTGAACTAAGTTAAATTTCACCTAGATGACATTTCCATCATCTGGGCCGTAAAACACAAGTTGGCCTCTTGCATAAGAGTCAGGTCATCATCTGGACTCTTGTTGACGGTCCAAAGTTGGCCACGGATTGAACAGCTGGAAGATCTATTCAGTCTGCTTTTTGACATCTCATTTGATCAACAGGTGATCTATCAATTGGACGGTCCAGATTCTATACTTGCGCCTCCCCCCACCCCTCTTTAAGGAGTAATAGCATGTGGCCAAGTCAAACCGTGCATGTGCTCAACGGCTTGCATACCTTCTGGATAAACGCCCCCCCAAATCTTCGGCATATGATGACCTCAATTACTAAATTTGTGGAAAATTTGTGTATAGTTAATGATGACAAAGAGGAGGCAACAGATCAGGTGCATAAATCACTCATTCGTACTGCTATTCAATGGCGACACATACAACGAATGGCCTCAATTCATTCAAACGTCTCTTTTAAGAATAGTGTTGGGCGTGTCATAGTTGTGTTTGATTCAAATCGATTAAACGCATGTAATTCTAGCTGCCGAACTAGCCGAATTAGAAACAGACTTGTGAAAGTTGGTTTGATCATTCAGCCACCAATTGTTATAATGATGAGGTAATTTTAAAAGGAAAGGGTTAGTTCTTCCAAAATGATATCTTTAATTAAAAATAAGATCAATAGTTAATTTTGTTAATTTGAATGTAAGAATGGTACAGTAGCAAAATAAGAGAAAAAGAAAGCAGAAAAAAAATTAATATTTACAGTGGCTTGTGCTAGCAAAATAGCCATAGAAAGTATCAGGCGGTCGTGAAATAACCATGGAAGGGTAGTCCTTGCCCAGTCGGTCTGTAGTGGCCAAGGATAGTCCTTACCTAGCCGAAGTGTGAGGGCCCATGTGCGGGCCCAACCAAGATGGAGAGCTGGGCCATATGATCGAACATCCAAACCCAAAAGTGATAAAACGTTTGTCACTGAGAAGAGCCATCGAGTAGGTCTCTAGGTAACCACAGGCCCAGTCTCGAGTCATATGCAGATGATGCTCATTGAGTCAACTCGGTCTTGGTCACGACTATGTGGTTCGGGGTGACCAGCTCATATTGAGAATAGGGGTTGACTGGGCCTGACTCAGGTGAATTACCCTTGACTGAATAGTATCAGCTCGCTCAAGAATAAATCACTAGTTTTATAGAAATGCTAGCACATCTTCGGAGAGAAAGCGAAGCACATTTTCTCTCCCCACCTTTAGTTTGGCCCATTAAGAAGTTACTTCTGTAAACAGGGTTTCAAAAAAATCATAGTTTACGGTAATTTGTTGGGCAAGTTTTCAAAATCGTTTCAATTCATTTTTCATGAGTCAGCTTTTTAGTGTCTATTTTCACCGAACAATATCAAACAGAGCATGTAAAAGTGTACGACGACATATGACATGGAAAAAGTACTTAGCTTTGTTTGAGCAACAAACACCCCTTTTCAGTGTGCATCCTGACATGTCCAACACAAGGATGGTCACTCGTGGGTTAGGTCAGCTTAGTGCGTGAGTCCCTCACTGGAGCTCACCTTAATGTATGTGTTGTATATCTATTCTGTCCATCAGTTTTCCCAGCTCATTTTAAGGCGTGGTCCCAAAAATGAAGCACATCCAAATCTCAGGTGGATCACACCACAAGAAACAATGGTCATTGGTCATTGATGAAGTTAATATTTGTGTTTTCCCATCATCCAGGTCGGTGTGACCTTATCAACAATTTGAATTGCAAATGAACATTACGGTGGGCCTGAGGAATTTTTTATCAGCGGGCATCCAATGACCACTGTTTCTTGTGGTGGGATCCACGTGAGATTTGGATGTGCTTCATTTTTGGGATCAGGCCCTACAATGAGCTGGAAAAACTGGTGGTTGGAGTGGACATACAGCACATACATCAAGGTGGGCCAGGGACTCACCCACTAAGCTGTTATCCCAGAATCGCCTAATCGGCGCCCCACCATGATAAGCTTAGACGCTGTGGCAGGGTGCCAGATCGTACAGAGGCACATAAATAATTACACAGGTGAAATATATGTAACCATTCAGATAGTATGCCCCACTATACGTGGGCCATAAACCCGCAATCACATGGAACGTACTGTACTAATTAGTAGATTAGTAGATGACAATTTGATGTTCAGCTGAAAAAACACTTCTTTTTTTTTTTTTTTTTTTTTTTAAGTTAGTCATCCAACGCACCCACCCTGTTAGCTGGGCAATGCACCTACTTGGTTGATCACACAATTGATGCAGGGAGGATGTGGTAGGTCAATCACCATCTCCCTAACCGAATAGTCCTCGGTTATATAAGAAAAAATAAAATGATAAAAAGAGAAAATTAATTCCGAATAATTGTTTTTATAGATTGAATGAATAAAAATGTAATTACAATGCATATAAATAAGAAACTAAACCCTAGGTAAAATGTCAAACTCCAACTTAAACTCAAACTCAAACTCCTAGAAAACCCAAATTACTAGTAAGCTTACTATTTATAAAAGTCTCTCAATCTTACTAGAACTTTTGGTTTTCGGCCAAAAATAAAAAGTTTTCAAATGGGCCCAATCATGTTGTTCTACTAAATATTCTAAGCCCTTTTTCATGTCGAGCACTAACTTTAAGACCCTTCGGATCAAAAGTTATGATCGAATTAAAATTTACTATAAATCGTAAAATTGAAAATAAACTAGCCTAATGACCGTCGATCCGGTCGAATCTCGCGATTCTGGCATGGGCAACTCGGCTACATGGGGTTGGGTGGCTAAAGTAGCTCGTGCTACCCCAAAATTATATATTTTATGTCCAAAAATGCATTCCGAATTACGAGATATGACTATTTTATAGTTCTGACGGTTCGGATCACTTTCGAGCCCGACCGGTCTTCTTTTGGTCTATCTGGGCCATAAAATAATCAGCGACCCGTTCTACATCAACAATACACCCCCCACCAGTGGGGTTAGTGTGTCTTCTTAACACTTGAACCTGAGACCTGCTGTTGAAACGATAGGCGTCTTCTAGCTGGGGTAGCAGGCAAGACACAGCTGAACAAACACTAAACATTCAAAAATTCAATAATAAAAAAAAATGTTAGTTTGATCAGTAACAAGGATTATCCTGACACTTTGATTGTGGGCCTATTCCGTAGAGCTATTTCAAAGCTCCATGGTACACGTCGAAGGTTGATTTATTATTTAGTACTGTCCAATCTAACTACTCTACCATGGATGACAAATGGGTCAAAATACACATGAATCGCATGATCCTAGCTACCTCACCATTGGCCACCAAAGCAATGGTGGAGAAAGTGGGTCATAGTCAACTATTCAGTGGGGAAAATCAAGAAAATTGATGGATAGTGTCATCCAATGGGTGTGATTTGTGAAAAGTAAGCCATCCGTGATTCCAAATAAAAAAAAAATGAATGGACCTGATTGAATCATCACCCTGCCATGTGTACCATACAGAGATGGCTCCATGATTTTTTTTCCATTCTTCCAAATCGAATTGGACAACCGAAGGTTATTAAAGATTTGGCTAAAAAACCTCCCCCTCTGCTTTATAACAATAATAAGCAGATCTCCTCTGGTTTGCATTAGTGCAAATAAATCTGCTGTGTTTTTGTGGACCCTCGCCGTTTCCGCGCTCCCACACGACGTTCTCGTCCCTTCCCCTTTCGGGAAAAGAAGGAGAGGATGCGTGAGTGCGAATCGCCGTTTGTGCCACTGGCTTGCCTCGTTCTCGAGGGCTTTGTTTGGTTGTCGTGTTAAGCTGGATGTGTTTAAATGAGTTTATATAAGACCAGAGTCGCCACTAGCCAGTTACTTCGAATCTACAGTCGGCTAGACCCTGTAGAAACGTTAGAGAAGGGGATCCGAAGATTCCTTCATCTAAAATGACTCCTTTTGATCTGCGGCCAGAAATTCGAGGTAAAGGATCACGGTTACAGGGTGGGAAGAGGTTAAGCACCCCACACACTGCCCGTACCGAAGTACGGTCTCTACTTCACAGAATCGAACTAATACTTGAAAGTCTGTTTCAATCCTCATATATTCTCATAGATGACATGATGCATGAATGCGGGTCTGAACAGTAAGAGTTTCTGATGGGCAGGTTCCAACAACGGGTAAGCCCAGAGCATACGCTCGAACTGACAGGTGCTTAATATAAGACGTATGCAGTGTGCTTGAATAATCAAGGTGCTTTATAGTGAAGCATGAATGCAGGTCTGAACAGTAAGAGTTTCTGATGGGCAGGTTCCAACAACGGGCAAGCCCAGAGCATACGCTCGAACTGACAGGTGCTTAATATAAGACGTATGCAGTGTGCTTGAATAATCAAGGTTCTTGCAGTGAAGCAGGGGGGTTGGAAGAAAAGTAAACATTGCACTTATGCTAGATGCAAATGAGATGATGCTGGAAAAAGAGTAGCTGGATGGACGGAGGTGTCGCAAGGGTTGGCTTCGAGTGGCTGAATCAAGACTTGGATGGCTTGGGAGACTTGGGCCAGTGGTCAGGCTGGGCTGGACCAGGGCTAGGCTCTCCTCACTCGGGCTCTCCTTGGTAGAAAAATGGGCTAAAGGGTGGAGGAGAACTCAGACGGACGGGTCGCTGGACTGGGCGGATTGCTGTCTTGAAATGAGAAGGGGAGGGGGGTATTTATAGCAGCGGGCAGTGGCAGAAGTCGTAAATAGTTTTGGGCGGCCCACAGTGTGGGCCGCCCGTACGGTCACTCCTCGATTTCCAGCGATGTACGGTCGTTCCCTCGGGGCTGCTGTTTAGCTCGGTGGGTCGACTCAGTGAGTTGACTCAGCGGGTCGACTCGGTGATTTGACTCGGTGGGTTGACTCGACGGGTTGACTCGGTGTTTTGACTCAGTGGGTTGACTCAGTGAGTTTGACTTTTTTAGGATTTTTTTTTACTAGCTTTTCTTATGGGGGGTTTTCAGGCTGATGTTTAGGACTAGGTTGACTGGGTTCAGGCTTGAATTGGGCTATGAATTGGGGCTTACAAGGGTGAGTTTGGCTGAGTTTAGACTTGGGATTTGGGGGTATGGTCCTCCATTCATCCAGCTATCTCTACCAACAGTGTAGCCGAAGGTGGGGTGTCTATAGTTTTCAAATTCACTGTAGATTGAGATTGCCTCACACTGTCTACGCACACCATTATCTTTGACCAATTTATCATTTTACACCATTGTCTACGTACACCATTATCTTTGACCAATTTGTTGGCCTAATGTAGTGTACATATGTCATCCAAACCAGTCAACTGGGTCGCTCCCCAATGAAAATGAGACATGCCATAAACTTCTTGGTCTGCCATTTAAATTTGGAGGACTTTGGGTTGTTATTTCAATGGTTTCTCACGGGTGATTAGCATGATTCTTTGGGCACCACCATGTATACATAATAGTGGGCCCAACGGGCTAAATCAACTTCTCTTAAGAGGGTATTTTTGCTATTTGGCACAAATTCCTTTATAATCTCTAATGAAAGAGGGTAGTTGTTGTTAAGGAATGAGAAGTTGGGCTTTTTACTTAAATACACCCAAGGTTTCATGGGATTATGGGAATAACACTTTTTAAATATTTATATTTTTACACCCGAAGCATCTTTTTAATTTTTGAGACGAAAATGCCCTCAAGTACCTTTTTCAATATTTTTATACATGTTCCTTTTTTTGTCTCTACTCTTCGGTTAACTCTTCTTTTATCATTGCAATCCGGTGATCTTCGTGCTTTCCAACTACTTTCTCTACCAGAAATTCCAACCTTAGAAAAATGAATTTTTCTTCTTCTTTTTTTAGGGAAGTAAGTGAAGATATACTCTCTGATTACTTACTCGAGGCAGAAGCTCGGAAAAGATTAAAAAAAAGGGGGGGTTTACCCTATGAAAAGAGAAGAAAAAGGGAAAAGAGCTTATACCCCAAGTTCCTGGAGAGAGAGAGAGAGAGAGAGAGAGAGAGAGAGACAAAAAAAAAAATGACTCAAGGGGCAAAGGGAGAATCTACAGCCTAAGCCAATCATCATAACAAGAGACCAAGCTCGGTTCCTGAGATAAGGCACTAGGGAGAGCTCAAAGGAGTAAAAGCCAGCTTGGAGTTGATTTGTCTAAAGGGACTGTAGGTAACATAGGTGTGGCTACCGGAGTGAATGATATAGGTAGAAACTTCACGGGCAAAGAGGCACATCTCCCATGAAGAGGAGGAAGGATTAGCTAAAGCAATGAGGCTCTCTCCATTTATGAATATGAATGCTAGCACCTGCAAGGTACCTTGGAAAAGAGCTTAAAGACATTTATCTGAGGGTCTGTGCATGCCATTATTTGTGATGATTCCTCGAATTGAGTAAGATGTAGGGGAAAACAGAGGACAACTTTGTAGTCCTTATCCTTGCATCGGCGGTAGACTCCCAGGAGTTTCAACAGGAGGTATGGGGTTTGAATACCCATAAGTGGTGAAATCCCACTATGGCGTGAGTGTGGCGGGTGTGCATGTGTGGGTGGGTGTGGGGTGTGTGTGGGGGGGGGGTGCATGTGTAGAGAGAGAGAGAAGGCCAACTTTAGACTCACTAACCTTAACACAGGCCAAAGTCCAACGTCGTTATGCTCTGCTTGAGTGAGCGATCCGTTGAATTGGGGGATGAATAATAGTATAGGTGGTAGGTAGGTCCTAAGCTATAGATAGGCGCTGGGGTTGGTATGGCCCAAAAATGTACATGATCTTAGTTCGCAGGTATAAGATTTACCAAGAGTAGAAAGAAGTTGGATGACATCCATGGTCCAAAGTGGGAAATGATCACATGCATTCCAAGCCATGTTAACTACCTTATATTCGATATGCATGGGGGGGGGGGGGGGGGGGGATGTGCCTGCTAATATTAGGCCTACATCTTAGAATCCATTGTGATCGACAACTCAAGTAGGCCATGCCAAATGAAATAATCGGGGACTGGGGTTAGATGCCTACCATATATAGAAACTTTAATATGGATATAGGAACCCCTGTATTGTGTTTAAGGAACAAACCACAACTTATATATGGGACAGAGCAAGTTAATATATGGTCAGTAGGCATGATTGTCTATCGCTTCCTGTGTTGACGCAGGGGGACATGGTGTCGTCAATCACCATCTTCCTCATGCAATAACTACTCTGAATCCACGGAGCTTTTGGGACTCCTCAATCGGATTTTCTCGAATCCACGAGAGATAAAAGCAAAAATACTTTGTAATAAATTCGAAATAACTTGATTGATTATAAAAAAAAAAAAAAATTACAACTCTTTAAATTAGGAATTTTAAAATTAAACTCCAGTTCAAACACTCTAAAAATGTAACTCATTATAAATAATAAACTTATTATTTAAATAGACAACCTCATTCCTACTATGGTTTGTGGTTTTCGTTAAAAAATAATAAGTGTCCAATTAAGCCCAACTACATTACTTTTCCTAGCTTTTCTAAGTCTTTTTCATATTGGGCACGATTTCTACAACTCAAATGATCAAAAGTTATACTTCAATTAAAACTTACTATTTATAGTGAAAACAAAACAAAACAAGACTTTTGACCGTCAATCTAATGGAATTTCGCAAATTTGGCATGGGCAACCCGACGGTGTTGGATTGGTTGGCTTAAGTAGGTCCAATCCTAAAATCATATATAATATGTTGAAAAACTCATCCCGATTTGTGAAAAATGACTGTTCTAAGGTTCTGATAATCCGGATCATTTTCGCCCCGATCAGGTATTCTCAAATCCATCTTTGCCATGAAAGTGTTTTGCGACCCGCACTACATCATGTGTATGTCTCACCTAAGTTTTGAACAAAGGATGGTTATGGGATGGTGCTCACGAAGGTTCTCACCCGATGCACAGTTTGAATTCCACATGCACATCACGGGTGGGCCCCACGGAGTTCCAAATGTGTTAGTTACCATGTGATCACTCAGGAGAGCTGCATGCAGCCAGCTGCAGGTGATCAGTGAGGTATTATAACAACATGAATCATACTATCCTCACCTGAGGATATGGACAGTTCCTCTGGTTTCATTGGGCTAATTATTCATCAATCCAGACTGTTGAATGATGTTCATCACCGCGGCTGGGACACACACTCCATCCTGTCCATTCACTATAACAGAACTCTACGTTCGCAAATAGACGGTTAAGAAGCCAAATATAGCAATTGTCCACATTCAACTCAAGAAAGGCTCAAGATTGGTGGGACATCCGAGCTGTGTGAAAGGTGGGCTGCATATTTAGGAGCACCTGGCCTAAAAAGTACACTGATCTATTCATTAGATGGGCTGCACTGGTATAATGAGTTAGCCTGTCCACTGTCCATTGATTTCAAAGACATGGTCCGCTTGAAGGGTGACCGGCCTGATTTTCTGTCAAGTTGGATATTCTACACATGTGACTCGGCCCATTGACTGGAAGGACAGTACTGTATATGAAGTTCACATGCAGTGGGCCGTACGTGATCATTTCTTCACAGGGTGCGAATTAGGTGTTACCCCTGGAACAGCTTAGTGGGTGTTATCCCTACCGTATGGCCCACATGAATGATATTTTGTATATCCACACCGTCCATCCTTTTCTACAGCCCATTTTAGAATGTGGTTCTAAAATTTATGCAGATCTAAATCTCAAGTGGACCATAGCACTAGAAACAGTGTGATTAAGTGCTCCAACATTAAAAATTCCAAAGAGCCCATCCTAAGGTCTTGGTAATGTTTATTTTCAATCCAAGCTCTTGATAATGTCAATAAAGTCTTGATGAAGGGAACATATAAATATGAGATTGATCCAAAACTTTTGTGGCCCACAAAACGTTTTTAATGGATATTCATCACTGTTTCTAGTGTTATGGTCCACCTGCGATTTAGATCTTTTTAGGGTTTTGGATCACGTCCTTAAATGATATGAAAAACTGATAGACGGCATCCATATATAAAAAATACATCAAGATGGGCCCCACAGGGTTAGGGCAACACCCACTAAGCTTCCCAGGGTAACACCTAATTCGCGCCCTTCGTGCACACGCAGAGAAAACTAATTGGATATTCACCGGGCACAGAGATATCTATGTGCCCAGAGCTGTGTGGGGTCTATAGAGATGTCCAGTACAAATCCACTCCGTCCATCTGTTTTGAAAGACCACAATAGGACGGGATCTAAAAATCATGCAGATCTAAAACTCAGGTGGGCCATACAAGACAAATGCGTGGGTATTGAACACTTAGTGGTGACAGAAGTTTTGCATCACGATGATATTTTTTCCTACAGTTTATCTGAGTGTTAATAATTCTTTGAACGGTTTGGATGACATATAAGCATCATGGTCAGTTCCAAAAAGGTTTCAATGGTGGACGTTGGTGTTCCCACTTTTTTGTTGGTGTGGGCCACTGAGTTTTAGATCTGCGTGATTTTTGTAATCCCGTCCTATTGTGGTCTTTCAAAACAGATGGACGGAGTGGATTTGTAATGGACATCTCTATGGACCCCACACAGCTCCGGGGACAGAGATATATCTGTGCCCGGGGTCACTGGCAATCCGCTCCCATTCCGGTGATGGTTGGTACGGGAGCGAATTAGGTGTGTGGGTGTTACCACACCGTGTGGCCCACATGTATGATATTTTGTACATCTCCGTCCATCGGTGGGGTTCCAAAAATTATGCAGATCTAAATCTAAAGTGGACCATACCACTGAAAACAGTGTTGATTGAGTGCCCCACCATTAAAAATTCCAAAGAGCTCATCGTAGGGTTTTGGTAATGTTTATTTGCAATCAAAGCTGTTGATAATGTCAAGAATATGTGGATGAAGGGGAAATATAAAGATAAGATTCATCCAAAACTTTTGTGGCCCACAAAAATTTTTGATGATCATTCATCACTGTTTCTAGTGGTATGATCTACCTGAGATTTAGATCTTTGGTGATCACATCCTAAAATGATATGAAAGACCAGATGAACGGCGTCGATATATAAAATAATACATCAAGATGGCTCTACACTGGTAACACCCACCAAGCTGTTCCACGGGACGGGGAACAGCTAATCCGCTCTCGGTTGGTACAACAATGCAAAAGCACAAGAAAATGGACGCAGATTGCGTACTACCCTGACAGTACCCATTAGCTACTGGTCGGTGCTCCGTGGGCCACATATGATGTGCATGTTTTAGCCATGCCGTCTATCTTGCCAGCTCATTTCAGCGCATGAGCCCAAAATTGAGGCATATTCAAACCTTTAGTGGACCACACGTGAGAAAAATAGTAGTAATTGAATGCTTACCATTAAAAACTTCCTAGGGCCATAAAAGTTTTGCATCAAACTGGTATTTGAGTTTTTCTTTCATTCAGGCTTATGTGACATGATCGACTGGTTGGATGACAAATAAACATTACAGTAGCCATAGAAAGTTTTAATGGTGGGCATCCAATCACCACTCTTTTTTTATGATATGGTTCACTTTAGAATTGAATCTGCTTTATTTTTGGACTTATCCCCTAAAATGAGCTGGCAAAATAGGTAAACAGCGTGGATAAAACATGTGGTTCCCCGTTAGAGCACCGATCAGTAGCCACGTCCGTACCAGCGGGTCAATATGCAATCCACGTTCCCAAGGAGCGCGGTTTCGGTGGATCGAGGTGGGTCGATCCCTGAAGGTGGGGTCCCCGTTAATGTATGTTGCTTATATCCAGGCCATCCATCTGTTTTGAAAACTCATTTTATTGCATTATACCAAAAACGAAGCAGATCCAAATCTCAGGTGGACCATAATACAGGAAACAGTTGTAATCGACCATTAAAGACTCCTCGTGTGACACAAAAGCTTTGGATCAACCTGATATTTGTGTGGTCTCTTCATCCAGGTCTTTGTGACCTTATGAACAGGTTGGATGGAAAATAAATATTCCAGTGGCCCCGTGAAGTTTTTAATGGTGAGGATTCAATCAAGACTGTTTTCTGTGGTGTGGTCTCATAAGATTTTGATCTGCTTCATTTTTGGAGTCGTGTCCTAAAATGAGCTGTCAAAATGGATGGATGGTGTGGATGTAAAGAACACAAGTCACAGTGAGCCCCACAGTTATGGATCCACCGACAAACCGCTCCGGTCCCTAAAATATAACACACGTGGCGTACAGAAATCAAACGGTCAAAATCGTAGGTCTCAATTCATATGGCTCATTAAAAAAAAAAAAAAGAGAGAGAGAGAAGGATTTGACATCTGAACTAGCTGATTGGTGGGCATGTAATTGATGGTCAAGATGAAAATAAATCAACGGTCCAAGTTCAATAAACAAATGCCCATTAATCACAGTTTAGGATTGATGAATCAATATTAATTTTAGTCGATGATCATCAACAGTGGGCTCCACAATTTGAACGGTTTACAGTCGACGTATGCACAGTGTAAACGTATGCCTTCTGTATCTAATAAGTCCCGTATCCATACCGCCATGCAGTTGCAGAAGAACATGAAATGAAGAGGTTTACTAATTTCCCACGCGTGTAGAGCCATGATGCGGCAAACCTGAGAAGATGAAACATGTGCGTGGGATCTGAGCTGTCCATAAGGTTATAAATATGCTTAGGTCCTATGCCTGAAAAATCAGACAATTTTACTCTTCAAGTGGCCCACCTGAGGTATGAAACGGCCTGAAATTTTTCGAGAAAATCTAAACAGTAGCTCACCTGTTGGAAAGGTAAGATCCACACGTGTTAATATGATGTGTGTGATGTGAATGGCTTTCACTAAGGCTTTGTTTGGCACCGTGGATTTGGAATATCTGGATTTGAAATTCCTGAATTTGGAATACTTGATTTGGATTTCTCCGATTGTGTTTGGTACCCAAGATTCAGGATATCCTCTAATTCAAAAATATATTTGCACTTAATTTATGTTACTCTATTTATAGAAGTTTAAACTTAATTACTAAATTAACTTTCATGTCCCTAATTAGTGTACATATATGATGTTTGAGACAATGTTTGTAATAAGTTTATTGAAATATGTATTTAAGTAAAAAAATAAAAGGATAAAATTCCAAACTTCAAATGGGCCACAAGTATATGATCACAACATAGCAATTAGCCAACAATTTTTAATCAACTTTAACAGTTGATGACCAATGTTTGGACTTCTCATATTATTTTATTGATATAATTTAAGCGGTGCAATTAATTATTTGATTGTTTAGGAATATTATCAGTGTGGGTCAGGTATAGAATAGCTTAGCAGCCTAGTGATACATATGTTATACATGTGACTTTTCTAACTTACAACAAAAAAAAAATAGATAATAATAATAATAATAATTATAGAAGAAGAAGAAAAGAAAGACAGATCAATTGGACGACCCAAGCTAAAACGCCGGATTACAAAACCCATAAAAAATGAGGATTTTAAATGACCTGAATTCAAAATGCCCTCTATCTGCTCTACCAAACAACCCATGGATTCATAATACCCTCAAATACCTCTAAATTCATGGTACCATTGGCTTTTGTGGTAATGCAACAAAGATTTAAACGCAGATTATTATTTTTTTCTAATTTTTAACATATGCAAGTACTCACACCACAGTGGGATTTCACCACAATGGGTAAGTAATTGAAACCATGACCTCATGTTGAAAACCTTGTGAGTCTGCCACCTAGGCATGAGTAACGACCCTTATTTAGTTACTCATTGGTAGACTTTGTGGAGTTTCAACAGGGTCTTGGTTTCAGAACCCATCAGTGGTGAAAATCCACGCTGATAACAGCACCTTTTCAGCATCAGTGGGTGCGTTGCATGACTGCATGGCTGGGTGTGTTGCGCGGTTGACTGGGTGGGTGCATTGCATGACTGACAAGAAAAAGAAGAAAAAAAAAGACCCTTATTTAGTTACACGAAATCTATCTGTTTTAAATATATATTACTATTAATAATTTTCTTAAATTATAATTATTAAGCCTGGCTAAGTAGGCCTCCCAGTGAGCCAGGCTGTGACCTGGATTTTCAACTGGTTAGACTGGGTGCTCGGGCCAGACCATTTAAAATTTTGATTTTACAGGTGTAGGTCTGGTACATTGCCAGCCTTATTACTAATTCCACATGCGTGCCCAATAAAGCTCATGTACACACTACACATGCCAACATCAATCCATCCATCAAAAGGATGCTGCTATATTAAAACCCTAGCACAAGAATTAGGTTGATCCACAGGTTAGTGGACCATAGTGTGTAAAAAAAAAAAAAAGCTTGGCACTTAAAATTTTGGCCAAAGTTTTCTAACCCATCCACCGGTTTCCAATATTGGCACTCGCACCCTGAGATTTCCAATGTGTTAAAGGTTGGACCAACCTGATTGATGGATTAGAACTCACACCTATATGCCATGCTGACACGTCAGATACATGAGCTTTAACACACCCATGTGCTGACTTTGGGGAAGCTCATTATTAGATATCGAGTCGAGTTGGGTTGAGTCTCCGTGCCCACCTGACCTGGTTGAACATCGAGTCAAGTTAAGCATGTAGGTTTTTGAACCATGCATTGTAGAGCCATGATTATGGTTTGAGACAGACAAGTCCAATGCAACTCATCTGATGAATCGACTTGGCCATGGACTTCCACAAGCGTCGGTGGTCCATGATGTGTCCTTGGGCGAGTGTGATGTGGACACTTTGCAAGGGTTTTGAGTTTGTACAAGAGGGATCTAAGCTGTTGCTATTATGGGCCCTACTGGATATTAGAATATCCTGACCATTGAACCATTTACCTTATAACATCGAATGCGACCATTCCTTGTTTGTACAAGAGGGATCCAACCGTCTATTTGATGTTCATTAATTAAAGGGTTATTATGTTGGTGGATGTATATTGTTTTGTTGTGCCCTCAGTTTATCCAAGTGGTTCCATGATGGATTGATCTAGAACGTTATTAGAGTCGGCCTTATTCTCGATCTAACATTCTACAAAAATCTTTCGGATGAACAATCCTAACCGTTCAATTGGTTGCCTGAAATTGATTCGTTGTCTGGATTATTGAAACCATGGGTCTATTTACGTACTTTGAAAACACGAAGTTACTATGCATATCCTCTGGTCTGAGGATCGTATTAGGCCTGATGTTGGCAGATAAACGAAGTTCAGGGCTGGAAGGGTGGACATGGCCCACATGCGCGCTTTCTGGACCGTTCGTCAGGTGTACCTCTTGGTGAGTGTGACATCAGGTGGGACACACGGATTATGAAGTACTGTTGCCTATCCTTTTCTCATCGTTCCAAAATTACACACAGGCGTACGTGCCCCACCTATGAAAGGCCTAGATCTTGCACATTTTTTGCCATGTAGACACGTGCACCCCACGTTCTCAGGTAGGGTGAGACCATCACATGCTACTAGCACAGACTACACGTGGCAAGTATACAGTCAGATCCAAACCGTTCAGATCGTGGGCCGCACTGCAGAGAAGTCATGATTCAAAGTCACATTTCAAACTGCTGTTCAGGACGCCTGATTGGATCAATGGGCCATCTGCAGTGGGGCCCACAATTTGAAACGATCTAGATGAGCTGTAAGTTTTGTCTAGCGTACGAGTGGGCCGAACGGTTACTGACCCAAAACGTGGATATTGATGCGACGCGGTAGATGGCACATCCATCAACAATCCCGGATCGTCAGATCACAGCTACAGAATATTTGCCCCTTGCGTCGGAACCGTTGTCGTATTTGCCGACTGGAATATGGCTCTCCAACGTGTGTTTTAGGCAGCGAGTAAAACAGTCCAGCTCTCGAGTCCATCATGTCGTATATGTAAAATCCAGTCCGTGCATCAGTTTCCATCCTTAAATCTAAGCCTTGTATAAAAAAAATTCAGCCAGATCCACAACTCATGTGGACCACGCCACAGACAACAATGGAGATGAGATGCCAACCATAGTTTTTTTTTGTAGCTACCATGTTGTCTATCTTTCATCAAAGCCGTTAATCATGTCTAGTTCACCAGGATGAAGTGAAGACACAAAAATCAATCCGATCCAGAAATCACGCGGGCCACAATGTTTTTAAGGGCAATTTTACATTGTTCCCATCGGAGTGTTTTATCTATCTGACATTCTGCAGGTACACGTAAAATAACGTTTCTCACCTACTGAACGGAGTAGATTTACATATACAACATGGTAGGCCCCACAAAGCTTGGATGCTTTACGCACAGTTGTAGACTATTCCGGTCGCTACATTTCCTTTCTCATCCGCTATTCAATGGTTTCGCAACTCGCATCTTTCCATCCGTAGGATCTTTTGGGGATATGTACAATCCACAGTGGGGCCCATAATATCAACAGCTTTGATCTCTGGATGGTGGGCCCCACCTGTACAGACCGAAAAAATGGAAAGCCACTGCACAAAAAAAGAAAGAGAACTCGGCTGGAATTTTCAATAAATCGGTCAAATGGATTTGACCATCCTTTGACTGCACAGCGAAGACTGCCATATATGTCAGGCCAGTGCAGCGCCCGTAGTACTCAGAAATCATATTTCAACAACAAACAAAAGAACCCCCACCGAATCAATGCCCCACTAGAATCCGAATCCCGAATGAGAAGAGCTTCCATACTCTTTCAGAGTGTGATGAATGATACTCAGGCGCTTTGAATTTATTTTGAATTTGCGTACGTGGCATCTTATAAATTTAAAGTAAGCTGTCCAAATTATTCACTCCAGTTTAAAATTAAGTCTATTTGATTATCTGACCATCGGATTTATTGCCATTTATTGGACGGTTAAGAATGAAAAATAGACATTGGACCTATTTTAGCTAACAATTCCAAAGTGTAAGAGGTTAGGACTGACTGAGTTTAATTTGAGTTAATTTATTCCACGTGGACATGTCTGAGTGCCTGCGTATCAGGCGTCACAAGCTGCCACAGTATCAAATAACTCCCCCATCGCAAATAATGCCTTCGGCCCCTTTTCCCAAACTGACCAAAATGCCCCTATTCCCTAGAAAATGACAAATCAATGGGAAAGATAGGAAGGCGACAAAGGCACTGGTCCTTCTCTCCCTGTGTGGGAAATTGAAGATGGTCATTTTTAGCTAGTTCCTGTCTAGCTTGAGGGGTATTTGCGTCACTCGAAAAAGCGCCTTTTCTCGCCTAACAGGACCATGGGGTACGATTATTAATGCCGATGACCGTGTATTTTATCTGCGGGGTTCTGGTTAGGTGGTCCGCCGGATTACCACTGCGGGTGATCAGCTCTTGGAAGAGAGAAGCGGACCACGGAATGCAAAGAGAGCTGCCTCAGTTTCAAAACAACGGTTGCTGTCAACCCAGCGGGTCACTCAAAACTAAATCCGAGCCATTGAGAGGGTATGCCCCTCCTAGATCATTGGAACCAAACGACGGTCCATTCTATTCAATTTTCGTCTGCAATGGAAAGCAAGTGGATACATGGATGGCCCACCTGGCTTCATTTTGTTGGGTCAATGATCTTCAAGGTTCTCCAACCTTTTCAATGGGTTGGATGTCTGGCATACATACGTGACATGTTAAGCTGCATGTGAACTTTACCATCTCCTGGTGTGTATTTGATCACTGCCTGGTGTTTATTTGATCACTACTCCGGCTCTCTATGATAATCTTCCATACGGAAAACCTCATTGTAAGTGTTTTTGGGGCCAATGGCTCTATACTTTGGTATATTTGTGTCAGTGGCTTGTCTTTTCTCAACTAAAGCTTTTTAGCCTTGAAATTACTTTTTCACTTTTCAGTAAATGAAATGTCCTCCAAAATAATTGCCCCACTCGTATTGGGGGCTCTTATCTTCGAAAGAGAAATGTTTTTTTTTTTTTTTTTTTTTTAAAAGGGCGTGAGAGCCCACTAAAAAAGGGATTTGATCACCCCTTGCTTGATCTAATTCGTTCATTTTAATCGCACAGTCATTAACTCGCATAAGGTTTTTTGCGGTTTTCTATTTGGAGCTCTCTATGACCCATAACTACTCTAACATATATTAATTTTGAACTGTTTTCTCCCTTATGATCCCTCTATGATGGATTTTGCCCTCAAACTTAGGTCGATGGCATGAAATTAAAACCCCTTACATTTGGAGGGGATTTACATTTAGAGGGGAGGAGAGGAGATGAATTTGATTTAAGACAATGTAGTGGGCCCTACAAAAGATATGGATGGGTTTAAAAAGTGGGACCCTTGCGGCAGAGGGTCATTTGATTGTTTCACTCTTTCTTCCTTGGTTTTTCTGTGGGAGGAGAGGGGAATGTGAAAGGGAGAATGGTGTTTTTTTTGTTCCCTTCTTTATTCCTTCCTTCTTCATCCCTTAGTTCCCTTTATAATTGTTTTTCGATTTTTTTTTTTGTATTAATGGTGGAAATTTTTTGAAAGAGATAAGGGTGTGATGGTTCCATTTCTATTTTTTGTTTTTGTTTTTGTTTTTTTTTTCGAATATGAATGGTGGGAGTTTGTGAAATGGAGAAGGGTGTGGAAAAATGTTGTAATGGATAAATGCGATGAATGTTGTAATAGATGACTGGCATAATAGATGAATGTTATAATGGATGAATTTTTGTAAAGGAAGAATGTTAAGATGAAAGTATATTGTAATGGATGAATGTTGTATGGTGGATCACTGATATTTACTGTAAATCGTCGATATTAAGAGTAAATCATAGATATTCATTGCGGATCGTTGATATTAATAGTTAATCGTTGATATTAATAGTGGATCATTGATATTCACTATGGACCGTTAATATTAAGAATGGACAGATAATATTCACGGTGGACCGCTGATATTAAGAGTGGATCGTCGATATTTTCACTATGGATTGTAGATATTTTCACTGTGGATCGCAAATATTTTCACTGTGGGTAACCAATCCCGCGAAAACGTCCATCACTCTCTCATTACATGTCATATTTTGGTGATCTTGTACTCGTTGGAAAGATGATTTGATGAAATTTCAAATGACTTTGGAATCATCTCATTTGGACACCATTTGATTCCCCAAAAGTTAGTCCAAAATTCATTAAGGACTATGGACCGCAAATTTTCACTATAGGTGATCGATTCCATGAAAACAGCCATAACTCCATCATTACATGTCATATTTAGGTAATCTTGTACTTATTAGAAAGATAATTTGATGAATTTTCAAATTGATTGAGAATTATCTCATTTTGAAATAATTTGATTACCCAAAAGTGGGCGCAAATTTCATGTAGGACCAGGGATCGCAGATATTCACTATAGGTGATCGATCCCATGAAAATGGTCATAACTCTCTCGTTACATATCCAATTTAGGTGATCTTGTACTCATTGGGAAAATAATTTTATGAACTTTCAAATAACTTTAAAATAATCTCATTTAGACACCATCTGATTACCCAAAAGTGGTCCCAAATGAGATTACTTTTTCCATTTAAGAAGTCATACTAATAGAAAAAGGGTGAATTTTGGGCCCACTTTTGGATAATAAAATGGTCTCCAAATGAGATAATTCCAAAGTTATTTGAAATTTCATTAAATTATCTTTCTGACGAGTATAAGATCTGAAATTGTGCATTTTACTCACACTTGAGGCGCTTGCGCTTTGTGGAAGCTTAGAGTAGAGCTACTAGAACTATGAATAAGTCCTATAGGGGGTGATTACGACCTTTTAAAATTTATGCCTTAATTAAAACTAATTAGTAATTAAACTGAATTAAAGCATTAATCCTTAGGCTTCTAAGCCAAGTGGGTCCAATCACATAGATTACAAATGATGTAGCAATTAAGCAACTAGTCTAAATAGTGAAAATACATATTGTATGTGAATCTACCTATCATGTGCATAGCATACATTCCATTCAAACATCCATATGATTCATCAGATTAAACAATAATGCATGAATAGAAATGTAATCAAATATCAATCACAAAAACAAGCATGTACAGTGGTTCAGTTTCCTTACTCCACTCCCGGTTATCGTACTCAACCCATGAGTACATTAAATTTCATTAAAGGAGTTTAAATCGGGTTCCTCCTAACCTAAGCGTTTTAACGGGTTCCACCCAACCGAGGTGTTTGCAGGTTTCACCCAACCTAAGAGTTTGAAGGTTCTTCCCAACCATTCGGACTTACTTAAGAACCTACAATGGTTTCTAAAGCTCACCAATAACCTTTGTTCTACATAAGAACTCACGTATTCTCCTGCCGGATGCTCCCCTTGGAGACTTGATTTAAGTTCTACACAAGAACCTAACGTACACTCCCATCAGAGTCTCCCGTTGGAGACTTTGATTTGGCCTTATATAAGGGCCTAGGTCCTATACCCAAACTTATCGAGTTTGGCAATTCAAACTCTACACTCAATTCCTCATAGGAAAATAGTGGATGGACTCTACAAATTGACGACCTTACTTGTTGGATTTGAGCCTCGTTGATGTGACATTCTTGAGTTACTTCTTCTATCTCTCATGTGCTTGAATCAGCTTCACGTTAGTCCCTGGATCAATGACGTCGAATGGTTCAGCTCCACAATCAAACACTTTACATGCGATCCAAGGTGACTAATGTCATAGGAGTTGGTGAAATCTCTACAACCTAAGGATAAGATTTGGGTCGAGGTTGAGGATTCACTTAGATTGATCTCCTAGAGGATTTAGACAATGTTTTTCCTATTAAGATTGATTTCTAAAATCTAAAGATCAAAGGGGAACAAGTTCATCTTCATTTAAGCTTTGAATGCTCAAACCTATGATAAATCACAAGGAAGATGGTTTGATTAGGTTAGTGTTCACAACCCCAAGTGCAGGGTCGCAATGTAGTAATAATCTCGGTGAGACCGAGGTTGATCCACGGGAAAGGAATATAGGTTCAAACACTTCAATGTCAACTTTGTTCTAGAACTAAACTAACTAAGCTAATCTGGAATTGAATTTAAAGTAGATGAATTCAGATTTAAAGGAAAAATAGTGAAAATAAATGCTAGAACATCAAGGATCCACTTCTAGTTAGGTAGAATACTCAATAGGAATCGAAGTCGTATCTCTATCCAGCCGGATAATAAAATGGTTAAATTGTAATTCAACAATCTAAGTTAGGTAGAATATCCATTGCTATAGTTCCCTCATTAAGAACCAAAGTATTGGTCGCATGGAATCTAATTCCATGAATTATATAGACCAATCCCTTGCAAAACATGTAAGATCTAGGCTTTTGGGCTTCCTTTAACCCCGTCACTCGATTGAAGTAGAACCAAATCTAGAACTTGAATCAAACCAAGATCAATAAACATTTTTTCTAACTCAAATTCAAACAAAACAAATTATGAACTTTCATTAATTAGTTCTAATAGAAAATCCAATAATATTTCAACTCATGGAGAACTCGAAGGATTCACCGTATTCAGAAATCACGATAAATTTAGGGTTTCCACAACTTAAAACCTCATATACCAATCTGATCAATCTCATAAACTCGAAAGCATTCCATGTACATGGAACAAGTGATCTTAAAATTCTCTAGAATTACCAACTTTATTCAAACTAAATAATGAATTGTTAATCATTAAGATCAAAACTTGAATTCAAAGAACTAGAGCATTATTAATGAACTAGAAATATCACCTCTCATCTTTAGCTGAGAATTAACCTAAGAAAAGCATAGAAAACTGAGAATTAGAACCAGAAAAGAAAGAAAAACTAGAAGTAGAAGGCTAGGAAGCCTCCTAGGTCTTAAACTCCTTGCTCCTCATGTCTTTGGATGTCTTAAGATGTGTTGGGAGAAGCCTTTAAATAGAAAAAATCCACCAAGTTTCACAAATCCGGAAGATTCCACCGACTTTCATAAAAATCGCACAAAAATCGCCTCTTTCGATGGGAAACATCGATGGATCGAACAAGCTTCGATGAATGCTTTGATAGATCAAAGATCACTTCGATGGATCAAACATTTGTTCAGAGAGTTTAGCGAAAATCAGCAGAAAATCAAGTTTTTTTCGATGGAACTTCGATGAATAAGTCATTTTCAATGGGACTTTGATGGATTGAAGTCTAATTTTTTATGGATCTAAATTCAGTTTAGCAGCATTTCAGGGTTATTTTCTGGACTTTCTGCATCTTGTTTTTCTGGCCCTATAGCTCTGCACTTTGATTTTATTTTTTTAACAATTCAGGACTCGTAACCTGATTTTTTCACACTTTTTCTTCATAATTCCTTTTTAGCTTTAATTTTTTCTTTTAAGCATGAAGTTGGTCTTGATCTTCAAGTCTTTTCTTGTACATAAAATAAACATAATTAAGACTAATTAACTTAATGTGTACAATAAAATCATTGTTAATTAAGGGATAAATATGCAATATTTAGGCCTTAACAGTTAGGATTAGATCCTCTAATGTTTTGAAATGATGGTGGCCTCTAATGCTCTAAAAACCCCCTTAAAATGCCTAAGAATCGAATCCCCTTTAAATAGCTCGAAAGTTCTAATGGCTATAAAACAGGCAGAAAATGACTCTTTCAATGGGATCAGCGTCCTACTCGATGGCATCGAAGATGTGTAATCTAGAGAGTTCAGAAGATTGCTAGACAAATTGTTTAATGGCATCGAACATACTTCAATGGGATCGAAAAATGCTCTTCAATAGTTTCGATGTGTTCTTCGATGGGATCGAAGAAGTGTCCAGAGAGTTCAGACAGTTGCTGGACATAATATTCGAAGACATCGACCAGGGCTTTAATGAGATCGAACTCCTATCGAAGTGATCTTCGATAGAATCGAAGACCACTCGAGAACTATTATTTAGGTTGTTTTATTTACAATTACTTTGCACCTCTTATTAGCCTAACTTATTATGTTTTTCTAAGTGTTCTAAGGAAAGAAGACGACCAAGAGTTTTCCTATATCATCCAAGTCATCTAGAGGTTATGGGTTGTTTTGGTTCTAAGGTAGGGTCACTAAGGTACCTCATTTACCTATTTCTTCTTCCTTGATGCTTCTTGTCCACTTGAATTTTTAATCTTCAGCTTGCCAAAGCTCCACCGACATTACAACACACGGACGCACATGATTGATAATCGTTTTCCATGAATAAGTGCACTAACAATTTCCCCCCTTGTCAATTACGTGACAAAAACCTAACCTACACCTTATCATGGTCCATACCAATGGCAATACCAAAACAACAAACAAATTACATGTCAAAGTAAAATATTACAAATTGAATTACAAACTAAGACATATAACCCTAAGCAATGCCCGTCTCCAATTTCTTCCCCATAATTGTATCCTTGCAAAAGATAATCTATTCTACAAAACAGATTCTATTTATTTAGTGGGATATATTTGTCCCCATTTTTGTCATCAATTGGCAAACTACTTTCTCCCCCTTAATGATACATCAAATAAGTTTAGGAAAAAGGAGAAGTTAGAATGTCTAAAGGCTTAACTATAAGCACATGCTAACAAGAGAGGTTATGGGTGCATGAATTTTAAACACATGGAGCATAAATCTCATAAATCTCTTGATCACAAAATATTTTTCTATATAAGCATAGGTGATCGTGCATAAATGGTCATTTCAAGATATACATGAGGCATAATTGACCAAGATATAAATTAGCAATCATTAAGCATACAATTCAACAGATTATGTTAATATAAGCAAGATAATAATCTAACAATCTAAAGATAATAAAAGAACCACACAGATGTTAAACTATTAAAGGCTAGTGAGGCTGGAATCCTCTAATATAAGCACACAAATGAGGCTAAAATCCCCAAATTTACTTATAGTGTCCTGATTTTAGCTACTCTTACTAAGATTTTCTAGTTTGTTCATCCTACAGACAACCTAATTTTCTTAACTCTCTCATAAAATTCAGCAAATGAGAAGGGGTTGGGAACTCCTCCTAAAAGGGATAATGGTCAGAATCCTCTCTTAGATTAAAAGGGAAAGAGGTTATGGTGGAGGTCATTAGAATAGGTAATGGTTTTTATCTCTATCACTAGGAGAGTCACTAGATTTTGATTTTTACTCCTTTGTATAATCCCATATTGTTGCCATAACCTCTTTGCCTTTGGCTTTAGGTTTATCTGGACAATCTGGGGCAACATGACCATACTCTCCACAGCCGTAACATCGGACAAATTTGGATTTTGATAATTTACCTTTGTATTTTCCACCCTTTTGTCCTTCTTGTCACAATTCTTCCTTCTATTTATCTTGGGGAATTTCTTAAATTTTCTATTAAACTTTTCTTCCTCATCTTCCTTATCATTATCTTCTTCTTTAGATTCACTCTTGATTTAAGAAATTTTCTATGTAAGTGCTTGTGTGAAGTCTTTAAGACATTGTTTTTTCTTTCTACAGGGGACTTTAAAGTGTAGTTCATGGTTTGTAGCAAACCTAAGAGTTCTTTTACTTTCATTTTATCTATGTCTCTCCACTCTTCTAAGGTAATAACTTTAAAGCTAAATCTCTCTGGGAGAGATCTAAGGATTTTCTCACAAATTCTTCTAAACCCCATATGGAGTTATAAATATCATTTAGTTTATTATAAAACTCCATGAAAGTTTCATCATCACCCATTTTAATATTTTTAAAACGTCTGGTGAGGATTTGCAATTTGGAATGTTTGACAGTGCTCGTTCCTTCATAAGAGATCTCTAGGGTCTCTCAAGCTGATTTGCTAGTTTCACAATTGCATATACTACTAAATTTATCGGGTGAGATTGCACAAAATATTGTATTGAGACCCCTAGCATTGTAGCTACAAAGAGACCTCTCTCGGTCACTCCAACTAGACATTGCTTTTGGTCGAGTGACATTAACTTCATCTTGGTCCACCGTTTTCACCGGAGCGATTCAACATTGTTCAACTTAGTCTCATACCATTGGATTAGGGACATTAAGAATATTTGCATCCAGGCCTTCCAATAGGCATAATTTGAACCATCAAAATATGGTGGATGAGTAATAACACTTCTGTTGGGGTTCCAAAATACAGGATCTTCAAAACAAGGATTTAAGTAGGAGATCCATCACATCATTGAATTTATGGGCAGTGCATTAGGAATTTCAACCAAAATCGTGATGCACACCAAACTTTATAAAAAATGGAAAGATGACCCTGGGGTGGGCCCCACCATCCATCATGATCAAAACCCTTCAATTTTTTTTTTTTTGGGGGGGGGGGGGGGGGGGGGGGGGGGGGGGGGTAAGTTCAATAATGAACAAACACAGCTAGTGCATCAACATCCATTGCAAAACGGGCCCCACACACCATTATTTTCGTAAGATAATTACAAATAAGTACGTCAACGCATCACTAAATTCACAGACAATGCGTCATGAAATTCAGTCATTTTAGAAATGAATTTCAGGATGCACTGACCCTTAGTGCATAAGTAAATTTAGCCAGCGCATCGAGAAATTCAGACAGTTTTTCAAAGTGAATTTCAGGACGCACTGACAGCTAGCGCATTGAGAAATTCAGCCAATTTTAAAAAATGAATTGCAGAATGCACTGACGTTCAGTGTGTCAAAAAATTCAAGAATTTCAGGATGCACTGACCGTCAGCGCGTCCAATAAATTAGGCAATTGTAGTGAATTTTAGGATGCACTGACAGCCAGTGCGTCCCAAAATCAACATTTTAACCAAGTCATTTTACGGCACGCCGACTTATTTTCTCGATGCGCCAACCGATTTTCTCGATGCGTTACACGTGGTAGCCTCCTATTGACCGACTTCCAGTATTTTCGGGTATAAATATCCCTCCGTTACTATTTATTTGGACGAATCGAGAGAGAGAGAGAGAGAGAGAGAGAGAGAGAGAGAGAGAGAGAGAGAGAGCTTTGTCGATTGGGTATTTGAGAGACCGCCGGAATCCCTTTTCCGACCACCGAAAACCTTTTCCGATCACTGGAATTCCCTTCCGACCAATGGAACCCTCCACTGAAAATCCCACTTCCGACCACAGCAGGTGTTAAGCTCTTAAATGTGTATATTCTTACCCCATTTCATCACTAACTATGCTTAAAATACATGATTAAAGACCCAACTAATGCATGGTTTTGAGGTTGTAGGAATGAGAGAGAATTCATCAATTGAAGGCTTAGAGATGCTGTTTACAAGCATTAAAGATCAAAAGACCAAGCGTCAAAGGGTGGAAGAAAGAAAGTAAAGGAGAGAAGAAGGAAGTGCAGAAAATTGCACTGAAGACCGGTCGTTCGACCGGTCGGCTATAGCCCAGGAGCGGTCGTCCGATCGGTCTGAACACTTAACAGGAGGACCCTGCTACCAAACGTTGTTGGACCAATCACAACTGGTCATACGACCGGTCGTCAGACCGGTTGTTGAATTAAAAATTTGGGTTTGAATTTCCAGAAAACTCTTTGGACTATTTTTGGCCTTTTGCGACTGGTCGTCCATGAGCTCAAACCAGTCGTCTGCGTAACAGAGTTTCTTCTACAAGCTCCGAAATTTGCTGCGTAAAGTGCAGTTTTTACAGATTTTCTCGAAGTTTCTTAGCATCTAGGGCCCCAAACCTATAAAAGGACTCCTCTAGCTTGTTCCTAAGGTATCCTAGAAGAGATCTATGAAGGTGCGAGGTGGAGAAAGACGGAATCGAAGTTCTACAACTCCCTCTAGTTTGTTGCTTTCTAGTTCATATTTTTAGTTGTTTTCATGTTTCCTTGGATCATGAACGGCTAAAACTCTTAGCTAGGGCTAAGAGGTGAAGCTTGTAGTGAATCTCAGATGTTTTAATTCATTTGTTTTGGTTTCAAGTTGGATTATTAGTGAAGAACAATGGTTTGAAGTTTGAATAAAGTTCTAAGTATTCTTTCTTAGTCTTATGATGGCTCATGAATAAAGTTCTAAGTATTTTTTCTAGACCTATATGCTCCGAGGAATCGGATTCAATACGCTCTAGACCTTGGATTCTTATGTGGGAACTTTTAATCAAAGTTCTACTTTTCTGAATTTCTGAGTTATGTGTGATTTTATAAGTGATTTGAATGAAGTTCAAATCATGATCTAGTTATGCTTTGTGACAGAGTTTAATGATGATTATGATTGTGATCTTAATCTATTGGAACTAGGATTGACCTATGCAATTGAGTGTGCTCAAGTCCTAACTTGAATTGAGGGAATCATATATATGAATCACACATATGGTAGATTGTTTGTTATAACCGCCCTATCATCCGACTAGATAGGATTTGATTTCGATTCTAGTTGTGTAATTATGAAACCACAGTGAATTAAGCATCAAGGATTGCTACAAGTGGATCCTGGAACCCCTAGTGCTCTTTTACATTATTTACATTCACTTTTAGTTTAAAATATCTATCTACATTCAATTCCAAAATCATGTTTAGTTAGTTCTCAATTAGAAACCATTGGAAGTGTTTTGTGGGTTCCTACACAATCCCTGTGGATCAACCTCGGTCTTATCGAGATTATTACTACGTCATAACCCTATAATTGGGGAAGCGAACAGCAGGTCCGATGAAGAAATAACCTAAAAATGTACAAGTACACCAGCGCATCACAAAATACATGGAATCCAATTTGGCTTATTTTATCGACGCACTGACCCTCAGCGCATTAGAAAAAATATCCCAGCGAATCATGAAAATCAACCATTTCCAAAACAAGTTATTTTTCGACACACTAGCCCCAGCGCATCGAAAATAGGCCAACGCATCATGAAAATCACTATTTTTGAAACAAGTTATTTTTCGACGCATTAACCCCAGCGCATCTGAAAGATAAGGCCAGCGGATAAAAAAAATGCACATTTTAACAAAGTCATTTTTAGACGCACTGGCCCCAGCACATCAGTAAAATCAGCACTATGAACATTAATTTCAGCACCCTTAACCTTCATTTTGTGATGTTTTCAGGTCTGATTTGGGCCTATTTTAGGTATTTTGAGCATTCCGGACGTAATGGAGTAGTCAAATAACTCATCCGGGCCACCCAATTAGCAGAATACAAGTCCTCGGAGTCCAATCTGATCCAATACAATGAACAAAGTGGTTTCTCAGAAAGAGGCCTCTAGTGCCTAGAATCATTCCAATCTATCATTCTCACATGTACTATCATAATGTGACCCAGATTCAGGTCCGGACTAAGCAAACGAGACTATGGTTAACACAATAAACCATATTAAGAGAATTTTAAACTATTATACGAAACTTGTTAAAGACTAACACTTCAAGAATAGTCGATGCTCTACCTATTCAAACGGCATCCGCTGGTTAAGTTGTTTAGCTACATACAACTGTAGGTCGGTCTTGCCGGGGTCACCCGTCACAAATGACGGGCGCAGGCCCAAAGTTGTACCTCTCTGTTAAAAACCCTGACATTCTCAGCCCGGATCTCCGGTCAAAACATGAGACATAGACATCTGACTCGTACAAAGATGGATCAGCTTATAACAAGACACAACAAATACAGGTCTCTTCGACCACACAAAATAGAGGTCTCATCGACCACAAAATACAAGTCTCTACGACCATGAAATCTAAGACCATAGTCCCTACTGACTAGTCTTCTGCCTTTTAATCAAGGGTTATCGATCATTCGATGTAATTAAGGGCTCGTACCAAATCATGGCCTGGAATGTACAAGATCTCAAAATCTCTGAAATAAAATTTGCCTTGTGATATCTCTTCTCTTGTGTACTTTTATGAATGCTTGTGATTGTCTGCAAATGTTTCCATTATTCAGAACCCCAAAGCAACAATACACAGAAAACTGCCTTGTAACATTTTCTAGTTTTAACAAACTGGCGATTCTGCTGGGGATCGAACTATATGAGATTCTCTAGTTATATCTTAATATAGAAACACTCTAAGATCAATTACTTACAAACATGAATCTACGCATAGGAAAGTTACCGCGAGGCGTAATGTTTCGGTGCCCCTTGGGCGCTAAACTGGGGACTCTTAACGGGAACGTTCTTCCCTTCATCTCTAAGGAAATAAACATTTAAAAGGTTTTCGAACCCACAAACTTCCACAACTACATACATTTGTCTCATTCTTGCTTATTTTCGTCAGTTTATGCACCGTGATGGATGGGTTCATACTCCCAACCGCATTTATGAAATGTTCTAATAATTTTTATGACACAGCAGAATTAGCAAGATACTAAAACAGACAAGAAATGGCATACCCGATGATGAGTTCGTGCACCTTCCTTGCCGCCGGAGGCTTTAGCTTCCCCTGCTTCACCCCAACCATGACAACTATTTTCAACTCAGGATGGTAGTTGGTTGAAACGGGCCGATAAAAGAAAGAACAGAAGAAAGTAGCTATCTTAGCAGCGTACAAGAAAGTGAATGTTACAAGACCTCGCCCTGTAATCAGAAGACAATGGCAGCCAAAACAAGGGCAGAAGATCCCTATCAGCAGTCAGATCACATTAACCAGGTCCTTAGTGCCTGTAATGACAACTGAACAGTTTTTACCATTGCCCAGGGCTATCCGTGTCACATGTAAGTCAACCGAGACCGCACACGTGAAGAATTCCAAGCCCACGACAGTCCTCGAACCAAGACAGGGGTAGGTTCAGAAGGTACGACCGGTGCTAGTCACAATGGTTCAAGTAGCAGAGGAAGAAGAGGGACCATATGAATTAGAAGAATTGCCCACAGTCCAAGATCAGATCGACAGATTAGTTCAGGCTGATCATGAGACAAATGAACGAATGAGGATCATCCAGGAAGCGTTGACCACTTTGATAACTTAGAAAGCTACCAGAAGTCCCGTACCACCTACGCGTCAGTCAACCAAAGAGTCTCAAGGGGCAACGGAAGGATCAGCCAACGCCGAACTACTTACCCAAACTAGGAGAGTTTCAGCAGAGCGGATGCCTGTCCTGACAATGCAAATATCAAGAGAGGAATTGTTGCAGACAATCACAAACCTCATGTGACAAGAGAAAGAGAAAGAAAAAGGAATTGGGTATAAATTTCAAGTTCCGTACCCACTGCAGATATAAGAGATACCATTTTCGGTTAACTTCAGATGTCCAGATTTTAGAAAATTCAATGGTAGAGGATCACCAGAGGATCATATTACTCATTTCCTTACGGCATTGGGGAATTGGTCAGCCGTCCCACAATACTGTATGCGGCTATTTGGGTCGACGTTGACAGGGAAAGCCTTCTAATGGTACACGTCGCTACGAGCCGGATCAGTGAGATCGTGAGAATAGATGCGAGATAGCTTCATCTTGAAATTCTTCGCTACATAAAGAGAAATGTCAGTAATAGACCTAGCCTTGATTAGGCAGAGACAGGGCGAACCTGTGGAGAAGTTCATGGACCGATGTGGGATGATAGCTGCTCAATGCCAAGAGCAACCCAGTGAAAAAGAGCAAATAAAGATGTGTACGTGAGCCCTAGACTCAATGATATCATACGGGTTATCTGGGAATAGTTTTCACTCTTTCCGAGAACTAGCCACTAAAGCACATTTGGTGGAAGAAGCCGCAACACGGGTGAACTTCAGGCCTGAAAGGCAAAGAAGAGGAGGAAGGATCGTAGAAATGCACAATGTAAACAAGGGCAAAGACGTAAGAGATTGGAAGAAATCGGACGTAGAGTCCAAGCCAAACATGAAAGCAACGCTTACCCAAGACAAAGGCAAGAGGACTTATATTTCTCGAGGAATAACGATAATTGAGAGAGAAAGAGCCAATGGCCCATACACGTTCGACATGGCTGATCTGGTCCCCATCATGTAACAGTTAGTGGAAGAGAATGTAATCCGTTTACCAGAACCAGTTCGTCCACACGAAGTTAGGAGAGTGAATGATCCCCAGTATTGCAAATACCATCGATGTCTGAGCCACAAGACAGAAGACTATTTTAGTCTAAAGGAAAGAATGCAAAGGTTGATTAACCAAGGGGTGATCAGTATGAAATCACCAAAAATGACCAGGAAAGAAACATTTGGGATAGTTTCAGCATTCCTCTCGGAAGAAAACATTCGTTTGCATACCCCATTCCCTGAACACGAAGAACCCTGGACTTTGGTTAGCACCAGGAGGAAGCTCGAGAATAGACGAAGACTCCTTAACTGCAAGAAGAAAGGGATGAGAAAAGAGCTCGGTCGAGGGAAGATCCGACTTATTGAGGCTCAAGTACATTGCACGATGGTATCGTTCACAGAACAGCTGTCAGCAGGAGGACATCACGGGCAGGTGAAGAGGAAGTCGATGCCGTTACCCTTCAATCCGGAAAGCAGATGCCAGAACACGCTCTGCCAGAACTGGTTGACCCGATGCAAGAAGATGAAAATTCAGATATACCATCAACAAGGCCCCAGGGGCAGAAGTTGAAAGAGAAAGTTTTTGAAGCCACGTCCAGTCAACCGGAGCCAAGACAAGGGGCAGCACCGGTAGCATATGATGTGGTGTCACATCTGCAAAAGGTCCCAGCTCGCTTGAGCATATACGATGCCTTATGTCTCTCAAAGGTATATAGGGAGATGTTGATCAATGCTCTGTTGGACAGTAAAGTCAGAGAAGTGATGATGACAGAGATCGAAGCAGAAATGAGCGATCCAGATGAGTTCTGGGAAGGAAATACACTGATTTAGCAAGCGATGCAGATAGATCACCCCTCTGTAATCACATTCTCTGAAGAAGACCGCATGATTGAAGAAATAGACCACAATCATCCGTTGATGGTTACAGGGACGATTAGAGACACAGAAGTTAAGCGATGTATGCTTGACGATGGATCTGCAGTTAACATCATGTCTTTGAAAACACTACAAAGGTTGGGTTACAACCATTAGTCCAGCATCCCAGCACCATGGTTATTCAAGGGTTTAATCAAGATAGCCAACGTACTTTGGGGTTAATTACCGTGATGCTAAAAATTGAAGAATTAAAGATGAAAGTAACATATCAAGTGATCGACGCGGTAACAACGTATAATCTTCTGCTAGGAAGGCCATGGCTCCATAAAACAGTGTGATCCCCTCAACCTATCATTAGTGTTTCAAGTATAATAGAGAGGGAGTTCAGTACAGAGTGGTAGCAGACCCGAAACCGTATATGATTGCTGAATCATTCTTAGCTGATGCCCAATACTATGACTTAGTCGACGAAAGAGAGGTCATAAAGAAACCCGATGTAAAGTAGAAAGGGCAAGGGGCAAAACCTCGAGTCAACAAGTTTGAACAGAGAGGCAAGCCTCATCTTATTACTCAGAAAGAAACTGCGAGTCATTCAGAAGAAGAACCTCAAGAGACTACTAAGAAATTTTACATAATTTCGAGACACTTGCGACAACTAGGGCAATCCGTCTTGGAGATGATATCGAATCAGCACATGAGTGTGTTCAAGTCTAGCTTCAACATACCAGTGCCGAAAATAGGAAGAGTTAAGCCTTTCCAAAAGGCTCCTAGCCAGTTTGTAGTACCACTAAGCACCAATGCGAAGAAAGAAATCAAATTTTATTCAGTGCCAAATGAACCTGTGCAGTCTAAAGACGAGGCCGAGAAATCATCCTGTTTACCTCAACCGATAGAAGAAGAAAGATACAGTGAAGCCAGCCGCAATATCATGAAGAACATGGGCTTCTATTATTCAGAATCAACCCTGAATAGAAGAATGTTAGCTCCGTTCGAAGAAAACACCGAAGCTTACCAAGGTAGAGAAGGGCTAGGGGTAAAGATTAAGATTAGACATGTGAACATGGTAACAATCAGTCCCGTAGAAGAAATACAATTGAAAGAGGTAGTCGATATCATCCAACCCAGTGCCGCGCCCGCACAGACAGAGGATGGGGGACAACCCACGATAGATGAGCTTGAAGAAATAAATCTGGGAACCCCGGACGAGCCTAAAAATACGTACCTGAGCAACAATGTTCAAGAAGAAGAGGGGGAGAAATATATTCAACTGTTGAGAGAGAACAAAGATATATTTGCCTGGATGTACTCAGAAATGCCAAGGCTCAGTCCGACAATCGCGATGCACAAGCTGGGCATCATGAAAGGAAAAAAGGCGGTTAAGCAACCTCAGTGATGATTCCATCCAGATATAGTACCCAAAATCGAAGAAGAGGTTGAGAAATTAATACAGGCCGGGTTTATCTGAGAAGTCAAATACCCACGATGGATTTCAAATATTGTACCGGTTAAGAAGAAGAGTGGTCAGATCCGAGTCTGCATAGACTTTCGAAACCTCAACGAAGTGTGCCCTAAAGATGATTTTCCACTGCCTATCCCAAAACTACTGATTGACAGCATGACTGGATACCCAGTGATGTCCTTCATGGATGGTTACTCGGGGTATAATTAGATCCGCATGGCTCCAGAAGATGAAGAATTGATAGCTTTTCGTACGACGTTGGGCATATATTGTTACCATGTGATGCCCTTCGGGTTAAAAAAACGCGGGCACAATGTACCAGCGCGCAATGCAAGTGATGATTTTTCAGGACATGATACACAAGCATGTCGAATGCTACGTGGGCGATCTGGTGGTGAGGTCGGCCGAGCATGAACAACATAGAGAACATCAGTGGCAAGTGTTTCAAAGATTAAGGAAGAAAAGCCTCCGTATGAACCCGTTGAAATGCGCATTTGGGGTTTCCTCTGGCAAGTTCTTAGGGTTTGTCATTAGACACCGAGGCATAGAAATTGACCCGACGAAGATTAAGGCAATCAGGGAGATGCCACCTCCGAAGAATCTCAAAGAGCTGAAAAGCTTCCAAGGCTGGGTCACGTACTTAAGAAGATTCACCTTGAATTTATCGGGCCATTGTCAACCATTTTCACGCCTCAATAAAAAAGGAGTCCAGTTTGAATGGGACGATGCTTGTCAGAAAGTGTTCGACTCTCTGAAAGACCTACTTGAAAAATCTCCAATCCTTACAACACCGATCAAAGGAGAGCCACTAATCCTCTACATCGTCATTGACAAAAATTCACTAGGAGCCCTCTTAACCTAGAAGAATGAATAAGGAAAGGAAAGTGCACTCTATTACTTGAGCCGCACACTAGTGGGAGCTGAGTTTAATTGCTCAGCGATCGAAAAAATATGTCTTGCATTGATCTTCGCTGTCAAGAAACTCAGACATTATTGTCTCTCTCACTAGATAATGTTGATATCCAAAGCGGATCCCATCAAGTTTCACATGAACAGACCCATGTTGTCTAGGTGGTTGGCCAAGTGGGTTCTTCTCTTATTAGAATTCGACGTGACATACATGCTGGCTCGAGCTATCAAAGGACAGGCAATTGTAAACTTCCTTGCCGCACATCCGGTACCAAGTGGTGAAGAAATAGAATATGACCTCCCAGACAATCAGGTTATGGCGATTAATGAAGCACGTCATTGGGAAATGTATTTTGATGGTGCAGCCAGAGCGATAGGGGCAGGGGCAGGAGTTATATTCATCAGTCCACAAGGGGACTTGTTAACCTACTCATTCACGATAGTCCCAGCATGCACCAACAATGAAGTAGAGTACCAGGCTCTTATTATTGGGTTACAGTTGGCCCTAGAAATGCAGATCAAAGAAATACGTATCTATGGAGACTCTAGGCTTGTTATCAGACAACTGACGACAGAATATGAGGTCCACAAGCCCGAGTTATCGCCCTATTGCCACCAAGCGCAGTCAGTGTTTGATCAGTTTCGGAATAGCAGTATCTCACACATACCAAGACAAGAGAATGTACAAGCAGATTCACTCGCTAGTTTAGCCGCTGCTCTGGCTAACCTTGGGGGCAGCCCACTTCAGGTAACAATTGAAGAAAGGAGAATTTTGCAGACAACCACGCTATGCAATGGAGAATCGAGTGCCAATCCCATATGTTGCTTTGAAATTACAGAGGAAAATGATTGGAGAAGGTCATTCATCAATTATTTGAAATATGAATTTTTGCCAAAGGATCCCAAAATGCGCACACAAGTTAGAAGAAACGCCAATTTATTTATACTCCAGAATGACGTATTTTACTGACGGTCATATGAAGGAGTATTATTGCGATGTCTGAGCCAAGATGAAGTGCATGCTACATTAAAAGAAGCTCACTGAGGAGAATGTGGTGCTCACCAGGGAGGCAACAATTTACATTAACGTGTACGACATATGGGTTATTATTGTCCTGCAATGACGAAATATGCGTAAAGTACGCCAAGAAATGTCATCAGTGTCAAATCCACGCAGATATCATACCTTCACCACCAGAGGAATTACATCAGTCAGTAATGTCTTGGCCTTTCGTAGCCTGGGGCATGGACATGATCGGACCGATTAATCCACCATCCTCCCAAGGGCATCAGTACATTCTAGCCGTAACTTATTATTTCTCCAAATGGGCTAAAGCAGTTGCCCTAAGAAATGTGAAGGCCAGACATGTAAAAGGTTTCATTCGTCACACCATCCTATACCGACATGGTATCCCTGAGAGAATTACCACAGACAATGGAATGCCCTTCAAGAATGCTATTATCGATAAGTTGTGCACAAAGTTTAAGATCAAGCATTGTTATTCATCGCCTTATTATCCTCCTACGAATGTACTGGTTGAGGCATTTAATAAGACTATTGTGAAGATTTTGAAAAAGACAGTGGCAGAAAATAAAAAAAACTGGGACAGATGATTACCTGAAGCACTATGGGCATATCGGACCACAAACCGCACAACCACTCAAGCTATGCCCTACTCATTGGCGTACGGTACGGAAGCTATTATCCTGATGGAAATATAGGTTGAGTCACTACGGGTCGCAATCCGACATTCCTTGACAACCGAGCATAATGTTAAGATCAGAATGGCCGAACTCGATGATTTAGATAAAAAGAGACTCTCTGCTCAACAAAGGCTCGAAATGTATCAGAAGCAAATTTCAGCGTCATACGATAAACGAGTTCATGGTAGGTTGTTCAAAAGGGGCGATTTGATACTAATGATGAAACATTCGGCACTTGTTCAAGGTCCCAAAAGCAAATTCGATCCAAAATGGGATCCAGTGCGTATTGTTGATGAAGTTTATTCCAACGGGGCCTATCGAGTAATTAATTGCAAAGGGCAGGGCATCAATTCGTTGGGGAATGGCTAATTTTTTGAAAAGATATTATACTTGACATAAGCTTATTGTTGTGATTTGTAAACACCACATTAGAGGGAAAGTGTAATAAATAGATACCAAAAGAAATGATACCACACAATGATTAAATCTAAATACTAATCATCTGTTTTGTGCTTGCACAGGTATCAGAAAAGTCGTTAAGACTCAGGACACGTCAAGTATGGCACCCTACCCTTTTCAAGACCATCGAGAATTGAGATAAGCCCTAAACCAAGACTCAGTCACATCTTTTTTTTACATGAGCATAGGTTTGAGTCCTAACAGGGGGACATTCCTTTCCAAATGACCCAATTTATTTGCATTCAAACTCAAATAAAAAATGGCAAGTAGGCTAAAGACATAACATAGATTCAAAATCACAATAGTATACATATTGTTATAATATCCATTACAACATGTTTCAAATTATAAATGAAGATTGTTACAGTTCAACCATCTAAAGTTTTCAAACATTGTTCTAACAAGTTAACTGTAGATTCATCAATCACCTTCTGCACTGCTTCAACCTCAGTCAAGACTTGGGCAGGGTCGGGAATGTCCTAGAGAGACTGCTTCAGCTTTGTAACCTGGGCCCTTACAACATTACACTTCACTTCGTGTTGGTTGATGGATGATTGCAGACGAGCCTTCTGACCACTAAACTTCGAGATTTTGAGATGGACGACCGAATGTTCAGTTTGCAGACGTGCCATCTCATTATCAATCTCCGCAAGACGTTCAGTAGCCTCTTGACATCCAACGTTAGCAACTTGCCAATCTTTCCTTACTGTAGCCACGTCCGCCTTGTGTAATTCAAGTTTCGGGAGAAGGGACTGCAAATGACTGTGCTTTTCCTCGATAGAAGGGTCAACCTTGACGTGCCTCGCCTCATTTACTCGAGTCATCCCTTCCTTGAACTGAGCCACGTGACTGACTATCAAAGAGACATCAATCCCAAGCAATGAAGCATTGAGTTCTAGTGCCTGCAGTGCTTCGTCCAAGATAGACCATTCATCCCAATTCGTTACTGAGTCAGCGATATCAGACACAAGCCTTGGAGAGATGAAATGAATACCTCAGGTAAAACCACAGGTATTAGGACGCTGGCAGAAGCAGTCACTGAAAGAACAATGATAAACATCAATATATGAAAGCCACAAAAGAAAGGAAGCAAACAAAATAGTAAAGACAGGTAGTATACTAGTAGCTTCAGGAACATCGTCGACCGGTACACTAGTCGAAGCAATGGGCGTTGATGATGCTGGGGCACATTCAATTATAGTCTCCGTTGCTGGCTCATGCAATTCAGGAGCAGAAAGAACGACGATCTCAAAGGTAGTAGCAGCTTAAACTGGTTCAGCAACAAGGGATGCTTCCACAACGAGCTTAGACACACTAGCACCATCAAAGGGCATAGTCTCTTGAGGGGGAGGTGTTGCCCCTTCCGTAACAATAGCAGGCCCCGTCTCAGGAATAGGGCTAGGGTTGACTGCAGCATCAGTCTCAGCAAGGTTGGAAAGGGGAAGACCTTCAGCTTGCACCCCACTATCAAGATCCATAGGGATGGGTTCTGTATCTGCTTCGGGAACAGATCTATCATATATCGGCTTGTTATCTTCACCCCCCTTTGTAGGGCGATTTCCACCCAAATCTACTTGAAAGCTCATCTCCCCTTCCTCCCTTGCCTCACCTGTATCATCAGTCGGAACGCTGCCAGCAACTTTGGAGAATTGACTCCGCACTTTTTCAACCCTATACAACTTCCACATGTTTTTGATCTTCTTTCCTCCGTCAACGATGGGAACGCGATAAGCGGTCTTCACTCGAGGCCAAGACCACTCAAGAGACTGTTCAGAATCACTATCTCTGGGAACAGAGCATCTGGATAGACTCGTCCGACTCGCTGGACTCTAATCATAGCCTCCCCGACCACCAGTCAACGGGGTCCCTCCTACAGCGCTATCTGCCCTCGTATCAACACCATCTTCCCTGTCACCCTCTCTATTAACCTCGTCACCACCATCACCCCCTCCATCGTTGCCATCACCAACATCATCATCATTGTTATCCCCACCATCATCCCCGCCAACATCTTCATCCTCACCGACATCACCAGCCTCATCATCATCATCACCAATATCATAACGCTGTCTTTATCCCTCTATCATAGGACCAACAAGTGGGGAATCTTGATTCTCTTGCAGTGTGACCCTCTGCCCATAAGCGATCCACCCTTCAAGTGTATGCTCGGGTTTCTAATGATCTATTATTACATTCAGAGAGGTCATAAACTTCCGCACACCAGGAGTAGCCAGTTGATGAAGCTGCTCTGATACATAGCCTAAGTCGTCAGCAGGAGCGAGATCGATGATCGGAGGCTAGACGAAGATAGGGTCGGCCACGTGCAGATTATTCCAAACCAAGGAGTATTGGTGAGCCCACCACCTCATCCAACCATACGTAGCGCCGGGAGTGTACTCTGTGCTCGGAACAATGAAAGAGCAACCCGATCTAGTGAGCAAGAGTTGTCGCCATATCCATTTCCAGTGGATTGGTCTTGTACCATAAGCTCATTGTTCTCGCGTCACTGGTTCAAGAGTTTCCGGCACCCCCTGATCGTAACAGAATTGACTGGCAAATCTGTTTGGGTAGTACGACTCTCTCCAAAACTCAGCACCCTCCCTCAAAGGAAGTTAGCCTGGGCGGATTGATATCAGAAAATAACGCCCGTAAGAGCCAAGACTCTCATCGTCATCGAGCAAAACCAGGTCTTCACTGTTAGTACCCAGGAAAAGGAAGCAGTCGACCTCATCATGGTGAGCTATATTTGCCTCGATAGTCGCTAAGTTTCCCTTGTTCATCATCTGCTTCTGAAAAGCATGCAACGGGACCGACCCTCTTCGAATAAAATCCTTGAGTTCTATGCCATAAACCTACGATAAGTACACCCCGAGCCAGCTTGAGAAGAAATGTCACCCGCAGAAGGATGAGTTTAGTCCAAAAGAGGCGGAACCCTTATTGCTGATGACACCACCGAAGGCCCGATATATGGAGCACAAAACTACTGGAGCTAGTGCATAACAATGTCCATTGGGCAAATTCCCCACTACAGCAAAGCAAGAAACCCTTATGCTGTCCGCTTGCTTAGAGCTCAGTAAGGTTACAAGCATAACCAATACGCCAAAAATCAGGCTAGCTCACATGTATGGGATAATTTGTTCAGGCTTGGAACTTTTTCCTTCATTTTGGCCTCCAACATCAGCTTATCTTTGCGACCTTCATCATGTGGCGCGTAATCCAAGCTGAGAAAGAAAGAGAATCATCAGTAAAAGAAAAAGACAGAATAAAATGAAAATACACGACTTAAGTCGAGAAACTCACTTCAGACCATGACTGAAGTAAATAAGCCAATCTTTAAAGGGCACCTTATCCTTAGAACCCAGAAACTGCGAAAGCTCCATGAATAACTCATAACAGGCTTTAGAATAGAAACCGTAATCTACAGCCTTCTTCTTCTTCGATAACTCATCATCGTTGGGTGTCCACTCGTCGTAAATTCTGCCATGAATGGGAAGACCAGCTATTCGATACAGGTCCCAGAGCGATATGCTCATTTCTCCGTACGGCAAGTGGAAGGAGTTTGTAATAAAACTCCAGTGATTCAAGAATCCCTTGTAGACACATGGCTCTTGAAAAAAATAGCTTGATGTCGCTTGGATAGCCCTCAGGAGACCCACTTGCTTCAAAGTATCTTCGTGCTGCTCAATTATCCGGTTGGCCCAAGCCTCATAACCTGGATGAGGACTCAGATGACCTCGGGTCTGGAACCCACCTGTCGGCCAAATCTCAGTCTCGGTCAAAGGATGGAATCTCTGACGTAAGGTCTCATAATAATGAGTTGTAAACGGTTGGTGGGGATCGTGGTTAATTTGGTTCCAAGAATATCATACCCTTCTCCCCAAGGACGGAATAAAGCGTGCCATTTTTAGATACAACACAGATGAGGAATGTCTCTAGGATGGACATCCAGGAGTCAACGCTGTAGAATGAATTAACGCGACACACATCGGAAGGCTTAATGTTCAGAAGAGAACAATATCTTTGAAAGCTCTTCGAAAACTGTATATACTGCTTAGTGTATGGGTTGCGGATCATAAGCGATGATACCGCTAACTTGACTGAGGACCAAACGACCTTCATCTTGTTAGATTTTGACTTCGCCTATTTTTCCATATAGACTTGCTTGACACTTTTTTCGATCTTCTTCGGGCGACCCTATTTGATAGATTAAACAGCTGCGATCGGGCTAGCTTCGCCCTCTTCAGACCCAACAACTTCGTTGGTCCGGAAACCTTGCATGGGAGTGTACCACGCATCCCATTCTTCTTGAGTGCCCTCATCCGGAGGGGTCGGCAGAACCTTATCGCAAAGAATCTTCCGTTGGATCTCCTTGGACAACGACAGTATACGCTCGTAGAAGTTAAACTTCTCAAGCAGATGAAACCACTGAGGGTTCTAATCGGATGGTCATGTCACCTTCTTGGGCGAAGTTCTCTTATGCTTGCGTGTAGCTACCTTGGAGCCTGACGGACCGGCCTTCGAAGGACCAGCTTTGGAAGAACCACTAGCCATGAGTGTCTGCACAAGCACACTAAAATATCAGACAAAGTGCAAATATCAGGAAAAAGTATACTCAGGTATATCTAAACTCTGCTCACTTTAATCAAAGATAAACGTCGTACTAAGCCCAAGATGATTTAAGATTTTTTAAATGTATAGGGTCTAATATCCTCCCAATATAACAACTACACAAGAATTAAGACCACAGTAGGGAGTGACGAACCCCATACATCCTAAAAATAACAATCCTTAACACTATAAGGAAGGATCCGTTGAACTATGGTACGTGTACGACAGTTTATACTAGACATGTTTAATCAAAGTATCCCAAAATTGGACAATTGCATAACCTTGGATATCAATGAGCGCTGACCCTGGCACGTCCAACAATTGGACAAATTTTACGAAGTCCGAAAATTGGACATGTCAGCCCCAGTGCATCAATAAAATCTCACGCGTAAGACCTCAACGCATCGAAAAAATCATGCAGATTGATAAGTATGAAAAATGGTATGCTCTGGACTCAGCGCGTCCAAGAATTTAACAAAATCCATAAGTTCGGAATTTACGTACGCGCTGGCCCCAGCGCATCTTTTAAATGAGACAATTTACCAAGTCTAACAAACTGTATGCGCAGGGCCTATCACATCGAATAAATCATAAAACCCACAAGTCCAAATCTCCCCAAAACACGAGAGTACGCGCTGGCCTTGGTTATGCGATGGGTCCAGCGCGCCTAGTAAATAGACAACTTTCCAAACTTCAGAATTTATACACGTGCCTACCCCAGTGCGTCAAGAAAATCCTTTAACATTTGTCCAAAATTCCAAAAACATGATGCGCTGGGGTTGACTTGCCAAGTCCAAATTCAGGATGCGTTGATCGTAGCGTGTTGGAAAAATAGTTAACCTGAATTTTTGGACGCGTGCGATAAATAAATGACACGCTGGCGATGATATTTGGACATGCTGGAGAATAAAATGACGCGCTAGCGAGAGCTCTGGTCGTTGAAAAAACAAACGTGAAATGACGCAAATGACTTGAATTTCCTATTTATATAGGGACTAGAAAAATCCGATGTGGCGCAATGGATGACCGTGTCCATCCCAACACATCGGAGGGGCATCTGTTGGGGTCCAAAAAGACAAGATCTTCAAAACAAGTATTATAAGTAGGAGATACATCACAACACTGAATTTATGGCCAGTGCATCAGAAATTTCAAGCAAAATCGTGATGCACACCAGACTTTACCAAAAATGGAAAGATGACCCTAGGGTGGGCCCCACCATCCATCATGATCAAAACCCTTCAAATTTAGGGGGGTAAGTTCAACGATGCATAAACACATTCAGTGCATCAACATCCATCGTGAAGCGGGCCCCACAAACCATTATTTTTGCAAGATAATTACAAATAAGTACATCAGCGCATCACTAAATTCACAGACAGCGCGTCATGAAATTCAGTCATTTTAGAAATGAATTTTAGGACGCACTGACCCTTAGCGAATCAGTAAATTCGGCCAACACATCGATAAATTTAGACAGTTTTCCAAAGTAAATTTCAGGACGCACTGATAGCCAGCGCATCGAGAAATTCAGACAGGTTTAAAAAATGAATTGCAGGATGCACCGACGTCCAACGCATCCAAAAATTCAAGAATTACAGGACGCATTGACCATCAACGCGTCCTAAAAATCAACATTTTAACCAAGTCATTTTAGGACACGCCGACTTATTTTCTTGACGCGCCTATTCGCTCGCCTCAAGTGCAAGGCTGCGATGTAGTAATAAATCTCGGTAAGATTGAGGTCGGTCCATAGGGAATTAGAAAACAACTTCTAAGCTATTCCAGCAACTAGGATTGCAATAATTAAGAGATTCAATTGAGAGAATTGTTTTAAAATAGTAACTTAAGAAAAACAGTAATTAAGGAACTAAGGCTAGGGTTGTCAATGGGTTGGATACGGGCCGGATCAGTGATGATCCGTATTCGACCCGATTAAGGATATATCCGACCCGAATCCGATTCGGATCACAAGTATATGATCCGAACCTGACCCGTTAAAAATTTTTAAAATTCGTTTGCGATCCGATTATAATCTAACCCGATATCCGAGAGAGAGAGAGAGAGAGAGAGAGAGAGAGAGAGAGAGATGCTCGTGCGTGGAGAGTGGAGATGAAGGAGATGGCTGTTTTTCTTTTTTCTTTTTTTCTTTTTCTTTTTAATCGAGTCTGGTCGTTAACGGGCCGGATCAAGGTTGATCTGAATCCGACCCAAATATTAAACGGATCATCTTTGGATATCCGTATCCGACCCGATTATCCGATTATTTATCCGAATCCGATTAAATCGGATCGGATACGGATCAAGATCGGTGCCGTTGACACCCCTAACTAAGGCTTTCAAGGATCCACTTGTAACAATCACATGTCAATCTAATCAATCTAAGCATAAACACAACTAGATTTGAAGTTCTATCGCTCATCTAGTTACAAGATAAAGCATTAAACATATTCCATCCCACTTAAGTTGAACTTCCAAATTCTAGTCCCATTCAATCACATAGCATTCGAAATCATAGCCTTCGGAGTAACAGCCATGCCTATGGACTATGGCATGCTCAAGGGTTACCATAATTCGAATCTAATCAAGCAGAACATGATAATCTCAGAGAATTACAAGGAATTCATTTCTGAAGCACATGAACTCTCATAAAACTTCTAAAAATATCAACTTTATATGAAATAGAACATTCAAAATTCAAACTTAAAGTGAAACTACTTGAATCAAACTGAATTAAACATGAAATTGGCTATAAGCTTCACCTCTCAGCCTAAGCTGAGAGATTCTAGCCGAGCATTGTCTTACTACAACTAGAACTCAATGAAAAAGACATCAAAAACATAAAAACTCGGAGTTTGGAGGGTTGTAAGCGCTCCACGATGGCTTCCTTCACTTCTCATGAAGTTCCTCAGCTTCTATGATGCCCTAGGAAGAGACCCTAGGTGTCATTTTATAGTGGGAAAGCTCTATCTCGTCGGAATCTTCAGAATTTGCATAGCGTTACGCACTTGCGCAAAAAATCTCGGATCTCGAAATAGAAACTGTTTTTTAATGCATGGCTGACCGGTCTTGATCGGTCGGACCTGTTCTGTTAGGAGTCCAGTGAGTATAAAGAGGGGCCCGACCTGATGGCCGACTGGTCTTAACCAGTCTGACCAGGCTGGTCCTTTGTCCAGTGACTTCCAAAGGAAGATAGCAGGGTGGCCGACCGGTCAAGACCGGTCGGACCTTGTTCTTTCCATGTTTTCTTCCTTTCTTTCTTCTCTTTTTTTCCCTCTTTCTTCTTCGTTCTTTGGTTCACTAAAAACCTCATTCAAGGGCTCCTAAATTTGCTCTTTTTGGTCTCCAATTGGGTGAAGTCACTCTCATTCCTACAATCACAAAAATGCATTAGATGGGTCTTTTAAACATGCAAACCATGCATATAATGTGATGTAATGGGCTATATCATGTATAAATTGGAGGTTCAACAACACCGACCGATTTTCTCGACAAGTTACAGGTGGCAGCCTCTTATTGGCCGACTTTTGGTATTTTCAGGTATAAATACCCCTCCGTTACTGTTCATTTGGACGAATCAAGAGAGAGAGAGAGAGAGAGAGAGAGAGAGAGAGAGAGAGAGAGAGCACTTTGTCTGTTGGGTATTTGAGAGACCACCGGAATCCCTTTTCCGACCACTAAAATTCCCTTCCGACCAACGGAAACCTCCACCGAAAATCCCACTTCCAACCACAACAGGTCCGATGAAGGAATAACCTAAAAATATACAAGTACACCAGCGCATCACAAACATACCTGGAATCTAATTTGGCTTATTTTATTGAAGCACTTATCCTCAGCGCATCAGAAAAAATATCCCAGCGGATCATGAAAATTAACCATTTCTAAAACAAGTTATTTTTCGACACATTGGCCCCAGCGCATCAGAAAATAGGCCAGCACATCATAAAAATCACTATTTCTGAAACAAGTCATTTTTCGACGCACTGACCCCAGCGTATCCGAAAAATAAGGCCAACGGATAAGAAAATACACATTTTAACAAAGTCATTTTTGGGCTCACTGGCCCCAGCGCATCAGTAAAATTAGACCAGCGGATTAGAAAAATCAGTACTCTGAACATTAATTTCAGCACCCTTAAACTTTCATTTTATAATGGTTCAGGCCTGATTTGGGCCTATTTTGGATATTTCGAGCATTTCGGACGCAATAGAGCAGTCAAATAACTCATATGGACCACTTAATGAACAGAATACAATCCCTCAGAGTCCGATTTGATCCAATACGATGAACGAAGTAATTTCTCAGAAAAATGCCGCCGGTGCCTAGAATTATACCAATCTATCATTCTCACATGTACTATCATAATGTGACCCGGATTCAGGTCCATACTAAGCAAACAGGACTATGGTTAACACAATAAACCATATCAAGAGAGTTCTAAACTATTATATGAAACTTGTTAAAGACTGACACTTTAAGAACAGTCGATGCCCTACCCTTCAAACGGCATCCGCTGGTTGAGCTGTTCAGGTACATACAACTGTAGGTCGGTCTTCCCGCGGTCACCCGTTACAAATGACGAGCGCAGGCCCAGAGTTGCACCCCTCAGTTAAAAACCCTGACAGTCTCAGCCCGGATGGGACATAGACATCTTACTAGTACAAAGATGGATAAGTTCATAACAAAACACAACAAATACAGATATCTTCGACTACACAAATATAGGTATCTTTGACCACACAAAATACAGGTCTCTTCGATCACAAAGTACAGGTCTCTGCGACCACGAACTCTAAGACCATAGTCCCTACTGACTAGTCTTCTGCCTTTCAATCAAGGGTTATTGATCATTCGATGTAATTAAGGGCTCGTGCCAAATCATGGCCTAAAATGTACAAGATCTCAGAATCCCTGAAATAAAATTCACCTTGCGATATCTTTTCTCTTGTATACTTTTGTGAATGCTTGTGATTGTCTATGAATGTTTCCATTATTCAGAACCCCAGAACAACAATACACAGAAAAATGCCTTGTAGCATTTTCTAGTTCTAACTTCTCTCATGGGTAGACATCATTTTAAAGATCCGGTATCAGATCTTACTCTAGACAGTTAAGTCCTTGAAGAGCAACCCGTTCTGATATTAATTGAAATTGAACCTTTTACTCACACTTGAGGCTCTTGCACTTTGCGAAAGCTTAGAGCGAAGATACTAGAACTATGGCTAAGTCCTAGAGGGGGTGATTAGGACCTTTCAAAATTTATGGCTTAATGAAAACTAATTAGTAATTAAACTGAATTAAAGCATTAACACTTAGGCTTCCAAGCCAAGTGGGTCCAATCACATAGACTACAAATGATATAACAATTAAGCAATTAGTCTAAATAGTGAAAATACATCTTGTATGTGAATCTACATATCATGTGCATAGCATACAGTCTATTCAAACATCTATATGATTCATCAGATTAAATAACAATGCATGAATAGAAATGTGCTCAAATATCAATCATAAACACAAGCATGTATAGTAGTTCAATTTTCCTACTCCACTCCTAGTTATCGTACTCAACCATTGAGTACACCATATTTCACTGAGGAAGTTTAAATTAGGTTCCTCGCAACCTACATGTTTTAACCAGTTCCACCAAACCCAAGAGTTTGAAGGTTCCTCCCAACCCTTTAGTCCTATACAAGAACCTATAATGGTTTCTAAGGCTCACCAATAACCTTGATTCTACACAAGAATCCACGTATTCTCCCACCGGAGTCTCCCATTAGAGACTTGATTTAGGCTCTACACAAGAGCCAAGGTTCTACAAAAGAACCTAACGTACACTACCCCCTTGGAGACTTTGATTCGACCTTGCACAAAGGCCTAGGTTTACACCTGAACCTATTGGGTTTAACGATTCAAACTCTATACTCAATTCCCCATGGGAAAAGAGTGGATGAATTCTACAAATTAATAACCTTACTTGTCGGATTTTAGCCATGTTAATGCACCGTTCTTGAGTCACTTCTTTTAGTTGTCCCGTACTTGAATCATCTTCTCATTGCTCCCCGATCAGTTACAGGGAATGGTTCAACTCCATGATCAAACATCTTGCATGCGATGATCTATTGAGGTGACCAAGGTGATAGGAGTTGGTGAAATCTCTACAACGTAAGGATAGGATTTGAGTCAGGGTTGAGGATCCACCTAGATTGATCTCCTAGAGGATTTAGACATGGTTTTACCTATTAAGATTGGTGTCTAAAATGTAGAGATCAAAGGGGAACAAGTTCATCTTCATTTGAGCTTTGAATTCTCCAACTTGTGATGAATAACAAGGAAGATGGCTTGATTAGGTTTGGATTTGAGCCTTTAATATTTTGGAATGATGGTGGCCTCTAATAATGCTTTAAAAAACCCCTTAAAATGCCCAAGAACTAAGTCCCATTTAAATAGCCTAAAAGTTTCAATGGCTATAAAACGGGCAAAAAACAGCTCTTTCGATAGGATTGAAGCACCCTTCGATCATATCGAAAGCCCCTTCAATGGGATCAACATCTCACTCGATGGCATCGAAGATCTGTCCAGAGAGTTTAGAAGGTTGCTGGACACTCTGTTCGATGGCATTGAGCATTTTTCGATGGGATCGAAATATGTCATTCGATGGGATCGGAGAAGTGTCTAAAATGTTCAGATAGTTGTTGGACATAATGTTCGATGTCATCGACCAGGTCTTCGATGGTATTGAATTCCTATCGAAGTGATCTTCGATGGGATCGAAAACCACTAAAAAATTGTTGTTTGGGTTGTTTTGTTTACAGCAGCTTCATACCTCTTATTAGCCTAACCTATCATGTTTTTGTGTTCTGAGGATAAAGAAAATAACCAATGGATTTTCTATATGGTCCAAGTCATTTAAAGGTTATGGGTTGTTTTAGTTATAAGGTAGGGTTACTAAGGTACCTCATTTATCTATTTCTTCTTCCTTGATGCTTCTTGTCCACTTAAATCTTCGGTCTTCAACTTGCCAAGGCTCAACCAATATTACAACACATGGACACACATGATTGACAAATAAGGTGCACTCATATGCCACAAATAAGTGCACTAACAAGATCACCTAAATCTGACATGTAATGAGGGAGTTATGACAATTTTCGTGGGATTGGTTACCCATAATGAATATCTACGGTTCACAGTCCTTGATGAAGTTTGGGCCCCACTTTTGGGCAACCAAATGGTGTCCAAATGATATGATTTTAAATCCATTTGAAATTTAATTAAATTATCTTTTCAACAGTTACAAAATCACCTAAATTGGGCATGTAACAAGGGAGTATGGCCGTTTTCATGGGATCAGTCACCGATAGTGAATATCTGTAGTCTACAATCTTTGATGAACTTTGGGTCACTTTTACGCAATCAAATGGTGTCCAAATGAGATGATTCCAAAGACATTTAAAGTTCATCAAATTATCTTTCGAACGAGTACAAAATCACCTAAATCGAACATGTAACAAGAGAGTTATGGCCGTTTTCATGGGATCCGTTACTCATAGTGAATATCTGCGATCAACATTAAAAATATTGACGATTCACTCTTATTATCAGTGGTGCACAGTGAATATCAGCGGTTCACTCTTAATATCAATAGTCCACAGTGAATAACAGCTGTCCCCTGTTAATATCAATAGTCCACCGTTAATATTGCGATCCACATTAAAATCGACAATCCACTTTTAATATCAGTGATTTATAGTAAATATTGGTGATTTATAGTAAACATTCTTCCACACCCTCCTCCATTTCACAAAATCTCACCATTCATACCCAATAATAATAAAATAAAATAAAATAATATAAAGGGAACCACAACACTCTCCTCTCTTTCACAAATTCTCACCATTCATACCCAATAAAAAGAATAAAAAAACAACTATAAAAGGAGTCAAGGGATGAAGAAGGAAGAAGGAAGGGAACCAAAAAACATCTTCCCTTTTTATACTCTCCTTCCCTCCTATGGAAAAAAAATAACGAAGAAAGAAGAAAACGGCCAAATGACCCTCGTGTGGCAAAGACCACATGTTTTGAACTTATCCACATCTTTTCTTAGGCCCATTGGGTTGTCTTGACACAAATACATCCCGTCCACATGTAAGGAGTTTTAATTTCATGTCATCGGCCCAAGTTTGAGGTTAAAATGCATCATAGATAGACTACACCGAAGAAAATTGTTCAGAATTAACGCATGTCGTTAGAGTAGTTGTAGGCAATAGAGAGTTTCAAACAGAAAACTGCAAAAAAACTCTTCTGTGGGTTTACGATTATTCGATTAAAATGAATGGATCAGATCGACCAAGGGGTGGGCTAAATCCCTATTTTTTGTGGAGCCCATGCCCTTTTTTTTAAAAAATAATTATCCTCCCTAGACAAGAGCCCTTCGTGCAAGGGGCAGATGTGGTAGAGGGCATTTTTGTCCACTAAATAGTGAAAACTGGTTTAAAAGCTAAAAACCCTTGAGTTGGAAAAGGATGAACTACTGGCAGCATCAAGTCATAGTCTGGGGCCATTGGCCCAAAACCCCCTATAACGGATGTGGAATCCTTCCAAAGCCTTTTGCATGTCCTCCCATAGACAGGAAGCTAGATGGGCCTACCTTAATGTTTTTGAAAAATCCACCCGGTCCATCCGTTTTTCCGATCATGTTTGGACATGGGCGTCGAAATGAGGCAGATCCAAAACTCAAGTGGGCTGCACATGGGAAAAAGTGTGTCGGGGAATTCCTACCGTTTAAACCTAACTGGGGTCCACCGTGATGTATATATGCCATCTATACCGTTCATAAGGATGCTTCTACTGGGATGAACTGAAAACTCAAAAATTGTAGCCTGATCCAAAACTTCTGTGGCCCCACAAATGTTTCAATGGTGAACATTCAATCCTCACTGTTTCCTGTCGTGTGGCCCACTTGAATTTTTAGATCTATATCATTTTTGGACCCTGTCCTAACATGATTTGAAAAAACGGATGGACGGGGGTGGATTTCTTAAGAAACGGTTAAGCTGTTGCCTGTGTAACACCTAATATGCGCCGTCCTGCGAAAGGCCTTCGCAGGCAATCCGCTTCCCTGCGACACCTGTTTTCCGCAGCGTGTAAAACACCCCGTGGAGCCACCATGTTGCATGTGTAAAAATCATTCCGTTCACCATCTTGTATATGTGAAATTCATTCCGTTCATCAGGTGAAGAAACTTATGTTCACCGTAATTAAAAAAAACAAAAAAAAAAAAAAAAACCATATCAGTCAGATAGAAACACCAGTGGGCCACATCCATTAGAATATGTGAAATTGTGCCTAAAACCTCGAAGTATCTCGCCTGCTAGCTCAGTTGGAAGACGCTTAGGCGTTTCAATAGCAGGTCTCAGGTTCGAGTGCTAAGGAGACACACTAACCCCACTGGGTGCATCCTGTGACTAACCTAGTGGGTGTGCTCCTGATTGACGGAATGGATGAAACAGAGAGCTTGGGGGCCCACAGAGCTTGGACGTTTTATGTTCTGCCTAAAACATGTGCTTTTGAAGATTTTAAGGGTACGTGTAAAAGCTGTTGTTATGCCGTTGGGCCGATTCAATTTCACTAAGACAGTTAGAAGGTTGTTTTTATCATGCTATTAAAGGCTTTCACACTAGCAATACGCTCTTATTTATATCCATGTATGATTCTTAGCCATTGAGGTTAATGCCCATTATAGAGAAGATGGTGTCGATTCATCCGTCTCCCGCACCATTGGGATTCTCAGTTGTTACGAGAGATTTTTCAGTGGAGGAAAAACAAGGTCATGTGACCACACTTGCTTATACAATACATGCGCACACACGTGTGTCAACATCTCTCAATTGGGTCCTTACTCATGGCTTAGTGGTAGACTTATTAAAGGCTTTCACACTAGCAATACGCTCTTATTTATATCCATGTATGATTCTTAGCCATTGAGGTTAATGCCCATTATAGAGAAGATGGTATCGATTCATCCGTCTCCCGCACCGTTGGGATTCTCAGTTGTGAGGAGAGATTTTTCAGTGGAGGAAAAACAAGGTCATGTGACCACACTTGCTTATACAATACATGTGCACACACGTGTGCCAACATCTCTCAATTGGGTCCTTACTCATGGCTTAGTGGTAGACTCACAAGAGTTTCAATGGCATGGGTTCGAATACCCATTGTGGTGTGCGTGCGTGTGAGGGTGTGTGCATAAAATAAAAAATCTCTTAATTAGCCATTATGTATGATACTTTTTCATATTTATATTCTCATCCACCAATATGACGTTTAATCTTTTGGTAAATTTACAATCACAATATATTGTCATATTGATATTCAGAGGATAATTTTCTTTCATTTCCGTAGTATCCATTTTCTTATATCTTATGCTATGGGGATCATTTTTCATCATTTGTGGCTATTAGGAAGTACTTCATTTATCTTATGGTATGAGGATATTTTTCTTTCATTCATGGTTTACGTGCACTTCTTTATTTTAATCAACCCATCATCATTCACTTTTCAACTCATAGCAAATACATAATTTCTAAAGTCTTCATTTATCACTGATTTTGTTAATAGGTCTGCTATCATCTTCTTAGATGGAATGAAGTTTACAATTATTTTATTCTTATATATATATATATATATATATATATATATATATATATATATATATATATATATATATGAAAAAAAATATTATACGATCTATGTGATTTCCTTTTGAACTTCTCACTCCATTTTTAATCATAGTTACGGCAACTTCATTGTCGTAGTAAATTTTAATTATACGGTCAAGGATTTCCTTTAATTTTTTGTTTGTTATATAACCTTTAATACAAATAGCCATAACAGTTGTTGTACTATAAGCGATATATTTTGCTTCCATAATGCATTTAGCTACACAATCCTCTTCTTACTACAATAAGATAGAACTCTACCTCCTAAGGTGATATGTATCTTGTGGTGAATTTTCTATCACTTATATCTATAGCAAAGTTTGTGTCAACATAACCTCTAACTAAAAAGCTGTCATTTTAATAACATAATTTATAAAATTTAGTTCTTTAAATATATTAGGCAATCTCTTAGCTAAGAGATTAGCCAAGCATAGCTAACGTAAATAAATGAAATTAAAACACGAAAAACTAAAACTAAGAAGGAAGAAAAGAAGAATTAGAAGAACTAGAAGAAACTCCTCGCTCTCTCTCCACGTCCTCTTGCTTAATTAACCCTAGTTCGCACTTAGAACGTCTTAAATAACAAGTTCCATCAACTTAGCACCGACTTTAGAAACAAATCGTACACTTTTACACCGTGCGTGCTATTGATTGGTACTTCGATGCATCGAAGGTATCAATCAAAGATCTTCGATCAATCGAAACTTCATCTTTGAAGTGTCTAACAACATCCAACAAGAAACCCATAAATTCGTGTTTTTCTCGATGGATCAAATCGACAGATCTATCGATCGATCGAACATGTTAAAATTTATCGAGCAACCAACTTTAGAATTCTGAAAAATCCTCGATCGATCGATAGATCATCGACACTAATCGAAGGTCTCTCGATCGGATCGAACATCCCACCGATCAATAGAAAAATTCTAATTCTTCACTTGTATTATTAGTTCTTGATCGTTGATTTTCTCCAATATTGTAAAGCTTGCTTCTCTTTTATCTTCATAACTTGATTTTTTAACTTCACTTCTTCAAACTTCAATTTTTCAATCTCCATCTCCTTTGGGCTTTAAATCTCCATTATAGCTTAGTTTCCCTCAGACTTCTATCTTTTGCACATTGAAAAATCACCTAATTAAGCCAAATTACAATTCAAATGTAAAGGGAAATGATGCAAAATTAGAGATAAATATGCAATATTTAGCACTCAACACACACCCCAACCAGCAATATTTTGCTAGTCCCAAGCAAAACATATAAAAGTAATTCGAAATTCCAAGATCAAAATTTAGTTAGAATAGCAAATTCTGTATACCCATGTAATCTTTAAGCAACCCAAATAACTGAATTTCAAAACATAAAGTTTTATGGATAATATAAGTCTAGCACTCACAAAAGATAACCCAGTTCATGAGTTCATATCATTAACCATCTGTTAGAACTTAGAAAAATCAACTGCTCGTCAGCAGTCCTTTTTTCCTGTGTTTCTTTATTCTGGGGGGAAATTCTAAGTATAGAGACATTCATAGACAATCATAAGCAATCACAAAGTGTACACAAGAGAGAGATATTGCAAGGCGAATTTTATTCCAGAGATTCTGAGATCTTTTATATTCTAGGCTATAATACTGGTCACAAGCCTTTAATTACATCAATGGTTGATCACCCTTGATTGGAAGGCAAAAGACTAATCCGTCGGGGATTATGGTCTTGAGTTCATGGTTGTGTAGACCTTTATTTTCTTGTTATGGACTGAGCCACATTTCTTAGACACACCGGATGTCTATGTCCCATTTTCTTTCGGATTGTCCGGGTTGAGAGACTGTCAGGATTCGAGTGGTACAACTCTGGACCTGTGCCTGTTACTGTGAACAGGTGACCGCTGGAATACACGATCCTCGAATGTTGGTCGGCATAACCCAAGGCCCGCGCCCGTATTTTTATGACGGGTGACCTTAGGAGAGCACTCCGCAACGTTCCCGAACGAGGTTTTTTTAATCGAGTGGTGCAACTCTGGGCCTGCGCCTGTTACTGTGAACAGGTGACCGCTGGAATACATAAACATCGAAATGTTGGTCGGCATAACCTAAAGCCCGCGCCTACTATTGTGAACAGGTGACCTTAGGAAAGCAATCCGCAACTGCCTCATCAGCTCAACCGACGGACCCGTTGTCGATGGGTAGGGCATCGACTGTCTTTCTCATAATGGCAATCCATAGCAGGATGTTTCAAGCTTAGTTTGAACTCTTTGTTTGTGGTTTCTCGTCGTAACCATAACCCCTTAGGTTTAGCCTCAGACCTTTATCCGGGATGAAAAAAGCTTTGTACAGTAAAGTAAATGCGTTTCTTCTAGAGTCGGGGTGACTCATCTTCGAGAACATTATTTCTTCTGAGTATTTTCAATGATCTGTTTGGGATCAAATAGGCTTTATCGAGCCAAGATCTTTTGAGGATTCAAAATTCAATAGGCTAGATCGATTGTCTCCGATGCCTGCAAACGGTTAAGTATAGGGTCCGATGGGTACCCACATATGCCAATTTCTTATGAATAATGGGAATCGGTGCCCCGTAAATGTTTAACTCGGCTGTTAGATAGCCTGAGTACTTTAGCCTTGTCTCAGCGTCTTTGAGATCACGGTTGATTTCATTTGGCAGTAGTCAATTTTCGGGCCAACAGGGCACTTCCCAGGGCTGAAAATGACTAAGTAGTGGACCTGTCTGCGGTCTAATCAGGGTATTTGGTGAATATTATTGATAATCGTCTTTGAACAAGGGTGGATTACGTCCACGAGGATCGCAGTGCGATCGCGTTTCGATTTGCTTAGCAGAAGTCGATTTTCGAGCCAACAGGGCACTTCCCAAGGCTGGAAATGACTAAGTAGCGGGCTTGCCGACCACTTGATTAGGGTATTCGAGGGTCCTGAGATCGGATAACCTCGTCGCAATGCATGATTATGGTATGTCATGTCATGTAGAAGAAAAGCTTCCCTCTCGGGCTTGGTTCAATTCCGCCCGATTCTTCTCGGTTTCGGCCGTTTTCGGCTCTTTCGGAGGGATTTTCGGAGCTGCCAAATTGGCTAAGTGTTGGTTATTTTGGACCAAAATATTGATTTGGGCCACTTATCATTGACCGTTGGAGAATCTGATCCGGTGGATGGATAGATCTCATCGAGATGCATCTAAGAGAGACGATTTCATCAAAATCCGATCCCGGACGAAGGCGGGCCGCACGATCGAAAGCCCACCCCTCCAACCAGTGTCCAGGCGCATGGAGGGGGGGTTATGCAAGCGCATGTGGTGCTAGTGCAGGTGCATGTGGTGCTGTACATGCTGTCAGGCGCATGTGGTGGGGATTTGGGCGCATGTCCCATCTCCCGGGTGCATGTGCCCTTTGTTTTCATGAAAAAGAGAGAGATGGGAAGCAATCCCAGCGCATGTGGTGATGCACATGCGCCTGGCCCCAAAGAGTGGGCGCATGTCCCTCTAAGACTTAATGAATTTTCAGGTTTTCTGGTGGGGAAAAGCCGGCGCATGTGCTGGGAAAGCCGGCGCATGTGGGGGAAAAGCCGACGCATGTTCCCAGCACTTAGAAAAATTCAGGATTTCTCTCTGAATTTGGGATTCCGGCGAGGAAATTCCTTTCCGGGGAGGGATTTCGGAGAGGGAATTCACTCCGGCCAAGGCATCTGGCAAGGGGAAACAAAGCGGGCGCATGAGATGCTTACATCGCTCTGAGGTCAGCAGGGGATGATCTCATGCTGATGAAATGAAGTGACTCCGCTATTTATAGGGGGTAATCGGGTTCGGGTCTGGCCCGGTGGGTATTTCCGGGAACATGTGGCAGAAAACAGGTCAAGTGCATGCGGCAGAAAGAAGCCAGGCGCATGTGGTGGATCCGAGCGTATGTCCTTTTCCGGCGCATTTCCCGGCGCTTTCCGGAAAAGTATTCAATTCACTCCCTTTCATTAATAGGGTGTAGGCGCATGTGGTGGGAGGCCAGGCGCATGTCCTTTGCCCGCGCTTTCCCACTACTTAGCCAGATTTTCAAGATTTCAGCACTTAGAAAATTTTAGGATTTCAGCTTCGACGGGAGACCTCCAAAGGACAGCTACCTTTTCTAGACATGCACTCACTGTCGCCAAGCCACTTCTAGGCTAGGATTGACCTCCTGAATAATCGGGGTGGGGTGTGAAAGTCCAGATGTTGCCAATTTTGGCACTTCCTTCCTAATTTGGAGCCTCCGGGTCGACTTGTCATATAGGAACGTTGTTCCGGGGAGCACGCGCATGAAAATACGTACCATAATGACTTCAAACTTGCTATTTAAGGGTTTTGGGGCACTTCGGATCATTTGACAGTGAAGCGCATGTCCAGTTCCACTCTAAAATGGTAGCTGTAGGCTTACGGACCCTTTTTTGTCAGCTCCGGACCGAGATGAAATGCATTTCGAGGTGCACAGGTAAATATACGCACCGGATGACTTCAAAACTCACAGGTTAAGGGTTTTAGGATATTTTAGATCATTTGGCGGTGAAGCGCATGTCCAGTGCCGCTCTGAAATGGTAGTTGTAGGCTTACAGACCCTTTTTAGTCAGTTTCGAGCAGAGACGAAACGCATTTCGAGGTGCGCAGGTAAATATATGCACCGGATGACTTTGAAACTTGCAGGTTAGGGGTTTTAGGATGTTTCGGATCATTTGGCGGTGAAGCGTATGTCCAGTTATGTTCTGAAATGCTGTTTATGGATTTTAGTCGCTACCAAGTGATTAAGGTTGTGCTGCCGTTTTCAGGACTTTTCCGGCCTCAAAACTAATCCAAATCATTATCAATAAACCATGGGATGTTGTTTTACAATGAGTGCAAATTCGAGCCCCAACGCCATCCAATGGACATTTCCAAACATTGAGTACCATGGTGTTCAGTAAAATCTAAACTTAACATGAACAAGGATTCAACTCTCTACTACAATGTTAACTCTAACAATCACCAAGAGAGATTAAATCAACCTCATTCACTTTTTTTTTTTTTTACATCGATAGCTTTCACAATATTTAATCTTATTTCTTTTTGCCAAATTCTTCTATTCAATTCTTGTCCAAATATCAACCATTCTTCTTTTTCATTGACAATTTTCTTTCAATTTTTTCTCATTTTTCATAACAATAGGTAGCCCTTTTTGATGTAACAATTAATTTTTTTCATGAAAACTAATGAATAAGATGATCAAGGTTCAATAAGCTTGGTTCCTTACACTCTAAGTAATCATCAAGTTAACATATATAGTATCAAACTTAGACCCTAGTAATGTAAGTCAGATTGTGAAACGTGAAATTCATTGTTCAATCAATGTTTATAAAATTCCAATAGGAAATTAACAATAAGAACTCATTTTTCAATTTCTTCAAATATACTAGTATCTAGACTTCAAAAATTTAGCATAACTAAGTGCCTTATCATTCTACTATTTAAATTACTTTCAATCACATGAATATACAGAAATCAACTTTCTATTTTTTTTTTCAAATATTAGCCCAAAACATCAAAAGAATTAGTAATTGAATTTTTTTTTCTTCCTTTCCATAAGAAACCCCACCCCTAACCTAAATTATACATTATCCTCATTGTAAAAATATCATGCAATAAAAAGATCATGAGAACAATTGAAATGTAAAGAGTAAAGGGAACGGATTACCTGAGATGATGACTGATCATAAATGTTTGATTTCTCTAAGTTGGCAAAAAGAGAAAAAAATAAAACAAATATACCAAAAAATAAACTATCTACCCTACTAATAAAGCTAATATATGAAAGCATGAAAAATGGATCTCCATCAGACTAGAAGATAAATCCTGGTAAACAAGATCTTCCAGAGGTATGGACTCTTCCTCTTGAAACAAACTTCTTAAAAATAGCTTTAATCTTTGTCCATTAACTTTAAACACATTGTCATTCGAGGGATTCTCAATCTTAAAGCTCCGTATAGATAAATGGTTTTAACAATGAAGGTGTTGGTCCATCAAGATCTCAGTTTTTTCAAAAATAAATGTAATCTAAAATTGAACAAGAGAACTTTCTGATATGGCTCAAATGACTTCCTAAAGATATTCTTGTTTTGAAACACCTTCATCTGTTCCTTGTAAATCCTAGAATTATCATAAGCTTCATTTCGGAGTTCTTCCAACTCATTATCATTAAGTTGAAGTTTGAGAAGCGAGTTAGCCTTGTTAAAGTTGAAATGGAATTAATTTCTTGATAGCCCAATAAGCTCTATGTTCTAACTCCACAGGTAAATGGTAAGATTTCTCATAGACAAGTCAATAAGGAGACATTCTAATAAGGGCTTTAAATATAGTACGGTAAGCCCACAATGTATCGATTAGTCTAAGAGACCAATACTTACGATCTAAATTTATTGTTTTCTCGAACATGTATTTAATTTTCCTATTTGAAATTTCGGTTTGACCAATAGTTTGTAGATGATAGGGTATACTAACTTTGTGTGTAATACCTTATTTTTTCATTAAATTCTTGAAAGGCATATTACAAAAGTGAGAGCCTACATCACTGATAATGACTCTTGGAAATTCCAAATCTAGACAAGATGTTCTCTTTCAAAAATTGTAGAACAATTTTGTGATCATTGGTTTTACAAGGAATCACCTCTAACCACTTAGAAACATAATCCACAGCTAGTAATATATAAAAAAATTCAGAAGATGAGGGGAATAGTCCCATGAAATTGATCCCCAATAATAAAAAAAACTTCAATAATCAAAATTAGATTTAGTGGCATCATATTTCGATGAGTTATTCCAACCAACTTTTGATAATTCTCACAAGCTTTACAAAATTCATGGGTATCCTTAAACATTGATGGCCAGTAAAAACCATATTGTAAAGTTTTCACAGTGGTTTTCTTTACAGAAAAATGTCCATCACATGCTTAAGAATGATAAAAGGGGATGACACTAAATTGTTCATGGTCAGGGACACATCTCCTAATGATTTGATCTCGACAATATTTAAACAAATACGGATCATCCCAAAAAAGTTATGTACCCCAATGAAAATTTTCTTCTTATCTTGTAGAGTCCAATGGATGAGATTTTACCTATCACAAGATAATTAGCAATATCAGTAAACCAATGTGATTTGAAGACTATAAATAATTGTTCGTCAGGGAATGTGTCTTTAGTAGGTGTTGTCTCCATGAAATCGAAAAGTAAAAGGCAAGACAAGTGATCAGCTACTACGCTCTCTACTCCCTTTTTATTATGAATCTCAATATCAAACTCTTGGAGTAGAAGGATCTATCTCAACAAATGGGGCTTAACATCTTTCTTAGAAAGAAAATACTTAAGAGCAACATGATTAATGGAAATTAAAATTTTGGATCCGATCAAGTAGGACCCAAACTTGTCAAGTGCAAAGACTATGGCAAGGAGTTCATTTTCTGTAGTGGAGTAGTTAACTTGAGCACTGTTTAGAGTTCTACTCATATAGTAAATAACATAGGGCTTTGTGTCTTTTCTTTGTCCTAATATCGCCCCAACAACATAGTCACTAGCATCACACATGATTTCAAAAGGAACACTCCAATCGGGTGGTTGCATGATTGGTACGGTTGTTAACATGCCCTTAATATTTGTGAAGGCTTCTTGATAGTCATTGCCCCACACGAATGGGATGTCCTTGTGAAGAAGATTACATAATGGATGTGAGATGTGGCTAAAGTCCTTTACGAATCTTTTATAAAATTCAACGTGGCCTAGAAAAGATAGGATTTCACGTATGCTTTTGAGGGCCATTAAATTTGAAATCGAGTCAATTTTCACCTTGGCCACTTCAATTCCTTTAAACGAGATGACATGTCCTAGAGCAATTTCTTTTTGAACCATAAAGTGGCACTTCTCTCAATTTAAGACAAGGTTCCTTTCTTCGCACCTTATCAAGACCAACTGTAAATGATCTAAACAATCATCAAACGTACAATGAAAAAACAAAATTTATCCATGAAAGCTTCGAAAAATTATGAGCATGCATCTTTGGAAAGTCGCAGGAGCATTATAAAGGTCAAACGACATCCTTTTGTATGTAAAGATATCGAAGGGACACATGGAAGTGGTTTTCTCCTTATCTTCTAAAGCGGTCCCAATTTGGTTGTACCCAGAATAACCATCTACGAAACAATAGGAGTGACCCGCTAACTTTTCTAAAATTTGATCAACAAACGACAAAGGAAAGTGGTCCTTCCTAGTCACAGTGTTCTGTTTCCTATAGTCATTGCACATGTTCCAACCCATAGTGACTCAAGTTGGAATTAACTCATTGTTGGCATTCATAAATATAGTAATTTCATATTTCTTAGAAACCACTTGAGTTGGACTGGCTTATTGGCTATCAGATATAAGGTAGATGATACTTACATCCAATGGCTTTAGGACCTCGGCTTTAATTAACCAAATCCTTCATGTTTGGATTAAACAGCATTGTGGTTGTCTAGATGTTTTAGCATTTTCTTCGAGGTGGATTCTGTGAGTACAAATTAAGGGGTCAATTCCCTTGTTATCTACAATTAATCATCCTATGGCACTCTTGTGTTCTCTAAGAGTAGAAATTAATTTACTCTCTTAGTCTTTTTTAAAGTGGGAAGAAATCACCACCAGAAAAGTATCATCTTAGCCAAAATATTCATATTTCAGCTCAGACCGCAATGGTTTTAGGTCAAGCTTCGATGCTTAAACACTAGATGACAATGGTTTAGACTCGGTGGAGGAAAGACTCTCAAAGCAAGGCCTCCACCGATTAGTTTCAAGCACTAAGGTGAAATCAAGTAAAGCATTCACCACATTTAAAATCATGTCATTGTCAGAATCAATGAAGTAAGCTAAGAATACTTCTAAGGGATCGGACAGTGAGGCTAAAAAGAATTCATCATCCATGATGAAATCAATTATGTCTATCTCATTGACCTCATCATTATCTCCTTGTTGTTTGCACATATTAAAAACATTTAGCTCAAGCGTCTTATTATCGAATAAAAGTTTCATGACTCCATTCTTGTAACTGATCATGACATTAGAGGTTTCCACGAATGGATGTCCAAGGATGACCGAAATTTGTGTGCTCGCAATAAAGTCTACTAGGAAGTAGAATTTGTCGACTTAGGCTAGTACATCTTCAACCGCCCCTCTCGATATTCTCACAGATCGATCAACTAATTATAATGTAGTCTTAGTGGGTTTTAATTCACCAAGTCCTAACTGCTCGTATGTCGAGTATGGTATGAGATTAACACCTTGTTCAATCTGAAATTTCCCTATAATGCAAGATATTGTAAGGCTATCTGCTTTTGTAAATTAAGCTTTTTCTTCATTGTACAAAGCTCCTTAAGAAATTTTGCATATGACAGTATTTGTTTTATGGCATCCAACAAGGGCATGTTGATCTTCAACTATTGGAAAACCTCATAGACATCCTGTTTGTTAACATATTGTTTCGATGATAAAAGTCGCTAAGGGAATGGGGCTACCACTTTGTGATTAAGCTCCAGTTCTTTTTTTTGTTGAACATCACTAAACTTGTCATCACTCTCAAAATTTTCAGATTCCTCAGGTCTTTCAACCTTCTTCGGAATATCTTTCTCAATAATTCTATCACTTCTGAGGTTAAGTAATAACATATTTAACATGTTTAACATGAGGGTTGGAACAACTTAACTCAGCCATCTCAAATTGTCCCTTGGGATTCGGTTGCGTTTGAACTAGAAAAGTCCCTTTTCTCGAACATTAAGTCATGACTCAATTCTCACAACTGAGGTTTTGAGCTCTTATATGTTTGCATAATATTTTGATTAATTTGTGTTTGTCCCTATATGAATGCTTGCAAAATGTCCTCTGGGGTCTTCTTCGGTGGGGGCACATAAGGCATACTGTAGATGGCCCTTGAGGTTTATTGCCCGCATTTATAGTAGATCCATTTCTCCAAACTGAAATTGGGATGGTTCCACCAATTAAGATTATACGTGTTCAATATTGGGACACTGAAGGGTCGTTGATAAGTGTTCATAGCATTAACGATTTCTGACAGGAGGGGATTGTAGGATAATCCTTAATTAAGTGTGCATTACTCTCACATATGTCATAAGCACTTTCAACGACTTCACTGGGTTTAACCATTTCCACCTTCCTTAATTCTATGGTCTCGACTTTACATGTGAGACCCGCTATCTTTGATTTAACGCCATCGTCCTATTTAGGGATCTACATTCCTCCTTTTTTCTTGGGCACGGGCTTAGCATTATTTAATTTGTTGGATGTATCCCATCATTGGGCATTCTCAACTAGATGATCAAAATAATCCCAAGTCTCATCGGGGTCTTTGTTCATAAAGTCGTCGTTGCACATCATATCTCTACAATTATCTCATGTTTGAGCTCAAACTATCATAGAAGAAAAACTAATTACTCGTCATGTTTCGTAGACATGATGTAGGCAGGCAAGCAAGAGTTTCTTAAAATGTTCCCAATACTAAAAAAATATTTCATTCTCCTTTTGGGAGAAGTTCATGATATTCCATCTTAAAATGTTGGTCTTGTGAGCCGAAAAAACTTTTTCAGAAATTCCTGGGTTATCTCAGCCCATGTCCCGATGCTTCTCGGCCTTAAGGAGTGAAGCCATGACTTAACTCTCTCCTTAAAAGAGAAAGGAAACAATTTTAATCTAATCATGTCTTCAGAGACGTTGTTGTAATGCAAAGTTACAACAATTTCATCAAACTCTTTAAGGTGCAAATACATACTTTCATAATCAAGTCCATGGAATTTAGGAATAATTGAATAACATCGAGTTTAAACTTGATGTTGCCCGTGTTTATAGGAAAAACCATAAAAGAGAGAGTGGTTGTTCTTGTAGGTTGTAAATAATCATATAATGTCCTAACTGATTATTCACTCACCTCAAGTGCAAGGTTGCGATGTAGTAATAATTTCGATGAGATAGAGGTTGATCCACAAGGAAAATGATAAACTCAATTCAAACTTATTCTAATAACTTGAAATTAGAAATTTTAGGAAATTCAGAGTTTAAGAACTAAAATTAAACAGTAAACTAAGTAGAGAAAATTTGAGAATTAAGAAAAACTAAAGCATCAAGGATCCACTTGTAGTAGTTCAATACCAATCCATTCATCCAAGCATAAACACAATTAGAATGAAAGTCATATCTCTCATCTAATTGAAAGATATATCATTCAAGTCCCACTTAAATCTGAAAAATCAAATTTCTAGTTCTAATGAAGTGCATATAAAACTTGAACTTATAGCCTTCAAAGTAACAATCATACCAAGAGATCATGGCATGCTCCAGGGTTACTACAATTCAAATCTAAACAAACCAATCATAGCAATCTCGGAGAATTGCAAGGAAGTCATGCCCAGAGTACACAAACTCTCATAATTCATCTAAAAATTCAAACTTTATTCAAACTAGAAATTCAAAATCCATAATTAAGGAGTACTTGAATAAACGAATTAAGCATTGAAAGTAACTACAAACTTCACCTCTTAGCTCTAACTAAGAGGTTAACTAGAAGAAAGCATATTAAAGTAGAACTAGAACTAATAAAAGAAAGGAAAACTAGTTTTAGGAGGTTAGGAAGCCTCCTAGGTCTTGAGCTCTTTGCTCCCCACATTCTTCGATTCCTTAGGGAGTGGAGGTGTCCTTTTATAGCTTAGATCTACCACCGAGTAAGAAAGTTTGAGAAAACGCGGAGTCCTTCTGCACTTTGGACTCTCAGATCCGGAATTAAAAACTGAAAATCAGAGTTTCTGGAACACAGAGGACCGGTCTGAAGCTCAAAAACAGTCCAGCAAGGTCTGATTTTCTAGACTCCTAAAGACCGGTCTGAGGATAAGTCTTTGAGACTTTTTTTAATTTATATTTTCTTCTTTTTCTCTTATCTTTCTTTCTTGCTTCTTTCCTCCACCTCCTTGCTCTTTCTCCTTTATTCTTCAACATGTATTAAAGTGGTCTTTAAGAATCAAATCAGTGAAGTCTCTCTCTCATTTCTACAATCACAAAAGCATGCATTCGATGAGTCTTTAAACATAGAATCCATGCATAATGAGTGAAGAAGGTTAAAATATGTCTAATTCAGGGCTCAACATTGGTGAAGCATTATGAACATCATTCTCATCAAAATTTTATTCATTTTCAACCATGTTTCCAGTTGATTCACAAGCACTCTGATATTTTCTAATAGGGCAGTGAATGGAGAGTCCTTCAGCCAGTCCTCCTTCACTTAGAAGACAAAGTGTGTGATCACATACTCACTTGGGCATGAACACACAACAAACCCTAAGGGGGTGTTTGGCGCGTTGTATTAGATGGGATTAGTTGGGATGGAATTGCATTTGGTTCTATGCAAATTCCATATGATGTTTGGGGAGGATGGGAGGCTTGGGATTAGGTGGGATGGAATTGCACTTGATCCCATGTGGGATTTCCGTGGGATTTCAAAATGCCACACACATGGGCCCCACATTGATGCATGTGTTTTATCCATGGCATCCATCCATATAAATCCTTTATAGATGACATTATGGTTATATACATGTACAAGTGACAAACATCCATTGTGAATTTGGTCTGTTGATGGCAATTCCATGGTCCACCAAATGGGATTTTGCTTAATCCAATGGTTTTCCCATGGTAAGTATTTGATCCCAAACATGGGATTGGGTATGAAAATACCATGGGATTACCAAACATGTAATCATTGTGCAATAAATGATGTTAATCTCACTTAATACCATTCCATCCCTTCTAATACCATTCACCAAACACGCCCTAAGGAATTAACAACCTAACCCTAGAAAGTGAAAACAAAAACTACGATCTACTAAAGTAATTAAAAAGGGAGATGGAAGGATGTTACTTGGAGAACTATGATTAAAAAACCTATAAAACAAAAAAACAAAAACTGATGTTAGTAATGTGAAAACGTAGGAAAATCTTAACATAAAAATGCATTGAAAACTTATCCTAGAAAAATTGAAAATCAAACCCTAAACCTAAAGTGTTCAAAACAATTCAGTCCTCGACAACGGTGCCAAAAAATTGTTGTGCAGCCCCAAGTGTAGGGTTACGAAGCAATATATACTCGGTGAGACCTAAGTCGATCCACGGGGACTTAATTAGCTAAGAACACTTCTAAAATTAGATTAAATCTAAAATTTAGGTTTTCAATTATTACAAGTAGATTAAAATAATAATAAACACAACAACGGATTTAGGGATCTCTAATTAATCAATCTATAATGCTAATTCGTCAATTCAATCCTTACAACTCAATTCAAACTAAATAGTGATTCATCCCAATAAAAAAATCAAGCAGTTTAATCAATTTAAAACATCTAAAAAAGATATATGAATCTTAATTGATCAATCTCTCATGAAGAACTACGTATTTAATCGCAGGGAATTTCAGGCATCTATTGTACCTGAAGTTAATAATAAATCAAGAGATTTTACAAATCAAAACTTTCACCAAACTAAGAATTCATCATTAAAAACTATAATCCTTAAATTAAAATGAATAAAATATTAAAAAAATTAATCAAAAGGTTCACCCCTTAACTTTAACTAAGAGATTAGCCAAGCATAACTAACTTAAACCAAGGACAAAGCATGAAAAACTAGAACTAAGAAGGGAAAAAAAAAGAACTAGAAGAAACTCCCTTACTCTCTCTCCATGTCCTCCTTACTTAATTAACCCTAATTCACACTTAGAATGTCTTAGATAACAAGTTCCACCGACTTAGCACCGACTTTATAAACAGTTCGAGCACTTTCGCGCATGTTGTTGATTGATACTTCGATACATTGAAGGTATCAATCGATCGATCGAAACTGCATCTTCGATTGATCGAAAGTGTCCAAAAACGTCCAACAAGTAAATCCATAAATTCGTGTTTTTGTTGATTGATCAAACATGTCAAAAATTGTTTAGTAACCAACTTCAGATTTCTGAAAAATCCTCAACCGATCGATAGATCGATTGACACCAATCGAAGGTCTCTCAATCTGATCAAACATCCCACTCATCAATTGAAAATTTCTAATTGTTCACTTGTATTGCCAACTCTTGATTGACGATCTTCTCCATTGTAAACCTTACTTCTCTTTTAATCTTCATAACTTGATTCTTCAACTTAACTTCTTCAACTTCAATTGCTCAATCTTCATCTCCTTTGGTCTTTAAATCTCCATTATAACTTAGTTTCTCTAAGACTTCCATCATTCTCCTGTGCATTGAAAAATCGCCTAATTAAGCCAAATTTTCATTCAAATGCAAGGGAAATGGATGCAAAATTGGGGATAAATATGTAAATACTCAACAATGGATGACATGGATGAAATGCATACATCATGGTGGGTCCCACGAGTGAGGCCTCCTCACAGTGTCACCAAATAAATGACGCTAGATGCTTACAACGCTCTAAGCGTCTAGTGTCTGACACTAGTGTGCTTTTTGTATTTTTTTGTATATTTTTTCTCTTTTTTATTTTTCAACAAATGTGTGGTCCATGTGGGAGATCCATTCTATCCATTAGGTTAGCCAACTCACGGTGGGCCACAAAAGCTTTGGATTAAGCTAAAATTTGTATATTTTTCCATCATCCAGATCTGTGTGAACTTATGAACATTTTAGATGGAAAATACACATCACAGTGGACCACACATGGTGATCCATGCTGTGACAACGTGCGGTGCACGCTGTCTCACAGCGTGGCCCACTTATGGGCCCCACAACAGTCTATAAAATAAGAAAAGAAAGGGAAAAAGAAAAGGGAAGGAAAGCAATAGGATTTCGATCATCGGGGTGGCCTTCAACCACCATACACATTCAACCACATCAAGGTGGGTCCCATCCTTTTGGGCCCACAAAAATGAAATAAGACAAGGGGAAAAAGTTGGGGAAACGTTACCCCTTGCACTCACGACGGCCGATGGATGGTCGGATTGGGCTGGATCATCGATCGGACGACTCGAATCATCCTAACTCTTCCTAACTCTCTCTAACTCTCTCTCAAGTGCTCTCTTAATTTCTCTCTCAAACTCTCTCTCTCTCACTAATCTCTTTCTTTCTTTTCACTAATCTTTCTTTCTTTTCCTCTCTCTAATCTTCCTTAATCTTTCTCCAATCTCTTTTCTCTCTCATTTCTTTCTCTTCTCTCTCTCACTCTCTTACAATTGTGAGAGTAAATGAGGGTTTTGGGGGCTTGAGGGGATTTGTAGAGAAAATAGGATAGGGAGGGTATTAGAAAGAGAGAGAGGGGTAGAAATTGGAGAAAAATGAGGAAGGAATGATGGTTTCTAGTTAGGGATGGGGTATGTCTTAACTTTAGGGGCTTTCTTACATGGGGAATTAATGGGAGAAAGGTAAGGGTAGTTTAGGGATTTGTAGGGGGTAAGGGGTACTTTAGTAAGGGTAATAAGGTCTTTTGCATGATAGGTGACGGATTGATGGAGAAAAGGTAGTGGGGTAGGTGGGTGGTTGATTAATGGATTGATTGATAAGACTTCCTCGGAATTTGTACAAGTGGGGCCCGCATCATGCTGCATTGCATGGCCCACTTCGAAATGCGCAAATGATTGTAACTTCCACACCGGGTATCGCAATGGAGCGTGACATGCGGCGTTGGAATCACAACACCTACACGGTTGCCAAGGTATAGGTCTCGGGTCATTGCGGTATAACAATAGCGTGCTCGGTCGGTGCTCGCCAATCCAATCTATTTCAAGTACGACGTCACTAGAAATAAAGCATACGGAAGGTTAATCAGGGTATAGGTCTTACAAAGGAGTTAGGATTTTATGGTGCATCTAGTATGATACTTATCTACCCTATAAACTTCTTTATAACTGACTGCATGGAAAGTCCATCGATCTGCCTTATCCATACGCGTACTCATGATCTAATCCTTCTATTGTCATGGTTATTCACTAAAGATTTACATCATATGCTAATCTAATAGTAGACCATCAGATCTAGACTATCAAATTATCATCAAGTGTTATCAAAGCAATTTTAGTTAATAAAATAAAATTTTAAAAGATGAAAATCTTTAAAAAATTAATAAAAAAAATCTCAAGTGTCAAGCCCAGGGAAAAAATCACTTGATGAGTCACCGATCTAATCAAATCGAGCTATATAAAAGTCCCTAGGTAAAAGTTAGTGAATCCCTTATTGGCTTGTGCAGGAATCAATGACTCATGATGGTATTACCCAACCATGGCCACTTTTAATGAAGATATGGTAGCCTTTTAGGAAGAGCAAAAGTGAACCAGTCAAAGATCATGACCCTTACACATCTTCATGACTACGAGTTAATTATCTTTCATGCAACTTCAAGTCTTAATCATCATAATCATCTAGTTTAGTCTAATGGGCCCCTAGACCAATGGCTTAATCTGGATCCAATCAATGTAAGTGTCCAAAAGTCCTACACTAGATCTTGTATCCATGGGACACTTATGTTCCTATGTGGATTAAGGATGAGGGCACATCGACACTAAGTCGGCTCCGTGATGATTGAGAATGTCATCCTGACCCAAGTAAGTTCCCTTACATAAGATGATATTGTGCGTTTTCATCATAGAGTGTTCATAGGTGTATCCTATGCACCTGTAATGGTCATGGTCCAAACAGGGCACTAAGATCCATGGTCTACAACTCTCCCTAGTCAATAACCATTGTGTCCAATCTCATGTTCTCAAGGACTAGTAAAGGACTTATTCTCTCACCAACCCATATACATTTAAGTTTAAGGTGACACTAGACACTAAGGTGTATTAAAATGTCCACATGGGACCCACGATCATCAAGATCTACGGCCAAGATCAGCCTTGTTCCATCCACATGGTTAATGAATTAGGGATCATATTAGTTTTTTCATGGAACATACTCAAATAATCTACCACTTGCTCTAAAACCAATTTGTGATCAAATCCATCAATCACACATGTTAAATAAGGACTTATTAACAAAGAGGATTAAGGAGTCACATTGATCCTCTTAAGGTCCATAGTCTCTCTATAAGTAACTCCCATAGTTAAATATATACAGCTATGTGTACCATTCATCATTATATTTCAAACTTGCCTTTTTAATCTTCTGACCAAGACCCGTTCACTAGACAACATGGGTTACAAGAACCTCATGATCCACAAGAGAGTAATTTTATGCTTTTAAACGGACTAGGATTGTTATAAAACTAACCAACATGTTACATTGTTAACTAATGGTTCCTACCATGCGAGTCACATAAGCATGCTAGAGTCTCATCACATCATCACAAGAAGCACCTCCTCCACGTACACCAGTGGAACTTGAGGTTGTTTTAACACAAACATCCTCTATTATAGCCTAGGTTCATTACTATATGTGTTTTTCCTCTCACTAACTAAGCCATCAAGTCATCACTCATCTCATGCGTGCACTAGTGTATCTTGGAAACATATGTGAGTTTATTAGACATGCCTTTTGGCATTTGTCCTAAGTGACACTTCAAGGTTGAAGCTATGATCTGAGTAACGCATTAGATCCAACCATCCATGGTAGGAAAAGAAACCACACCAACAATGAACCATTATCACATTATGTGATCAACATCTCCATTAGGTGCACATGATTAATGCGAGATAATACATGCCAAACATTCATTCATGTTTGCAACTGTGGGATTTCATCATACTTGTGATTCATTGTATATCATCAAGTAATACAACCAGAGCCATCACTCTCATCACCATAATCCAGTAGAATGTTCCCATTGATACACACTAGATAGCATGTTGGAGGTAACACTTATCCTTTTAATAAGGATCAACATATGTGATTGGTCAGGAGTTTAACATACTGTGCAACATTCATGTATTCCATTCCTTCGATATATTAAGAGGCAAAGATATACGTTTTAAATGTCATTAGGGGAACTGAGCCACAGGTGTGCAATATTTCTCCAATGGTTATGGATGTCATCTAGTACCCAATCCCTAATGCAGAATTCCCTTCAAGAGATGAACAAACCAATCACATGGCATCCATAACATGAATCACACATACACATAAGGTATGAGCAAAGTGAAGATCGTAATAACAATATTAGAAAGAATTTAAACCAATCAAATAAAGATTAACTTCTGTTTTTTTTTTAAATAACCGATAAAACCAAGTTGGTGAATCTGTATAATGACCTGAATTAAATTTTGATATGTTTTAACATACATCTCAACCATTGCGCAACAGTCATTAATTGCGCGGACGCGCGCACACACACATAACCAACCTTTCAACCCTCAACTCACCATTTCAATCATTAATTTGTGCGTTAAACCTGTCCAACTTTAATTGATGATCCATGTAGTAAATCAGCCCATTTTCAACCATTAATTTTTAAGTTAAATTTTCCCAATTTAAGTAATTTGATTTTATATCAAATTCACTCAATCTTGATCCAACTCAGACTGTTAAATAGTCAAATATGACTGTTAAATTGGATGTAAAATCTGTCCAAGATTTACAATTAATTTATGCCCTAAATTTGCTCACTTGTGACCAATGACCCACATCCCAAAAAGTTCAATCGTGGCCATTGATTTGAGTCTTAAATCTTCTTCAAATATTGAAACCAATGATTCACACCCAAATCTGTCCATCTGTGACCGTTGATCTATACACAAAATCTGCTCAGTTATGGCCATTGATTGTGTGTCCAGGGCTGTCCAAATCTGTCCATCAAGTTTGAGGTTCAAGACGTGCAACTTTGTCCATTGCATGATCAGGTGTGTCAGCCATGTAAAGTTGACCATTGGTCCACGTGTACCAACCTAACCATCTACACATCAATCCAATCCGACCATCTAAAATCGTCTTGACAGCCATCCAAATCCAACGTCCATCTAGCCCTCCCAACCGTTCAGGGATCCACCCAAACGTTCATCCATCCAGCCATACATCCATGCATCCATCTTTTTAGCCGTCCAGTCCACCATCAATCAAATCTAACCAATCATCGAGCAATCCGACCCATTCATGTACCTAACAGCCCAGCCATCCACCCATCCAACTACAAGCATCCGGTGCAAAACGCATGTTTAGGACAAATGATTGGGACGAGTGTCATATCCTTCTAGAAGTGTGAAAAGAGTCGGTGCTTGTAGGTTGTGATGATAAGAAAGAGGAGGCCGGATCTATTACAAGCACTTTTAGTTTAACGTAAACCTACAATGCAATTTATGAGGCCCATACTGTTGCGTTTATGCAATCTAATCCATCCATCATATACATCTAATGATGGTTTCCTTTGTGGCCAAAATTCATTTCAATCTAAAACTCAGGTGGGCCACCCAACGGGGAAGAACATCCTGACCACCCTTCTACCTTTGAAGGGACATTTTCGCCATTTCAAAAAGTTGGTTGCCAACACATATATCAGCCTTTCATACACACATTTGTTTCCCGCCCAACATAATATTTTTTTGGCGGGAAATATTCCAAAGGTTTTCTTTTAGAAAGCATGTTGATGGTGGGCTGCTATTGGGCCTAGTGTAAATGTATGTAGTTCATCTACACTGTCCATCCACTTTTCCAGATCATTTAAGGGGTTGAAACCAAAATTGAAGCATATCCAAAACTCAGGTAGACCATACCACAAGAAACAGTGGGTATAATGATTTCCACCGTTGAAAACTTTCTTACGGCCCGCAGTGATGTTTATCTGTCATCCAACCTGTTCACAAGATCACACAGCCATTGATGGAGGGAAAAAAAATAATATCATCTTGATCCAAAATTTCTATGGCCCCAATAAATTTTCAACGATAAAGGTTCAATTCACATTGTTTCGTGTGGTGTGGTCCATTTCAACTTTTTATAGCCTTCATTTTTTTTGTATAATCCTATAAAATTTTATTTTAAAATGGATGAATGGAGTGGATGAAATACAAAAATGATGGTGGACCCCATGGAGTTTACCCAGTATGCTTAAAGTACTAAGTTACTCAGTATACAATCCGTTTCCTGCCGGCGAAAGTTATGTGGAGCCCACCGTGATGCTTGTTTGAAATCCTCACCGTCCATGGGTTTTACCCTTCATCCAGGTCCATGTGACCTTATGAACAGTTTAGATGGCAAATAATCATCATGGTGGGCCGTATGTAAGTTTTAATGGTGAGAATCATTGTAAGGTCTGCGTTTTTTGGTGTGGTCCACGTACACCAGCGAATCCGCTTCCTTTGTTACCGAAATACGAGTGGGTGCGTAACCAACTAGGAAGAAGATGCATCGTAGTACCAAGACTATGGAAGCACTCTAACTAAATACCTAAAAACATTGACGCACACCGTACCCCTAAAATAACATCGATCCACACCGACTTACACAGCAGCCCTTCGGTGGTAAGCCGAGTGCTTTCACCGAATTTCGAGTGGGTGCGTAACCAGTCAAGAAGACCCTACGTTAGGGTACCGAGATTCAAGAATCACTCTGACAAGCACTGACGAACACGGACATACACCGGACCTCTAAAATAATAACGGTTCCCTCCAACTTGTACTGCAGCACATGCGGTCACATCTCGAATGCTTTTACTGAACTACGAGTGGGTGAGTAAACAACTAGGAAGAAGATGCATAATGGTACCAAGACGACTGAAGCACTCTAACCAAATACCGAAAAACATTGACGCATACCGTACCCCTAAAATAGCAACGATTCACTCCGACTTACACAGCAGCTCTTCGGTGGCACGTTGAACGCTTTCATCGAACTTTGAGTGGGTGCGCAACCACTTAAGAAGACGCTACGTTAGGGTACCGAGACTCAAGAATCACTCCGACACGCACCGACAAACACGGACATACACCGGACCTCCAAAATAATAACGGTTCCCTCCAACTTGTACTGTCACGCCCCAAACCCAGGGACCGGGCTCACTAAATTCCCGATCGCCGACCTTGGTGCCAACAGCCTTCGTAGTACCCCATTCTCGGCTCCTAGCTCTCATGTGCCAGGTTCCAATCCTGGGATCCTACTAGGAGGATTTTCAGGGTAAATTTTTTTTGTACAGAAGCATAATCAAAACCATAAAACATCATCAAATATCCACTAAAAAGTTTGTTGAGTACAGTGCTGGAAAGGGAAATACAACATGTAGTAGAAGTCCAAAATATTAGGTACATGCACCGCGCTCAACGCTGCTGATGTGCCCTAGTACCTGCAGTGTAAACAAACGCGCATGAGCTTCCTGCGAAGCTCAGTAGAGTGCGTGTGTGCGCGTGTGATGCATACGACAAGTATACAGATATCAGAGTAAGCGAAAGAAGTAGAGGGCGAAGTTACCAAGTTCATGAATGCTATCAGCCATCCCAAGGCTATGCGATGCAAGGGCCTACATGGCCGAGTGTTACATGCTAGAGATGCAATGCAAACACGTCAATCCTCAACTGATCCACATATCAAAATAGTTCTCATCTGGGACATCACCGGGGTCTAGTATACTCTAATACTGGCCGCCGCACATCGCGCGCATAACCAAGCGAGTAGAAAAGACCTCACTATCCGCCTCGTCAGTGGTATGCCAATGCCCACCTGGCTCGCCGATAGCGGACCCATTCCATGAGCTGGTCAGACTCAACCTAGCTTACAGCCCACTGCAGCCGGGCAGATAAGGTCACACCCCTTTCCAACCGACCTTGACACAGTGGGAGACGCGGACTACTAGTATTTGGCACACGGGCGCTCATGTTATCCACTCGGTCTCGACGCTGGAGCATCATACTGGTTCCACAGGGTTTAGGGACTTTCACCCAAGGACATCCATAGCGCCCACGTACTAGAACAAGTTTCCGGTGTCCAATACTGCCAACCATGATGTGACTATGGTGGCCACCACCCCGATGCTTCTAGGGTGTGAAAGCGATCGTGACATACATAATGCGAAATGCATGAGTCATACAATCCAAATTATGCACCAAACTTACGCATACTGCGCAATCATGTGGGGCAACCCTGTCTCACACGGGTCCCCTAAGTATAACAAGCCAACTAGCATATGCTATGGTTAATCATGATCCACAACAGGCATACAAATGATGCGTATGGGCATATGAATGAGCATGATATTCATTATACTAAGCATGTTATCAATGTAACATATCAAGCTAATCATACTAGCATGTTACCAAAACGTATCATGTAACATTGGCCTTAAAAGGCCCAATATATATATAGAGAGTGGGACCCGGACTGTGGGTCCCATTGAAAATGTAAAGGTCTTCGTGGCATAGCCCACTTGAGACCACATCGGCCCCATACTTGGGCCTGCACATACAAGATAGGCCATCAAAATACGTGTACGGCATGGATAAAACATATATATCAAAGAAGGAACCATGGTGGGCATCAATGACCACTATTCCTTGCGGGTATGGTCCATCTAACATCTGGATTTGCCTCATTGTTGGGGCCGTATCCTAAAATAATATTAAAAAAATAGATGGGCAGCATGAATAGAACAGATACATCATGATGGAGCTAATAGATACATCACATTGGGACCCATAGGGTGGGCCACCTGCTGGTAGCGTGGTACCCATCTGGTCCCAATAAGCTTTGAATCAAGTAGATATTTGTGTTTTCTCCTTCATCCATATCCATGTGATCTTATGAACAGATTGGATGGCAAATAAACATCACTGTAGAACCTGGAAAGGTTTCAACGTTTGAAATCATTATCCCCATTGTGGCATGGTCCACTTGACATTAGGATATGCTTAAATTTTGTGCCCAGCCACTTATGAATAGGTTGGGTGACAAATAAACATCATTGTAGGACTGGGAAGGTTTCAACAGTGGAGATCATTGTTTCCACTGTTGTCCGGTGGCATGGCCCACTTGCCATTTGGATATGCTTAAATTTTGGGCTCAGCCACTAAGATGAGCTGGAAAAACATATAGAGGGAATAGATAAGGCACATACATTCTAGGTGGGCCCAACAAGTGGGGCCCATGGTCACGCCCAGAGGGCTGCGCTGCTAGGCAGCAGCGTCCCTTGGACGCTGTCTGTCCAACGGCCAGCATTTTTTTTTTTATATTTTTTTTGTTATGTTCTCATCAAGTGGGGCCCACAGAAGTTTTCGATCAAGCTGATATTTTTGCCCTCCCTTCTCCCATGCATGTGTGAAATTATGAACAGGTTGGATCTCAAATAAACATCATGGTGCGCCATAGGAAGGTTTCAATGGTAGGGTCACTGTCCCTACTGTTTTCTGTGGTGGGGCTCCCTTGAGACTTGGATCTGTCTCATTCTTGGGATCATGCCCCAAAATAATCTCCCCAAATGGATGGACGGTGTGGATACAGCACATGCATCATGGTGGGACCCACGAGTGGGCCACCAGCTGGCCTCACTAGCCAGCGTCCGTGGACGCTGGTATGCCCAGCGTCAGAGACGCCTGCTTCTTCTTTCCTTTCTTTCTTTTTTTTATTGTGCTTATATCAAGTGGGGCCCACATGGGTCTGATCCACTCCGTTCATCAGGTTCCCCATCTTATGGGGACCCAATAAGCCCAATATTGGGTATGTAATTCGGTCTAGAAAAACATTAAGGTGGGCCAAAGGATATCTGACAGTAGAAATCATTGTTTCCACTGTTTTATGCGGTGCGGTCAATTGAAGATTTGGATCGGCTTCATATTTGGGCCCTGGCCCTAAAATGATCTGGGAAAAATGATGGACGGCGTGGATTCAACACACACATTAAGGTGGGTCCCACAAGTGGGGACCCCACTCACCGTCCAGGTGACCTGACGCTGGACCGTCCTAGCGTCTCTGACGCTGAGGACGTCCAGCGTCCAGTCCTTCTTTCTTTCTTTCTTTTTCTTTTATAGTTTACATCAAGTGGGGCCCACTTAGGGATGATCCACCCCCTTCATCATGTTCCCCAGCTCATTGGGGACCCAGCAAGCGCAATATTGGGCAGGTGATTTAGCCTACAAACATCACGGTGGGCCCAAGAAGCTTGGACAGTGGGCATCACCATCTCCACTGTTTTCTATGGTGTGGGCCACCTGAGATCTGGATCTTCTTCATTTTTTGCGTCCAGCCCTAAAATGGGCTGGAGAAACAGATGGACGGTGAGGATTGGATACATGCATCAAGGTGGGTCCCACGAGTGGGGACCCCACGGTAAATGCCCAAATGGGCTTTCAGCCAAGGCGCTGCTGGGCAGCAGCATCCTCTGGACGCTGTCTATCCAGCGACCTACTTTCCTTCTTTTCTTTTCTCTCTTTTTTTTATTATTATTAGTTGGTGGGGCCCATTCATGGATGATCCAATCCATCGATCTCATTGCCCATCACAAGGTGGGCCCAAAAGAAAACAAAGAAAATGAAAGGAAATTAAGAAAATGGGGAGTTTATGTCCCCCTTACACTCACCTTGATAGTTGGACAGTTGGATTGGATCGGGTTGACGATCGGACGATCCGGACGGTCCGGATGATGGTTGGGTCCCTCCAAGCTTGGATCTGCTCCTTCAATTCCCCTAACCTCTCTCTTTCTCTCTCTTGATCACTCAAACCTCTTCTTCTCTCTCTCTCTCAAATCTCTTTCTCTCTTTCTCTCTCCTTTCTCTTCTTGTAGATGATGATGGCTAGCATAGGAGATGGGTATGGGAGGTATGGGTCTTGGTTGACTTTGGAGGAGAGAGAGGGATGGGGGGTATGAGGTGAGTAAAGTAGGGGTAATGAGAGGGGTATGGGTGAGGTGATGGTGATGGATTTGATTGATTTGACATATTCTTGGAATTTGTGCAAGTGGGGCCCACGCCACAGGCGCGTTGCGCGGCCCACCTCGGATTACGCAAATGTCACAACTTACACATCGGGTATCACAATGGGGCGTGCCACGCTGCGTTGGAATCGCAGCGCCTACGCGGTCGCCGGGTATAGGTCTCTGGTCGTTGCGGTACTAAAATAGGGTCGCGATCAAGGCTCGCTAATTTGGTCCATCCGAGACGTACCGGCACCAGAAATTAATCGTACGGAGGGCAAATAAGGGTACGGGTCTTACATAAACTGCAGCACATGCTGTCGCATCTCGATTGCTTTTACTGAACAACGAGTGGGTGCGTAAACACCTATGAAGAAGATGCATTATGGTACCGAAACTACGGAAGCACTCTAACCAAATACCGAAAAATATTGACGCATACCGTACCCCTAAAATAGCGTCAATCCACTTCGACTTACACAGCAGCCCTTCGATGGCACACCGAACGCTTTCACCGAACTTCGAGTGGGTGCGTAACCACTCAAGAAGACGCTACGTTAGGGTAACAAGACTCAAGAATCACTCTAACACGCACCGACGAACACGGACATACACCGGACTTCCAAAATAGTAACGGTTCCCTCCGACTTGTACTGCAGCACATGCGGTCGCATCTCGAATGCTTTTACTGAACTACGAGTGGGTGCGTAAACAACTAGGAAGAAGATGCATAATGGTACCGAAATGACGGAAGCACTCTAACCAAATACCGAAAAACATTAACACATACCATACACCTAAAATAGCATCGATCGACTCCGACTTATACAGCAGCCCTTCGGTGGCACGCCGAACGCTTTCACCAAACTTTGAGTGGGTGCGTAACTACTCAAGAAGACGCTAAGTTAGGGTATCAAGACTCAAGAATCACTTTAACACGCACCGACAAACACGGACATACACCGGACTTCCAAAATAGTAATGGTTCCCTCTGACTTGTACTGCAGCACATGCAGTCGCATCTCAAATGCTTTTACTGAACTACGAGTGGGTGTGTAAACAACTAAGAAGAATATGCATCATGGAACCGAGACTATAGAAGCACTTTAACCATATATCGAAAAACAATGATGCATACCATACCCCTAAAATAGCATCGATCTACTTCGACTTACACACCAGCCCTTATGTGGCACACCGAACGCTTTCACCGAACTACGAGTGGGTGCGTAACCATTCAAGAAGATGCTACATCTGAGTACCGAGACTCAAGAATCACTCTGATCACGCACCGACGAACATGGACACACACCGGACCCCCAAAATAGTAACAGTTCCCTCCGACTTGCACTGCCGCACATACGGTCGCAACTCGAATGCTTTTACCGAAGTACGAGTGTGTGCTTAACCAACTAGGAAGATGCTGCATCATAGTATCGAGACTACAGAAGCACTCTAACCACATACTAAAAAATATTGACGCACACCATACCCCTAAAATAACATCGATCCACTCTGACTTCTACAATATTCCTTCAATGGCACGCCAAATGTTTTCACCGAACTACGAGTGGGTGCATAACCACTTAAGAAGACGTTACGTTAGGGAACTGAAACTCAAGAATCACTCTAACCACTCACCGAAAAATACGGACACACACTGGACCCCCTAAATATTAACGGTTCCCTCCGACTTGCACTGCAGCAAATGCGATCGTACGTTGAATGCTTTCATTGAACTATGAGTGTATATGTATCCACTTGCGAAGACTCTCTATAATGGTATTGAGACTATAGAACCATTCTACATAGACAACAACTAGCATTGATGCACACCATACCGTAACTCGAAAGTAGCATCAATCCAATTCGACTTGCACTGTAGCCTTTCGATGGCACGACGAACGCTTACACCGAACTACGAGTAGGTGGATAACCACCAAAGAAGACGTTGCATTAGGATACCGAGACTCAAGAATCACTCTAACCACACACTGATGAACACGGACACTCATGGGATTCTCAAAATAATAACGGTTCACTCTGACTTGTACTACAACCCATGCAATCGCACGTCGAACGCTTTCACTAAACTACAAGTGGGTGCGTATCTACTTGGAAAGACTCTTCATCATGATACCAACACTACGGAAGCACTCTAACCACACACCAAAAAATACTGACGCATACCATACCCCTAAAATAGCATTGATCCACTTCGACTTGCACACCAGCCCTTCCGTGGCATGCCGAACGCTTTTACCGAACTACTAGTTTGTGCATAAACACTCAAGAAGATGCTAGGTTAGGGTACCGAGACTCAAGAATCACTCTAACCATGCACTGACGCACACAGATACATACAAGACCTCCAAAATAGTAATGGTTTCCTCTGACTTGCACTGCAGCCCATGCGGTCACAGCTCGAATTCTTTTACCGAAGTACGAGTGGGTGCGTAACCAACTAGGAAGACGTTGCACCATGGTACCGAGACTATGGAAGCACTCTAAGATCATATCGTAAAACATTGACGCACACAATACCCCTAAAATAGCATCGATCCACACCGACTTGCACTGCAGCCCTTCACTAGCATGCCAAACGCTTTCACCGAGCTACGAGTGGGTTCGTAACCACTCAAGAAGACACTGCGTTAGGGTACCGAGATTCAAGAATCACTCTAACCATGCACCAACGAACACGGATACACACGGGACATCCAAAATAGTAACAGTTCCTTCCGACTTACACTGCAGCCCATGCGGTCGTAACTCGAATTCTTTTACCGAAGTAGGAGTGGGTGCATAACCAATTAGGAAGACGTTGCATCACGGTATCAAGACTACGGAAGCACTTTAACATCATACTGAAAAACATTGACGCACATTGTACCGCTACAATAACACCGATTCACACCGACTTGCACTGCAGCCCTTCGGTGGCACACCGAATGCTTTCACCGAGCTATGAATGGGTTCGTAACCACTCAAGAAGACGCTGTATTACGGTACCGAGACTCAAGAACCACTCTAACCATACACTATCGAACACGGGCACACACTGAATTCCCAAAATAATAACGGTTCACCCCGACTTGGACTACCTTGTTATAGTAATGGGCAACACCGTCATTTATTGATGTTGTTAGCAATGATCCATGTTGTTCATTCAAATTTAAAGATTTTTTTGTTCCGATATTAAAAAAATGTGGCAGATCAAATAATCAAGTGGTCCACATCATCTTCATTTACATTTAATGGTACATACTTAACACACTACTAATACTTTTTACGGCCCACCTTCCACTCAGATTCGCCTCATTTTTTTTTCTAATGATATAAAAGAGGATGAGAAAACTGCTGGACGGTATCGATCGACAAATTAAATTTATGTGGGCCTCATTTCAGAGATTAAATGTAACTGACAATTTCAAGGTTAAAGTTGTAATAAAGTAACACCACAAGGGTAGCAGTGTTAATTTAGACAGCTGGCACGAGTAAATTCACAACTTTTTATCTCTTTTTGAGTCCTTTGTGAAAAAACGAAATTAACCTCTGTGAGTATTTACATTAACGTACAAGTGCTTGTGTTCGCTCGCCTCAAGTGTAAGGCTGATGTAGTAATAAAACTCGGTAAGACCGAGGTCAATCCACAGGGAATTAGAAACCACTTTCAAACTATTCCAGCAACTCAGTTTTACAAGAAATAAGATTCAATTGAGTAATTAAACTAAAACAGAAACTTAATGAAAAATCAGTGATTTAAGGTACTAAGGCATTCAAGGATCCACTTGTAGCAATCCCATGTCACTCCAATCAATCCAAGTAGAGAACACAACTAGATTTAAAGTCCTATCTCTCATCTAGTTGAAAAATAAAGCATTCAAACACATTCAATTCCAATCAAGCTGAACTTGCAAGTTCTAGTCCCATTCAATCAATGTAGAATTCAAAAATCATAGCCTTCGGAGTAACAACCATGCCTATGGACTATGGCCTGCTCAAGGATTACTATAATTCGAATCTAAACAAGCATCATATGATAATCTCAGAGAATTGCAAGGAATTCATGTCCGGAGCACATGAACTCTCATAAGACATCTCAAACTACCAACTCAAGGGACTAAAATAAATAAAAATCCAAACTTGAATTGAAATTACTTGAATTAAACTGAATCAAACATGAAATAAGCTACAAGCTTCACCTCTCAGCCTTAGCTAAGAGATTCTAGCCTAGCATTGTCATACTACAACTAGAACTCAAATAAAAAAGCATAAAAACTAGAAAAACCAGAAATTGGAAGGTTGCTGACGCTCCACGACTACTTCCGTCCCTTCCCACGACCTTCCTTGGCTTCTATGATGACCTAGGAAGAGCCCCTAGGTGTCCTTTTATAGTGTGGAAGCCCCTTGCATCGGAAACATCAGAAATTGCGCAAGGTTACGCACTGCGCAGAAATTCTTGGAGCTTCACGGAGAAGCTTTATTACGCAGACGACCGGTCGCACGACCGGTCTGAGCCTCCTGACGACCGGTCGTAAAACAGCACTTTTTAGTCCAAAGAGTTTTTCTAAAATTCTGATTGAATTTTTTAATTCAATGACCGGTCGCACGACTGGTCTGGGCATCAGACGACCGGTCGCACGACCGGTCATGAATGGTCCAGTGACCTTCTCCGAAAAATTTCCTTCTATGCAAAATCGGACCGATCGTACGACCGGTCCTGGCGATGGACGACCGGTCGCACGACCGGTCTTGGCCTCTGTTTCTTCTTTTCTCCTTTTGCTTCTTTCTTCCTTTCTTCTCCTCTTCTTCTACTTTCTTTGGTCCTTCTTTCTTCTTCATCCAATGGCTTCAAATGGCCCTTTTTAGTCTCCAATTTGGTGAAGTCCGCTCTCATCCCTGAAATCACAAAACATGCATTAGATAGGCCTTTTAAGCATGAAAACCGTGCATATAATGTGATGTACTGGGCAATGCAATGTATAAATTGGAGGTTCAACACACCCCCAACCAGCTTTTTGCTTGTCCCGAGCAAAACATGCGTGAAACAACTTCAAACCTCCAAACCAACTCTCTTTCAGAAACCATGTTTCTATCCATTCCAAGACATATAAGTATAAAATTTGGAGAAACTAGGTGATAGAAATTGCAAACTTAAACTCTCAAAGCATAAGAAGTGTCTATATAAAATTCCCGCTGATTGATTGATAAATAGAAGGACTCGAACAATTTCAACCCAGTGTGCATAGTGAAAGTTCATCTCATGAGTCTCTGGGATTACCTTCTTCATAGATTAAGTAAACCAAGGATTTTAAGGTGCACAGAGCAACAACAAGCCTATGACAGGAATTTGCCTTAATGTCCTTCCGACGGCTTTCACACTACGTCCCATTTCCGGCTTTGCTTACGGTTCGACCATCCCCCGGTTGGTAGTAGGTAGCCCTTTTCGGAATTTTCCACCATTTTTCCTTCATTCCCGATTTCATCCTTTCTTTTCCTTTTTCTTTTGATTTAGATAGGATTTTTAAAAATCCATATCTTCCGTTATTTTCCCATGGACAAGGATGGACAAAATACCCCGACTTAGTTTCTCAACACCTTTAAATCAAGGTCTAGTTAATCCACAAATCACATAATCCGTTCAACTCATGAAAATCGTGTAAGGTGAACTAGGATTAAAAAGTGTTCAAATTTTCTATCCATCACAACAATAGGGGAACTAACATATAAAACCATTATGTTGGGAGAAATTCAAGACTTACAACGTCGCACAATTCGTATCTCCTCTTCCTATACTCATATCATCTCAAATGCATGGAAATAAGGTTTTTTTAAAAGAGTTTTAAAATTTAGAAAATTCAAAAAAAAAATTAGCGCATATAAAGCTCGAAATGTTGCAAACTGCTAGATGAGGAATCTCATCTCACCCCCCATCCAATTCTTGCATTGTCCTCAATGTAAAAAGATATGCAATGAGCATGAACATGAGAGCAATGGTAAAATATGAGAGAGTGAGAACAATAGTACCTGAGAGAGCGATCATGGAAGTCTACAACGCAACTACTAAAACCTACTAAAACAGTAAAACTAATTAAAACTAAACCTTCCTATGCTATACCTCCATCAGACTAGGAGATCAATCATCCTGATACACAGGATCATTCAGAGTGATGGACATGTCCTCTGAATTAAATTTCTTAACAAATGGTTTAAGGCGTTGTCCATTAACTTTAAAATAGTTACCATTCGCTGCATTCTCAATCTCAACAACCCCATGAGGAAAAACTTCTTTGACAATATATGGGCCGGTCCATCGAGATCGTAATTTTTCCAGAAAAAGATGAAGTCGGGAATTATACAAGAGTATTTTCTGTCCTTCATGGAAAGATTTTCTGAAGATGTGCTTGCCATGGAAGACCTTCATCTTACTCTTGTAAATTCTCAAGTTCTCATATGCATCGTTTCGGATTTCATCAAGCTCATTTAATTGAAGTTTGCGAAGCGAGCTAGCCTTGTCAATGTCAAAATTTAAAGCCTGAATTGCCCAATAGGCTTTGTGTTCTATCTCCACAGGCAAGTGGCAAGCTTTCCCATAGACAAGTCTATAAGGGGACATTCCAATGGGTGTCTTGTAGGCGGTATGGTGAGCCCAAAGTGCATCATCTAATCTTAAGGACCAATCCTTGCGATCCGGTCTCACCGTCTTTTTCAAAATCTGTTTGATTTCCCTATTGGAGATTTCAGCTTGCCCACTTGTCTGTGGGTGGTATGGGGTACTCACTTTATGCCTAATACCATATTTCTTCATTAAAGCTTCAAAAGGTCTATTGCAAAAGTGAGAACCTCCATCACTAATGATGGCTCGAGGTGTCCCAAATCTAGAAAGTATGTTTTCTTTGAGGAACTTGAGAACCGTACGATGATCGTTGGTTCTACATGGGATAGCCTCTATCCATTTAGACACATAGTCTACGGCAAGCAAAATATAGACATGTCCAAAAGATGACGGGAATGGTCCCATGAAATCGATGCCCCAACAGTCAAAGACTTCAAGATGTTGAATTGGGGTGAGAGGCATCATATTTCGACGGGATAATCCTCTTAACTTTTGGCAGCACTCGCATGCTTTGCAAAACTCGTAGGTGTCCTTAAATAGCGTGGGCCAATAAAAACCACACTGCAGAATTTTTACAGTTGTTTTCTTGGCTGAAAAATGACCCCCACATGCTTGATCATGACAAAAGGAGATGACGGAATTGTGTTCATCATCAGGGACACATCTCCTTATAATTTGGTCTCGGCAATATTTAAACAATAGAGGTTCATCCCAGAAAAATCTGCGCACTTCCCGTAGAAATTTACGTTTGTCCTGCGCAGTCCAATGAATCGGCATCACACCTGTGGAAAGATAATTGGCTATATCAGCGTACCATGGTGGATGCATAGCAACAAAGAGTTGCTCATCAGGGAATGAGTCCTCAATAGGTGACTCGTCAATGGAAGTAGGTAGGACTAGGCGGGATAGATGATCCGCCACCACATTTTCTACCCCCTTCTTGTCTTTGATCTTCAAGTCAAATTCTTGAAGGAGTAGGATCTATCTAAGCAAACGGGGCTTAGCATCCTTCTTAGAAAGAAGGTGTTTCAGCGCCGCATGATCCGTGTAAACAATAACTTTGGATCCTATTAAGTAAGGCCTGAATTTGTCCAAGGCAAAAATGACAGCTAGGAGCTCTTTCTCCGTAGTCGAATAATTAACTTGGGCGGGATTCAAGGTCCTACTTGCGTAGTAGATAACATGGGGCTTCTTATCCTTCTTTTGGCCTAACACCGCCCCAATAGCAAAATCGCTCGCATCGCACATCAACTCAAAAGGAATGGACCAATATGGTGGTTGCATGATAGGAGTGGTTGTCAACATGTCTTTTAGCTTTGAAAAAGCTAATTGACATTCGGCACTCCACTCAAATTGGTTCTCCTTTTGTAGAAGGTTACATAAAGGCCATGAGATATGACTAAAATCCTTTATAAATCTTCTATAGAAACCGGCGTGTCCAAGGAAGGACCGCACATCGCGTATGCTTTTGGGTGGTGGTAGATTGGAAATTATGTCAATTTTTGCCTGGTCTACCTCTATTCCATTGGACGAGATGATATGTCCAAGGACTATTTCTCTTTGTACCATGAAATGGCACTTTTCCCAGTTTAAGACGAGTTTCTTCTCCTCACACCTCATCAAGACCAACTTCAAGTGCTTGAGGCACTCATCAAACGTACAACCAAAAACAGAAAAGTCGTCCATGAATACCTCAAGAAACTCACCCACCATGTCTGAGAAAATACTCAACATGCATCGTTGGAATGTGGCAGGTGCATTACATAACCCGAATGGCATTCTTCGGTAAGCTAAGGTGCCAAACGGGCATGTAAATGTGGTTTAGCTCTCAATTTGGTTGTATCCGGAATAGCCATCTAGGAAGCAATAATAGGAATTAATGGCCTGCTAACCTCTCCAAAATTTGATCCATAAATGGGAGAGGGAAGTGGTCTTTCCTAGTAACCGTGTTGAGCTTCCTATAATCAATGCACATACACCAACCGGTGGTAACCCTAGTCGGTATAAGCTCATTGTTGGCGTTTTCTATGATGGTAATACCGAATTTCTTGGGGACAACTTGGGTAGGACTCACCCATTGGCTATCTGAGATGGGGTAGATGATACCCACATCTAATAGCTTTAACACCTCGGCTTTGACAACCTCAATCATGTTTAGATTTAGCCGTCTTTGAGGTTGTCTAGTCGTTTTTGCATTTTCTTCAAGGTGAATATGGTGAGTGCAAACCAAAGGATCTATCCCTTTGAGATCCGCTATTGTCCAACCTATGGCTTCCCTATGTTCTTTGAGTAACTCAATCAACTTGAGCTCTTGGTCTTTTTCTAGGTGAGAGGCAATGACAACTGGGAAAGTTTCCTCTTGACCCAAATATACATATTTAAGCTCAGATGGCAATGGTTTAAGGTCAAGCTTCGGTGGTTTAATGTTAGACGGTAGAGGCTGTTCGCTCGCCTCAAGTGTAAGGCTGCAATGTAGTAATAAATCTCGGTAAGACCGAGGTCGATCCACAGGGAAAGAAGTAAACAATTCCAAGTACTCTAATAACTAGAATCTAAGAAGTTTAAGAGAGTAGTTTTTCACATGAAATAGAAAAATCTGAAAATAAGAAGAACTAGAGCATCAAGGATCCACTTGTAGTGGTCTAATGCCAATCCATTCATCCAAGTACAACACAATTAGAATCAAAGTCCTATCTCTCATCTAATTGGAAGATATAACATTCAAGCACAAACAATCCCACTTAAATCTGGAAATTAGATTTCTAGTTCTAATGAAGCACATAGAACTTGAACTTGTAGCCTTCAGAGTAACAGCCATGCCTATGGACTATGGCATGCTCAAGGGTTACTACAGTTCTAATTCAAACAACCCAATCATGGTAATCTTAGAGAATTGCAAGGAACTCATGTCCGGAGCACACAAACTCTCACAAAACTTCTAAAAAAACCAAACTTTATTCAAACTAGAACTTCAAAATCCAAAATTAAGAAAATGGTACTTGAAATAAAAGAATTAAAGCATTGGAACCAACTACAAATTTCACCTCTAGCTCTAGCTAAGAGGTTAGCTAAGGAAAAACATATTAAAACTAGAACTAGAACTAAGAAAAGGAAGAAAAACTAGCTGGAGGAGGCTAGGTAGCCTCCTGGGACTTGAACTCCTTGCTTCCCACGTCCTTGCTTGATTTGGAATAGAAGAGAGCACCTCCTTTTATAGTGCAGCAATAGTACAGCAACATAGCAGAATTTGTTTCGCCTGGTACGACTTAACCAATGGTCGGATTGCCTTCAAATTTGGTTTGTAGCTTCCTTGTAATGTGATCTTCCTCATAGATGATTTAGATTTCCAAGATTATCCTCTGAATGGGCCCACCAATCACATCACCGACCGCCTCTCAAAATCGCGCACTTTGGGTACCTTCAGAACCAGTCATCTTGCTTTTAACGCTCCGGAGTGTACAGATGTCGGATTGATCCCAAATTATGAACATTGGTAGAACACTTCCTTCTCTACATGATAGACGGATTAGATTGTCCAAAACAATCCCAGAATGTGGTCTGAAAATTAGAACACTTAGGGCTTTTATAAACTCTGCGCAGTTGGATCTTTCTGGATGGTCCATCTTTCTTCAACCGGTATGATCAAACCACACATCCTTTTGATCTGAAAATTTTGTGGTTATTCATATATGGATGTGGTCTAAAAGATGGTCAAAGTAGATTCTTCATATCATCAATGATGGGTCACCTGGACCGGCCCAGAGTGGAACAGCGAAATCTGGAACTTTCTGGACAGTTCGTATTGTTTTGGCCACCACGGTCAATCCGTAGCTCCGATCGACACGAAACCACTTGGGTTAGTTCTGCGTCGAGCTCCTCTTCGATATGGATGTGTTGGATTTCTAAATATCATCAATATGGCTTCAGAAAAGTGGTCCGAAAAACTAGAAACGGGAATGGCCTGCTGTATGCAATCTGGAAGGTGAACTTTGCATGGCCGACCGGTCACGACCGGTCGGACAGGGCTGGCCGACCGGTCATGACCGGTCGGACAAAGCTGGCCTTGCTCCAGGGAGTGCATCCGATCGGTCATGACTGGTCGGGCCTTCTTGGCCGACCGGTCTTGACCGGTCGGACCCAGTTTTGCTTGTTTTTCTTCTTTCTTTTCTTCTCTCCTTCCTCTCTCTTTGCTTTCTTCTTTCTTTGGTCCACCTTGGGCCTTCATCAAAGGCTCCAAATGGCCCCTTTTTGGTCTCTAATTGAGTGAAGTCCGCTCTCATCCCTACAATCACAAAACATGCATTAGATGGACCTTTTAATCATGAAAACCATGCATACCATGTCATGTAGTGGGCAATGCAATGTATAAATTGGAGGTTCAACACACCCCCCAACCAGCTTTTTGCTAGTCCCGAGCAAAACATGCGTGAAACAATTTCAAACCTCCAAACCCAACTCTCCTTCAGAAACCATGATTCTATCCATTCCAAGATGTACACGTATAAAATTTGGAAAAATTAGGTGATAGAAGCTGAAATCTTGGACTCTCAAAACATAATAAATGTCTACATGAAATTCCCGCTGATTGATTGATAAATAGAAGAACTCGAACAAATTCAACCTAGTGTGCATAGTGAAAGTTCATCTCATGAGTTTCTGGGATTATCTTCTTCATAGATTAAGTAAACCATGGATTTTAAGGTGCACAGAGCAACAACAAGCCTATGACAGGAATTTGCCTTACCGTCCTTCCGACGGCTTTCACACTACGTCTCATTTCCGGCTTTGGTTACGGTTCGACCATCCCCCGGTTGGTAATAGGTAGCCCTTTTCGGAATTTTCCACCATTTTTCCTTCATTCCCAATTTCATCCTTTCTTTCCTTTTTCTTTTAAATTAGATAGGATTTTTGAAAATCCATATCTTTCATTATTTTCCCATGGACAAGGATGGTCAAAATACCCCAGCTTGGTTTCTCAACACCTTTATATCAAAGTCTAGCTAATCCACAAATCACATAAACCTTTCAACTCATGAAAATCGTGTAATGTGAACTTGGTGTGAAGGTGTTCAAATTTTCTATCAATCACAACAATAGGGGAACTAACATATAAAACCATTATGTTGGGAGAAATTCAAGACTTACAACATCACACACTTCGTATCTCCTCTTCTTATACTCATATCATCTCGAATGCATGGAAATAAGGTTTTCTAAAAGAGTTTTGAAATTTTAGAAAATTCAAAAAAAAAAATTGCGCATGTGAGGCTCGAAATGTTGCAACATGCTAGATGAGGAATCTCATCTCACCCCCCAACCAAATCTTGCATTGTCCTCAATGTAAAAAGATATGTAATTAGCATGAACATGAGAGCAATGGTAAAGTATGAGAGAGTGAGAACAATAGTACCTGAGATAGCAAGTTGATCAATTCTAGCATCTTCCATTGTCTCGATGAGACTTATTCAATCCTAATTGCAGAAAAATAAATCCTAACCTACCTACCTACCTTTGATTAGTCCGATCAACTACATGATCAAAGTTGAGCAGGATCTTCATGAATTTCAATAAATTTCTCATGAGGACCATCCAAAGTCCTGCTCGACAGTAAACATGTGTGCTTCTTATCATTGAAGTCCAATCGTATTGTGCACCACATGTATAAAAGGAGGAGATAAGAGCAGCAAAAAGATATCTCCTCAAATTCTGATTTGGGTTATGATTGATTAAAAATGGGTCCTCCCAATCAGAATTTTCAATGGGCTGAAGGACTCATGATGGTGGAGAGACATTCATCAAGTTTTCATTGGTTAAAGTTGTCTCCTCCACAATTTCAGAATTGTACGGTGCTTCCACAAACAATGGTAAAGAGTGTAAATCAGTGGAAAGGTGTTCTTCAGGCACCGACACCGTGTCTAACAAAATGTCCAACTCCTTAATCATCTCATCATCAAGATCATAAGATTGGGCCAAGCATTCCTCTAGGAAATCGAGATAGTCGGATGAAGGGTCCTTATCCTCCCTTAATGATTGAAGAAATTCTGTTTCAATGGTAAGGAATTCCTCCTCTACAGAGAGGAGGTCTTCCAAAGAAAATTCTTCAGATTCAGTGGTAAGCACATCATTTAACATTGATTGATCTTTTAAAATTTCAGATTGTGCCACCTCATCATCCAAAGGAACAGAATTTTCAATCAAAGGGAGGTCTACCACAATAGAATTTGACATGTGTTGTTGGTGGAAGGACTCAAAAAGATCGACTTCGACCATCTCTCTAGTATGCATATCCTCTAGAGACTCATAATCATTATGCCCTTGGGAAAAAGAAACCATAGGTTCATAACCATTCACCAAACCCTCATTGTAGGCAACCCCACTACCGCTTTCAAATTTAATGGGTTCCTCGGGTTCGTCAACCGTCATTGAAATCTCTTCATCATTAAGTTCAAAGCATCCAAAAGAGATAGTGGACTCACCATAATTGATGATGACATTGGGATCATGGAAATCAATCTCCTTTAAAAGTCTATCCATTAAATCCGAAGAAGGTGGGACTTGGGTAGCCCCATCCTCCTCATTAAAGGGGATTGATTCGATGCCCCCAATTTCAGGCTCAACGTCTTCACAAGATGGCGAGTAAGCTTGATTTGATTGTTCATCTACATACTCATTCCATATTTCCTCAAGTATTTGTGTATACTTATCATCAAAAGAGGAAGATGTTTTAGGGTGATTGTTAATAACCATGGTTGGTTCCTCCCTTGAACAAGGAGAATGGTGGTTTTCCCAATTAAGACCGTATGCATTGTAGGATGAAAAGTTATATGATGGTTGATAGGCATATCCATACAAGTAATCACGCATTGTCTTAACCGGTTGGCTACTATTCACCTGTTCCTTTTGTTGTTGCACACCTCTTACCATAACCGGTGGAACACTCATGTTATTTTCAATCCGGTAATCACGTAATGTTTTTCCCGGATGATTATCCAATTTTGCTTCGTTCCGGTATTCCCCCATCGTCTTACGTCGTGTCTCAATATGTGTATTGTTTTCATTAATGTAATCACGCATCGTCTTACGTGGGGTGGTAGTGGAGGTTGATTGAATCTCAGAAAAATACTTATGCTTATAATGGTTCCAATCATAAAGACTTTCAATTTCATGGTCTGACATCTCATCTTCCAAAAGATGCTTATATGCACCATTCGTCCAATCATACATGATAAAATTTTAAGAAATTGAAAACTACCCTAATATAAAAAAAAAGAACAAAAAGAAGGGATATGGGGAGATGTTACCCAATAGAGTGAGATCTATGTCAGCAACAATGTCCTACAACAAAAAAAAAATTTGTTAGTAATCTAAAAAAAATCAGAAAATCTACTTCTATAAAAACTGAAAATCCTACCTAACTAAGATTACTCTATAGCTACTAGAACAATTTGAACCGTTTAACCTTTTTCCCCGGCAACGGCGCCAAAAACTTGTTCGGTCGCCTCAAGTGTAAGGCTGCGATGTAGTAATAAATCTCGGTAAGACCGAGGTCGATCCACAGGGAAAGAAGTAAACAATTCCAAGTACTCTAATAACTAGAATCTAAGAAGTTTAAGAGAGTAGTTTTTCACATGAAATAGAAAAATCTGAAAATAAGAAGAACTAGAGCATCAAGGATCCACTTGTAGTGGTCTAATGCCAATCCATTCATCCAAGTACAACACAATTAGAATCAAAGTCCTATCTCTCATCTAATTGGAAGATATAACATTCAAGCACAAACAATCCCACTTAAATCTGGAAATTAGATTTCTAGTTCTAATGAAGCACATAGAACTTGAACTTGTAGCCTTCAGAGTAACAGCCATGCCTATGGACTATGGCATGCTCAAGGGTTACTACAGTTCTAATTCAAACAACCCAATCATGGTAATCTTAGAGAATTGCAAGGAACTCATGTCCGGAGCACACAAACTCTCACAAAACTTCTAAAAAAACCAAACTTTATTCAAACTAGAACTTCAAAATCCAAAATTAAGAAAATGGTACTTGAAATAAAAGAATTAAAGCATTGGAACCAACTACAAATTTCACCTCTAGCTCTAGCTAAGAGGTTAGCTAAGGAAAAACATATTAAAACTAGAACTAGAATTAAGAAAAGGAAGAAAAACTAGCTAGAGGAGGCTAGGTAGCCTCCTGGGACTTGAACTCCTTGCTTCCCACGTCCTTGCTTGATTTGGAATAGAAGAGAGCACCTCCTTTTATAGTGCAGCAATAGTACAGCAACATAGCAGAATTTGTTTCGCCTGGTACGGCTTAACCAATGGTCGGATTGCCTTCAAATTTGGTTTGTAGCTTCCTTGTAATGTGATCTTCCTCATAGATGATTTAGATTTCCAAGATTATCCTCTGAATGGGCCCACCAATCACATCACCGACCGCCTCTCAAAATCGCGCACTTTGGGTACCTTCAAAACCAGTCATCTTGCTTTTAACGCTCCGGAGTGTACAGATGTCGGATTGATCCCAAATTTTGAACATTGGTAGAAAACTTCCTTCTCTACATGATAGACGGATTAGATTGTCCAAAACAATCTCAGAATGTGGTCTGAAAATTAGAACACTTAGGGCTTTTATAAACTCTGCGCAGTTGGATCTTTCTGGATGGTCCATCTTTCTTCAACCGGTACGATCAAACCACACATCCTTTTGATCTGAAAATTTTGTGGTTATTCATATATGGATGTGGTCTAAAAGATGGTCAAAGTAGATTCTTCATATCATCAATGATGGGTCACCTGGACCGGCCCAGAGTGGAACAGCGAAATCTGGAACTTTCTGGACAGTTCGTATTGTTTTGGCCACCACGGTCAATCCGTAGCTCCGATCGACACGAAACCACTTGGGTTAGTTCTGCGTCGAGCTCCTCTTCGATATGGATGTGTTGGATTTCTAAATATCATCAATATGGCTTCAGAAAAGTGGTCCGAAAAACTAGAAACGGGAATGGCCTGCTGTATGCAATCTGGAAGGTGAACTTTGCATGGCCGACCGGTCACGACCGGTCGGACAGGGCTGGCCGACCGGTCATGACCGGTCGGACAAAGCTGGCCTTGCTCCAGGGAGTGCATCCGATCGGTCATGACTGGTCGGGCCTTCTTGGCCGACCGGTCTTGACCGGTCGGACCCAGTTTTGCTTGTTTTTCTTCTTTCTTTTCTTCTCTCCTTCCTCTCTCTTTGCTTTCTTCTTTCTTTGGTCCACCTTGGGCCTTCATCAAAGGCTCCAAATGGCCCCTTTTTGGTCTCTAATTGAGTGAAGTCCGCTCTCATCCCTACAATCACAAAACATGCATTAGATGGACCTTTTAATCATGAAAACCATGCATACCATGTCATGTAGTGGGCAATGCAATGTATAAATTGGAGGTTCAACAGAGGCCTTGATGTGGTTGGTGGCAACTTTTCAAAATGGGGCCTCCACCGGCTAGTACCAACTACCGATCTTTCTATATTCAATGCTTGCACAATTTCACTAATGATGGGGTCTTCAGAATCCATGAAATGTGCTAAGCATGTCTCCAAGCTTTCTAGTGGTTCAAGTTGGAGGAGTTCTTCTTCTTCAAAAGATTCAAGCATGTTTACCTCGAAGAACTCATCATCATCGACATCCCTATGTCTTTTGCCCAAGTGAAACACATTCACCTCTAGTGTCATGTTTCCAAAGGATAGTTGCATCACCCCATTCCGGCAATTGATGATTGCGTTTGATGTGGCAAGGAATGGGAGGCCTAATATTACCGGTATTTGGGTGCTAGCATCCAAAACCGGTTGTGTGTCCAAGACAATAAAATCTACTGGGTAGTAGAATTTGTCCACTTGGACTAGAACATCCTCAACTATCCCCCCTCGGTACACGGATAGATCTATCAACGAGTTGCAATGTGGTTTTGGTGGGTTTTAATTCACCAAGACCTAATTGCTCATATACCGAGTATGGGATCAAGTTCACACTCGCCCCCAAATCTAGCAAGGCACGCTCAATCCGGTAGTCTCCAATGATACATGAGACGGTGGGACTACCGGGATCTTTGAATTTTGGGGGGGTCTTCTGAGTGAGAATGGCACTCACTTGCTCAGTTAAGAAGGTCTTTTGCTACACATTATATTTGCGTTTTGTTGTGCATAGGTCCTTTAGAAACTTGGCATAAGAGGGAATTTGTTTGATGGCATCAAGCAAAGGGATATTAATCTTGTCTTGTCTAAAAATCTCTAGAATATCATGAGAGTTTGGAAGAGATTTTGGGGCAACCAATCTTGAAGGGAATGGTGCTACGGGCTTGTAAATGCGTTCCGGTTCTTGTGGGGCTAAGTTAGATCCATCCTCATCCTCAGAATTTACCGGATCATTAGGCTCATCGGCCTTCACCGGAATAGATTTGTCAATTTGTTTACCACTTCTAAGAGTGGTGATGGATTTGGCTTGCTCCATGTTTTGGTTGGAAGGATTAGGGATGCTCACTTCATGTACTTGCTTTAGATTGGGCTGAGGTTGGGCCGGAAAGGTCCCTTCCCTAGCATTCAAGCGTCCCTTAATCTCATCAACCGAGACTTTAAGCTCTTGGAACATTTGCAGATTTGTTTGATTGATTTGCGTTTGCCCTTGTATAAACGCTTTCAAGGTATCCTCTATTAAGAACTGAGGTGGGGCCATATTTTGCATGGGTGGCCCTCTTTGAGAGTTGGTAGGATTGCCTATAGGAGCATTCTTCCAACTAAAATTTGGGTGGTTCTTCCAACTCTCATTGTACGTATTACCCACCGGTCCATTGAAAGGCCGTTGATACCCATATGTGGTGTTTGCATGTTCATGTAATACTTCTTGAAATGCAGGAATTGTGGGACAATCTTGCGTAGCGTGTAAATCGGTGAGGCAAATCCCACACATGGTTTCAACAGCTTCATTGGACTTTGAAACTCCACTTTTACTAAGTTCCATGGCCTCAACCTTCCTTGTGAGGTTGGCTAGCCTTGCATTCACGTCGTTTTCCTCCTTAAGGACATAGATCCCTCATTTCTCTTGAGTAAGCTTGGAGTTATTAGGTTTATCCGAGGTATCCTAAGATTGGGCATTTTCAGCCAACATGTCCAAGTAACTCCAAGCCTCATCTGGATTTTTACTCATAAACTCGCCATTGCACATTATCTCTACAAATTAGCGCATATTGGAACTTAATCCATCATTGAAAAAATTTATAATTCACCAACTCTCATAGCCATGATGTGGGCAAGCAAGTAGGAGGTCTTTAAATCTCTCCCAACATTGAAAAAAAGATTCACCCTCTTTAGCCGAGAAATTCATTATGGCTCTTCGAAGGGTGTTCGTTTTATAAGCCGGGAAGAACTTTTTCAAGAATTCCCGGGTCATCTCAACCCATGACCCAATCAAATGTGGTCTAAGAGAGTGAAGCCAATCTTTGGCTCTTTCTTTCAATGAAAACGGAAAAAGTTTAAGTCTAATGGTATCTTCTGAAACATTGGCGTACTGCAAGGTAGCCACCACTTCTTCAAATTCTTTCAAGTGGAGATATAGGCGGTCAGAGTCTAGCCCATGGAACTTTGGTAAAAGTTGAATTACACCCGATTTTATATCAATGTTTCCCCCGTTTGGTGGTAGAACCACACAAGAGGGTGTAATTGCACGGGCTAGTTGTAGGTAATCCCGCAATGATCTCAGTGGAGGAACATTATGTACCTCATTCTCTCCTACTCCTTGATTTGCGTTTGTAGTTGGAGTAGGGGGGAGGATTCCTTAAAGGTGTTTGATCCATACTCCCCAAACTTTCACAATGCTCTTGGTAATTTCGGACACGTCTATGGACTGACAATGGTCCAACTAAACCACCTTCAGATTGGAGACGATTTGAGTGGCTACGTTCCCAACGAGATATAAACCACTCAACCAAAAACTAAAACTAGTCCTAAATCCTAAAAATCTGAAAATAGAAAATCTGAAAAAAGCTAAGTTAGAAAGGTATCACCTGATGCGCTTTTAACTAGAGAAGAAATCCTACAAAACAAAATAATTTGTTAGTTCTAAAAAAAATCAGAAAGCCTATCTACTTCTACTTCTACAGCCACTAAAACAATTTGAAAACCGTTATCTAAAATTCCCCGGCAATGGCGCCAAAAACTTGTTCGCTCGCCTCAAGTGTAAGGCTGCGATGTAGTAATAAAACTCGGTAAGACCGAGGTCAATCCACAGGGAATTAGAAACCACTTTCAAACTATTCCAGCAACTCAGTTTTGCAAGAAATAAGATTCAATTGAGTAATTAAACTAAAACAGAAACTTAATGGAAAATCAGTGATTTAAGGTACTAAGGCATTCAAGGATCCACTTGTAGCAATCCCATGTCAATCCAATCAATCCAAGTAGAGAACACAACTAGATTTAAAGTCCTATCTCTCATCTAGTTGGAAAATAAAGCATTCAAACACATTCAATTCCAATCAAGTTGAACTTTCAAGTTCTAGTCCCATTCAATCAATGTAGAATTCAAAAATCATAGCCTTCGGAGTAACAGCCATGCCTATGGACTATGGCCTGCTCAAGGATTACTATAATTCGAATCTAAACAAGCATCATATGATAATCTCAGAGAATTGCAAGGAATTCATATCCGGAGCACATGAACTCTCATAAGACATCTCAAACTACCAACTCAATGGACTAAAATAAATAAAAATCCAAACTTGAATTGAAATTACTTGAATTAAACTGAATCAAACATGAAATAAGCTATAAGCTTCACCTCTCAGCCTTAGCTGAGAGATTCTAGCCGAGCATTGTCATACTACAACTGGAACTCAAATAAAAAAGCATAAAAACTAGAAAAATCGAAAATTGGAAGGTTGCTGACGCTCCACGACGACTTCCGTCCGTTCCCACGACCATCCTTGGCTTCTACGATGACCTAGGAAGAGCCCCTAGGTGTCATTTTATAGTGTGGAAGCCCCTTGCGTCGGAAACATCCAAAAATTGCGCAAGGTTACGCACTGCGCAAAAATTCTCGGAGCTTCACGGAGAAACTTTATTACGCAGATGACCGGTCGCACGACCGGTCTGAGCCTCCTGACGACCGGTCGCACGACCGGTCGCAAAACAACACTTTTTAGTCCAGAGAGTTTTTCCAAAATTCTGATTTAATTTTTTAATTCAATGACCGGTCACACGACCGGTCTGGGCATCGGACGACCGGTCGCACGACCAGTCGTGAATGGTCCAGTGACCTTCTCCAAAAAATTTCCTTCTGTGCAAAATCGGACCGGTCGTACGACCAGTCCTAGCGATGGACGACCGGTCGCACGACCGGTCTTGGCCTCTGTTTCTGCTTTTCTCCTTTTGCTTCTTTCTTCTTTTCTTCTCCTCTCTTTCTACTTTCTTTGGTCCTTCTTTCCTCTTCATCCAATGGCTTCAAATGGCCCTTTTTAGTCTCCAATTTGGTGAAGTCCACTCTCATCCCTAAAATCACAAAACATGCATTATATAGGCCTTTTAAGCATGAAAACTGTGCATATAATGTGATGTACTGGGCAATGCAATGTATAAATTGGAGGTTCAACAGCTTGTAATAGATCCGGCCTCAAGAAAGAGAGTGCATATGGGAGAGGAGCTTCACATGTGTGCATCATATGAAACCTTAGACGGAGGAACCCTGGCCTATAACTAAGGTGTGGATACACCCACACCTTTGGAATAGTGGTAGACTAAGTCAAGATAACCTTCTTTCAGCACTGATCTCCTGGTATTGAATCCCAACGTGGGGGTGGCTAACATTGAAGGGTGACAAAAAAAAAAGGTGTGGATCTAGAAAGAGATGCATGAGTGAAGACTTGGTATAGAGAGAGAGAGAGAGGTAGGGTTTAGGAATCCTTCAAGGTGAATACTCTTTCATAAGACTTTTTCTCTGCTCTTTTCTTTTTTTTTTAAATTTACTTCTTAAGCACGTATATGAAATCTAGAGTTTGATCATCATCATCTTTACTCTCTTGATCTTTTCTTTATTTTCTTGAAAATTAAGATTATTGTAGCGATCTTAGCGATTTTATGTTTTTTCTTCCCCCACTAAATAACATCCTCTTGAAGATTTCGGGGAATTACAGCACTGTTGTGTACAATCACGGAATTCCAACACCATTGTGTAAAATTCTAGGGACCTTATGTGTAATTCTGCAAGGATTTTTTATTCCAATTTTAAACTTTTAAGGGCTTTCTATACAACTTCTGCACAGTTATGTACTTTCTAGATATAAACTTTTAGATTTTCAGAGTTAACTCTTCACATTACATATATCCATGTTCAATATGAATTTTTTTAATGATGGAAAAATATTTACGATACTTGAATTCATGTGAGGAAAGGTTTATGAATCTCTTAGGTATTTATGATATTTTGGAAATATTTAATTTTGGAGAGGAAACTCATACATTCATGCATATTATTATCATTATTGGAACACTAAAAAATAGGTGGGGCAATTGAGTCCTTTAGGTTGAAAATTCCTAAAGCGTAAATAGGTGGGGTGATTGAGAACCTTGGGTTGAAAGTCCCTAAAACCCAATTGGTTCCTGTTAAAACCTCTATTGCAGGGCTACATGGATGTGTATGTAAGGATTGTAAAAGGACATGCTTAGGCTAGATAGGGTAGTAGTCTGACTAGCTAACTTATAAATGGATCACTGACTACAGGGCCGCATGGGTAAATAATGTCAAAATTGGAAAAGGTTCTCATGGCCAGGCTAGGTGGGTTTATTTGGGACAGTGTAGGCCAACTGGTGTAAAACGATCCTAGTATTCAAATGTTAAACTATACTAATTATTGTGGATTACTTCATGCATTGGCATTGCATTCTTGATGCATGCCACATTTTTTGCATTGAAGACTTTGTTTATTAAATCTTTATATTCTCAGTTTTACATATAAATTTTATAATGGTTTGGTAAATATGTTTTATTTATAATAGTTCTGTTTTTTTTTTTTTTTGTCAAAAACTTATGTGAAATACACTCATTAGACTAACTGGCTAATACTCTATTGTCGATATTGAATTTCAGGAATAAGGTCTAGTCAGGGAGCATGAGGAGCAGAGTATTAGCCTTTTTATTTCTAAATTTAGTTTCCTCTAAGTTCAGAGATATTGTAAAAAGACTTATTATAGAAGGATATTTTAGACTTTGGACTGATAATGATTTTATTTTCATTCATGATTATTTGGAAATTGTGTATTTTATGGAATGATATAATGTGATGGTTGGTGAATGTATTATAATTTATTCATGCCCTCGAGTGCGGAATTGGAGTCAAACCTACCTAGGTACCAGATTTCAAGGCATGAATGTGAACGTTGGATCCAGATGTAGGATTAAATTGTAGCTTCCACGGGTGCCTCTTCGAAGGGCTTTTGTGTTGTATGATTATTAGATTAGAGTGGATACGCCACTAGCTAATTATTTCATCTCCACAGTCATCTAAACCCTTTAGAAATGATAGGAGAGAGAATTTGAAGAATCTTAGTCCTAAAGTGACTCCTTGATCTGTGAAGGAAGATTCAGGGTAAGGGATCACAGTTATAGAGAGGGAGGTGTTAGGCACCCACTATGTCCATACAAATATACGGTCTCTACTTCACAAGATCAGACAGATTCTTAAGGCCTTACAAGAAAATCAATTTTTTGCGACGCCCTAAAGCGTCGCATAAGGTCAAAAAGATCTTCGCTAATGCTCTTTAACGACGCACAGGAGTCGTCGCCACGGCCGTCGCTATTGGACGGGTCACTGAAGGCCATTACCGACACCTCTAGATAGGGGCGTCGCACAAAGGCCCTTTTGCTAACCGTAAGTTTAGGTGTTGGAAAAGGTACTCATTTGCGACGTTCCAGTGGGGGTAATATTAGCGACGTTATAAGGGCGTCTGGACTGCCTGCATATTTAACGACGACCATCTTTTTGTCGTAAATAATATTATTTTGAAATGACTTTCTTAATATGGGTGACGACCATCGGGGCGTCGCTAAAAGTTGTATGAAAGGGACCAAATATATAATTTTAGTATTAGTAACGCCTCAGGAGTAAATATTTTACCGGGAAATTTTGGTGGTAAAGTATTAAGATATTAACAACCTTCATAGGGCGTCACCAATAAGAATTAATATATTAACGAGGTACTGCAACATTTTCAGTGGAATAAATTTCGTGGGAAAGTATTTGTAAAGAGAACAGAAGGCTGTCGCAAATAAATTAAATATTTACGACGCCCCATCGTTAATCGTCGCTAAAGGGCCTATATTTGCGACGTATTTGGGAGCATCGCAAATAAAGGACGTCGCAAAAAATTAATTTTCTTGTAGTGAGGATCGTAATTAATTCTCATGCACTAATGTATGTAGTGTGTAAATATCATGTGTTTAATGCAACACTGATGCCAGGTTGTAGTTTTGGCTGGATAAATCCGCCTTGACTACCTAATTGTCGTGCATGAAATCAATTGTCCAAATTTCTTATGGACAATATACAACTATGTCGGCAAGCCACAGAGCATACGTTTGAACTGATTGAGTGTTGAGTGTTATGCAATGTAATGCTGATGAATGAGACGTGCAGGGGGTTGAGAAGGAAGTGAATCTTGCAATAATGTTAACGCAAGACTAGATGAAGCTGATCGACAGTTGAATGGACAGATGGACTGTCGTATTGCAAGGATTTGGTTAAGAGGCTACGATTAGGGTTTTGGTTGCTCAAGAGGCTTTAAATTGGGCTAGATTTGGCTTGACTGGGCTAAATTCCTTCCTATTTCTCTTTCCTTTCCTTGGTGGAGGGATGAAATGGCTAGGGTAATGAGTGGCTAAAGGAAGCTTGGGGGGTTTTGGTGTATTGTGGATGATTACAATGAGAATGGGAGGGGGCTATTTATAACCTCAAATTTTGGTTTTCTTGTAATTACAACAAACTTCAGGGTTATAGATTGGTTGGATGAGTGAGATTTGAGATCACTACATAACATCATCTCACGCGTTGATTTGGGTGGTAAAAGGATAAATATGGGTAAGAGGTGAGGGTATCAAAGTTAATTAAAAAAACACACAGATAGAGCTTGCAAAGGGGGAGTACACCACACGTATGGGGCTCCTGCCCTAGCAAGAGAACAACCACGTGTCTAGTGGCGCCACTGGTTGCGTATGGGTTCTCCTACCTTATCTAGGAGGCCCTTAAACACATGTGGGGCTCCTTCCCCAAAAGATGTTATGTTGCCATGTTCCCTAAATTTTGAATGGGCTCAGGTCTGGGCTTTGTTCAGCCCTAGTCCAGGGTTTGGTTTGACTCAGCAGGTTGACTGAATGGATGGGTTGACTGAATGGATGAGTTGACTCACTTGACTTGGAAGGTTGACTAAGTTTTTCCTTAAGGGTGAGCTTAGGGTTTGGGGTTAGGGTTTTGGAATAGGGTTTGGATTAGGGTTTGGATCAAGGTTTAGTTGGGTTTGATCAACTAGGTTGACTGATTTTTGGCTTTGGGTTAGGCTAGGTTTGATTTGAATTCCATCTAACCTTAATCAACTTGTCGGCCTAGGGTGGGGTGTCTATAGATGTCACTCTTTGGCAAAGGTTGTGCGCAACCAAATGCCAAAGTGAGTGAACAACCCCCTTTACTAGACCTTTACTAGTTAGTTATAGATTGTGGTCTAGATATATCGTCTTCATTTGTGTCCGTGTCAACTAGTTACCCATAAATAGATAACTTACACAGATAACGAGGCTTTGGGCGGGAAAATGTTGTGATTGTCCTTGCGCTTTTCTTAGCATTACGGGTGACCAATCGCATCCCTTTAACCCTTGATCGGTACCTACATCGAAAGTACAACTAAGCCCCAGTGCTTTTTGCTGCTTTACGAGGATTCCAACTAGAAAATGAATGTTCGTTGCTTCTTAGATCACCCTAGGAGTACTCGTTTTGCTTGATTGTCAAAGTGCCATGTGCTTTTTATAGCCTTACGGGAGATCCACTATCCCGAATTAGACTCGATCAAGTGTTGCAAGCATCCACAATTAGGTATATGCAAGTGACCTTTTTCCATGCAATCTTCTGATTTTGACACTTGGGTTATAATTCATCATTTCCCATTCTGAGCAGTTTCTTCTGACTAGGACTTAGTCTATCATCTTCCTTGCATTAGTACTTAGTACGACAACTCTAATACTAGAGTTTAGGCTATCCGTATTTTGTGTGCATTTGGATCCGATAGTCTCCGAAAAAATTGTGAGACCTCAAATCTTATTTCATTTTGCGCTACCCCCCACCTAGAGATATGGAAGATCTCTCAGTGCCTCGGAAGCCTAAAGCTCTACTAAGGAAGAATTATCTTTTTTTAAAGTTACCCCACCCTAGGGAGCAATACTCCGTGGGGGTTTTCTATTGCTAGATATATATATTTTTTTAAATAAGCCTAACTTACTTTGTCATCTCCACTGGGGATGTCTATGGGATTTCTGGTAAGCTAGTTTTTATTGAAAACATGACAAAGGCTAGTCCATCTTTGTATGATCGGGGACTAGTTTTTATTGAAAGTGTTATTTTGAGTTTCGATGGATGGCTTTAATTTGTTGTCTCACGATCTAATGGTTACGATCGAGATTGACTTTACAAGGGATGTGTATGGATTTTTCTTTTAATTTGTTTGGTATTTATTGTTTTGGGGCTTTGACTGTCATAACCTGAATTGGGTCCACTAGGGGTAATGATCGGTAATCTCATATGCGTCTGATTTGTGGCCATGATCAAGATTTCAATCTCTTGAAGAGCATCCCCCGATCTAATCGGATTCACTAGGATGACTAGGCCTTTTGATGGTCAATGCTCCATCGGGGATTAGTTTTTAGATGGTCCGTATTGTTGGCTATGAACCGGTCCGTCTTTTATTGGGGACGGTGCAGATCTAACCGTTGATCATGGTCAAGATCCCAATTTGTGACTAATTGGGTCCATTGTCCCAGTGATTTATCATAATTTTCTTAGGGACACTGTTAGGACTCCTTTGGGGATTGTTTTGGAATTTTATCATATGATCTGGTCCATCAGATTGCGAATCGATGGTCATGGTCAATGTCATTTTTATTAAAAATATATTTTTTGGATTATTGAAAGATGATTTGGTCCATCGGATTACAAATCAACGGTCACAATCAATGTCAATTTTTTTTAATTTTTAAAAAGATGATCCAGTGCATCGGATAGCGAATCGATGTTAGTTTTTATTAAAATATTTTTTTGAATTTTTGAAAGATGATCTGGTCCATCAGATTGCGAATTGACGATCATGATCGGTGTTGATTTTTATTGAAAGGCATACCTACCTTTTTGTATTTAGCTTATGGTGTACCTTTGATTGACATGATAATCTTGCGAGCCATAGCATCCCAACTGCCCATTTTGCACATTGGCTCATGCTAGTGGGAGGGAATACTTTGGAGCTTCAGTACCTGCGAGGAAAGAAAGCACTTTAGCAAGAGGATTGAAGTACTGGAATGGGAAGAGAGATAATTACCTTTTAGGGAGGATGATAAGGAGAAAGGCGCTCATAAGAGGCACTCTACGAGTTGACTAAACGATTTGAGGATGTTTATTTTGGAAGCCTTATATAAACTTATTTTTTCTTTGCATATGTATGGATGAGGGAAAAATAATTTTTTTTCTTTTGAAAATTTTTATACACAAATCATGCATGAAATGAGATGAAAGAAAACAAAAAGTTGTACCCAGTGCCTGTTTGTTTGTGTGAGCATAGTGTGGAGATGTTTTGCTTGTAAATGTAGGAATCAGAACATTTACTCAGCCAGATGCCATACTTGATTTTCTAATTGTTCACTAAGGATCCTAATCCCCTTAAGGTATTGTGCAATGGTATCATGTCCTTAGGATTTGGGCAGAGCTTAAAAAAATTCTCGACTCATGGTTGTCACATTTGCATCTATTGAATCTCTGTGATGCGTGGATCTTTCATTTACCTGAATTTTTCTTTTTCTTTTTCTTTTTTCTTTTAGCCATTATTGCCCACAACGCCCTTTCAAATTTTTGCTACGTCTGGCTAACTTGTGGTGCACTTTCGGATTTTCACCATGCTCCGGATATTTGATGTTGCCTGTCCCCTGACAGCTGTGCCATTTTTACCCTTGGCACCCTTTTGAGTTTTTATCAAGTTCGCTATGTGCTCACTATTTTTACTCGAAGTGCCCTTTCAATTTTTTACTCAGAGTGCCCTTTTGGGTTTTCACTCCACCATTTTTTTATTTAGGCACATCTTTCTTTTACATATTTTCTTTAATTTCTGTAGCGACGGAAGGTTGGGATTCCATCCTTGCCGACCGATTGGTAGCCTCTCCAATCTTGTCTTGAATCACAATAGCAAAGTTGTTGACTCGAGCTGAGATCATCTTGAGGGGGAATGAGTTGTGGTTGGAACTGTGCTCTACTTTGGAATGATTTTTTTCTCTTTTTTCTATTTTCTATTTTCTATTTTCTTTTCCTTACTTTTTTTATGTTGGAGTAACAGCAACTCAATCACAAACAACACAAATTAAACAAATAACACACATAAAAACAATAAGGGTTGTTTTCTTAAAATGTAGGATAGTAGAGTATGTTGAAATTTTTCTGTTGTTCTACAGTACATAGAAGACCCTTTTATAGACATAATGAGTAAATACCTAAACTAACACTTGAGAGATTCTTGCTAAAAGAATTAATCAGAAACTGACATGTGGCTTGACCACATTCAATTTAGTTACAACTGATTGAGAGAAAGCAGTGGAAGTTCAAACGTTCTTATGACCGTTGGACTGCAACGTTCAGTAAGTTTGAATTATTCTCAACACACCCCCTTAATTCAAACAACCTCAACTTCGAGCATTTCTCGTAACTTGACAAATTTCTGCTAGGAAAGCGCTTTAGTGAAAATGTCTGCAATTTGATCCTCGGTGTTGCAATATTCCAACTTCATTTCTCCTTTTGCCTCGAGTTCTCTTATGAAGTGATGATGTACTTCTATGTGTTTAGTCCTTGCATGAAATGCTGGATATTTTGTCATTGCAATGAAGATTTGTTGTCGCAGTAAATCACCGTGGCTTCTTCTTTTTTGCCTTCAAATCGAATAAGATCCTTCTAAGTCATACTGTTTGGCAAGCGGCACTTGGGGTAGCAATGTATTCGGCTTCCGAACTTGATAGTGCGGTAGTTTCCTGCTTCTTAGTTGCCCATGATATCATTCTGGGTCCAAGACTAAACGAAAATCTTGAAGTGCTTTTTCTGTTATCTGCACAACCGGCCCAATCACTATCAGTAGAAGTCACAAGTTTAAAATCACTCACCTTGCGATACCTGATTCCAAAATTTAATGTGCCACGAATATATCGTAGGACTCTTTTTGCTGCTCCTCTATGTTGTTTACTTGGATTTTGCATGAATCTGGATAGAAGGCTCACTGCAAACATTTTATCTGGCCTTGTATGAGTGAGATAAATTAGTCCACCAATCAAGTTTCTGTAGTCTTTTCCATTAGTTTTATTTACCCCATCTTCTAACATAAGTTTATCATTTGTATTCATGGGAGTTTTTGCAGGATTACAATTAGTCATATAAAATCTTTTTAATATATCATGAGCATACTTTTCTTGACATACAAAAATACCTTTAGAATCTTGAATAACTTACATGCCTAAAAATAATGTAAAAGGCCCAAGTCAGTCATTTCGAATTTAGACATCATTTTTTCTCTAAATTCCTTCATCAAACCTATAGAATTGCCTGTATATATCATATCATCAACATACAAACAAACTATAAGGATTTCCATACCTAGGATTTTCACATAAAGAGTAGGTTCACTTTCACTCTTCTTAAAATTATTGTCAAGGAAGTACCTATCGATTTTACTGTACCATGCTCTTGGAGCTTGTTTGAGTCCATATAAAGCTTTCTCCAATTTGTAAACTTTACTTTCTATCACATTGAGTTTGAATCCTACAGGTTGTTCTACATATTCATTTTCCCGTAGCTCACCATTTAAGAAAGCTGATTTGACATCAAATTGATAAACATGTCAACTTTCTTGAAATGCCAAAGATAAAACAGTTCTAATGGTTTCTAATCGAGCAATAGGAGAAAAAGTTTCAAAAAAATCAACACCTGAAATTTGATCATAACCTTTTGCTACTAAACGAGCTTTATGCCTTTTCAAAGATCCATCGAGATTGAATTTGGATTTATAAATCCATTTCAGTCCAATGGCTTCTTTTCCTGGGGGCAAATCAACCAATATACATGTTTTATTTTTTTCAATAGCATCAATTTCTTCCTTCATTGCATTATATCACTCTTCTTTTATCACTGCATCTTCAAAACATGTAGGTTCTGAAGAAAAGAATGCAAAATCATATGATTGATAAATATCAGTAAGACTTCTTACCCTTCTTGGAGGCGATTCACTTGATTCAATATGTAGTGAAGGTGGTGGTTGGAACTCATTTGGTGGCATACTTGGTGGCATAGAAGATGTGGTTTTTTCATGATCAACAACCAAATGAGTATTTTCGGCATTACTTTCCCAATTTCAGGCACCATTTTCATTAAAGATAACATCTCGACTGATGTTCAAAATCTTATTTGTTCGATCATAGAGCTTATAGCTTTTTGTTTCATCGCTATAACCAATAAAAATATATTTTTTTCTCTTATCATCTAATTTTTGCCTTTTTTGTGAAGGAATATGAGCATAGGCTATAGATCCAAATACTTTAAGATGGCTCACATTTGGTTTTCTCCTAAACCAAGCTTCATATGGGGTTTTTCCAGTGACAGCCTTGGTAGGAAATCGGTTTAACAAATAAACCGAAGTTGCTATGGCTTTAGCCCAAAAGGTCTTTGGAAGTTCCTTTTCTTTCAGCATACACCTTGCGGTTTCAACGATTATTCGATTTTTTCGTTCCGCGACCCCATTTTGTTGTGGGGTAAAGCTTGCCGTGAGTTCTCTACTTATACCTGCACTTTTACACATCATAACGAATTTTTTGGATGTAAATTCACCACCCCGATCAGTACGCAATTTTTTAATAGAATAGCCACTTTGTTTTTCAACAGAAGCCCGAAATTGTAGGAAAAATGAAAGAGCTTCAGACTTTTTTTCAAGAAAATATACCCATGACATTCTAGTAAAGTCATCAATAAATAATAGAAAATATCTACATTCACCAAAAGAGGATGTACTCATAGGTCCACAAATATCAGCATGTACAAGCATCAAAGGTTCAGTTGCCCTCCAAGATTTACCCACTTGAAAGGGAGTTCTATGATGTTTTCCATATAGACATGTTTCACACAACTTTCCATCATTTGTCACCGTGGGTAAACAAGCAACCATTGTATTTTTATGCAGTAAATTTAGCCCACCAAAGTTTAGATGCCCATATCGTTTATGCCATAGCTTAGAGGCATCACTAGATTCAACATTAAGAGCATTGATGGTGAGATCAGAAAATTTAAGAAGGAACATTTTAGTATCAGTCATTTCAACTGAAACTATCAATTCCTTATTTTTCTCATTAAATATCATGCATTTATTTTCAACAAAAATAGCATAAAGACCTCTTTTCATCAATTGTCTCAAGCTGATTAAATTTTGAACAATGCCAGGAACATACATAACATCATGAATAAGTTCTTACCAGATTTGGTGTCTATGGAAATAGTTCCCTTACCTCGCACTTGAACTTGATTATCATCTCCCATTCATACTTGAGACCTAATAGTCGCATCCATCTCAACAAATAAAGATTTATCACCTGTCATATGGTTACTACAACCACTATCTAGATACCAAACATTTTCAGTACATGCAGTAAAACATGAAAGAAACAGGCTTTCTTCATCAGCTTTTTCATCATCTCGTTTTTCTTCATGGAAATTTGCCCTATCTTTTGGCTTATACCAACAATCTTTTCCAGCATGCCCAATTTTTTTACAAATTGAGCAATGAGGCACATTGGAATCTTTATTTTTATACCAACAGTCTCTTTCAATATGCCCTTTCTTTTTGCACTTATAACATTGAATAAGTGATTCATAGTTACCTCGATTGGAGTTTCTAGAGTTGTTGTAATGGCCTTTTCCTTTCCCTTTAAAGGATTGATTTGACCGAGTTTCACCACCATGTCCCTTTTTAAATGGGTTGCAGCACCTTCACTCCAGCTTTCCTTCAAAGTGAGTTTTGTCTGCAATGCTTGCTCAATAGAATTTTCTGTGTCTTTTTGTAGCCTCTCTTCATAAGCTTGAAGAGATCCCATTAATTGAGTTAAAGACAAAGTGCTTAGATCTTTAGATTCCTCTATTGCAGGAACAATGGAATCAAATTTTGAATTAAGACTCTGAAGCACCTTTTCAACAATTTTTTATTCAAATAGTCTTCACCAAGAGACCTAGCTTGATTTACTATTGAGGTGACTCAAGTGAAAAATTCTTGAATCGATTCTGAATTTTTCATCAATAAGATTTCAAATTCACGACGGAGAAATTGTAATCTTACAGTGATTACTTTAACTGACCCTTGGAATTCATTTCGAAGCAAGTCCCATGCTTCTTTAGATGTTTTAGCTCCCATTATTCTTGGGAAGATTGTGTCATTCAGAGCTTGCTGGATATATGACAGAGCCTTGCATCTTTTTTTCTATTTTCTTTCATCTCCGCTTTTTGAGCTGCGGTCACCCTTCCTTCTTGATCATTATACTCTGTAAAACCAGCCTCTACTAATTCCCATAAATCATGAGACATAAATATTGTTCTCATTTTAATAGTCGAAAATGGATAATTTTCTCCTTTGAAAATGGGAACAAAATTTTGATTAACACTTACCGTGCTACTTGTGGTTGCCATTACCTTTTACCTTGTTCCAGATTGCTGCAGAACCAAGCTTTGATACCAAATTTATTGGAGTAACAGCAACTCAATCACAAACAACACATTAAACAAATAACACACATAAAAACAATAAGGGTTGTTTTCTTAAAATGTAGGATAGTAGAGCATGTTGAAATTTTTCTGTTGTTCTACAGTACATAGAAGACCCTTTTATAGACATAATGAGTAGACACCTAAACTAACACTTGAGAGATTTTTGCTAAAAGAATTAATCAGAAACTGACATGTGGCTTGACCACATTCAATTTAGTTAAAACTGATTGAGAGAAAGCAGTGGAAGTTAAAACATCCTTATGACCGTTGGACTGCAACGTTCAGTAAGTTTGAATTATTCTCAACATTTTAAAGTATGCACTCTTATTCATCCTTATTTTTTCCTTTTTCTGTTTTTTTTTTTTTCTCTTTTTTGTTGATCATTCTTATTGGAGCACTTATTTAAGGGAAGGAAGGAGGTGACTCTCAAGATAAATTGCTTTTTTCAGTTGATATTAGCTTTGTTATTGTAACTCTTGGCAGGGTTAGATCGACTTACCCGTGAAAGATTTTCACATTGTTGGTGTTGATTGTCTTCGGAAGATTTTTGCCTTGTATATCGGTGCCACGAAGCACTTGGAATACCTTCTGCGCGATCAGTAGTCCATCCCATATGAGCTGAAATTTGCTCCTTGAGTCTAATAGATGCAACGGTGTTTGTTGCAAACTTAATCTAACTTTTCTTTCATCGGCTTCACTCTCCAACTCTCCATCAGCATTTACATTGATGGGATTTTGACTTAAATTTATAGGACAACATTCATTTCACCGGTTAGCTTACAAAGATCTTCACCTATGTCCAAATACTTGCTCTACTACGCAGTGTGAGAAATGGGCCCTACTCTTAATCATCAAATATTGGCCAGATCCCATCATGAGGGCCAGTCTAAATATCCACATGCATATAATATATATATATATATATATATATATATATATATATATATATATATATATATATATATATATATATAAACTCGAACGTCTAAAAAATCTCAACATAAAATAATAAATAAGTATAGTGGTCAAATGAGCCACACAAATTCTAAGAAAAGCTAAATCTCTAGCAGGTGTGACATAGGGGCCTGCCTGCTGGCCTATGAATAGGCAGAGCTCCGGACGGGTGTGGGCATATCAAACTTATCTTCATAAATCATGATTGATGGTCCACAGCTGCAAAATACGACAATGCTGTTGATAGCGTCGTACTATGTGTATCTTAGTTTCAAGTATTCGTACGGGCTTTAAAATATTCGTATCGGTCTTCATGCATATCGGTCGTCGCTGCATGGAACGGGTTACTGTACAAGACGAAGAGATTTCACAGGCCCTTCTTGTTTTCAGTTTGTACATGTGTGGGACCCACAGTTAAGTTATCCTAACGGTTGATATGAGGGGAATCACTGTGGATGGCCCATGCACCAAATATCCTAACGATTTATTGGTTAAATAGGCATGTTGGTTTTTTTTTTTTTCCATCCCATTTCTTTGTTGGTGGCCAATTCAGGGTGATTTTTGTTCCGTTGGATCACTCAAGGAGGTGCTAACAATATCAATGGCTAGGATCGTCTTCAGTTGCAGCTTGCGGTCGGGACTGTTGATGTTGAACGCTGATCCCCTAGTGGCAGGTGCTGTGGGGCTCATCTTGATGTACGTGTTTTATATCCATGCTATTCATCTATTTTGACAGATTATTTTAGAGGTTGGAACCGAAAAAATGAAGTAGATCCAAAGTTAAAGTGGACCACACCACATAAAACAGTAGGGATAATAACACACACCGTTGAAACCTTCCTGGGCCCACAGTGATATTTATTTCCCATCCAACTTGTTTATAAGGTCACATAGGCGTATAGACACATGGATGAAGGGAAAACACAAATATCAGCTTGATCCAAAACTTTTGTGCCCTCAATAAGTTTTTATTTGCGTTCAATCACCACTGTTTCCTGTGGTGTGGTCTAAGTTGAGCTTTGGATGTGCTTAATATTTGGGCTCATGCTGTAACATAAGCTGTCAAAAAGCTGCGTAGATATGAAACATATAGATCAAAGATGGCCCTCAGCGCCTGACATCAGGGATATCCCTGGTGTCAGGATCACGAGGCAATTCGCTTACGTTAATGTGGTGGGACACGACGTGGATGGGCTGACCGCTCTGACCCAACGGTCGTCGGGAGTTTTACTGGTTGAAAACGTGGACAGCTCAATCCTGACCACCCAACTTGAGTCACCTGCACGTGTCACCTCATGGACCCCCACATGCAAGGATGGTTGGATATCAGAATTTTTCTATCCTGTGGGCCCTATATTTTTAAATGAGAAGGTGTAAGTCCAACCGATTGGACCGTCGCGGTCTAGCGAAGAATAACTTCCATCAGAATCATCTCTTCTAAAAAGCAATCACATCCACTAATCAAATGGACCACATTTGTATTTTTCTATTTATCAACGGGTATAAATTGTTTTCAATTTTATGGCCTAATTGATGAGTGGATGTAACTGAATTTTACACGAGATGATCCTAATGCTCGGCCCTTGATATCGCATGCATATGATAGGATGGAAGTTCTTCACTCGGTGGACCGTAAAATATTGTGGTCCAAACCTGATGGATTTGAGACCTACTCATCTTAAATAGTCTATTTTCCAACACTGAAGCTGAAAATTATCCTGACCACTCATCTGTCAGTTGAATTTGGGACATTAAAGGTTTTCTGTCGTTGGTCCACATTCAGCTACATATACCAGTGGTAAGAATCATCCCTTCGACATGAGTTCCTTAGGAGTTCTGACTCATCATCTGACAATGGACGGTTCCGATCATCTGACCATCTCTGCTTCGGATTTTATTGGTGTAGCCTCCCGTGTGCCCAACTCAACCCAATCGATGGACTCTGATACGTCATGGGCGCTCCACGGTGGACGTTATTGTTCCACCTGTTTTGTTGGTATGGCCCACCTGGGTTTTGGATTTAGCTGATTTTTAGAATCCTGTCCTATTATGGTCTTTCAAAACAGATGGACAGAGAGGATTTGTCACGGAAATCTCTGTGGACCCCACACACCTCCGGTCACAGAAATATCTTTGTGTCCCGGGTCACCGGCAATCCGCTCCCAAACATGAGGTAATCAAAATCTCATGTGATCACACCACAGGAAAAAGTAGTGATTGAACGCACACCATTAAAAACTCATCGATCGCTACAAAAGTTTTGGATCAAGCTGATATTATTTTTTTTTTTTCCTTCACCCAGATCTAAGTGACATAATCAACAGGTTGGATGGTTGGATGGCAGATAAACATTACGGTGGGCCTAGGAAGTTTTTAATGGTGGGCGTTCAATCAACACTTTTTCCAGTGATGTTGTCCACCAGAAATTTCGATCTCCCTTCTTTCTTTGGTTAATGCCCTAATATAAACTGACAGAATGGATGGACGGAGGGGATCAAACACATGCATCATGGTGGGGCCCACAGAGCTTTTCCAACACCGACCGGTAAGGTGGGTACCAGCTGTGTAACTACAGAATCCGAGTACCCAATCGATGGGCTGTTCCAATCCACCAGACCATTCATCAGTGGGCCATATGCGTCCTAATGATAGTGGAAGATTGGCCCTTTTTCCACATAGGAAAAGAAAGAGTTTTATTAACCTACACGCGTGTGGGATCTGTACACGTCCACACAGACACGCGTGCAAATATGAATCACGTGTGTAAGATCTAAACCTTCCATCAGGTGAGATACAAAGTTTAAGCATTTAACAGCTTAGCTGCGCCACAGAATATCAAAAGAATGAATGCCTAGAAGAAATTTCAACCGTCGAAATTTACTTCACACATTGTGGCCCACCTGAAGATTGAAATTGTCTGATTTTTCTAGGAAGAAGATGATCCAAGCAATACCCAACATTATAGAAAGCTCAAATCTCACACACGTGTTTCATATTCCACGTGTCAGATGTGCTGATGCGTACAGCTCCACACACATGAGGAATTAACAAACCTCGAGAATCTCGCGTCCGCTACAAATGCAATTTCTCGCGTCCAATTCAACGCCACTTCTCTCTCCAGTCTTTCTCCATTTCTGATGAATAGTACCCGTACTCCCTCGCGTGAGACGGAAGTTGCTCTTCGCGACACAAGTGTCAGCACGAAACACGTGTTTGAGATCACGAACGTTCATCAGGTTCCACCCATCATGAAAATTCTCGAAATAAAAAAACGGTGTAATTGTAGACTCATCTCAAAACTTACAGGATCCTTCACACGCATGACAAGTACGCACGTGTAACCCTTCTCCTCACGAGTTCGTTTTTACCTCTGTCGCGCCTCATGATTCACCGAGTGTTGCCGCGTAGTGTGGACCACATGCTGAGTGGTCAGCTAATCGGAACCGTCCATGTTGTCGAATCAATTCTACACTGATTACCCAAATAAATTTATGAGAAAAAAGATCGTGACCGTAAATATTTGTAGTTGAACCCAAATCAAAGAAAAGAAAATTTTCAACGGATCACATTCAATTCCTGAAATCAAAAGTTATAATCATCTCTAAACTGCGATTATAAGATAAACCTTATGTAGGTCAGCAGCTGAGAATACAAACGGTGGAAATAATGCGACCATCTGAATATATGGGCCCATTGGGTCGCGACGCACGGTGGACATCAGTCGTGGAGGAGGTAAAAACGAACTCCAATCCCTCTGACTGCCTCACATAAAGAAAACAAAAGACCAAAAACTCTCTTCCTCCCCAACACAAATGCCAAGAAAACCATGTCCGATCCTCCAAACACCTCCTCCATAGTCGTCCTCGACCACCACCACCAACACCACCATCCTCTCCTCCTCTCTCCGCAGCCGACAACCACCATCGCCCCTTCTCTCCCGCGCGAGTACCGCAAGGGGAATTGGACCCTGCACGAGACTCTGGTCCTCATCACCGCCAAAAAGATGGACGAGGAGCGTCGCTCCGCCCAATCCAAACCGTCCTCCTCCTCATCTCCGTCCTCCTCCACCACCAACACCTCCTGCAAGACCGCGGAGCTGCGATGGAAATGGGTGGAGAACTACTGCTGGAGCCATGGCTGCCAGCGCAGCCAGAACCAGTGCAACGACAAGTGGGATAACCTCCTGCGGGACTACAAGAAGGTGAGGGAATACGAAGCGAGACCACCAGATCCCAAGGACCGCCCTTCTTACTGGCAGATGGAGAAGCACGAGCGCAAGGAGCGGAATCTCCCTTCCAATCTCCTCCACGAGGTTTACCAAGCTCTCCATGAGGTCGTCAATCGTAGATATTCGCAGAAGATCGCTGCTGCTCCTCCTGCTGTATCAACGGCTGTGATGACACGGGCAATGCCTCCTCCTTCTCTTCCACCACCTCAGCCTCTACCTCCACCTGGCCCACCCCCTCCTCAGCCTGTTTCAGGTACTGGTAATGATTGTTGCTCCTATACATCCCGACGTATTTAAATAAAACACGTCCGATCTCTAGTCGTTGGATTTGGGTTCCTGTATCGATGATCCAAACCGTTTATTTCATTGGGTGCATCAAAAAACTCTTGGATGAACGATCATCTTCAAAGCAGTAGACCCAAATTATTAAAGGATGGTTTTTATTTCAAGCTGAGACTCGTTATATGAACGGTTTGGATCATTGGAAGATAACCCGATTTCAAAGGTTGAGGTCCCGACGCATTGTATTGTAATGCGTCGAGATGTATTCGAGCAAACCTACGAAAATTGTATTCTATTACAATCCAATCCATGCTCGAATACATCCCGACTTATTCCAATAAAAAAATAATATATTGGGACTCTAGCCGTTGGATTCGGGCCCTTTTGTGTGACTAAAACCGTTTGTTGGATTGGGTTTCTTTTGAATGGGGAATGCCTAAAAGGAATCTCATATTGATTACCGTTCATCTCCAATGGAGAGGTTTGCTTTTTTCTGTTGTAATCCACAGTAAAAGAGTGGGACTAATCATATAAACGGTTTGGATCGTTGGAAGATGACCCAGATCAACGGCTACAGTCGCGACGCATCGTGTTGAAATACGTCTGAATGTTTTCGAGCAAACCTGATCATCTACTAATATGATTAGCATTCTTATTTGTTGTTGCCGGAGTAGAGTGTTTTGGCGATCGACCACAGGGTTGGACTTTTACTGTGAGCGTCCCACAACTTGTGGCAACTGATACACCTTACACGTGGCAGACATTCAGGCCAATCTAGATCATCCAACTTGTGGGCCCATTAGGAGATGGGGCATACCCAGGGGATCACGTTGATCAGATGATCCTATTTCTCCAATTGCTAACCATCAAATGGAGGGAAAATGAGGGAGCGGTCCTAATCCAATGGTCGAAATGAGATGATTAGAATCGTCTTTTTGATGATGGGATGATGGGAATCCAATTTGGACTAGGGCTAACTAGGGCTAAGTCGGCCCGCCCGGATCGTTGCCCACCTCCAATGGTCAAAATGAGATGATGGGAATTCAATTTGGATGGCCAGGATTTTCATGCATGAGAACTAGAGGTGTAATGATCCGGGCTCGGCCGAGTTAGCCCTAGTTTGGTTTGGCTTGTTTTTGTGCCACCATGGTTTGTGGATCAATTTGATTTGGGTTTCAGAATGACCCATGCGGCACAAGTTTAATTTGCTTCAAAAAAAATCTGATTCAAGTTGGGATTGATTTGGTAAAAAATTTCGAATTGGGCTAGGGCGAGGTCAAACGGGTGGCAGCTCTTCTTTTCTTTTTAAATAGAAATGAATTTAAAAAGTTAGAAAAAAAAAAGAATACAATTAGAAAAAAAAATACAAAATTATCTTATTACATAATATGTAATGTTTAACATCCTTCAAAAGACAAGTGCAACTTTAAAATAGACATGTTAGAGCTTTTTTCCAAACAAAATAAATAAAGTATAATTTTCCAAATGCAAGAAAATAATGTACATTCATGTGTACATGCATTATGTATTATCCACTTAATCACGTATATGTATTATCCAGACCATCTATCTGTTTCTACACATCATTTTAGGACATGATCCCAAAATGGAATCATATCCAAAGCTCAAGTGGATCACACCATAGGAAATAGTGTGCTTATAATCTATGAGCCGAATCAAACTATGATGATTCAAATCGAGCTTCGAGATGAGCCGAGCTGGTACTGCCCTTGTTTGTTTTTTCAAATGAGCTCGACTCCAAGGCTTAGTTTGGTTTGAACTTCTATTGGAACCAACCCAAGCCGGGCTTTTTCAAACCAATCCGAACCAAGCTTTCAAGCTTGCTTTGTTTGTGCCCAGCTCTAATGGGAACCACGTTTCTGGTGTAACTAACTTATGATGAACGCGCATTGTAGATTACGATATGATAATATACGCGCATTGTAGATTTTGCCGACACCCAATTTTCTTTTATCGCGATCTCTCTATTTCCCGATATCGGGTGCATCCGAACACAGCTTCTAGCAAATCCAACCTCTCTCTTCCGATTTTGTAGTGGAAATGACGGACTCGTCCGAAACAGACGGTGGCAGTGAGAGACACGACTCCGATACAAAGAAGCGTAGAAAGGTCCGAAACCTGGGTTCGAGCGTGGTGCGAAGTGCATCGGTCTTGGCTCGGGCGCTCTTAGCTTGCGAGGAGAAGAAGGATAAGCGGCACCGAGACGTGCTGGAATTAGAAGAGAGGAAGCTGCAGATGGAAGAACATCGGACGGAGATAAATCGGCAAGGGATGGCTGGACTCATCACGGCCGTTAATAATCTTTCTAGTGCAATCCAGGCACTCGTGTCGGACCGACATGATACGAGATGACAACCCCCAGCGCGTTTTCTTTTCAAATTTCGACTGAGTTCGTTACTGAGTTTCGGCGTGTCGGGTGTGTAAATGCAAAAATGGGTTTGATTATTATTGTTATTTCATTTGCCACAAAATCCATTTTTTTTTTCCTTTCTCTTTTAACCTTTTGCGTCGTTACCTTCTTACATGAAGTGTAATTGTAAAAGACGAATTTGCCCTCAACTTTCTTTATAATTTTCAGGGTGTACCTTGTATTCTTGTTTTCAACTTTTAATCGAATGGCTTACATTTATTTTATTTATGAATCTTTTAACGGAAAATAGGAAGGATGGTTTTTTCATTTTTGAGAAAGGACTGGGACGTAACTGGTACTGTCAGAAAAGATAGGGATATCTCAGTCTTTCTATCATTATATCTTCGCAAGTGAGGATCGTCTGTGTTGAAGACACAGAAAAATTCAGGGCCGTCTATTCTCATTTATCTTATTATGGATTGCGTGCTACACAACCCACTTTTACAGTGTGGAATTTCCCTGGGCCTCATCCTAATTTATCTGTTAGATCAGAACCGTCCATCAATTTTTTCAGATTATTCTAAAGCATAAGATAAAAAATGATGAACATCCAAAGATCAAGTGGACCACACAACAGAAAGCATGGGATTGAACGACTAACGTTGAAACCTTCCTACGGTCCACTTTGAGGTTTATTTGCCATCTAACCCCTTCATAAGGTCACTTAGACCTTGATTCAGGGAAAACACAAACATCAGCTTGATCAGAGCTGTCTATTGCAACAAGAAGTTTTCAATGGTAGGTGTTCATTTCCCACTCCTTCCCGTCGTGTGGCCCACTTGAGCCTTGGATCTGATTTATTTTCAGCCTCATGTCTAAAAGGTATGAAAAAAAATGATTGAATTGTGTGGATCTAATACATACATCATGATGGACCCCACAAAAGTTCCACCTTTCAACTGTTGCGGTTTTCTTCTCTCTAGCTAATAGCGGAATTTCTTTAGGTGGGAAATTTACGCGGGCCATGATGACTTATTTCTTAGATCCACACCGTTCATATAATTTTTCAGATCTTTCCAGATTATAAACTTATAAACTTAAAAACAAGTTAGATCCAAAGCCCAACTGGAACACACCGTAGAAAACAGTAGAATTGATGCTACCGTTGAAAACTTCTTAGGGCCCAGACGGCTCTGATCAAGCAGATATTTGTGTTGTACCTTCATCCACGTATGGGTGGACTTATGAACTGGTTAGATGTTAGATAAAGCCTCACGCTTGGCCCGAGGAAAGTTTCAACCAAAGTTTGTATAATCCTGACTACTTTTTTTTGGTGTGGTCCACTTGAGAGTTGGATGTACCTCATTTTTGGAACCATGATCTAAACCTATTTGTAAAAATTGATAGACGGTGTGGATGTAAGACAGAGATTATGGTGAAGGGCGGTGAAGTTCCATACGTTAAAAGATCTGCTATGTAGCACGCAATGTACCCGAAGAGACTAATACGGAAATGACGTGGCCGAACGAGAAGCGACCGCACTGGAATTTCCTGTGCTTTCAACACAGACGATCCTCACTCTATTTTCGCCCAGTGAAAGCTTTTTTTTATTGGAGGAGTTATATGGTACTTAGGTTGCGTATGAAGCTTGATACACAGGCATTCGGAATTTGTATAGGTGGCATAAAATAAATAAAATAAAACCGACTAGATTATTCAACCTCACTGTTTCAGATTTAATCCCAAATTTCAAATTGTTTGAACAATCATCACCTCTGATTCGTGAATTCTTGTTTGAGTAAATTTGACCGTTTGATAATTCTATTTTAAACTGTCCAATAAATGTTCACTAATCTGATAGTCAGATAATCAAATAAGCATATATTTTGGTCCAAGGAACATATACACTGAGTACCATAATTTGGACGGTATGATTTGAATATTTATATGCCATGTCCAGTAATTACTAAGTGCCTGCGTATCATCCATCACAGTATTCCAGAGCATCAATGGTTTTCTCTTTTTATTGCTTCGAGAGCGGGGACTTCCTGCACGATTTTATAATGATTAAAAACACGAGTTCAAGGGAAAGTGAATAGTGCTTTTCTTTCTGGAGCTTTCTCTTCGATTACAAAACAACCCTACTCTGAAAATGATATAATCAGCTCAGGAGTTCAGGACCGTCCATGCAATGGACATCTACGGTGTCGTAGTTGAGGAAACAACAAGCCTTGTTCTCACTATTCTTCATGTGGACCGCCCAAAGTACGTCCAATTAGATGGATGGTCTCTATCCATCTTCCGTATCTAGGTAGGTTGCATCACAGTTTCAACGCTCATCTAGTGTATCGTATCATTCCGTAGTGAAAAAGCTGGGCCCTTTTGGTAGCTTGTATTTGGAATGTAGTGGATTCCAAATCACAAATCCGAGGTGATTCGGAAGCCTCAGTTGTGTTTGGCCGCTTGTATTCTTCATGCACTGGAATCCAAAAGTATAGAATTTAATATATCTACTTAGCGTGGATATGTGATATTTGTTAGAGTGATGATAATAAGCCTATTAATATATATACTATTCGAAAAAATGATGAAATTTTGAGCCTCTACTTAGCCAAAAGTACAGGATCATAAACAAGTGACTTAATAATGGTTTTTAACCGTCGATTTACCTAATGCTCGAACTTATTGAATATTATTCTATTATATAATTTTAGTGATGTGGTCGATAATTTAATTGTTTTAAGGTATCTCTACCCAGCATGCTTAATGGAAAAGAGACAATGAGCTGTCCAACTAATTATACATATTGGGACATATATACTGAGGCTGAAGGGGATATTTGATGCCGAGGTCACTGCATAAATCCAAACTCTTGAGAGAAGACTATACAATATGAAACTTAAGGAGGGCACTTCTGTGAGTGAGCATGTCTTAAAAATGTTCAAGGTAGCCAATTAATATAAACAGAAAAGGGACAATGACCATGATAATAAGGGAAATAACCCTAAGGGAGCAGGTAACCTGCCAGTATAAAAGGCAAAGAGAATGATAAAAAGAGAGGAAAAAATGATTGTTGGCATTATAGAATGGCAGGGCACTTCAAGAATAAGGCTAGAATACCATAGTTGAAGCTTTATATCATATTTGACAGATTGTTAAATCGCATACTTATGCAAAGAGTTGGATGGGATAGGATGGAAAGCGAAGAAAAAAATAAGCATGCATACGCTAAGAGCATAGGAGCATTGCAGGGCTAAGAGCATATATAGCATATATATCCAGCTAAATAAGGGAACAACCTGCCCACTTCAGTCAACCAGGGGCACAACCTGCCCATCTCTCTAACCGTCATCCAAGGGCACAACCTTCCTGCCCCGCATCAGCATCCGACAATCAGGGGAAAAAGTCCCCACCATTCAGCCGCAACCACGAGGGACAGAAGGAACCCATCCATTAGACCGAGAATGAAAAATGGATAGCCCTAGAATATTGGTCCGATGTCCAGATCCTAAAGCAATATCAGATAGTGGAGCTAGAAGAGCTCCAATGTGCGGTACATGATCCGGGAGGGACCGAGTATAACTTGGATCCCATATTCGACACCGACTTGGAGCTTAGTCCCAGATTTATCATGACGTTTGGGCACGGTGGTGAGGACTCCTCTACTGATCCTTCTGACCCTGCATCCTAAGGGGGAGGGAGTGCATGCAGGGCAGTAGCTAGTTCATAGTTCCCATGACGGCACAATAAAGCCAATGTGAATAGTGTTGGCTCCTTGAGCCGAATCAAGTAACCCCTAGTTTGCAATGTCGTCTTACTCGAGGTCCCTCACAATTAAAAATTGGTAAAAAAAAAATAATCAAAAGATCTGAAAAAAAATCCAAAACACCAAATATTTCAAAATTCTAAAAAAAAAAAATCTAGATATTTCTAAAACTTCATTAAAAAATGAAATAAAGTTCAAAAATGCTTTTTAAAAAATCACAAGCAATAAAGCGTCAAATCTGTCTGTCAAAGCACTTGAGTATGAAGTTGACTCATACGATTTCAATCTAGAGTTGAACTTTGAACTTAATAGTTATGACGAAATCAATGATGTAGAAGATGATGAGCCGACTCCCAAACTAAAGGATCTCTTAAAAAATTTTAAAGCCAAAAGCCGATGTCATCCTCAAAAATTTTTAAGCCAAAAGTCAATGTCATCCTGAAAATTTTCAAAATTATAAACTTGGGGTCTCCTGAAACCCTCAAGGAAGTGCGCATTAAGAATCTTTATCTCCGAAAAATAAGCAAAGAATGATTGAACTTTTTAAGCCATGATTATCTAATCTTGCATCCTGGGAAGACTTATCTGTATTCAATTGAAAACTTGTCAATAAAGCTTGAAATCAAGCTTGTCGAACAAAAGCTACCAAGACTATGCTCGTATTCCACGTTGGAGTGTGCATCATGTACATAGACAAAAGCATAACAACGGAAGAGATCTTACGGCTCGATGAAGATAGATTGTTGCTAGCCTGTCATAAAGTACTTCAAGTGTCAGGAGCAAGCACACCGGATCCATGTGTGTGCTTCAAAACTCTACAACTTGACAACACCCTAACCATTGTCTATATGGGGTATCAACATCAGTGAAAAGTCAACTCGGTGGTATCTAATGGACATCAGTACGTACTCGTGACGTTTGACTACTTCGATGGAGGCAACATCCTGATCTCCCGTGATAATGACCATGATGAACAATATCATCAATCGCTAAGGGGTTTCCATGCATTCCTATCGGCATCAACAATGGGACGACAAAGATGGATGAGTTTCTTGAGAGGCTCAAACTCATAAAGCATTTTACCACTTTCGTATGCACCTTGGACCAATCAGACATCCATACACACAACTACATAAAGCGAGGAGATCATCATCTTCTTAATTAAGAGTTGCGCGTGAATTCACAAGGTGAAGAAATATCTAGAACACAAGAAATAAAATTGATATTGTTTATGGAAGAATGTTTCTTATAACTTATCTTGCATGCTTATGGAAGGAAAATAAACCTTTAATTTGATTTAAAATATATAAGACACTTTTTTAAAATAGTAAAAATTGCTAAAAAAAAATACAGTAAAGCGATATCCAATCCTAATAGAACTCATTAACAACGCTTAAATGAGTAAAAACAAGGATGCTAGACTATAACTAGAATCTTAACGCCCTAAAAATAGGGGAAAAAAACATGACTTACTGAGAATAGTAAGGTTTAGACCAAAAACTCTAATTTGACTTCTAAAATGATTGAATTATATGAAGTTGTTCTAGAGCTCATTGGTAGCTTTCTAATAGTATATTATATTCATGAAATAGATCATCGATTACAAAGTTATGGCGTTAGAAGCTATAATTCGCGTTCAAACCATTTTTTACCTACTTTAAGCTTCTAGCCCAATCTATTTCAATCATGGCCATCCATGAAGTCATTTAATTACCACCTATACTGCATCAGTCTCCTCCACTTGAAAAAAACTCACCCTTGAGTTAATTGGTGGTTGCGACTGGTGCATGTTACTTGAATAAGTCAACAATATTTAATGTCCACTATATCGCCAAGTTTTCAAGGAGATCAACAACATATGCGTTGTCCTTGATCTTCCAAAGTATTTGGAATAATGCAATTCTCTAGTTCTTCAACTTATCATATGTTCCCACCGGGAAATACTCTTTGCTTATGTATGAACCATCACCATGTTAACTTCTTAAAACACCTGAGATTGCCTCCGCTTGTTAGTATCTTCCTTATATTTAGCATTCTTCTAACTTCTTCTTAACATCCACTTGCACCAACAGAATCTTCCATACCAATGTTGTCCGCAACTATGTTCATCCTTGACAACTTTGGTAGTGACACCAAGTCTATTATTCTTCATGATGTTAGAAATGAACTCAACTTGAGCAAGAGAAAAGTTCCATTACTTGGGCTTATCACTCGAGTGACGTCATATGATGTTTCCTAGTGTTTTGTTTACCACCTTCATCTGGTCAACTGTATAGGGATGGTACTATTGTTTTACAGCAATAATGTATCAAATCTCTCCACGGAGTCCTCTAAAAATGACTAAGAATTTTTTTTTTTTTTTTTTGAAGTAATTATCTTTGTACACCATACAATCAAAAGAAAAAGTTGGTTGTATTTGTTACATTCATTGTCTTCTTGCATAGGATAAAGTGTGTCATCTTCAAGAACTTATCTACAACAATAAATATAGAATCCATGCATCGTTAAGTTCATAGATGACCATACAAGAAGTCTATATATAATTAGATCCTCCCATGGTTCATTTGGTATCAATAATGGGGTGTAGAGGCCAATGTTTTTATAATACCCCTTAGCCTCTTTGGCATACTTGAAATCTCTACGTAAATATCTCAACATCCCTTTTCAATTGTAGCCAGTAATATTGCTCCTCCACAAAAGCAATTCTCTTATTACACCTCAAGTGCCCTGCCTAATCCTTCTCATGCAATTCCTTAATAACATGCTCTCGAAGAGAATACCCAGGAATAAACAAATGATTCTCCTTAAAGATGTATCCATCTTGTACATATTATTCTCTTGGTTGCATTGTCAAACACTTGGCCCATTTATACTTAAAGTCTTCATCTTCTGCATGCAAATATTTTAGATAGTCAAACTCTTCAATTTTGTTACTCATAGTGATTAATAAAGGAGCTATCTTACTTTCCACATCGTCTAACTTATTTCGTTGGCCTGACTTGTGCTTTAATACAAAAGTAAATTCTTGTAGAAAAGATATCCATTTGCCATGCATATGATTTATGTTGGTCTAGTTGTTAATCTATTTTAAGGCTTGATAATATGTGCATAAAATTCCCTTTGTATAAAATAATGTTTCCAATGGTGAAGAGCTTGGACCACAACATACAATTCCAACTCATACATTGACCACTTCTTACAAGCACTACTCAACTTCTTGCTACAGAAGGCTACTAGTCTGGTCTTTTATAAAAGAACTGCCCCAATACTGATATACGAGGCATTATACTCTTATTGGGGTTGTGCCCTGAAAAATCAATGTTTCGTTGCTTCTTGACATAGTTTTATGCATGATTTATTCATTCAATTATTTGGCGAAGTTAATTTATGCGGAATATATTTATTATCTTTGTGGGTTTGAGAGGATTACCTCTGGATGCCCTTGGGCACCTTGAGAATGGACACAACAACCTTGCTAGGGGAGAGTTGTGGCCCACAGATCTCAATGCTTTGACGATAACAGTATAGGTTTTAGGACAAACATGTGATATTCATATAAATGGCCATGTTGTGTGACACGATTGACTTGGTGTTAGGATGAATAGTCTCCACCATTGGGGGTTGACTTGGTGTGGGCACACCTTTGCCTTAACCTACATGAGTGTGTAAGTGAATCCTGAATGGTACCTTAATGAAAATTTTAATCACTTACATTAGCAAGAGTATTTAAACTAGGATACCCATCATGCTTGGGCTAGAAAAGACACACAATTACATTGTCTCTGTCAATTTCCTTGACCTAAGAATTAGGATAAGATATCTTGATTGATAATACTTTGGCTCACTTTGTAAGCGTAATGACCTAGATTTCAATTTTGAAACACATTGCACAAATTCACTTAAGATCAACTACCCATTCATCAACCCCATTCATCAACTTGTCAAATTTTATGCGTTGATCATGCAGTAAACCCATCCAACCTTTATCTTTAACCCATATACCAAATCAACCCAATTTCAACCGTTGATTCATGTATCAAATCAGCCCATTTACATCCGATAGATCACGTGTTAAATCCGCCCAACTTGGACCACTAGATTGTGTGTCGAAGCTATCCAATTTTAGCCATTAATTCTCATGATAAATCGGACCTATTGTGACCATTGATTTTTGCATCAAAAATTTTCAATCATGACCTTTAATACACGCCCAAAATCTATCCAAATGGAACCCTTGATCTAGGTACTAAAACCACAAAAGATGACCGTGACGAAGTGTCAAATCCGGCCGTTCAATTTACAACCAATGAATTAGGAGTTAAATCTGTCCAATTTAAACCGTCAATTTGCCTGTCAAACCTTTCAAGATTGACAATTGCTTGGACCCCCAAATCCATCCAATCGTGACCATTGACGAGTATACCAAATTTGTCGATTGACCATTCGACCAGCACGTCCAGACCATCAAATCTATTCATCAAAACCACCCAATAGGCTATCCAAGACTGCCCAGCCGTCCACTAAATCCAACCCTTTAAGCCCAACCATCGATCCAATCCATCCTATATATCCAGACTGTTCAACCAGTCGTCCATGTATTCATTCATCAAGCCAGCCATCTATCCATCCGATCCATTCATCAACCCACCTACCTGTCCAACCGCCCATCTGTCCATCCATATTGTACGCATGCATCCATGCACACGCTGACCACAGTTACCCACTTTATACACGTAACTGCTTGGAGGAGACATGCTTGTTGCAGACGTCCTAAGTGGATCAAGGGAGTGAGAGACATCTCTCATGTGGTGGATAGTAAGTTACATTGGATAAGCTACTTAAGCATAAGTGGCTTATATTGTTTTCTACTTATTCAGCTCGTAAGCATGTTTGGTAACTTTGGTAGAGTCTATGGAAAGTGAACTTTGAACTGATAAAATGTTTTTCTATCAGCTGGTTGACCAGTTGAAGGTCCAGATCGACCAAGGAACCCTTCAGTTGACCCATTGCTTTACATCTATATATTCATCTTTGACGGGCTTTTAGGGCTAGATGAGTAACACCTAATAGAGCATAAAGAGAGTGTTTTCACCTTATATTCTTCTATCCTTGCTTGTTATTCTCTTGAGTTTATCATTCAATTTATGTGTTTAATGGCACATTAAAGAGTATTCAAATATGAGATTGAAGTATGAACTCAAGCTTATATTAATGGCTGACCCATCTTCAATAGTCAAATCATTTGGTCATTAATAGCCATTTGATGCTTAGATCTAGTTCTTGATCCAACTGTTAGTCCCTTGGTATTCATTTGCCATCGTTACTCTCTACATGGCAAGGTTGTTATTACTTAGAAGATTGTGCACAATATGGCCCACCTATTGGAAGGCTCAGATATTGGTTCCCTCTATTTAGCGTCAAATGCCCATGGCCTCAGCAAACCTCTCAAGGCCCCTTGCCACCCCGATTGTACTCTCCCTATGATCTTCACCACACATGGCCCTACCCTTGTTGTTTGGACGGTTCATCTAGATGAGGCATGTTACCAACACCACGAAGAAAAACTGAGTCACAGGACGTCTGGCAAATAGTAATCATGGGTTCTTCTAGTCGAATGCTCGGGTCTGGACTCCACAGTCCTTGTGAAATCGACCTGTGGTTCCATGACAGAGGCAGTTGATTTTTGGTCCCAATCAGATGGATCAAAGATTGGATGGCTGAGATTTTACTGCTTAGATGTTTCTTTTATCTTTTTTTTAGGAAAGTCTGGACAGGGCCATCAGATCAACAACTCCATTACCAACAAGGGGCTCATCCTTAGGGTTGCACAAGGAACCGGCGGAACCAGTAAACTAGACTGGAACCGGTTAGTTTGGCTCAGTTTGGTCCGGTACTAGAGTGCACTGATTCCGGTTTTGGTTCTGAAACTCAAGGAACCGGTTACTTCGGTTTGATTTTCGGCTTGGAGTTCTGTAGAACTAAATCGAACTATAAAACTGAACCGTGGAACTGGACTACGTAACTAAACTGTGGAACCGAACCTAGGTGTTCAATCCTCAGTGTTTCATGTCAAATAGTCTACTTAAAAATTAAATCTATTTGATTTTTTTTTAATGTGGCCTACCTAAACATTGCCTGACGATGAGGATGGACGATGTTGATCTAACAAACACATCAAGGTATGCCCATAATAGGCCCTGATGTATGGATGAGCTGGATTATTTTTTTTAAAAAAAGTCATGCAATTAGGCTGAATTATAAAAACAAACTATGCAATTGGGTTAGATTATAAAAAGCCTGGACCTATGCAACTAAATCCAAACAGATTGGTTTTTTACCGTCCAGGTTTGGATTTAGGGTGCAAATGGTCTTAGTTTTCCGATTCTAGTTTTCCTGGAACTGTTGGAATTTGGAAACGGTTCGATTCCAATTTCACCCCAAGTTGGATCCAACGAACCGTGTGCACCTCTACTCACCGTAGTCTGCAATGTACAAAACCTAGGGTGTGGATCACATGATCCGCTCGCAAACCGGTGGTTAAAAACATAAACGGATTGCATCCTTGCTGGACACAAAAGTACACCCTCGATTAAAAAAGACCTAGAAAGATGAAATGAGATCGTGACCATTCATCAAATAGGCCACATTCTGTAGAGAATTATAGATTACAAAGGATGTACTTCTAACCATCCGATGGTGCAGCTTCAAAACCGTGCAAGGCGATAGTTCCATACAAAGTTTTCATTTAATGATGCTAAAGAAAGCCTACGTAAATTTCTGTCACTTTCGTGTGCCGTACGCAAGTCCCAGGTGATCTCGTCCCTGCACATGGATATATGCAAACTCATCTGGACCCTCCATTAGGTGGGCCTTCCCATGCATGAGGCGTAGTCTGGCTGGGTTGGCTTTACTTATATGCTCAACCGTAGGTGATGTCCGGTTGTTACATTAATGCTCGTCACCCTCTTCTGGTGTGGATCAAACATTTCGAGTGAATCGGACCGAGTCATTACAGACAAATAACTCGGTTGGCCTCCCATCGAGCTGGGACTGAGTCGAAACGACCAGCAAGCATACATCCAATACATTCAATTTTAGAACTATGGTGAGAGATCCAATCCATCTTTCAAGTGGGGCCCAGTTTGATTACCGTTAAAATTATATTTTATCTAGTTAGCTAGATTAGCCATCGAGTTATTATATCTGACTATTAGAGTGGCCTGATTTCTATGACAATGCATTAATACAAGGGGACCCACATGTGGTACACCTCGATCAGATGTTCTTAACGCATGCTTTATGGATACGTGTACGCAGGCCAGTTCATCTGTGAGCCCTTATAGTTAAGCTTATTCTACAAGTTATTCACCTACATGTAAAAAGTTATTCATCCATCCGGGAAAGCAATTCGCCTTCTGACTCATCTGCTTATATATTAATGTCTGTGGGGCTTACCGTATTGTGTGTATGCCATTCAACCCATGCATTAAGTTGCCCACACCGTAATAATTGGATGACCCAAGAATCAAGCGCGCCCCAATCGGTAGAGCTGTACACGAGTTGAACCAAGTCGAGCGTGGCACTGCCAAGTACGAGCCAAATTCAAACTCAAACTTTCAAGCCAAGTTCAAGTTCTATCTTTCGAATTGAGTTGAGTTCGGGCATTTTCCTTTTAGTTTTTATACGAGCGGGCCCTTTTTTATTATATATAATATAATATATAATATATTAATTAAGTTATGTATATAAATATAATATTATATAATTAAGTTATGACTCGAGTTGAGTCAAGTGGAGCTGAACCGAGTTGATTTCAGGCCGAGCTTCGAGTCGAGCCCAAGTCAGCTTGACTCATTGGCACATGAGCCACACCATACACAACAATGGGCAACCACCCAAAAACCTCCAAGTTCACCCACAAGATGGCTAGATCTGCCTATTCTTTGAGTAGGGGTGGCAATGGGCCGCGTTGCTGGACCAGCTCAGGCTGTCTAGCTATGTAGGGCCAACTTAACCTGGTGACTGCACCCAGGCTTGAAACCTAGGCTGGGCCCAGACATTACTGGTCCAGGTCAATGATGAATGGCCTGGCCCGAACCATTGACCCAAATAATCTACTGTCGTATGGAAAGAACAAATTGTTTATTATGGCTAGAGGGGGCATACCCAAAAAATAATAATATAATAAAATAAAATTATTTCAACCTTTAATCATTTAACTCTTTTCGTAATAAGGCCGGCTTTTGCCTGACCCTTCCCAACCCACTAGGTACAAGCTCAGGGCCAAGGTCTTTGTAGCCTAATTAAAGCTAGGGCTAGGCCCAGGCCAGACCTTTGGGGACTAGGTTTGGTCTAGGGCCAACTCCAGCTTGGGTCTAGTCCATTGTCACCCCTATTTTCAGGTCTCCAACTTTTATAGTGGGCCCACAAATGAGCTTAATGAAGGAGAGAAGAAGTAGAGGAATGAACCTCGTTAAAGCAGATGGATAACAATTTAGAAAGAAAAAGAAGGGTAGGCTTTGAGTGATGAGTGTCAGGCCATGCAAGTCATGATGGTATTATGTTTAGTGATGCGAACAACGAGTGATATATCTCCTTTCTATGCAATCTCCAGCCTTGCCTACTCCACAAAATCGTCAGAGAGAGAAGTGATGATAAGATCCCATTTTAGCATCAAAAGAAAAGAAAAAGGCACTCTCAGTCGCTTCTCTTAAATCTTTCTACTTTATTATCTCTCTCTCTCTCTCTCTCTCTCTCTCTCTCCACATCTCAATGGGTAGAACCACGCCGCACCCATGATTCCGTATCTCGGTATCATGGCTCACTCAATCTTTGCACGAGGTTAGATTTATGAGTCAATACATCACACACGTGCAAATCCTAGTACAACGTGTCATTTGATTTCTGTGGTCCACAATGTTCATGGCCCCCCAAAAATCAGGATGGCCCACTCATCTGATGGCCCTTGTGATTTTTGAGCCAGGTCAAGTTCAGGGAGAGCCCCTGCCTGATGAATTGTCTAGATCTTACATAAACTTGCCAGACTGGCATGTGTGCACTGGATGGCATCTTTCAATCTGTTCTTAAAGGGCCTTTGAATTTTAACTTTAGAAGTGAAAAGCATCAGGTCTGACAACCCGTCAATATTGGATGGTTTTGATCGTTTGATCAGACTGTCAGTTGGCCCCCTAACATCCGTGAAGCAGTGGGCTGTCTAGCACAATCACAAACCTTTCTTAGGATTCATGTAAATTACTCCCAAGAGAGCCAATTCAATGGGCTGGGCTCATGCCTAGCAAATTAAAATTATGAATAGGACCGGCTCGTCGAGCCCGGCCTGTACAGTTCAAATTGGGACCCAATCAAAATTATCACTTACCCCCTCTGTATGTGTCCAAACAAATGGGTTGGCTGCTCGGGTGAGCCCTACAGTGATGTTTATGTGAAATCCACCTAGGCCACAAGGTGCGTCAAGCCCTTTTAGGCCAAAGGCTCAAAACTCAGCTCCAAATGTAATTTAGGTTAATCACATGATTGGAAACAGTGTATAGGGGAACTCTCACCCTCCAAATTGTTTCTGTTGATAAAGCCCACCTACACAGGTAGACCTGATTTGTGCGCCCAACACCTAAATTTTGGTGTGTCATCTAATAGTTTGAGTGGATTTCATATAATCATCATAAGGGCCCACTGTAAAAATCAAGGGTGAATATTGTCTCACTCCTTGATCCAGCACACCTGAGTAACAGGTTAGCTTTTTTTTATTTTCCTTCTTCTTTCTTTTTTAGCCCTGAACCTAACTTGGGATTAGCACATCTAATCATTTTATTAAATTTCACATGCACATCAGGATAGGCCACTTAAAAAACGAGGCATTGGTGCCCCTCTCCCAGCTATTAAAAAAACAGAGATTCTGGATTATATATATTAAAAAAAAAAAAAAAAAGGAATTTTATGGGGCTCCCACGATGCTTTACGAGGCCCACCATGATGTGAATGTAAGAGACACACCGTCCATTAGATGTGTAATACCACGTTTGGCCAGGGTAAATAATAAAAAATTAGGCTCACCCATGATTCAGGTGGGCCACACCAAAAGAAATAGTTAAATGAGAAACACCACACTTCATTTCTACAGGGCCCACCATGATGATTATGTAGAATCAACTCCAACCATTAGATGCCACACTAAAATTTAGGTCCAGGACAACAAATCAGGCCCACCCGTGATCAATTAGGACACACCAAGAGAATAATTTGGGGAGTGAGCATTGCTCGATACATTGTTTCTAATCATGAGTTCCACCTAAATCGGTGGGGCTGATTTTCTGGGCCTGGGGCCTAACGTAGGGTTACTCCGTCCATCCGTTGCTTCATGCTTGTGCCCCACTGAAGAAAATCCTGGCTTGTTAGGCAATCATGGCCATCCCATCCATGGCTTGTAAAAAGGACAGCTATTGAAAATAAGGCTAAACGAAGGCTGGATTGGATCATCTGGTGAGTGCAGTTTTTGCATGGTTGTCTGGAAATGCGTTCTGGGCTTCATGGACAGCTCAGATCAATCAATTGGATTGTCCATCAAAACTGACTCAACTAATAACACAATAACTTAACAGTGTTCCAGAGCATTAGAGCATCTCTCATCTCTAATACATAGCTACTGTTAATTAAAATGATATGAACTCATTTTTAGGTGTCTACCAAACGTAACCTTAAAATTTACCAAAGCCCAAGACTAACCTGACCCGTCCACTTTTTTGCATTTGAATTACGCTCAAGGGACCAGACCTAACTCAGGTTTAAGAATCGAATTGTTTAGGTGGGCTCATTTGACCTAACTCATTGATACTATGTACAAGATGGTTGGATTGGATAGGTTTCAACCCAAGCCCAATCCATTTTTTACTTTCATGGGTCACATTTTAGCCTGAGCACAACCCGATTAAGCTTGGCCCAAATCCGTTTCAAATGTGGTTTACGCCAGTTGACCCACGCAATGACCCGACCCATCACCACCCCTAGTCATGAAGTCCAATCAGAGTGGCCAGCCCATTGACAGTGCTAATTCGGTCGAGATATTAGTAATGTCAATGGTCTGGGCCAGCATGTTAGGCCGGCCTTGCCCACTGCTATTTTCAGGCTTGGGTTTAACTTTTAAGCACTTGGGTTGGGCCCGACCTATTTTGGGCGTAATAACAAGTGGGCTAGCCAGGGTTTCAATTTAAGAATATTTTCTATTTTGAGACCTGGCTCGAGTCCTACTCCAGGCACTTTTATATTGTCCATCCGTTGGGCGTGGGCTTAACTTTGAAGTCGGGGAAAGGGTCAAGCCTAAATTTCTGGCCCAAAATTTAAATGGGTTGGTGTCGAGCTGATGCAGGCCTAACGCTAGCCTATCCCATCGACAGCCCTTGTCCCCATGGAAGGTCCAACCAAATAAACGGTCTTGATATGATCTAAGTATGCCACCAGAAGATATGTTTAATCAAGTTCTTCGCGCATAACCCTCTTCCTAATGAAGTGGTAATCAATCTAAATATATATTAATCAATGTATGAAACATAAGATTAGGCAGAAAATAAGGCAATTAGTAGTGTGGGCCCCTAGCAGACAAGAAAGTGCAGGATTCTTGTAATGGTGATCCAATGCAATGTGGCTGAGGCTTGCATGAATTGGCACACCTGATTTATAATTTCTAGTTTTGTCCATATGATATATTGTAGGGCCCCAAACAATGCCATGGTATGTTGTCACATCATCCAAAGGCTCTCCCCCGTGCTTTGAAAATTTGGTCCCTAGTGAAGCTAGAGAGGCTAGAGGCTTGCAATCGTTCATCTTTGACCATTTCAAAAGGTTGATTACTAACTTTGTTTGAGACATAAAAAGGCATTCTTTAGAGCATTGAGCCTTAGGTCCAAAAAGCCATGTAACAGCTGTTTTAGACATGAAAAGACATTTAAAAAGGCTGAAACTACAACTACTACGAGAGGAAGTTCAAAGAATCAAGCTTGTCGATACAGATGTGAAATATTCAGAACATGGACAGGGCTAGAGAAAATGAGCTAGAAGCCAAGAGAGAGAAGCCAAGAGAGAGAGGAATAAAAGTGAGAAGCTTGCAGTTTTCATTCTAATACCACATAAGAGGACAACAGGTATTGAAAATATCTCCCTCACATGAGTAAAGGTGGAGAGAAGATGTACATATAGTATATTTGGCAACAGTTACTATAACTACTATTCAAATATTCAAATTTTGTAATTTACAATTATCTAAGGTATGTCTGAATTCATGAAAAGCTTAGAAAAGGAAATAATATTCATAGGAAATTTTATTTTTAAGAAACTGTGGGGAAAGATATATTGGTTTCCTTATTTATTAATAAGATTTTTCTAAAAATTTAGAATCTATTCTCAAACTTATTGTTTGGCAAACCAAAAACTTTACTTGAAAAAAAAAATTCTTGGCAGTCACTAGCATACACCAGATTAGCACTTATGGCACATTTGCTAATGCTTGAAGATGAACAGTAATTACATACGGCATGTGTGAGTGTTTAAAGCAAAATTGTGGCACATATGAGGTGCTTGAAGCAGTACAATGGCCAATGTGGAACAAGACATGCATTAACACATTTGACACATGCAGGCACTTGAAGCTAGATGGTAGAACTTGTAAATATTGAAACCATTGGCATATGTGGCATATTTGGAGCGATTGAAGATAGATGCACATGTGGCATATTGGTGCATGTGTGCACATGTGCGGCACTAAAGAAGATGAATTGTGGTACTTGTGACACATTAGCACATGTGGACCGCAAGAGAAGATGGATGGTGGCACATATGACACATTAGCATATGTAGGATGCTTTTACAAAAAAATTTACCTTTTTACAACGGGCTATGACTGTTAAAGTTTTTTTACAACGGACGTTCGGCCATTTCAAAAAAAGCATTGTTAGTTACAATGGTCAAAGCCTGTTGTAAATAATAAAATGACAGCTGTAGATGGGACTACAACATTGGGATGTGCTGTGTTACAACGGTCAAAGCCTATTGTCACTGTTAACGTTTCGGGTGCTTCCCATTATAAATTGTCAAAATTTACAACAAGCTTTACCCATTGTGAGAAGTTCAAAACGTTTACAGGTGGCATGGATCATTGCAAAAAGAGAAGTATTAACAACGTTGTTGGCCTGTTGTAAAATCATTAGTTATGGGCTTCCTGTAATTAGTTCTTTTTCTTTCTTTTTTTCCAGCTCCTTGTCACCACCCAATGTTTTGGTTCTCTGTTTATTAGTCACAATATCACATAATTTAAATCATGATATTTAATGCATTCACTTGGCCATTCCACAAAAATAAATCTCATCATTATAAAATGTATAAATCAAAAGAAGCACATAAATCTAAATCGTACCCTATAAAATGTTCACACCATTATAAATCAAAACATAATCAGTATTAGAATTCCAACATATTCTTCAAAAGTAAAAAGTTTAGATAAATATCTAGCTTATAAATGAATAATATACTGAGGGGGCTTTTCTTCTTCCCTTCTCCTTCTTTGTTCTTTTCATTTCCTCTCCTCTCTCCTCTTTCTTTTACCCACTTCTTTGGTCCTACATTAATGACATATGCCAAATGGATGATATGAAGCAATGAATATAGCCCCTGTCTAAATTGCACTGACCGAACTTCACAAAACTTGTACTGTAGAGAAGAAAAAAAAAACACATGAGTTCAAAAGGCCTAGATTAAAAAGACTCAAGGTAGCAAAGTTCAATGTGTGTAATAAATTAATCCATATTCTTGTAGAGTGTGATGGTTAATATACAAGCACTCATACATTATACATGTGGCATACATTAACTAACAGTAAACTTTCCAAATGGTGAGATCCATGGTAAACAGGTCATTGTGCAAAAGTTAGATCAATTAAACTCTCCTTTATTAGCACTTATTTGTAGAATTCAAGCTGTTGACTATTTTCATCTCCACCATCAATTAAATGTCCACAATTAGTCATTTAGTAATCACATCAGTGTCATGATCAGTTCATGAGCCATCTAAATTGGAACCTGTGATTTGTACAGTTCAATTTACTTGTATGATGCAATGTTATCGATTTTGCATAATAAAAACATCAATTATGCTACAAATCACAAGAACATCCACACCACCGTAAACCAAACACTCAAAGGAATATTGTATTTAACCATAAAAGAAATTAAAATATTAAGGCATAAATGCTCTTAGGAATAAAAACATATGCATATACTTGAGATTTGTGTACTAATTTTGGTGCTAGACCAACAATTCCAAGCTACGAGCTCCCTTGTTCAAATTTAATTTTTTGAGAACTTTTCTCTTCTGATTCCTTGCATACCATTTCACGCTTTATATCAGCTTCTATATAAAAAAGATACGGTTTAGTAAATTCTAGTTTGATTCAATGTTATCAACAAGTACAGGGATGCATACATACTACTATAAAAAAAACATACATTTACCAACAGTCAAAATTGTTTGCAAAGGTCTAAAAAACCGTTGCCAAATCTTTTCCCGGCGGTTAGGCATCTGTCAAAAAAGGGGGCATCGCTAAATAATATATCGGCAGTTACTCTCTCTATATATGTGATTATGAGTACTAATCACCAACGATATTTCATCAAATAGTGTTACATCTAATTTGTAAAATCATGCAAATCTTAATATGCATAGCCATGAGAAAAGAGGGTACACCACTGGATGGGCATCAATAAGAAATTCAAAAAAATATGGGATGTGTTGTACAATAAGAAGCACCAAGAATCGAGTCTTACAAAACTATGGGCAAAATTATTTTAGTGCTGGCAGTGCTCATAGTCACTGTCTCCTTTGGGGCAGCTTTCACCATGCTTAGGAGGTAAGAAAACGACAGTCCCAGCCCAAGAATGGAAGCACTAGTAAGAAAATTAGCTTTCAAAGCTTTCTTTGTCGCCGACACCATTGCAATGTTTAGTTCCATCGCAGTTGCGTTGATCCTCATCTATGCGGGTATTGGCGATCAGAATCTCTTGGTTGGCATTTTATCACTAGCCATGAGATTAATGGCCATAGCACTTGGATCTCTTAGTTGACACTTCTTAGCACTAACCCTAGTGTATATTCAGGTATTGGAATGTACATACAACAAAAAATCAAAATAACATATAAGAAAAAAATAAAATGCTCCTTTGATGATTTAAAGGTATTTTACCTGTATAAGCCACCCCAAAAATTCAAACCATCTTCACTAGAGGGACAATAAAATTCAAAATGGATTTGATACAAAAAATACGTTATTTAGTTGTATTAGAATAGATCAATGATTCTACAAACATATTTCATTAAAATATGAGATTTTATGAATAATAAAAAAATAAAAACTTTTGAGATATTAGTCTTACCCAAAAAGTTTGAATCTTACAGTATGACATATAATAACACCGCTAAGTAAACACACTCCCTAATGTAATTAACACAAGAAGATGGCCAAGGCATGCTGATAAAGACTTTTATTCAAAATCTGCACAAAAAGCAAGCAAATCGCAAGCGTAAATATTTCTAAAATAAATGCGAACTGTTATAAATAAAGTTCAAGTGATAAAGCCTTTGTTCTTCGAGTTGAAAGCAATCATCCAAAAATTGAATAAACAATTGGCTTAATTACCAGAGCGCAACATGTTTATAGTGGATCCACATAGGTGTATTGGGAAGCCCTATGACTGAACTGGATATAGATTTGTTTGGTTGACCCAATCACTGGACCATGTGTTATATGTGTGAATGACTTAATGTTATTAATGTTGTTTCATTTGAAACAATAAATATGTTGTTAACATGATCATAATGCTATAGAACTTTTGTGTATTCAGGCTTAAAAATACCTAGATAGGCATGTCTATTGGAAGACAAGTAAGTGCAGTCAAAATTCCAACCCAGTCAATCTGCAAGCAGAAAGTAATTTAAGTTAAACAAATTAAAAATGTAACTCGTTGATTTTAATCAACCTATGTGATAGACTAATACATAGAGCCTATAGGAGTTGTGCCCATATTGCAGTTTCAAAGCCTGAATAAAGGAAGACTACATCAAGTTCGTAAACGATTTGAAACTTTTGTTATATATTTCATCATGAATCTTGAAATCAGCATTTTGCAGTAATAGACCATTTAACATAATTAAATAATAGTCTACTATATATATAAATAAAAAAAAATCTTCTAGTATGTTGCCTTTCCCATGTTATTATTTAGTTGTATTGTGAAATAGAACTCCAAAACCAAAAAAAAAGTAAGAAAGGAAAAACCTTTTGAGATTATTTATATGTAGTATTTCAACAGTTTTATGAGATTTTCAATGCCTTCACCATAAGTGATTGTAAATTTGCTTCACCTAGAAAAATTCTTTAAAAGAAGTTGACATTTGGCAACTTATGTATATTCCATAGAGGTCTACCAGTAGATGCTTGGGACTTTAGTTCCAAGAATGAGTTAGGACCATCATGAAGATGACAGGATAAAAAGATATGGCTAGTCCACTCACTATGAGCCACTCATGTATGTTGAATTTGGACCGCTGGTCAGTTTTCTTGAACCATCCGTTGTTTACATACAAGGGATGCCAACTAGGTGAATGACGGGTGTCATTTTTCATGTCAGATCAGCTTCATGCATGGCAAAGCCTACCTTATGCATCGCTTAGATGTCTTACAAATGTGACATGTTGGCGTGTAGTAAACTGCATGTGGGGCTAGTAAACCTCATTTCCCTAAGGATTTATAAGTATCATCATAATTCTTGAAGCCACAGAATAGATTAGTTAATAACCAAAAAAAGGAGAAGAGGTAAAATGAGAATAACTCACAAGTGTGTGTTCCCCTGTCTCCAAATATACATATGTCTAAGACCTAAACATGAAGCAAACAACTGAATAACAAGCAGATACATGATAATTGAGAAAGAAACAACATTATCAAAGGGATCTTTGAAAAAAGGAACATAACATCAGTGAAGTGACTCCAAAAAGTTCACATTTATGATTTTTTTTTCTTATTGTTTAATCAATCATTGAGTCTACTCTAGAAACCATGTTCATAAGTGGAAGATTAACAACCATTTAGAATCCAAATATAAAGAAACTTCTGACCAACAACAAACTAGTAAAAGGCAAAATAGCTCGATTTGGATTAATTACAGAAAGCCCTCACTATTGCAAACTGATCATACATAACTAAGTTGTACCTTTCTATCACTTATGCATTACTTAACTACAAGGGTTGAACAACTCATTTGCTTGTCTTTACTTTATATTTTTTAATGATGGTAAGAAGACATTATTTTGATATTTTTTATTCTTGACAAACATGGTCTAAGTATTTGAAATAACATTATGATCTAGTCATGATGATATGAAGTGTATCATGAATCTGCACAAGTGGGACCAAACTCTGGTGGTTCAGACAGTTGATCTCATAATGCCGATCTGGTATTCCAGACAGTTGATATGATAGGAATCACCGTTAATAGAGGATACTGTAAAACATCATAATTTGCTATTCTACCCTTTCAATCTCTAGCCTAGAATAGACCATTTGAGGAAAACCAAAATACTCCACATTCAACAAAAAATGCTAGAGATATTAGATGCTTTTGATAATGCAATTTGGGAGTTTTTCTAGGATATGATCTATCTATAGTGAGTCCATCACATTTACAATTTGCACCACCAAACAATGGGTCACACCTATACCATCTCAAGACCTGAAGATGGTATGCATAACCTCAGGTCAAGAGGATAGTATAATTCCTCCTTTCAAAATAGTATATCCAAGTAGAAATACTAATAAAAATTCTTGAAGGAATTTCGTCAAACATCTTATGTGCAAGTGATAAGCATGCACTTGATAAGAAACAATGCATATCAATTTTTAGAAGTAAAAAATTCAAATGAAATGAAATAAATTATAAGTACAACACCAACCAAAGATGGTGAAAATTGCACCTCAGCAACCATAACATCAGATAATCACCACCACAAGATTGCAAATACAGTCCACACAAAGACCCATAAAAAATAACAAAATACTGAAACTTTCATGTTCTGTTAAAGACATCTGAATTGCAGAATAATTACACAATAATCATTGCTACATTCCGTTTGTCCTGCCAAACAATGAAAAAAGAAAGAATGAATGAAAGTGTCGTGTTCCTCCAAAGAACGAAATTGTCTATCAACCTCCACAGACAAAAGTAGCACTTAAAAATCAAAGCTATTTTCCACAGGAAATAAACAAAAAAAAACCTCTAAAAACTCAATTAGAACTTGGTAGATTACAAGCACCTAAGCTACTAATCTTACTCCTTTCAAATTTCAACTTAAAACTAACATTGAAGTAATATATTAAAAAAATTCACATACAAGTAATAGAATTCAACAAAAAGTGAAAAAAAATAATGAATTCAGAGCATATCACCAATTTTAAAGCCTCTTGAGTAGCAAGCATGTAAACCACAAAAGCTCTCTCTCTCTCTCTCTCTCTCTCTCTCTCTCTCTCTCTCTCTCTCTGTAGGTGGTTGAATAAAGGGAGGAGTTAGGGTTTTCTAATTTGGGTGCAAGGACTTTTTTTCTACATGGGACCTTTTTTTTTTGCGTGGATTAGGTGGAGCTAAAGATGACGATCCTATTAGGCGCTCCATGGGGCCCACCGTGATGTATGTGGTATATCCATGTCGTTCATTCATTTTCACAGCGACTTTTAGGGATTGAACCAAATAATGAGGCAGATCAACAGCCAAGTGGACCACACCAAATATAAATGGTAGGCATTTAATTTCCACTGATTTCTATGGTGTGGTCCACTTGACCCATCAATCTACCTCCGTTTTTAGGCTCATACCTAAAAATGAGTTGTCAAATGGATGGACAGCTTAGATAAAACACACACGTTACGGTGGGCCCCATAGTGCCCCTTATATCCTAACCTAAAATGATCTTTCAAAAATAAATGGACAGAGTGCATAAAACATAAATAGCACAGAAGCCCCACAAAGGCTCTGATAGCTAAGTCCTTGTGGGGAAGTACCCAACATATGCTAAAATGAAAAAGGGGGCACAGCTTCGTTAGAAGCCCTGACTGTGGGCTTACACCATGATACTCGTTTCTCATTCACTACAGGCTTCGTCTATTGCAAAAACACAAAGAACAATTTTTTACAACATATGGAGCCTGTTGTAAACACTTAGTATTTACAACGAGCATAAACCATTGTAAATATTACAATCACAACGGTTCTTAAGACCCATGGTAAAAAATAACAGTTTTCACAACTGTTATTTACAACATGCATTATGTGCCTGTTGTAAAATCCGTCTTTTACAACGGTTATGGCAGGCCCGTTGTAAAAAGTCAATTTTCCTATAATCATGTGGGGTGCAAGAGAAGATAGATGGTAGCACGTATGACAAAGTAAAACCTCTAGAACATAATGAAAGATTGAAAATGATTCATAATATGTTATATTGGTACATGTGAAGCAATTGAAGGATGATGACACATTTGGTTTTAACAGTTGAGTAACCCATTTTCCTTCTACATGGAAAAATGCCTTCTTCATTGTAAGATGGAAAAACTAATTTTTTATTTTCCAATAATGATAAAAAGTGAAAAAAAATTATTTATCACAATTTCTATAAAAAAAAGGTTTAACAAATAATGAAAAGTTACTTTCATGGGAAACAATGTTTCTTTTCATTCCCATGAATCCAAACAATCCCTACGTGAACCAAAAAAAAAAAAAAAAACAAGGGCTTGGGTGCCTGAGGCACACTTTGCACATACACATTTTAGTAAAACTTTTATAAGATCGGCGTAGACTTAAATCAACCATAGTGTTTCTCATGCTTGTAAACTTACGATTGAAGGTGGTTTGGGTTAGTGGGTTTGGCTGAATTGACCAATTTGAGGACTGCCTTTGGGCCTTAATCCCATAAGTCAACCTATGATTTAGGGTAGTTTGTGAAAGTGAATTTAATCAAAATTGATCAACTTAATCACTTTAATGCCTTGGTGAGAAGTTGATTTAGTTGAGCATTGTATGACATATCACGTTCAGGTGACAATGACATGGATTTTCATATGAGATAATGATTCTGGAGCAATGATTATATAGATCGTTGCTCTTGGTGCTATGGCGGGGAGACTTAACAATTTGACTAACATCAAAGCAATTGATTTGACAATGGTAAGGGTAAACTAAACAAATTCATGCATATTCGTAATGAAGTATAAACGTCAGATAAATATATACTTGAACCTTTAGAAATAGAGGGCCTAAATGAGGTTTTAATAGAATTTTATATCATATTCTTTTTAGATCTTTCATGCAATATGCAAGGATTAGGGTCTAAGACAACATATCAAATTTCGCCATTGATGTTACATTAAAGCTCGCCAGAGAAGCTAATAAATATTGTTCTCATGCTTGAATATTCAGTTCCCTCACACCCTCCTTACAACAGAGCTTTGATATCTCGAGATAGGTATTTAGAGAGGGGACTGAAGCTTTGGTTTTATAGGGTGTTAGCTGGCAGTTGAGTCATATCCATCGATAAACTCACTAGTGACCTCTCTCTCTTACCTCTCTCTTGCACAAAAGAGAGAAAGCCTTACTTATTGCAACTTAATTACATGAGTTAAAATGTTACTTTGGGGTACAAACATTAATTATATACGCCACGCTCCAATATACACCAGTCAATGTACATTGACCTTATCTAAACCATCCACTCAATCACTTGTGTGCCTTTAATATCATGTGTAACACATTAAAATTCTTAGCATTTATCTAGTACATATTTTACAAGCTCGAAATCTTATTAAATATTTTTAGTGGATCATGGGCTGTACTCTTTATGATCCTATCCATGAAAATACTAATATGAAACCACTGCAGTCGTACTACATTTATTAAAGTGAGACTAGACGATAAGGATTCAAATAATATGGGCATGTGATATGAGAATATCATTTTTGGTGTGACCCCATACGTAGACTTCTAAGCAGTCTTACCATTTCTACCTAAAGATGCCCCATGTCTCAATAAAAGCTAACTTGTATTGTTCATTCACCTTATGCATGCATAATAAATATAATTAATGAATAGAAGATATATCATCTTAAACCTGAATTGTCAATTAGACTTTAATAAATTAGAATGTGTATATAACTATAATATCTATATACTTCCACTGATCATAAGATTCAAATGAAAAATATGAGTTAATCAGTCAAGTTTCATAGACACCTGACGATTCTTAATTTCTTACTTTTATAATAAGGAACTTTAAGCCTATGCTCTTTATATCAATTCTTATTTTTTATTGAGATGAATGTTATACCACAATACTCAATACTTAGCTTTGTGGTGAGCATTGATATTTGTTTTTAATGGATGAAGTCACAAGCATTTGTATCATACTCTCTTATGTAACGACCTTCATACCAAATAAACTTCACACTGATGAAGTAGCATAATCCAAAATGTATATCCAATCAGTTTTAACTGACTAGTGTTACTATATGTAAGCCTAAGATCATATTACGTTCTTTGTCAACATTTTCTGCATCCACACTTAAATTTATCATATTTTCCAAGCATTCTTACTATAAGGTTTTTGTAAAGTTTAGTGTAGGCTCATCCTTTCAAAACATTAGAAATTTACTTCCATTTTTCTCTTATTAAGGGCAAATCTTATCTTTTGACTATCATAGGATTATATTTGGTTCTTAGGGAGGTTTCTAAGTTATGATTGTCCATGATTTTTTGAAATTTAATATAAATGTCTCATGTCCTTTAAGGATCAAGCTTTTATATAGATATCTACTTTTCTTTTCATGAATGTCATAATGGGTAAAAGAATTATTAGAAGTAATGTCACCCTTTTATTCGAATTATGCTTATTTGTGTTAACGCCAAAAATTGGGTAACAGATGTTGATCAAGGACCAACTTTACATCTTCGTCACTCGATGAGGTTGTTGGAGATGGACGATCTAGATAATGGGACATGAGATCACAAATAGAGAGATCGTGAGAGGATGCCGGTCATGCCGGCGAAGGACCCTTTGATGCTTAAGTCAGTAAGTGTGATTGAGCATAAGAGCTTTCGAGTATTTTGTGTAATGCATGTGGTTGCGTACCTGGAGGTAATGTGGAAGGGTCATTTTGTAGATGGTGATGATCCGTTGTTCACAGCAATGGATCCGTCGATTCTATTTTAGAAAACATAGTTAGATAAGAGATTTTCTAGGATACGTTTTCGGATTGAGAGAGATTATCCCTATCACGTTCAAATTCTACGTGTCCTGAGATTGATTGATATCTCTGTATGATGGTGCGTAGTGTGCTTAAATTCGAGGACATCTGACATCCTCAATTGATTTGTTTTGCAATTAGAGAAGATATAGATAACTAAGCCTGAGTCCTCAGTTCTATGGGATCTTAGCAGTAAGGATAGCAAGGAAGACGTTTGCTCTTCTTGTGGTGCTCGGTAGCTGAAGGATGAGAGCTTAGTCCAATGTTCGTCACCTAAGGTCGAGCCTAAGGACTCAGGTCAAATCCCACTATTTGATTGCCTGAGGGCAATCCTAAGGCCTTAAGGTTACATCAGCTATATGAGGCCAAACATGAGGCCTCAAAATTGTATCCGCGACTTTATGCTGAATACGAAGGTTCTTTGCCTTCACAAGCTTAGAACCTTTGGTAATATGTACGGCGATCTGACCTTAGTGGGCCACATTGTTGCGCAGCACGCCAACAACGCCGGTGAACCGAGATCCAATCTCCGGTCACACCCACAAACGATAAACAGGAAGAAAAATAATAACTAGAAAAGAATCACACAAACCAACAATCCACAAGACAGAGATTTACGTGGAAAAACCCTAACAAGGGTAAAAAACCACGGGTGCAAACTTCACTATGAAGAAAAACGAAGTTACAAGCAATACACTTACCTTCTCCTATGCTCCCATGCACAGAGATGGCCCTTTTGCTAATCCTCTCGCCTTTTTCTCACCTTGGACGTATAGAAGCCCTAATCCCCATATCTAATCCCAGTTTACACGCCTTTATATAGTAAACCCCGCGATTAGAACACAAAATAGGAAACCCGCGGTTTGAGTCCGCGGTCGGTCGGGCACCCAGACATAACTGGGTCCGGCGTCCGGCCAATACGAAATACGTACAGCGTGAATTAAGAGGAAACATGTGAATTTCGGGCGCCCGGTCACTTTGACTGTCGGGCACCCGGCCACTCTCAAAATAGTCCAGCGACTAAACAGCAAAACGGGGTGAATTTCGGGCGCCCGGTCCACAGACCGTCCGGGCGCCCGACCATACTCATGTGTGGCTGTCTCCACACTCAACGATCTCCCACTTGGAGACAATCACTGCATGATCCTTCGTCTTCTACATCCGGAGTGCACCACCACCCAGTCTTCAAGCCTGAAGACCAACCAAAGCTGAACAGAGCTTCAGCTTCTCCCGTGTGACCGCCTTGGTCAACATATCTGCAGGATTCTCACTTGTATGAATCTTCTCCAAAGCAATTGATCCATCTTCCAGTAACGAACGTATGAAGTGATATCTGATGTCAATATGCTTGGTCCTTGAATGAAAGGCTGAATTCTTAGCCAAGTGTATTGCACTCTGACTATCACTGTACAGCTTGTAATCTGCTTGCTTCTTCCCCAACTCTTCCATAAAACCTTGCATCCACACCATCTCCTTGCACGCTTCTGTAGCTGCAACATATTCTGCTTCCGTTGTACTGATGGATACTATCTTCTGTAACTGAGAGATCCAACTGACTGCAGCACTACCCAGGGTAAAGACATACCCTGTAGTGCTCCTTCTGCTATCGATATCTCCTGCCAAATCTGAGTCGACGTAGCCTTGTAGCTTGATTTCCGATCCTCCATAACACAGCCCTACATCCACAGTACCTACCAGGTATCTGAGGATCCACTTCACAGCTTCCCAATGTTCCTTCCCGGGGTTGTTCATGTACCTGCTAACAACTCCCACTGCTTGAGCAATGTCTGGCCTCGTGCTAACCATAGCATACATGAGGCTCCCTATGGCTGACGCATAAGGGACTTTAGCCATGTAGTCCCGTTCCTCCTGCGTCTTAGCTCCTTGCTCCTTAGAAAGCTTGAAGTGGTTGGCTAATGGAGTGCTAACCGGCTTAGCACCTCCCATGCTGAATCGATCAAGTACCTTGGCTATGTACTCTGCCTGTGACAAAACCAGCTTCTTATTTTTCCTGTCACGCTTTATCCTCATGCCTAAGATTTGTTTTGCAGTTCCTAAATCCTTCATGGCAAACTCTCTAGACAGTTATCTTTTGAGATCTGAGATGTCCTTCATGCTTGATCCGGCCACAAGCATATCATCAACATACAGAAGAAGAATGATATATGACGTATCAAACTTCTTCAAGTAGCAACAGTGGTCTGCATGACATCTCCTGTATCCGTTTCCCGACATGAAACTGTCAAACTTCTTGTACCACTGCCTTGGGGCCTGCTTCAGACCATATAGACTCTTCTTCAGTCTACACACCTTGTTCTCCTTTCCTGGTGCCACGTATCTTGTCGGCTGATGCATATATATTTCTTCTTCAAGGTCTCCATGAAGAAAGGCTGTCTTAACATCTAGCTGCTCTAGATGTAAGTCCTCTGTAGCCACTGCGAATCGTAGACATCTTCACCACAGGTGAAAATATCTCTGTGAAATCGATACCTGCCTTTTGTTGGAACCCTTTCACAACCAGTCTAACCTTGTACCGTTTCGAACCATCGTGCTCCTCCTTCAGTCTGTAAACCCACTTGTTATGAAGAGCTTTCTTGCCCTTGGGTAGAGTGACTAGCTCCCACGTACGATTAGACTCAAGAGAGTCCATCTTATCTTCCATGGCTTGCTCCCACTTAACCCGCATATCTGACCGTAACGCCTCTTCAAAACACTCTGGCTCACCATTATCTGTCAGCAGTAGATAATGTAAGGAGGGTGAGTATTGGACCTTGGGTCTCCTCTCCCGAGTAGACCTCCTCACAACCGGTGTCTGCGGCTCTGCCTCATCATGCTCTTGTGCATGCTCATCCTGTGGCACTATAACACCCGTGTCCGGTAGCTCTTCCAACTCTACGAATTCCTTCTCATCGGCCTTGTCCTGCTTTTGCTGCACACTATCCTTATGCATCACCTTTTCATTGAAGACTACGTCCTTGCTTCTGATAATTTTCCGGTTCTCTGCATCCCAAAACCGGTAGCTAAAATTATTCTGCCCGTAGCCTATAAACGTGCACCTCCTGGACTTCGCATCCAGCTTGTTTCTGTGCTCTGCATCAATGTGAACATAAGAAGTGCAACCAAATACTCTGAGATGTGCAAGGTTCACCTCTTTCCCAGTCCACGTTTCTTCTGGTAGCCCACCATCCAATGGTGCTGAGGGAATTCTATTGATGAGATATACGGCAGTATTCACAGCATCTGCCCAAAAGGTCTTGGGCAACCCTGCATGTAGCCTCATGCTTCTAGCGCGCTCAAGGATGGTCCTGTTAATGCGCTCGGCCACACCGCTCTGCTGCGGTGTCCCTGGAATCGTTTTCTGATGTTTGATTCCATTTGCTGCACAATACTCCTCAAATCTCTTGTCACAATATTCTCCCCCATTATCTGATCTGAGACACTTCACAGTTTTACCGGTCTCATTTTCTACCATAACCTTCCACTTCTTAAATACATCGAATACATCTGATTTGTGTTTTAAGAAGTAGACCCACAGTTTTCTACTAGCATCATCAATAAAGGAAACAAAATAACGTGAGCCACCAAGAGATGATACCTGTGCCAGTCCCCACACATCAGTGTGTACAAGCTCCAATAGATGCGTCTTTGGAGCGCGTCCTGTCTTCTTGAAGCTAACTTTCTTCTGCTTGCCATACACGCAGTCCTCGCAGAATTCCAGATCGATTGCCTTCAACCCTGGTAGCTTCCCCTTTGACAATAGCACTTTCATCCCCTTCTCACTCATATGTCCCAACCTCTGATGCCATAACTGCCCGTTCATTCCAGTTGATGCAACTGCGAGTGAACTATATGATCCGGAAGTCACATACAAAGTACCTTCCTTCTTGCCTCGAGATACAACCAAGGCACCTTTTGTGACCTTCCATGCATCGCTCGTGAATGTCGTCACATATTCGGTATCGGCCAACTGCCCCACTGAGATCAAATTCCGTCTCAAACTCGGTACATGTCTGACATCCTTCAGCTTCAAGACCGTTCCGTCTTTCTGACTTAAATGAACGTCTCCTTTGCCAACAATACTGCATGGCTCATCATCACCCAGGTAGACTCTTCCAAAGTTACCTGAGACATAATCACGAAGAACTTCTTTTGATGAAGTGGCATGAAACGAAGCACCCGAGTCTATAACCCAAGACTCATTCCGCGCATCAAGAGACAGAGATCAACGCCTCTGTGTCACTCTCCTCAGATAGATTCACTGAATCCTTCCCACCTTGAGAGCTTCCTTCTTGTTTCTTAAGCGCCCTATAATCACGCTTCATGTGCCCCTTCTTCCCGCAATGCCAACACCCGTCCTTGTCTTTCGGTCCCTTGGACTTATTCCTCGACTTAGAACGCCCGTGTTTATTGCCTCCTTTGTTTGAAGATCTTCCTCTTCCTTCAACGTTTAGAGCATTTCCTGAATCCCCTGAAGTTCCTGATGCCTTCCTTCTAGATTCTTCGCTTAGAATTAGACCAGCCACATCATCGAATTTCAACTTCGTAGATCCTGAAGAATTGCTCACGGCAATCACCAAACCATCCCAACTGTCTGGTAAACTTGACAAGATCAATAGGGCCCTGACCTCGTCATCAAAAGTGATGTCAACGGATTCCAATTGGCTCGTGACTGTATTGAACTCGTTTAGATGTTCAGCCACGCCCCCACCATCTGACATCTTCATGTTGAATAGCCGTTTCATAAGATGAACCTTGTTGGACGCCAGGGTTTCTCATACATCGTAGCCAAAGCCTGCATTAATTCTTTTGTGGTCTTTACTTTGGATATGTTGAAGGCGACGCTCCTAGACAAAGAGAGTCGGATCGTTCCTAAAGCCTTTCGATCCATTAAAGCCCATTCATCATCTGTCATCTTCTCTGGTTTCTTCTCTTTTCCTTCTAGAGGAATGTAGAGGTCCTTCTGATACAGATAATCCTCCATCTGTATCTTCCAGAAGGCAAAGTTTGAACCATCAAACTTCTCAATTCTAGTTTTTCCATCTTCCGCCATCGCTCCCAGTTGAACTAAACCAATAGCTCTGATACCAGTTGTTGCGCAGCACGCCAACAACGCCGGTGAACCGAGATCCAATCTCCGGTCACACCCACAAACGATAAACGGGAAGAAAAATAATAACTAGAAAAGAATCACACAAACCAACAATCCACAAGACAGAGATTTACGTGGAAAAACCCCAACAAGGGTAAAAAACCACGGGTGCAAACTTCACTATGAAGAAAAACGAAGTTACAAGCAATACACTTACCTTCTCCTATGCTCCCATGCACAGAGATGGCCCTTTTGCTAATCCTCTCGCCTTTTTCTCACCTTGGACGTATAGAAGCCCTAATCCCCATATTTAATCCCGGTTTACACCCCTTTATATAGTAAACCCCGCGATTAGAACACAAAATAGGAAACCCGCGGTTTGAGTCCGCGGTCGGTCGGGCGCCCGGACATAACTGGGTCGGGCGTCCGGCCAATACGAAATACGTACAGCGTGAATTAAAAGGAAACATGTGAATTTCGGGCGCCCGGTCACTTTGACTGTCGGGCGCCCGGCCACTCTCAAAATAGTCCAGCGACTAAACAGCAAAACGGGGTGAATTTCGGGCGCCCGGTCCACAGACCGTCCGGGCGCCCGACCATGCTCATGTGTGGCTGTCTCCACACTCAAAACACATATCTATGGTTGTGCATCTTTTTATCCATGATCAGGGACCGTGTGGGATTTGCCCATAACAATTTATACATCACCTTTTGAGGGATTGAACTTTTAAAGTCATTTTCCTTAACATTTATTCTCATCTACTATATAGATTGTTATCATTCATATCTACATTCCCATCACAATATCTAGAGTATTAATGCTTAATTTAACATTTAAATTCAAAACAATATTATTCTTTTATTCTTAAAACTAGCATAACATATAAAAGTTTTAATGACATTCAAATATAAACTAACTCTTATGCTTAAAAAAAAAATAAAACTTTCTGCCTTAATTCGTCACTTTACGAAAATCTCCTTATGATAATGCAGTACTCTGTATTAGTGGTCTTCAACTTCTTAGATTCCTTCACATGAAATTTAGGACGTGAGACTGTAAAACAAAAAGCTCTACCTTTATTCTTTTACTTTTCAAGCCAAGATTTACATTTATAACGATACTTCTTTATGTGACCCTTCTTGTGGGAGAAGTAGCAAGTTTGATCTATCTGACCTTTAGCCTTGAATGTGAGCCATCATCCACTACCATGGAAATAAGTCTTCATGTTCCGTTTTCATGAAAATGCAAGGGTTAGTAAGTGAGCATCACATAGGCCCACCATGTTCTCTATGTCAAATCCACTCCATCCATCAGGATCATCCCTCAATGTTATGCATTGGGATAAAAAATCAACTCAATCTACAACTTAAGTAGGTCTGTCCACAAGAAACTACATGGACAGGATGAACAAAGGTTTGTGTGTAAATGATAGATATTCCATTTAAGTAGTTGATCAAGTGTACTTAAGAGTAGGGCTCCTATTGCATTTTAAATACTTTAAGATTTAAAGTTGCAACCAAAAGAGTTTCTGAAGAGAAATTTATTTTGCCAAATATATGATTTGAAGTACAAACCTCAATTATTATTTTTTGAGAAAATGTATTACTGAACAAACATAAGAAATAATATTTTCTTTCCCACACTTTCATGGAAATAAGGTTTCTTAATAATATAATTTCATTTCCCACCTTTTCCGCAAATCCAAACAAGCCCTAAGAGACATTTGCTTATTTTAGGGAGTGAAGAATAAAACTTGAAAAAATGATATAAAAGAAATAAAAATAAAAATAAAAACAGCAAAGGGAGAATTAAGGAAGATTTTACTAGATAGAGAAGTTTGATGGAATCAAAATTTACAAAAAGAGTGGTTAGTCCTAAAAATACCATGGAATGGGTTTTTGGTCCTTACCCATTTAAATTGTCATCCAAAATTGAAATGTATCCATGAACCATACGGGTGCATTGGCCCGAAATAGCCTAGTACAAGGTTATTTAGGAGATGCATAATGGTATTGATGGTGAACAATACATTATATACCACACCCATTTAAAACCTTAATGGATATTGCATTTCCCAGAAACAGTCAACAAATAAAGATAACTTTTTCCAAAATATTTGTTGCTAAAGGCGTTCAGAGTGGATTGACTAAACACTCTCAGCTGAAGGTGGATGATAGAGTTCTAGGCTCATAGTGGAGAAAAATACCATTTTAAGGAAAGTGAGTGTGTGTGACCACTTAAAGCTGCTTACCTCCCTTGATTATTTTGCACACTTCTAATAATGTTGATCGTTGATGTGTTCTTATCATAGATGTCTATTTTCATACCGTGAATTGAACGGTCATGACTATGTATGTGGTTCAGGAAATTTTAGGGGTCGTAGATGTCTATTTCCACACCATGATTTGAACAGTCATGACTATGCATGTGGTTCAGGAAATTTTAGACGCATGGTCCATCCATTTGGGCCCACAGCAACCGTATTGGATCACAAACCATGGACCCACTTCAAACTTAAAACCAGAGTGCATTGACCAAGACTTCAATTCATTATGTATAGGGCTGTTAATGGGCCAGGCTAGCTGTTGGACTTGGGGGCTGAAATACTAGGCCCCAGGGCTGAACCTGGGCCTAAAATTTAAGCCCGTCTTTTAACAGGCTGGCCTGGGGCTGTTTAAGAGCCAATCCACCTGTCCCAAAATGGAATCCAGACCGTTTAGGCTTTCAACAGCATTTTTTGGTCAATATCATATGTGTGATTGGGCATAACGAACGATCTAGATCTTCCACCAAAAAGGGTGACCGGCTTGAGATCGGGCCCAACTCCAATCCAGATCATGCATAATCATCACAGGCCAGGGCTTGGGCCTATTTGTTTCAACCCATCAGAGGGCTGGACCGCACGGGAGCGGATTAGGTGAGACCCCGGATCCACCGACGTGGGTGGGACCCCTGACTGTGGGGCTCGTAGTGATGTATGTGTCTTAATTCCACACCGTCCAACCATTTTGAAAGCTCATTTTAGGGTAAGATACCAAAAATGAAGATGACTCAAATCTTAGGTGGACCACAACACAGAAACAGTCGTGATTGAATCTCTACCATTGAAAACTTCATGGATTTTCAATGGATTCTGCCGGAATGTTTATTTTCCATCCAACCTGTTGATAACGTCACAAACACCTAGATGAAGAGACCATATAAATATCATCGTGATCCAAAGCTTTTGTGGCCCACAGGAAGTTTTTAATGGTCATTCAACCCCTCATTCCTTTACTATGGCCCATATGGGATTTGGAACTGCTTCATTTTTTTGGATCATGCCTAAAATGATCTTTCAATGCGGATGTATGGCGTGGATGTAGTTACATACATCACAGTGGCCCCACAGTAAGGGGTCCCACCCACCTCGATGGATCCGGAGTCTCACCTAATCCGCTCCCGGACCGCACAGGGACCTGGGTTTTACTATTCAGTATTGTACAGACCTCAGCCCGGCCGGAACCCGGCCGGTAGACAGCCCTGGTCGCTCCTGATTTACACCGCCCTGCCTCCGGGAACTACCCGAAGGCGGAGCTATGTTGGCCCCTTGATAATAAATCTAGGAAGCTGATTGCGTGGTGTGCGACATACCAATGACTTCAGTGGTGTGTCGACGTCACCAGGTTCTGTGAGCCCCACCATGATGTAGATGTTATATCCACACCGACCATCCATTTTTAGAGATCATTTTAGAGCATGGGTCAAAAAATGAAGCAGATCAAAGCATACCGCATGAAGGAATGGAGAATGAACGCTTATCATTGAAAAGTTATTAAGGGCCACAGAAGTTTTGGATCAAGTTGATATTTGTGTTTTCTCATCATCCAGGTCTGTGCCACCTTATGAACAGGTTGGATGCCAAATAAACATCACGGTGAGCCTTAGGAAGGTTTCAACTGTGGTCATTATTGTCTCTACTGCCTTCTATGGTGTGGTCCACTTGAGATTTTCATCCGCTTAATTTTTGGACATGTGTCCTAAAATAATATCAAAAAATGGATGGACGGTGTGGATATAATACTTACATCATTGTGGGGCCCACAAAACATGGTGACGTCAACACGCCAGGAAGGTCGATGGACACCACGCTATCGGCTTCTAAATCTCTCCGCTCATCAGTTTTGCCAGCTCACAATATCGTACTAAAAATGAAGAGCGGATTAGCTGTTACCCTGGTAACAACTTAGTAGGTGTTACCATAACCGTGTAGGGCCCTGATAGATACATATTTTACAAAGCTACTCCGTCCATCTGTTTTTCCATCTCATTTTAGGATATGATACCGAACCCTATCTTAGGTGGATCATACCACTAGAAATGGTGATGAATGACCATTAAAAACTTTTTGTAGGCCACAAAAGTTTTGGATCAAACTGATCTTTATAATTTACCTTCATCTAGATCTTATTGACATCATCAGCAGGTTTGATTGCAAATAAATATTACTAAAACCTTACTCTGGGCTCTTTGGAATTTTTAATGATGGGGCACTCAATCACCACTGTTTCCAGTGGTATGGTCCACCTGAGAGTTGGATCTACATAATTTTTGGAACCCCATCCTACAATGGGTCGGAGAAACCGATGGGTGGCGTAGATATACAAAATATCACCCATGTGGGCCACACAGCAGGGGTAACACCCATTAAGTTGTTCCCTAGGTAACACCTAATTCTTGCTAAAAATGGGGCACGACTTTGGTGGAACCCCGGATCCACCAAGGTGGGCAGGACCTGATTGATTGTGGAGCTCACAGTGATGTATGTGCCTTAAATCCACACTGTCCAACCATTTTGACAACTCATTTTAGGGTATGATTCTATAGACATCCTATCCTGGGTGGGTTGATGAGCTGATCATGATTGGACGATTATGATGGATAGCGACCTGTACCCATTCAAACCTTAAACCCTAGTCCAAACTTCATCCAAACCCTAACTCAATCCTAAATCCTAGTCTAAACCCCATCCAAATCCTAATCCAAACCCCATCTAAACCCTAACTTAATCCCAAACCCTAGTCCAAGCCCGTCCAAACCTCAACCCAGCCTAGAACCTCTATCATGGAACCTATCTCCATAAAACCCAAGCCAATTAAGTCAACCAAGTCAACTCTTTGAGTCGGCTTTTTGGGTCGTGTGGACCCTCGCCGATTTTTCCGCGCTCCCCACAAGACGTTGTTCTCCCTTCCCCTTTCGGAAGAAGAAGAAGAAGAGGTGCGGATGTGCGAAATCGCCGTTTGTGCCACTGGCTTGCCTCGTTCTCGAGGGCTTTGTTTGATTGTCGTATTGAGCTGAATGTGTTTAAGTGAATTTATATAAGACCAGAGTCGCCACTAGCCAATTACTTCAAATCTACAGTCGGCTAGACCCTGTAGAAACGCTAGAGAAGGGAATCCGAAGATTCCTTCCTCTAAAATGACTCCTGTTGATCTGCGGTCAGAGATTCAAGGTAAGGGATCACGGTTACAGGGTGGGAAGAGGTTAAGCACCCCACACACTGCCCGTACCGAAGTACGGTCTCTACTTCACAGAATCGATCGAATACTTGAAAGTCTAGTTTAATCCTCGTATATTCTCATGGATGACATGATGCATGAATGCGGGTCTGAACAGTAAGAGTTTCTGATGGGCAGGTTCCAACAACGGGCAAGCCCAGAGCGTACGCTCGAACTGACAAGTGCTTAATGTAAGACGTATGCAGTGTGCTTGAATGATCAAGGTGTTTTATGGTGAAGCGTGAATGCAGGTCTGAACAGTAAGAGTTTCTGATAGGCAGGTTCCAACAACGGGCAAGCCCAGAGCATACGCTCGAACTGACAAGTGCTTAATTTAAGACATATGCAAGTGTGCTTGAATAATCAAAGTGCTTGCAGTGAAGCAGGGGGGTTGGAAGAAAAGTAAATGTTGCACTTATGCTAGATGCAAATGAGATGATGCTGGAAAATGAGTAGCTGGGTGGACGGAGGTGTCGCAAGGGTTGGCTTCGAGTGGCTGGATCAAGACTTGGATGGCTTGGGAGGGTTGGACCAGTGGTCAGGCTGGGCTGGACCAGGGTTAGACTCTCCTCACTCGGGCTCTCCTTGGTGGAAAAATGGGCTAAAGGGTAGAGAGATGGACTCAGAGCTCTCGGGCTGAAATGGACTCGAATGGCCTATTGAAATGAGAAGGGGAGGGGGGTATTTATAGCAGCAGAGAGGGGCACTCTCGTAATTTTTTCCGGGCGGCCTGCCATGGGCCGCCCGTACGGCCGCTCCTCGGTTTCCAGCGAGTACGGTCGCTCCCTCGGGGCTGCTGTTGGACTCGCTGGTCGACTCAGCGAGTTGACTCAGCGGGTCGACTCGGTAGTTTGACTCGATGGGTTGACTCGGTGTTTTGACTCGACGGGTTGACTCGACGGGTTAACTCAGCGAGTTAACTCAACGAGTTGACTCAGTGAGTTTGACTTTTTTTGGGATTTTTTTACTGGCCTTTTTTATGGGGGGTTTTTCAGGGTGGTGTTTAGGACTGGGTTGACTGAGTTCAGGCTTGAACTGGGCTATGGAATGGGGCTTACAAGGGTGAGTTTGGCTGAGTTTGGACTTGGGATTTGGGGGTATGGTCCTCCGTTCAACCAGCTATCTCTACCAACAGTGTAGCCGAAGGTGGGGTGTCTACAGATGCCCCTCTTTGGCAGAGGTTGCGTGCAACCGAATGCCAAAGCGAGTGGACACCCCACTTCTGACCCGGTCATTCATAGATCATGTTCTAAAATCTTTGCTTGCCTTTGCATCTGTGCCAGTTGATCGTTTGGAACTCGATCACTAGCACACACCACGGGAGTTTGGAGAAAACGTTGCGATTGTCCCTGCAGTTTGCTGCAACCTGGGTACCCAATCGCAACCCTTCCATTCCTGATCGGTACTAACATCGGAAAGGTACAGCAGAGCCTCTGCGTCGTCAGTCTTACGAGGTTGCTGACCCTGAGATTGATTGTGTGATGTTTGATGTTTTCCCAGATCACTCCAGGAGTACTTGTTTCGCTTGACTGTCAAAGTGGTTAGACGCCCTGCGTCAGATAGTCTTACGGGATTCTACTACGCCGACTTGGACTCAGTCAAGGTACTTCAGGCATCCACGCCTAGGTATGTGCGGGTGGGCTTTTTCCACCCGATCTGCTGGCTTCGATGCTTGGTTTACAATTCATTCTTTCCTTGATTGTGGTCTGGAATCTTTGTTATCCTTTGTATCTGAGTCAGTTGATTGTCTGGAAATTGATAACTCGCACATACCGCGAGAGTTTGGAGAAAACGTTGCGATTGTCCCTGCAGTTTGCTGCAACCTGGGTACCCAATCGCAACCCTTCCATTCCCGATCGGTACTAACATCGGAAAGGTAGAGCAGAGCCTCTGCGTCGACAGTCTTACGAGGATACTGACCCTGAGACTGTTTGTTTGATGTTTGATGTTTTTCCAGATCACTCCAGGAGTACTTGTTTCGCTTGACTGTCAAAGTGGTTAAACGTCCTGCATCAGATAGTCTTACGGGATTCTGCTATGCCGACTTGGACTCAGTCAAGGTACTTCAGGCATCCACGCCTAGGTATGTGCGGGTGAACTCTTTCCACCCAATCTGCTGATTTTGATACTTGGGTTACAATTCATCGTTTCCACCTGTTCAAATGGTTTCTGTGACCGAGCCTTTTGGCTTTCATCTTTTTGTATCTTGGCATGGGGTACGACCGCACTGACACTGAAGTTCAATTCGACCGTACTTTGAGTGCATTGGATCCGATGATCTCCGGGGAAACCGCGAGACATCAGATCTTATTTGATTTTTGCGTCGGCTCCTACCCAGAGATATGGAAGATCTCCCAGCGTTTTGGAGGCAGAACGCTCTACTGGAAAATATTTTTGGGTTTTTGAAAAGATACCCACTCTGGGGAGTGATACTCCGTGGGGTTTTTATTTGCAAATAGAAATATTTTTTGTCTTTTTGAAATGAAAATCTGGTTTGCATGTGCCTCCACTAGGGATGCCTGTGGGGTCTTTAGCTAACCGACTTTTATTTTGAAAGCAGGTAAATATGATGATTGATGCGATGGATGCTGATGCATGGAGATGCATGATGAATGCATGGCTTGGTTCATTCTCTTTTCATTTGATGATTTTGCTTTTGCTGGAGATGCAGAGAATTTTGAGCTTATTGCTTGCAGGGTTGTACTCCCTTGGGAATTTTTCTTTTTGATACGGAGGTTTGGACAGCGGGTTGGTCAAGATCCCGACCCGTGGTCGATCAGGTCCATCGTCCCAAGATGCTTTTGCTAATGAGAATGTACGAGGATATTATTCAACTTCAAGATGTTCTTCTGGGCATACATGTGATTGAGATGGTGTTTGGTTGCCCGTTTTGGTCAAGATTCCAATTTGCGGGCGATTGGATCCGTCATCCCATACTGTGAAGTGAGCGGAGTTCAAGACTCCTGAAGTGTAGTGCTGGGGATTCTAATTTTTGTGACTTTTTTGTAAATATGTGGATCCGAATCTTTACCTGAGCGGTCAGGGTAGAGATCAGTTTATTGAAAACACAGGAAATATTTTGTGATTTTCGAAATATTTTGATTGAAAGCAAGGGAAATATTTTTTGTGATTTTTGAAAATATTTTGATTGAAAGCAAGGGAAATATTTTTGTGATTTTTGAAGAGGTGATTTTGCAATGTTTTTGTATTTTGTGATTTTTCTGAAATGCAGGGAAAAGTGTGGAATTTTCATCCACTTCCAGCTTCTACTGCTGGTAAGGTACCCGATCCATTTTACGTCAGCGAGCAAGACGAGTCTCACACAGTTAAGTGCCGTAGTTTTACATCTTCGGATGAGGAGATTTTGAGGGTTTTCAGTCAACACACCCACAAAGTTGCCTGTTCCTCATGTGCAATGCACATAGACCACGTATCGTCCGACGGACTCCTTCGGCCACAAGATGAGCCACATCCTCACATTTCCCTTAGTCAATCCAGTTTGGGGTCTTACGTTGCTCACAATTCCGTGAGAGTGAGCTTCACCTCCCAACAGCCTTAATCCCCTTCATGAGTTTTAGGAACAGGGAACATCCGTCAGATTCAACAGCGACTTCCAAATCAAGGTTGTCTATCACGGTGCGTTCAACACGAACAGGATTGCGGCGTTCTGCCCGCCTCAGCCTTTACCTGTTTAAAAGATTCCAGACACCCGTACGATCAAGTGTCAGCCATGTCCGGAACAGGTTAGGAAAGAAAGCCCCCGAGAAGTTAATCCCAGTGTAGTTTTAGGTCTTCGGACCGCTGGGGATAAATTGGTGGGTTGAAACTGATGGTGAAAACTTTTTTTTTTTATATTGTATATATATTTTTTTTGTTTTGAAAAAGTTCCAGACTTCAACTCGAGTAATCGAGATTGACACTGGTTTTTATGGAAAGCTTAGAATTTTTTTTTTTTTGGTATTTTGGAAATGATCCGGGTCATCAGATCCTGGCTCGAATGGCTGGGATCGATGCCGATTTTTGTTGAAAGCGAGAAAGGTCCCCCGAGAAACTAATCCCAGTGTAGTTTAAGGTCTTCGGACCGCAAATATGTACATGCTGAAAATACATTCTTTTTGTGTTTTTTTCGAAAAATGTTCCAGGCTGTTAAGTCTCAATTTGAGCGGTCAAGATCAACACTGATTTTTATTGAAAGTCCCTCGGGATGTCAATCCCGACGTAGTTTAAGGTCTTCGGACCCTGAAACTGCACAAAAGGGGCAGACATATTTTTTTTGTTTTCTGAAAGTGTCCGAGATCGTCAGGTCTTGATTCGATCCAAACCGATGTCGGCTTTTATTGAAAATCCCTCGGGATCTTGATCCCGACGTAGTTTAAGGTCTTCGGACCACTGAATTTTAAAAGAGGGGCTGGTAGTATATATATATATATATATATATTTTTTTTTTTGTTTTTTGGGAAAATGTCCGGCGTCAGCGGATCTTGATTCAATCCAGGCTGATGCCGGTTTTTATTAAAAGGTCTATCGGGGTCTTGATCCCGACGTAGTTTAAGGTCTTCGGACCCAATTTGTACATAAGAGGGGCTGGCAATGTTTTTTTTTGTTTTTTGAAAAATGTCTGGTATTAGCGGATCTTGATTCGACGATCCAGACTGCTACCGATTTTTATTAAAAAGTCCCTCGGGATCTTGATCCCGACGTAGTTTAAGGTCTTCGGACCAAAATTTTTAGGGTTGGGCATACTTACCTTGCTTCTAACGGGGCTGATTGTGATTTGAGTGATCTGGATTGCTTGAATGGGCCATGTAGGACCTCTTGTACTTCAATTCTCATACTCGGAAGCCAGATCTTAATGATTGGACCCTTGATCTTGGAGATTGGTAGCTTAAAGAAGCTCTTTAATGGTTTGGATCATGATGGTTCAACTTTTGGATTGCTTGATTTGGCCCTGTGGGCCCTTTCCAAACTTCAGCTTTGCTTTGAAGCACATTTTCTTGATGTTTTGTGAGGCTAAGAAGGCTTTTCATGGTGCAGATGATGACTTGAACGGTTCAGATCGCTCTTTTCGACCATGTGGGCCCACTTGATGATTAGATCTTGGATTCTGGCCCTTCTTTTGATGATCAAACCTTTGATCTTGGTGCTCCATGACTTGAGTAAGCTTTCCAATGGTTTGGATCCTGATGATCTAGCCCTTGAATGGTTCAGATTGATAGATTCGGCCCTGTGGGCCCACTTGAGACCTCGGCTTTACTTTGAGGCACCTCTTTTGATGATTTGTGAGGCTAAGAAGGCTTCTTATGGTGTGGATGATGGCTTGAAAGTCTCAAATCGCTTGACTTGGCTTTGTGGGCCCACTTGATGATTAGATCTTGGATTCTGGCCCTTCTTTTGATGATCAAACCCTTGGCCTTGCTATTTGATGACCCGTGCGAGCTCTTCCATGGTTCAGATGATAATCTAGTCTTTGAATGACTTGGATTGCTTGTGGCCCCCACTTGATCACCTTTCCTTCTCTTTGACTTGATCAGCCATGTTCTGGCCGCATTGCTTCGTGATTGGACTGGTGGGGCACCTTGTATATGATCTTGATCAGCCTCAATCGAAATCTAGAGTGGACCAGAGCCTTGGGCGGCCCATGGAGTGCCATCTGCTGACGTGGACTGTCGGCCTCACCTACCAAGAACCTTGGAGCCAATCCCGCGGAGAGAGAGGAACCGCGTCCGTACGGGCGGCCCACAGCGGGCCGCCCGAACCTTGCCTCTTCTGCGGTCTGGGCTGTCTCGTATTCGGACATTCTCAGCAGTCCACTGTCCCTGTCTTCTTGATTCAGTGCACACGAGGTTTCAATCTAACCATAAATCCTTCTTTTGTCTTTACTTTTCTTCTTTTTTTGTTTTCTTCTCACTTTGTCCTTTCCCAAGCAATGGATAGTGGTGATATAGGCTAGGGGCTGTGGGGGCTGTCCATGGTGGGTCCCACATTCCAGATTTTCTTTTGAGCTTTGATGGATGGGGGATGCCTTTAGTAGATGGGGTAGATGGGGCTTTAAGAGGGAGCATTGATGGAAGCTCAAGCTTGGCGGTTGATGGAGCTTTTAATGACTCCATTAATGGTGGGATGGCTGGAATTTCAGATTTGGATGGGTCTTTGGATGATGGAATTTTGGATGGTATGGATGAGATGGGGAGATGGGACATAGGTGAGGCTATGCATCCTTGGAGTGTGGACCGCATGGATCGTGTGATTGATGATGAAGACGGGGCCATGATAGACATTGATGGGCTGATCTTAGATTGCTTTCTGGTACCTGTGAGGAGAGAAAATACTTTAGCAAAAGGATTAAAGCATTAAAGCAGGAAGAGAGATACTTACCTTCTGGGAGGAATGATCGAGAGAAAGACGCTTGTACGAAGCACTCTGTGAATTGGCTGGGGGATGTTTATTTTGAAAGCCCTGTAAGATTTTTTTTTTTTTTTTTTGGAACATATATGTAAATCATGAAGTAAAAATTTGTGTCAAGTGCTTATCTGTCTGTGCGTGATTTGGACATGTGCTTTTAGACGTAGGAATCAGAATATTTGACTCAGCCTGATGTCATACTCGATTTTCTTAATTATTCACCAAGGGTCTTGGTCCCCTTAAGATAGTGCGCAATGGTATCCTGCTCCTAGAATTTGGGCAGATCTTGAAAGAATTCTCGACTTATAGCCGCCATCCTTGCTTCCATTGAATCTTCATGTCGCTTGGATCTCTCATGTACCTGCTTTTTTTTTCTTTTTTTTAGCCATTATTACCCGCAACGCCCTTTCGGGTTTTCGCTGCGTCCGGCTTGCCCGTCATTTTTGCCCGCGGCGCCCTTTCAGGTTTTCACCACGTCCCGGGTATTTGATCTTGCCTGCCCCTTGGCAGCTATGCTGTTTTTACCCTCGGCGCCCTTTCGGGTTTTCACCAAGTCCGCTGTGTGCCTACTGTTTTTACTCGGAGCGCCCTTTTGGATTTTCACTCCGCCCTCTTTGTTTAAGCACATATCTCTTTTCTTTTCTTTTTTTTCTTTTTTTTTGATAACTGCGACGTCCAGAGGTCAGGAATCCGTCGTTGCCGGCCGATGGTAACCTTTCGGCCCTTATCTTAAGTTACAATGGCAGAGCTGTCGGCCTTAGCAACAGACCCTTCTGAGGTGGATGGATGGATAGATGTGTTTCTTTTGAGTCGATTTTTTTTCTTTTTCTTTCTTTCTTTCTTTCTTTCTTCTTCTTCTTCTTCTCTCTTTTTTTTTTTGGGGTTGTGTGCCCCCCTTTTTTTGCTCTATTCTTTTTTTTTTCTTCTTTTTTTTTTGACTTTTGAACCCTTTATTTGGAACACTTATTGGTGAACGGGAAGGGATTCTCAGAGGTCTAAGCCTTGACCTCTTGACTTCAGCTCTACTAACGTAACTCTTGATAAGGTTAGATTGGCTTACCTGTGAGAGATTTTCACGTTGTCGGCGTTGATTGGCTCTGGAAGATCCTTACCCCTCAGGTTGGTGAGTCGAACGGTGCCTCCCAGAAGAACTTCTTTGATTCTTAGGGCTTGCCCCTTGAGTCTGATAGATGCAGCAATGCTTGTTGTAAACCCGATATGACTTGTCTTTCTTCGGCTTCATTCTTCATCAGCACTCACGTTGACGGGATTTTGAGTTGAACTCGTAGGTCTGTCTTCTGATTTTAAGCTTCTTGAACTCCTCCATCCTTAGATTTCGAAGGACATCCCATTGCCAATGTTGATAGCATGTGGGAACCCTTAACAATTGATGATGTCATTCTTCATGAGAATTATCGTGCGAGATCAGAATATTACCTTCATCCACTTTGTGCTGTAATCGACTGCCACAAGTATATGTGTATGACTGCTAGATGATGCCGAGTCGATCTTTCTGCTGATGTAGATACCTCGTACAGGTAATAGCTGGAGCGTTATCAGGTTGAAGAATTTCGAAGCACACACATGAATCCGATGTGCATGTTGCTGACACTTGAAGTGCTTTCTGACATGTTGGCAACAATCTGTCTTCATCGAGCCGTGAGGTTTCTTCGATCATTCGTCAAGTCGCACACTCCAACATGGAATGCAAGCATAGTCTTCGCAGCATCTTCTTGATAGGCTTGATGAGTTTTTGATCGATAAGTCTTCATAGGACGCAAAGATTGGGAAGTCATGACTTCAAAAATTCGATCATTCTCTGCTTATTTTTCAGGGACAAGGATTCTCAATGCACACTTCCTTATGGGTCTCAGGAGATCCTAGGTTTATAATTTTGAAAATTTTTGAGATGACATTGGCTTTTGGTTCGAACTTTCGAGGAGACCCTCTAAGTTTGGGAGTCAGCTCATCATTTTCCACATCATTTGGCTTTATCCAGACCCTTGAGTTTGAAGTCCAACTCTAGATCGAAATCTTATGAGTCAGCTTCATACTCAAGTGCTTTGACAGACAGACTTGACACTTTTATTGAAAAAGTTTTTTTTTTCAAAGATTTTCTGATTTTTTGGAATTTTGTGAATATCTAGATTTTTTTTGAACTTTTGGACTTTGTGAAAATTTGATTTTTTTTTTTTGAAATATTTGAAATATTTGGTGTTTTGGGTTTTTGAATTTTCTGATTTTTTTTTTTTGAAATTTTTTGTAAAAGACCCGAGCAAGACGGCGATGTGAACCAGGTGTCACCTGATTCGGCTCAGGGAGTCGAGCACTGTCGACTTTTATTGGCCGTCATGGGGACTACAAACCTGTTACTGCCCTGCACTCCTTCTCCTCAGGAGGCAGGGCCAGAGGGATCAGTAGGCCAACCCTCTGTGTTGTGCCCAAACGTCATGGTAGATCTGAAATTGGGCTCCGAGTCAGTGTCGGATGCGATTTCTCCTGGTTCGTCCCCGATGAATTGCAGCTCTTCAGGTTCATCCGGCTGAGGTGGGACCAGGACGGTAGTCCAGTCGATCAGGGCAAATTTCTGCCCCTTACTTGAGTCTTCTTTGGGCAACTCTATCAGACTCAATCTGTTCGCTTGATCATCGAAGGTGGAATTTAGCCCATAATCAGGGTAGATAATCCCTGCATTGATGAACTGGATTGGTGTGTAAATGCAGGGATTGCCTTCTTCTTGATGACCTCGTCTTCTTTTGATACTTCTATGCTTTGGTTTCTGAATCAGAGTAGGCTGATATCGTAGTCCTCTCCTATCCATATCTTCTTGAACCTCCATGGTTCGGGTCGAGTCTTGATATTCGAGCTAATAGTAGAAGGTTTGACGCTCGGCAGGAAGGAAGACGTAGTTCGATCCGATGGGACATGCGCGAGAGAAGTAATTTGTATTGTGATGGTATGAGATCTCCTCATTAGAGCGTTGTACATCCATGGCTGGGATGGTAGGCTCTCGGAGGTTGGATGCTTCTATCATGGGAAATTGTCCGGGATCGGTAATGATGATGATCGCCCTATCTCCGAAGATGTGCTTGACCCTTTGGTGAAGATTTGAAGAGATAGCACCGATTCTGTGAAACCAGGTCCGATCGGAAAGGAGATGGAATGAAGCTGAGATGTCCAAGACCTGAAGAGTTATGGTTGATGTTTTTGGATTGATCAGAACCTGGACATCAATCTCCCATTCGACTTCCTCAATAGTGGTCACATAATTGAAGCTGGGCCCCAATTCTGCTAGGGCATGTGGCATGCTGTCCGATGAAGGGTCTTCTTCTTGGAGGACGATGGTTGAAGTAGAAGCCGAATAGACAGGTGCGGTGGGCAAGTTGTGCCCCTGGTTGTTTGCTTGAGAAACGGGCAGGCTTTGCCCCTGGTAAGCTGGAGTGGGCAAACTGTGCCCCTGACTGACTATTGCTGAGACGGGCAGGTTGTGCCCCTGGTTTACTGATGCTGCGTTAGGGAGATTATCCCCTTGGTTGACTGAGATGGGCTGAATGTGCCCATGGTTAGAAATGGGTGCGAAGATTGAATCGACTGAAGGTGCCCCTTGCATGATGATGGGCTCTGGGATCGAAATAGTTGAGGATGCCCCTTGCAGGATGAGAGGTTCGAACTCTGAACTAGAGTTGATGGCACGAATAAACTGGAGAGGAGGCTTTTCTTGGCTGGTGAAAGCTAGATAGGCAGGAGGTGCCCCTTGCATTGCGGAGACTGGATCGACTGGAGATGCCCCTTGCAGGATGAGGGGTTCTGAAACCTGACTGATTAGGGGTGCCCCTTGCCAACCTTGATTAAGGAACTGTGAGTTCCATCTTGACTGTTGCTGTTGCTGCGGTTGTCCATGCTGAGGAAGGAATAGTGCACCTTCGATAGAGGCGACAAGATCATCTTCTTCCATTGGATGGGAGATGAGGACACTTCCGTTATCATTCTCGTATTCAGCAGTAGACTCTTCTTCCACTATCGGTTGAATTGGAGAAGCCTGATGAGGCCACCAAGGGGAGATCATCCCAGCCCTTATTCCGGCTTCGACTTGTTCCCCGGCGCGGATGAGTTGGCTGAAGTTCGCATATGGATGTGAGACAAGGTATCCAGAGATACTTGGATTTGCCGAGTGGACAATCATGGAGATTTGCTCCTCGTCGTCGAGGGGAGTCTTCATTCTAGCGGCCATGGCCCGCCACCGTCCAACGTAAGCTGACAACGTTTCGTCACTTCTTTGCCTGAGAGCTGCGAGGTCCGCTCTCCTGGGTGCCATGTTAAGATTGTATGCGAACCTGTTGACGAAAGCCTGGGAGAGCTGCTCCCAAGTCCTGATGCGATGATAGTCCAATGATGTGTACCAGTCTAGGGCATCGTCTTTCAGAGATTTTTGAAACAAGCGGATGAGTGCTCCATCATTGCCCGCCACAGCATTAAGCTCACCACAGAAAGCTCGTAAGTGGTCTACAGGACACCCCGTCCCATCATATCTTTTAAATTTTGGTACCTGAAAGCCTTGAGGTACCATTGCATCTGGAAAGGGACAAAGGTCCCTGAACTTAGTGGATGGAAGATCCACCCCTTGCTGCTTCTGCAACTTTCTCTTCATCTCTTGCATCTGCTCTCGGAGTTGCTCTATTTCGGAGGGACCAGGTGAAGGAGATCTTGCCCCTTGCCAGGACTGAGATGGCCCCCTTTCATAATAATTGGTGTCATTGATGCTCCTATGATTCCTGCTTGAAGGAGGTTGGGCCTGGTAATTACTCCCATTGTAAGGACTTTGTTGGACTGGAGCTGAGAAGGGAGGTTGTAAGGAAACCTGAAAATGGCTCCTGTTTGCAGGAGGATACTGGAAGAAATGCCCTGAGGTCGAGGGTTGTTCTGATTGAAGGCCCCTGTTAGGAGGGTATCGAAAGTCCTGGGTGATCCCTAGCGGTTGTGGTTGGGATGAACTGGAGGCCGGGAGTGCCTTCGATGGTTGTTGAGGTTGTTGAACTGGACCAGCTTGATTGCTGGCTGCTGAAACCTGGGCTTCTGTGAATCGGAGAAGCATTTCCTGCATGGCCTTCATGCTTTGTTGTAGCTCTTGGATGCCAGGAATTGACATGGATTCACTCGAGTTTAACAGTGGAGAGGAAGCCTCAGGTATAGGGAATGGGAGAGCCATGTCGATTTTGTATTGGATGTGGCAGGGTGATTTGGTTTGGAGGAGTAATGGTGGGAAGTATGCACTATTTTTTTTTTTTTTGGTTTTAGGATTTTCTATTTTTTTTTGTTTTGGGTAGAATGCTATGCAGATGAGATTATATGAGGACTAATGACTTTCAAGTATAGGAATGATTCCGTTTTTCAAGTTGGATCACAACTAGTGGGACTAGCTCATCCCCAGCAGAGTCGCCATTCTGTGGACCCTCGCCGATTTTTTCGCGCTCCCCACACGACGTCGTTCTCCCTTCCCCTTTCGGAAGAAGAAGAAGAAGAGGTGCGGATGTGCGAAATCGCCGTTTGTGCCACTGGCTTGCCTCGTTCTCAAGGGCTTTGTTTGATTGTCGTATTGAGCTGGATGTGTTTAAGTGAATTTATATAAGACCAGAGTCGCCACTAGCCAATTACTTCGAATCTACAGTCGACTAGACCCTGTAGAAACGCTAGAGAAGGGAATCCGAAGATTCCTTCCTCTAAAATGACTCCTGTTGATCTGCGGTCAGAGATTCAAGGTAAGGGATCACGGTTACAGGGTGGGAAGAGGTTAAGCACCCCACACACTGCCCGTACCGAAGTACGGTCTCTACTTCACAGAATCGATCGAATACTTGAAAGTCTAGTTTAATCCTCGTATATTCTCATGGATGACATGATGCATGAATGCGGGTCTGAACAGTAAGAGTTTCTGATGGGCAGGTTCCAACAACGGGCAAGCCCAGAGCGTACGCTCGAACTGATAGGTGCTTAATGTAAGACGTATGCAGTGTGCTTGAATGATCAAGGTGTTTTATGGTGAAGCGTGAATGCAGGTCTGAACAGTAAGAGTTTCTGATGGGCAGGTTCCAACAACGGGCAAGCCCAGAGCATACGCTTGAACTGACAAGTGCTTAATTTAAGACATATGCAAGTGTGCTTGAATAATCAAAGTGCTTGCAGTGAAGCAAGGGGGTTGGAAGAAAAGTAAATGTTGCACTTATGCTAGATGCAAATGAGATGATGCTGGAAAATGAGTAGCTGGGTGGACGGAGGTGTCGCAAGGGTTGGCTTCGAGTGGCTGGATCAAGACTTGGATGGCTTGGGAGGGTTGGACCAGTGGTCAGGCTGGGCTGGAACAGGGTTAGACTCTCCTCACTCGGGCTCTCCTTGGTGGAAAAATGGGCTAAAGGGTAGAGAGATGGACTCAGAGCTCTCGGGCTGAAATGGACTCGAATGGCCTGTTGAAATGAGAAGGGGAGGGGGGTATTTATAGCAGCAGAGAGGGGCACTTTCGTAATTTTTTCCGGGCGGCCTGCCATGGGCCGCCCGTACGGCCGCTCCTCGGTTTCCAGCGAGTACGGTCGCTCCCTCGGGGCTGCTGTTGGACTCGCTGGTCGACTCAGTGAGTTGACTCAGCGGGTCGACTCGGTGGTTTGACTCGACGGGTTGACTCGGTGTTTTGACTCGACGGGTTGACTCGACGGGTTGACTCACCGAGTTAACTCAACGAGTTGACTCAGTGAGTTTGACTTTTTTTGGGATTTTTTGACTGGCCTTTTTTATGGGGGGTTTTTCAGGGTGGTGTTTAGGACTGGGTTGACTGGGTTCAGGCTTGAACTGGGCTATGGAATGGGGCTTACAAGGGTGAATTTGGCTGAGTTTGGACTTGGGATTTGGGGGTATGGTCCTCCGTTCAACCAGTTATCTCTACCAACAGTGTAGCCGAAGGTGGGGTGTCTACAGGTCGACCCTCAAGTCAACTCTTTGAGTCAACCCTCTAGGTTAAACCTTTTAGTCAACTCACCCGGTTAGCCCATTCAGTCCCTACAACCCTATCAACTCACCTAGTTAAGCCCAAGCTTAACACCATAGCACAAGCCCATTCCAGGCCCAAACAAGGCGTGTGAGGGGAAAACTTTCAAGCTAAACTGAAGCAGGAGCTTTCTGCACATATGGGAAAGCTCCCTGCCAGAATCAAGCCCCAACTGGAGGGGTGGTGCCCAACTGTGGCACCTCCGTCGCCTCCGAGACAGTCACTCGTGGGCGTCGTTTCCCTTCGCTTCCATTGCTCTAGTACGTGAGAAAAAAAGCCACCTCTGGAGTTACCCTTCCCTCTTTGAACTATTTATCCTTTTACCAAGCCATCCAATTAATGAGATGTTGCCATGTGGCAATCTCAAATCTCAACCATTACAACCGTTTTTACCCTCAATCCAACTTAGAATTACTATAATAGCAGGGCTGAAGGCTATAAATAGCCCCTTCTCTTTCTCATTTCAAACACACCAACACCTTCTCCCATTCCTCCAAGTGTGTAAGAGAGAGAGAGAGAGAGAGCCCTAGCCTTAGCCTTGGTCCTAGCTTAACCTAGCCCTTAGTCTTACCGTTAGCTTAAGCACTAGTCCTAGCCTAATCTAGCCCTTAGTCTTAGCCTTAGCCTAAGCCCTAGCCATCCCTCCACCACGGGGAGTAAGAGTGAGGAAGTGAGCCTAGCTCGGGTCTAGTCTAATCTAACCTTAGCCCTAGCTTCCTAAGCCACCTAAACCCTAATGCAAGCCACTTGATCAAATACTTGCGACACCTCTGTCCATCTAACGTCCAACCTTAAGCCAGCTTTGTTCAACCTTGCATAAACATTTGTACACATCTATTCCCTTCTCAACCCCCTGCTTATCTCATTCATACATAGTGCATATCATCTAACATTCATACCGATTTAGGAGAGTATGCTCTATGGCATGCCGATTTAATCAGCTCTTACCCATCAGAAATTTTAGTTGGTACGCATAGCATTCATGCATAACATCTCACCCAGTCGGCTTGAGTGTATGCTCTAAGGCTTGCCGAGTAACTTGGATCCTGCCCATCAAAAACTCGAGTTTACCAGTTTATCCATCAACCAATACGCGAGTCAGGGACCAATTCGTCTTATTTCGAGACACTATTGGGAAGCGAGTGTGCCTTCCACACATCATTTCCACACATGGCATAAGCATTCATTTTTTAACCGTCAACCAATACGTGAGTTAGGGACTTATTCGTCTTGTCCTGAGACACTATTGGGAAGTGAGGATTCATCAAAACACGTTATTATCCCCACACACTGCATATCATCAAAGTGCAAGAATCAAAATCAATCCTCGGGGTTTGTGAAATCCTGTGACGTAGAGACCATACACCTGTACGGGCAGAGTGGGTACCTAACTCCTTCCCTCTCTGTAACCGCGGTCCTTACCCTGAATTTTTGAACGCCGATCAAGGAATCATTCTTAGGATTATGAATATTCGAATTCCTACTTTTAAACGTTTCTACATGGTCTAACCGATTGTAGATTTGGAATAACTGACTAGTGGCGACTCTAGTCTTATATAATCATTTTCAAACACCCTACACTCATAAACTTGCATCCTAAAGCCCTTGAAAGAAGTGGGAGCCACGTGGAGCGGTGATTCGACTCCCCCCGCGCTAGATCCCAGTGTCCACCAATCCCAAAAATGAAGCTGGCCTAAATCTTAGGTGGACCACACAACAGGAAGCAATTATGATTGAATCCCCATCATAAAAAACTTCATAGATTCCATCCAAATGTTTACTTTCCATCCAACCTGTTTATAAGGTCATGAAGACCTAAATGAATAGACCACACAATCTTGATCCAAAGCTTTCGTGGCCCAAAGAAGTTTTAAATAGTGAATTACCACAATTTACTGTACCATGGTCCATTTGGGATGTAGATGTGCTCCTAAAATGAGCTTTCAATACCGATGTATGGCATGGATGTAGCCACATGCATCAAGGTGGGCCCCGCAGCTAGGGGTCTCACCCACCTATGTGGATCCAAGCTGCACCCCTAAAAATGAAGTGTAAAGAAAACTTAAGTGGGGCACACAACAGGGAACAATAAGGATGGAAACACTTTGATGGAGCCTTCACCGTGATGATTATATATTATCATTATGATTCATAAGATTATTTTAACTTAGCGTGAACTGAAAACACAAATATTATTCCGATCCAAAATTAATGTGGCCTGTGAAGGTTTCAACAGTGATCATTCAAACTCTGCTGGTTTCTTTGGCATGCTTCACTTTTGTTTTGAATGTACCTAAGTTTTGTACTCATTACCTCAATACGAGAGAGAGAGAGAGAGAGAGAGAGAGAGAGAGAAACTAATGGATGGAGTAGATGTCATACAACATCATGGTGGGCCCCAAGTAACTGTCCATCCAGCAGAACCAGGGCGGTGGTGAATTTTGCGTCCACCTCCTACTCCTCTCTCAAATTCTTATGTAACAAAAAGCTCAGGGCCCATGATGCATGTGAGCCATTCACCACCATCCCTCATGTAGGAGGCATTTGGATGGTAAGTTAGTTTAGATAATGGACTTATGCCTTAAGTAGCTAATCTTGGCTTCTACTTATCAAACTGAAGTGATTAACTTTAAATAAAAAAGTTACCAGTAAACAATCATAAATCAAATTTAATTATCTCAAATAAGTTACTTGTCTACTGCTATAAGTGAAAAAAAAAAAGGTAACTTATCAGGCCGTATCCAAATGGGCCTATAATTATAAAAAATTAAAGCTCAACAGAGACTGTGGTGGGCCGTGTAGAGTAAGCTTTGTGGGGCCACTGTGATTTATGTATTTTACCCATTCCATATCCATTTTATTAGATAATTTTAGGGCTTGAGTTGAAGCATATTCAAAGCTCAAGTGGACCATACTGTAGGAAATGGTTTGAATTGAATGTCTACTATTGCGCCAACGAAGTTATTAGTCAAGCTGATATTTGTGTTTTCCCTTCATCCATGTGTGTTGATCGTGTGAATATGACAAATAAATATCATTGTGGCCCCGGGAACGTTTCAACGGTGGAAATCCTTATGAATATGACAAATAAACATCATACATCATTGTTGGCCCAGGAACGTTTCAACGGTAGAAATCATTACTCCCCCTGTTTCCTGTGGTATGGTCCACTTGAGCTTTGCATATGCTTCAATTTTTTGCTCAACCCATTAAAATGAGCTGGAAAAACGAATGGACGGCCTGGATAAACCACATACATTCACGGTGAGCGAACAGAGTTTACTCAGTACGAGAAACTCAGTACGCAATTTGATTTCCACAGTGGAGGGGAGAAGTGGGGGCAAGGTTATGTTGCTTACGTGTGCTTACCAAACATGTATTTTTTATTGTAAGAATTCTCAGAGTAATTGTTTCTTGAAGATCCAATTTTGCAATTTCTACAATCAAAATTCCAAAAAAGGAGTTCGCATTTTCTGCGCCATCGCTGCTCTCTCTATCTCTCTTCGATGGCGACGATCGCCAACAACAATCTCAACGCGAAGCTTGTAAGTCATTTCAAATCCCTTCTTCTCCTACCTCAACGCAAATCATCTGAATTCCAATTCGAATTCCTTTTCATCTCTAATTCGAATCTCGTTTTCTCCCGATCTCGAAAATTTCCAGGTTCTCCTCGGAGACATGGGCGCTGGCAAGTCCAGCCTTGTTCTTCGCTTCGTCAAAGGCCAGTTCCTTGAATTCCAGGTAATTCTCTATTTCTTTGAGCTCGATTTCAAGAAACCCTCTTCCGATGCCCTGAAGACGCGTCTGATTTTGGCCTCTGATCCATTTTTTCTCCTTCTCTCAGGAATCAACGATCGGGGCTGCTTTCTTCTCACAGACGCTGGCGTTGAACGACGCAACTGTGAAATTCGAGATCTGGGATACAGCAGGCCAGGAGCGGTACCATAGTTTGGCTCCTATGTACTATAGAGGAGCTGCTGCAGCCATCATCGTCTATGATATTTCTAGCACGGTAATCTTTTTTCATCTGATTTTGAGTACTTTAAAATCTGTGTTTGGATGCACAATTCAGTTGAATCACAATTGTTCTATTTAATGGCAAAATTTAGCTGCATTTCCTTGTTTTTGCAGCATGTTCCTTTCAACCTGAAATGTAATGACATTGCAATTTGGAGCTTAGACATGCAAGGTGCGTTTAGATGCACTATTGAACTGAACTGTGATTGTTCGCCTCATGGGTGGAAATGACCACATCGTAATATGCGTCCTAACAATTTGTGTAGAGCGTCTTGGCTTCAAATGGAAGTCATGCTGCTTTGCAGTGGATTTGAAAGGAATGCAACTGCAATTTGAGAACCAGCAGTTACTCAAACATTATCAATTTTGTCAGTTCTCTTGATCCAACTGAAATTTTGCAATTCAATTGACCTGTGCATCCAAATGCAGCCTCAATTGAATTTATTTCCACTTATAGTTAGACTAATGAATGCAATTCGGTTTGATAGTGCATCCAAACACACCCTCATTTTAATTTGATTTGATTACTGTCAAGTGTTTATTTCATGGAAATGGTTTCTTGGACAAAATTGTAGTGGGCAAGTTTCAATTGTTGATATTGAGTTGTGGCTAAGGGTGCATTAGGTTGTACTAAATATTATGATCTTTTGCACCAAATTTTATTGATTAATCAGGAAATATCATGATATTTGGTGCAACCAAACCCATCCTTAATTGTCTTTTATTGTTAATAAATTTCTTATATGAACTTCTCGGTGACATTGCTACCAAAGTTTTGGAATAAATGGGCTAGGACTGGGTTAAGTTGGGCCCTGATTTCGATATGGTTAGGCTGGGCCTATTCAAATTTTATTTCTACTCTGCCTGCCCTGGTCCATGAACTGCCCTACTGAACTTGATCACTACAGCCTTCAGTTTCTCTTGATTTTTTTTTTTTTTTTTTTAATTTCTCAGGTGGTAAATTCCATGAGATGTGGTATTCTTCAGTTTTAGTGGGCAATCCTCTATGTTCTTTTTATTGCGTATCAAGGTTGGATCTTCTTTTTGAGGGAGGGAGGGATTTCCTATACTCCATCTGTTACAGATGATTTTTTGTTTTTTAACAGCATGTTGGTATTTGATACTTTTACCTTTATCTGGTTTTTAAATCCTTTTGGAGTGTTCTTATTGCTGAATTTTATGATTGTGTTGCTGTTATCAACTTTTTGGAAGTGATTTTCACTGCTTCAGTTGTATTAGGCATTCATTACCGATAGCATGTTAGTTTCAGTGGCACATACCTTCAAAACTTTATTACCCTATTGACTTCTTCCCCTCATTTAAATTTAGGAATCGTTCGAGCGGGCTAAGAAGTGGGTGCAAGAGCTTCAGAAACAAGGTATGGGCAATGGCAGTTGGGTTTAGTCATTTGATGTTTGGTTTCTTACATGTATGCTCTCTTTAATGTTTACGAAAGATGGTTCACTGTTTGACTATTGAAAGAATAAGATGACAGGCAGCAATAGTCTGGCTGTCTTATGTATGCAATTCCAGTCCTGAATTTTTCAAAATATTTTCTTGTTATCATGTTGTTGCTGCTCAAGAGGCATTTTTCTTTTCTTTTTTCTTTTTATTTTTATTGTGCTGTGTTGTTATTGAAGGCTTGAACTTGGGTTAGTTGGATTTTCCTTTGTTAGATTGTTGTAAATTTTTTATGCATTTGGATTTGGGTCCAGGTAATCCGAACATGGTGATGGCACTAGCAGGGAATAAAGCTGATTTGGAAGATAAAAGGAAAGTGACTGCAGAGGCAAGCACATTCTCATTAATCCTTGAGCATGTTTACTGTTTGGTATAGAGTAATTTGCACTTCAATATTGGATTTTTTTGTGATTATTTTTAAGTACCTTTTTTTTTTTAATCCATTTGAATGCTCAAAATCACTAGATGCTCAGTAAATATCTATGCCAGTTACGAGTGAGTTAGTACAAGTTGAAGCTCTAAAAGGGCAAGGGAAGGCCTGAAAGGACGTGGTGGAGGCTGTAAGAAATGACTTTATGACCTGTGGTCGAATTGAAGCTATGGCCTTGATAGAAAATGATTCATGTAGCTGATTCCAGTTAGTTGGGGATATGGCTTAGATGCTGCTGCTGATGATGGTGTTCGGTAAACATGAATGCTCAAGTGTTTCCCTTTAGTTTAGAGCATGATGCTAAGAATGATAGCATGCAATCCTTCAACACCAGAAGTCCATTTTCTTACACGTCCACCATGGGTGCTGATCGATGCACACTACGTTTCTTTGTCATTTTGGGAACACTAGGTGCTTTGTGGGATAAAACCAAGAATGTGATTCAAGAGATTCTGTGAGGAACAAATCATTGTCATCGATGGGGAAAAAAAATCAATGGAAGTACAGAACCTTTCTCAAGGTAGAAATATGTGCCGAATTACAAATTGGGTTTATTGTTCTGGTCCATCTGGAGTTGACTTAAACTTGTGGAAGCAAGATGTCATTGGTTGGACAATGTTTGCTTGCCCTTGTCAGGCCTTTAATAGCTTAGGGATATTCCAAGAATGTTAGCAGGTGGGCCTCTTCCCAAGATTCCAAGCCAAGGTGGTAATCTTTTATTGTCAATGAATCCCATGTTGTCGTCTAAGGGAAGCTAACGATGTTTCCAATGCCCTCGCCAAGAAGATGTTGAAATTGACTCTTTGTAGAAGCCTTTTTTGACAAAAGTTTCTGTGAATTATAAAACAAAAACCAAATAGTTTTGGAGTCTCTGATCTTATCCATACAGCAACAGGTATGTATGCCAAACTGTGCCCACTTCTAGGGTCCCCTGAAACCCACTTTTCTTCTGTATTTTGTCTGGAAAGGATTGGCTATAAAGTGCAGTATACTTATTTTTCCTACTTCACTATGTTGGTACTTCTTTTATCGTGACCTGCAAAAGATTACAACAAAGGGAGTCCATTTCAAATTGCATGAAAGGCCTACGACCCCCTCAGCTAAAGCATCAACAGTGGAAATTTGTTCTTTGGCGAATGAGAAAAAAGGGTGTACAAGATCGACAAATTTTCTTTATCTCTTTATTCGAATTCACCAACCTCCAGTCAGAACTATCAAAGGAAGAAGCCCATCTTAATATTTTGCAGAACCCCTTTGGCAGCAGTATGTCAAAGGGACAAATAAACTACCACTTTTATCCCTTTTTCTGCCTTGTTGTGGAGTACATTACACTAATCAGACCCAAAACTCTTTGGATACCCCTTCTCCCATTGCAAATAAGGCTCCCAACCTTAGCTTGCCCTGGATTACCACGTGAGCCACCATCGAAATTAAGCTTCAACAATCCCACTTGGAGGCAGCTGACAAGTCTTATTCTGATGCTTCCGCTCCTTGTGCCACGACCTCCAACCAATCTTTCTCAAGTCACTCACCTATCTCACCACAAAATCCTTTCTAATCAAGGCCAAGAGGCTATACTCCCTCGTCTTCTTTGGTCATCCTGGCCACACTCTGTAATAGGGTAGAAACCAAAGGTTCCAAGCAATCTGACCTCTTAAGGGATGAAAACCCAATATTCCAAGCTTCCATGTGCTTAGGAACAGAATTGGACCTCAGCCTTATCACCCCCGAACAAATTAGGGCAGTCCACATCTGGGTTGTAAAGGAAAATGCTCAAACAAATGATCCAACAGATTTATTGTCCCTTAAGCACATGATATAACCATTCATAAGATTTCTTCCCTCTTCAAAGATGATAGATCATTAATACCTTGTTAATCCCTGCCACCCACAAAACAGGAGCACCCTAGGCTGACATTTGAAAGACCAAAGCCTTGCTGTAGGAGCTTCTTCTGCACCTCCACACTGGCTGGACGTCGAAGACTTGAAGTATTTGACAAAGAATTGATTAAAAAAAAAAAAGGATTGGACCAGGAATGCACTGAATACTCTGAAATCCAAACTCTCACATCCCTTGGCAACCCTAGGGATAAAAACTCCCTCTAGAACTTGTGAAGGGGGGATTAGTGCAAAGGCTGCTGTTATTTTTTTTATCAAATCTACTCGTGATGCTGCTGGACTCACACTCCCTTACAAAGGAATGGGTATCTAAAGGGGCTTTATCATTGAGCAAACTTTTTTACTCCTGCAATTGTCCAAAAAAAAAAAAAAAAAACTACTTGTAGTATGCAATGTTGTCAAATCGTAAATCGTTTTCTTGTCTGAATCATATCGTATCGTAAATCGTAAGATTTTTTCATATTTTCATAAAAATATCATAAAAAATACAAAACAATTATACATAGATAAGAAAAATTAAAAAACATATCAATCATCCATTTTCTCATGAATATGGTAAAAACACAATTTAACTATTACATTAATGTAGTATCAATTATATGTATAAATTATAATGTATGATGTATGATATATCTATGTATAAATGTATTATTGTGTTGCAATCATTTAAAAAGTAACCCTAAAAATAATTTGCAAAGAGTCCTTAAAATTTTTGTTTTGTACCTTTCTTGAGTGTAGAATCATGTTAGAAAAAATGACATTCAATTCCATTGTGAATCAAAAGATATATTAATTTCTTTATTTTGGGTTTTTGAATATCAAAATCCCCAAAAGAAAAAATAGGATATTTTTAATAGTAGAGAGCTGTCAAATCATAGACCTATTTGTATGAATACGATTAAAAAGATGATATAATCATATCGTTGTGTTTGTAAAATCTAAATAAAACCCCGAATTATCAATCCACTTATAAATCGACACAACTATCATGAATATTTTATCGGTCTTTGGTGTTTTAGCCTAATTTTGATATATTATAATTTATGAACGGTTTAGATTTAAAGAAAACCTAACCGTTCAAAAGACGAACTTTCATTGGAATGTCAAAAATTCACGATTTGTACTTGGAATGAAAAATTGAAATCTTTATTATTAGGAATTTAATTTTTTAGTATTTTTTATTGAATCCAAATGGGGGGTACTTCCTTATTTACGTAAATAACTTAAAGTAAATGGAAACATAAATTAAATGTTTTTATGTAAATAAAGTATACAGTGCAGGTGTGCAATGCAGGCAGGAATACAGGTGAGGAAAAATTGAATACAAAATAATTATAAATTAATTTTTAAGTATTTTTTGGGCCCATTTATGAATACCAAAATAATCGTACGATTCGATATGATTCGTACGATTCGATACGATTATCATACAATAGTCGTACGATTATTTAAGATTTGCAATTTGGGTGTACGATTCATACACCCATACGATACGATATGAATCGTACTATTCATATCGTAAATTGTACGATTTTTATAACACTGTGTGTAGCATTTGCTCTTTTTCTATGGTTCTTGATGCAGGCAAGTGTTTAATTTTATTGTTTTGGAGTTTGAATCCTAACTGTTCCTTTTCAGTCAGTCTGGATGTCCCAGTCTCTTTATTTTTCCCGTGCCCCCCCCCCAAAAAAAAAAAAATAATAATAATAATAATAATAAAAATAAAATAGCAGTCTAGATGTGGTAAGTTTTATAAAACCGTAATTGGGTTTGCACCATGCAGTCATGTGGCATGTTATCCTTTTTTGTATCCTTACTCATTTGCCTCCCAATGAGAAGTGTTATTGAATATCTGGTTTACAAAATGGCATGATGCATGACTTAAGTAATGAGCGTCGTGCCTGCACCTGTATCTTCTAGAGTCTATTATAAATTGGAAATATCAGTTCTCTCTTAAGCAACGCAAAATACAAAGGCATGTCACGTTTACTTCTCCATACTGGTTTCTTAATTTCTTAGGCCCCATTTGTCACATTTGTTATGTCTTTTTTTGCAGGAAGCTCGTTCATATGCTGAGGAGAATGGTCTTTTCTTTATGGAAACCTCTGCCAAAACAGCCATCAATGTGAATGACATCTTCTATGAAATAGGTTTGTTTAAGTTTTCTTGTTTCTGCATTAGGACAAAGGGATCTTTTTTCTTTTCTTCTTCTTCTTCTTCTTCTTTTTTTTTTGAGAGGTATCTGAAATTTTATTAAAAAGCCTGCCAAAAAACACAAAAGAAACAACTTGACTCTACAACTCAAAAAAGAGGAGAGATCGATGGATTTAACTACCTTTACATAAGTGATGTAGAGCGGGCCACAAATGGAAGTAATCCAGGCCGTCAGAACCGTAAAACAGTCACATCTCGCAATCCGGGATGAGTTACGGGACATATAATATATGATTTTGGGGTAGCTTGAGCTACTTAAGCCAACCAACCCCGTTACGCCGGGTTGCCCATGCCGGATTCGCGAGATTCGACCAGATCGATGGTCATTAACCTAGTTTTATTTTGTTTTTATTATTTATAGTAAGTTTTAGTTTCTTTATAACTTTTGATCCATTGAGATTTAGGAATTGTACCCAATAGGAAAAGGGCTTAGAAAAATTAGTAGAATAACCTGGTTGGGCTGGATTGGAAACTTACTAAATATTTTGGCCGAAAACCACGAAGTCTAGTAGGAATAGGAGACTTCTATAAATAGTAAGTTACGTTTTTAGGTGTTTTAGTTGGAGTTGGAGTATGATACTTCGTCCTAGTGTTTAGTTTATTATTTAAAGCATTGTAATCACATTTTTACTCATTCGATCAATTATTACGAATTTTCTTAGGAATTATTCCTGTTTTCTTAATTTTTCTCTCGTGGATTCGAGAAAGTCTGGTTGAGGATTCCTGGAAGCCTTGTGGATTCAAGGTAGTTATCCGGTGAGGGAGACGGTGATCGACCTTACCACACCTACCCCTGCGTCAATAAGAAGCCTAGCTCAAAACACTAAATTTAATTTCCATAACAACCTCTTCCAGTGTAGGCCTCCTATTCTGGAAACAATGCCTATTACAATCCCCCAAATGGACTAAAAAACTATCTAGATAAGCAATCTCCACACAACTTCCCCAACTTTTCCCACCCGTCCTCCATACCAAGCCCACAAAGGATTTGCAACAGAATTTGGCATCACCCAAGCAATATGGAAAGCATCCAAGAAACTATCCCACACCTTTCGAGTGAATCACAATGAATAAAGAGGTGATCAATCGACTCCACATATCCGATACACAGAAAATATATGTTGGGAAGGACAAGGGATCTTCTTTGCAATTTATCAATGGTCAACACTCTCTTTCTTCCCACTAGCCAAGTGAAAGCTGACACTCTTGGAGGGGCTCCATAAGACTACAAATGATATGGAAAATAATGTGAGTGAGGAGGCAAACCACATATCAACTTGCAAAAAGATCGAACGGAGAAGTGGCCTAAACTATACATACCAAACATACCAAACCGTTGAATCTTCTTCTTGAATGAAAGGAACCACATTCTTCAATCGGTCCAATAAAGCAGATAACTTCGAAATCTCTTCATCTGACATATCCCTATGGCAAGGAGGAGACCAAATGAACAAACCGCCACAAATCAAGTAGCAGTCTTGCACATAAATAAGCCTATATGAAGTGATGTGAGCCAAACTAGGGAAATCTTCTTGAAGCCCTTGATCTCCACACCAAACGTCCACCCAAAAATGAATGTGATTACCAACCCTAAGGAGAAAGATATCCCTCTGCTAAAAATATAGTGAACCGAAGCAACCACTTTTCACAAATTGGAAGCACGGTGTAGAGAAGATCCTTGCACTCCATATTTGCTTGTGATAACCTCCCTCCAAAGCCACTTGTTGAGTAGTGTCATATTCACGCATTCCAACACTTTTTTAAACCAACTCCACCTTTTGCAACCGTCTTGCAAACATCTTCACACCTTAAAAGATGAAACTTCTTTTTAACCTCCGCCCCTTGCCAAAAGAAGTCTCTTGTCAGCTTTTGTAACCTAACCAAAATTGACTTTGGACATTTGAAGAGCTACATAAAGAACACCAGCATATTGGAAAAACCAGCTTTGATAAGAGTTAGACAGCCACCTAAATGCAAGTATTACTGTTTCCAACTCAAGAACTTCCTCTTAATCCTCTCTATATCCTTACCCCACATATGTTTAGTTGGTTTACCTATGCAAAGGGGCAAGCCTAAATAGGTCAAGGGAAAATACCCTCTTTTTTTTTTACATCCAAAGGCATCGACCAGCTGCACCAACTCCTTGCTATCCGCATGGACTTCAAGCATTTTCCTCTTGGCGACATTAACACTAAGCCCCAAGACCTCTTCAAAGCAAACAATGATTTTCCGCATGTTATTAACTGAGGCCATATCTGCATCACAGAAGAGAAGAGTGTCATCTGCAATATTGAAGATGATTGATCTGCAACCCCCCGTTTGCGACTTTCAATCCTCTTATTAAACCCGATACCTCCTCTTTATGGGGCATCTTGCTCAAAGCTTCCCCAACCACAACAAAAAGATAAGGAGATTAAGGATCGCCTTGCCTAATGTCCCTTGAAGCCTTGAAATAACCCTTTGGCGACCCGTTAACCAAGATGGAAAAAATTGCCGATTGCACGCAATTCTACATCCAATCCTTCCATTTCTGATTGCATCCCAACTTGCCAATCATGTAGTCAAGAAAATTCCAATCAGCATGATCTTCAATGTCAAGTTTGCAAACTATCCCACCTTTCCTTTCCTTTCCTTATATACCTAGAGTCAATGCATTCATGAGCAATTAAAGCACCATCCAATATATGTCTTCCTAACACAAGGGCCCCTTGATTATCAAATATTACTTGTACAAGCACCTTATGAAACCGAAGAGCCAAAACTCTAGCAACAATTTCGTACGGTCCCCCAATTAGGCTAATGGGCCTAAAATTATCATTTCTGCCCCTTTGACTTCAGGAATAAGAGCAATGAAGGACACCTGTAAACCATTAGAAAGGTGACCACAATCATATGGAACTCAGAAACTTAATATGTCACATCACTCTTGATGACTTGCCAATACTTTTGGAAAAACATCGTAGGGACACCACCGGGACCGGGGGCCTTCTCACTACATAATCCAAAGCAGCTTTAACCCCATCCTTGGAAAAAGGAACTTCAAGAGACATCTCAACCTCACCTGACAACTGAGCAAAATCCGAATTATCCAACTGCGGTCTTTTCCATTGGTCTCGATGTAAAAGGTGCTTATAAAATGAGACTACTGCATTGCAAATCTGCCCTTTCTTGCTCGCTATAAACCTGTAGTCTGGATGATAGAACTCTTTGGTTTGTCAAGAACCGCTGCAGGTATTCGTCATTACATCACTCCCCTCCTTCAGTTGGTATTGTTATTAAAGCATGAATGATGTCCCACAGTTTTTTTATAGCTTTCTGGATTGTATCCACACGTCATGGTAACTAAACTTGCAAGAATGTGCAGTTGATTCTATATGTTGTGGTCAATCAATTCTGTGCATGTAAAGAAAAAGAAAAACTTTCAATCTATCACTGTTTTCCGCAATATAAAAAATGAAATGCCTTTGGGTTTTTAACCAAAAATGACAGTTTGTCAGTTTGTAGGGGCCTTGAGAATTGACATGGACGCCCATCTTCTCCCTCCCTCTCTCAAATTGCAGCTTATCCTTTTCTCAGTTATTTCTTCCTTTCCTCAAACACCTTCACTTTCTATCGAACAATAGTATATTTTGTCACTTAGATACCACCAAATAAGTTACTTTTTCTACTTCAGCAGTAGATAAGTAGCTTATTTGAGATAAGTAAATTCGGTTTATTTATAAGTATCTTTTTTATTTAAAGTTACTTAATCACTTCAGTTTAATACGTAGAAATCAAGATAAGTTACTTAAGGCATAATATCTACTGATCAGCATAAAAGAATGTCTTGATTCTTTTGTTCATTTCAAGGTGGATAAACTACTGCTTGTGATGAGTTGAACTGCGATATGAGTTGGATTACTCTACTTGTTTTATGCATGTTTATGAGCTCAACATTTCATGAATCTTATAATTGATGAGTTCCTAGTTAAATCATGGAACATTATCATCATTTTGTGATGGAACACATCCCACTGTTAGTCACACTTCAATGTTAGCCACCCCCCACGTTGGGATTCAATACCTGCATTTTAGTCTCCCTTATCTTCATTGAGTTGTAACTTTTCTCTAATCATCATGCTCCCAATTTCATGATTTATCCATGCTACTGCATGCAACCATATCTCTGGTTGATGACCTGGGATCTGTGCTTTGGTGCAAGCAGCAAGAAGGTTGCCTCGAGCTCAGCCTGCTCAGAATCCAACAGGGATGGTTCTCGTGGATAGACCAGCAGAACGATCTCAGGCTGCAGGATGTTGTTCATAGGTATTGCTTTAGTTTCTCTCTCTTCTTGAAATCTCCATCTCATCTTGCAAATTCCCATAGTCTGATTTATATTACAGAAAATGTTGTACCATATTTTTTAGCATTACTAAGCATGCGATGTGAAGAAAGAATAAAAAAGGGATGAATGCACTTAGGGCCTGTTTGGATAGAGGGAAACCAGTGGAGTTGGTTTACCTAGGTAAAACTAAGATGATGAATTCCCTGGGTAAAACTACTTGGTTTCAATGTCCCTTCCATATGTTTGGTTTGCAGCAACATTTGCAGTGGAAATGTATTTTTCATTCCATTTCATCTGTTTGGATTGGCTTGCCAAATTGTTGAAATCTAATCCAAATTATCATGATGCTCCACAGCATTTGTTACATGTACATAAATACCCATGCTACGGTGTGCCCCGGTTGGCCAGTATATATCGTTTAAGAAGGTATTATAATTTATATGAGATGCTGGATTGGAGAAACAACATTTTTTGTTTGATGCAACAATGGTACAAGTTGGACCTATAGGTCAGTAATCTAAGTTGTTGATCTGGTGGGCCCCATCAAGAGATGTTTTGTGCGCCCATACTTCCCCTATCATATGATCATAGCTGTCTGATTGGGTTCCTGTAAACTGGTAAGTACTGCTCATGGTCCACATCCAATAGGAAGAAGGTGGGTTAATTGCATGGATAGGATCACTCGTAGGGAAAGATGCTTTGGATATCTCCCATTCATACATGGTCCACCATATGAATAGTTTGGATCACTGGGCCCCCCACATTCAGGTTGTTGTGTTGGGAAAAATTGCTTAAATGAACATTTGTATATTCTGATTTTTTTTTTTGATGTATTTCCTCGGTATTTAGTAGTATTGCCTAACTCAAATACATTTGCCATATGTTGTTGGTGACCCATGGCCAATATCTGATGCATCTTGGATTTTTAAGCTGTGGATCAATCTTTATGCTTTATTTACTTGTAACTTCGGATATGTTGGGCAGGTTATTAACTCTCCAAATGCTTGAGAATGCTGGTTGAATGGCTGTTGGCTCTTTTGCGGTGGAATGAGTTGTGCAAGTGATGAAATGTAATTCAGGGGCAGATATATGAGTGGGTCCAACCAATTCCACATGAAATGTTATTTAAGGGCGTTCAATTTTATTTTATTCTGTGTTTTTGAACTTGTCCAATATATTTGTGATAAGCACTGTACATGTCATATCTTGTGTGCCTATATACCAACTTCTTAATATGAAACAATGCTGCGTGAAGTTGAATGCCTCCATTTTAATGTGATGTTTCTGCTGTATGCTCAGCATTTTGGAGTGAGAGAGAGAGGGAGCTAAATGGTGGTAGGTCTATTTTTCTAGTGGGATAGACATGATAGTTAACCATCAATTTAAAAGGAAAATGATACAGTAGAGCATGCTGTATCGTAGTAGAGTGGAGCTCCAATCAGAGGGGTAAGATCTGGTGGAGCACCAACAGAGGGCCCAATGGAGTAAAATTACATTTCAAAATTATTTGTGGCCCCCAAGAAAGTTTCAACGGTGGGCATTTTATTCACGATATTTTTGGTGGTGTTGTCCATTTGAATTTTGGATCTACCTTATGTTTGGGACGTCCTAAAATGATCTGGCAAAATGGTTGGACGGAACCATAGCTCCAAAGCTGGTATCGAATGTCAACTTGGGAAGACTTAACTCGATGACTCGGTCTGCTTGACATGACCTGATGCGACTGAAACCTTTAGAGAGAGATGAAAAGAAAAGAAAAGAAAAGAAAGAGGAGGGAGGGAGATTCAAACCTAAAACCTCCAGCAGTGGATTTGAGGTTGTTAACCAGAATGGCAAGCACTATGTTGTTACTATTACTTGTGTCAAGCATGCCAGTTTGAAATGTTTATTACCCTTCTTAATCATTTTAATTTATAATAATTAAATATCAAATCCATTTGAATCAACCCCACCCGGCTGAACATCAAGTCAAATTGAGATTTCAGGTTTTTGAACTATGGTGCTAGTCCGAGATTTGATCTACCTTTTATCAGTGCACCACCTCTTGCAGGAACTTTAAGAGACTGCAGAAAAAGGTTGGATCAAAGGTGGAGATGACCTATCAATTGGTGGGCCGGATACATCAAAAAATTTACCAAGGGCATGTTTGGATTGCACATGGAAATGGAAAAGAAACAAACAAAAAAAAAATTATTCATTAACTAAATGACTAATTTTATTTTTATTTTGCTAAGGGCATGTTAACTCTTCAGGGGGCGTTGTAGCTTTGAATCTGGCTTCACGCTGCTGCCAAAATGGAAGAGCATGTTAGTGCACCATTACAATTGACCGGCCGTCACAACATGGAGACCTCTTAAGTCATTTTTCATTATGCTTTCTGCTATATCAGAGTAATGGCTTTCAACAACAGGGCAATAGACGGACAGCCACCATAGCCGTTTGGTTTCACACTTGCTATGAATTTGCTCTGTGAGCTTAAGTTCTACATGCAGATCCCGAAATTGCTCTTCTGCCCGCAGAACTGCCGTTAATGGAGTCTTTTTTAGCCCATAGATTTATGTAAGCAGCATGCACATTCAGGTGATTAACATCAATGAAAGTTGGGGCTTGTTGCATATCAAATACACCTCCTTAGAATGTCATGTGAAAAGCATTTTTGACATCCAACTGATATATGTATGCACATGCACTTACTGTTGGTGGTCGGGCGACCAAAACTGCCCCGAATAAAGCATATTGGTCTCTAGACAATTTTGAGGGAGTTTGGGCAACTGAACTTTGGGCTCCAGGAGCCCAATATTCAGCAAGTTTTTTTGGCAAAACTTTTTGGACGAATTTCGGCTGTTTGGGTGACCGATGATGGTCTCAAGTGCTCGACTATTTCAATTTCTATTACGCAATTTATGCGATTTTGCGCAATTTGTTTCTAATTTGGTTATAGCTTATAAAAGTGGGTGTAATCGAATTATAGGGTAATTTAATATGTTTCTAAACGGGATTAGGATTTGGTGAGAAATTTTTGTTGAGAGAGATCCTGAGTTTTTTCTTAGGGCTTTGCTTGTGGGTTAATCATCTCTTATGAACTTCTAAGATTTATAGTGCAGATCACTTTGTGACCTGATTGCTCGTGTGTCGTGTGATTGCGCTTCCGCGAGGTTCCCAACAATGGTATCAGAGATAACATTGAGAAGAAGATTCGAATATGAGAGAGCATCATGACAACCAACACGAAGTTCAACGTAGAGAAGTTCTCCGGCAAAAAAAACTTTAAATTATGGAAGGTCAAGATGGAAAACCTCCTAATTTAGCAAGGGCTCGAAGATACGCTCCTTAGAAAGCAACCTGAAGCTATGAAAGAAGAAGACTGGATCAAACTCAATAAGAAGGCCAAGATCTTAATCCAATTATGCCTAACGAATGATGTCCTCTATAACGTCATGAGGGAGAAGACGGTGGCTAATACAAGGACTAAACTAGAGAATATCTATGCGAAGAGGTCTCTAGAGAATAGGTTGTATCCGATGTTGCAGTTGTTCAACCTGAAGATGGCAGAACGGACTAATGTTGAGGATCACATTAGTACTTTTAACATGCTCGTTTGCAAATTGTTGGACATAGGTGAACTAATGAAGGATGAATACTAGGCATGCATCCTGTTGAACTCTCTCCCACGATCGTATGAGTCGTTTAAGGACTCCTCGTGTGCAAGAAGAGAGACCATAAACATTGAAACCATCATTTTAGCCCTTCAATCGAAGGCCATGAGAAAGAAGAGCGGTGACATAGGGTCATCTTCTGATACACTGATTATGAGGGGGAGGAATTCTGATCGCAATATTGGATTTTCTAGTTTGAGATCCAAGTCCAAGGGCATCGGGAAGATCAAGCTAAAGTATTGAGTGTATGAATATATATGGCACATGAAAAGGGATTGTAAGAATTCCAAGAATAAGAAAGAGAAGATAGGTGAATCTTCAAGGGAGGCAAATACCCAAGAATCATCTGAGGGCAACAGTGATATGTGCAAGGTTTTGACGGTGTCAAAGACGGGATCTCTCAGCGATAAGTGGGTTATGGACTCTGGATCCTCGTATCACATATGCCCTGATCGAAGCGTCTTTACTTCATATAGGGAGTATGAGGGCGGTTTGGTGTTTCTAGGCGATGATTATGCCTACAAAGTTGTAGGGATTGGATTTGTGCATCAAGATGTTCGATGGGATCGAACAGACATTGACAGAAGTGAGGCATGTTCCTAGGCTAAAGAAAAATTTGATTTCTCTTAATGCACTCGAGGTAATGGGTGCAAGTTTACCGATTTTGATCGGTTTTGCAAGGTTTCAAAAGGGGCTTATGTTATTATGAAGAGACAGCGACATTGAAACATTTATAGGTTGATTGGAAGTACTTCATTGGGTGAAGTTGCAGTGACTGTAGCGGATTCCACGTCTGCACGTATGTGACATGCACGCTTGGGCCATATGAGCGAGCGAGTCATGAAGGTACTTTCTTATCGTTCTTTAATTCCAGTTTTTAAATGTATAGATTTTAGTATATACGAGCATTGTATGTATGGTGGCTATCATCTAAAATGAAAAAAGCATGTTTCTAAATGGGTGCTTGAGTATGTCCATTCAGATGTACGGGAGCTGTCGCTTGTAGTTTTTGTTGGGGGGTCATCATGGTTTGTGTCGTTTATTGATGACTATAGTAGGAATTTATGAGTTTATTTTCTAAAAAATAAATTCGATATTTTCGTCACTTTCAAGCATTGGAAAGTGATGGTAGAAAATCAGTCAAGGTAGAAGTTGAAAGTGCTGAGAACCGATAACGGTGGAGAATTCACTTTAGGAGAGTTTAATCGGTATTGTAAGAAAGAATGTATCGTGAGGCATAACACAATGCGCCACACACTAGAGCAGAATGGTGTAGCAAAGCAGATGAATCGGACTCTCTTCGAGAGAGCCCGATGCATGCTAAGTAATGCTGGGTTGGGCAAAGAGGTATGGACTGAGGTTGTTAACGCGGCATGTTATCTAATAAATCGGTTACCTTCAACGGCTATTGATTGTAAGATCCCAAAAGAAAGTGTGGAGTGGTCATTCGATTGACTTCTCAAGTTTGCAAGTGTTTGGTTATGAAGCTTACTCTCATGTACCGTTAGTTGAGAGAAATAAGTTAGACAAAAGGGTCAGAAAATATATCTTTGTTGGTTATGGTGATGAAGTGAAGGGTTACAGATTTTAGTACCCTGTCGCACCGAAAATCACTTTGAGCCGTGATGTCAGGTTTGATGATAGATTTATATTCCGAAAGGATATGCCAAAGGAACTGGAAAAATCATAGATTGTTGACATCCAGATAGACAGAGATGAGACATAGGCCAAGACTGAGACGCAAGCAAAAGTACAGGATCAGGTGGAGCAGCCACCTGTGCGAAGAAATCCGCTTAGAGATCGCAAGTTATCGGCGAGGTATATGGATGACTCGAATATTGTATTCACTCTTGTTAGAGATGAGGAGGATCTGTCAATTTTTGAAGAGGCACTTGATGACTAAAAGTGGAAGACGAAAATATAAGATGAGATGTACTCTTTGTACAAGAATGAGACATGGGAGCTGGTGGAGCTTCTTGAGAGCCGAAAGGTAATTGGGTGTAAGTGGATTTATCGGAAGAAACATGATAGGTACAATGCTAGATTGGTGGCGAAGAGATATGCTATGCGAGAATGTGTGGACCTTAGTGAGATATTTGCGTCAGTTGTGAATCAAGTATCTATCAAGTTCGTGTTAGATCTGGTTGCCCAACACGACCTCGAGCTGGAACAGATGGATGTAAAAACTGCTTTCCTACATAGGGAATTTGATGAGCAAATTTACATGTCACAGCTAGAAGGTTATATGGCACAAGGGACAGAGAACAAGGTTTGGAGGTTGAGGAGGTCGTAATATGGCATGAAACAGTTTCTAGGCAGTTATATAAGAAATTTGATTATTTCATGATGAGTTAGGGCTTTTCCAGGAGAAAGTACGATCATTGTGTCTATTTCAAGAATTAAGTGATGAGAAGTTTGTTATAGTGGTACTTTACGTTGACGACATGCTTACTGTTAGTTATAGCATGTTAGCTTTCAAGGACATTTGAGATGAAGGATCTAAGGGCTGTAAAGAGGGTTCTCGGCATTGATATACATAAAGACATGAAGATGAGCAGGTTGTGGTTGTCTTAGGCTGAATACCTTGGGAAGGTATTGGTGAAGTTTAGGATGTAAAATTTCAAACCGATCAGCGTTCCCCACACAACTCACCTCAAGCTTTCTTCAGAGCAATGTCGTAAATCGGATGAAGAAAAGAATGTTATGTCTCATGTGCCTTATTTGAGTACAATGGGCAGCTTGATGTATGCTATGATTTGTACAAGACATGATATTTCACATGCAATCGGTGTTGTGAGAAGATTCATGTCTAACTCCGGCAAGTAACATTGAGAGGTTGTGAAATGGCTACTTCGGTACATCAATGGTACGCAAGACTACATTTTGACATTCCAAAGGTTTAAGGACAAGTTGGTTGGGTACGTTGATTCAGATTATGCAGACAGTGTGGATTGTAGGAGGTTGACTTCGGGTTACTCGTTTGTGTTGGCGGGTGGAGCGATTAGTTGGATGTCCAAGCTTTAGTCGGTGGTGGCTCTTTCCACTACTGAAGTGGAGTATATGGCGGTGATAGATGTGTTTAAAGAGATCGTTTGGTTGAAGGGGATGATAAATCGATTCTGGTTTCAGTAGGAAGGCATGCCGATTAATTGTGATAGCTCTAGTGATATAAATTTGGCTAAAAATTATGTTTATTATTCTAGTACTAAACATATTGATGTGTGTCACCATTTTATCCTACAGGTGCTTGAGGAAGGAGATGCGACTCTGGACAAGATCCACACAAGTGTGAATCCAGCGGACATGCTCACCAATGTGGTTCCTGTAGAGAAGTTCAAGTTCTGCACAACTTCTCTAAGATTGGAGAAGACAGAATGAAGACGTAGTGTGCACGAGAAGTGGTAAAACTATGATTGAAGTAGAGATGATGGATGGAGCAAAATGAGGATATTGATGATTGACGCCTTAGTGGAGATTGTTGGTGGAGGCTTTAATTTGGACACATATAGGGGGGGTTTCGTACAATCGACTGAGTAGTTGGGCGACCAAAACTGCCTTGAAAAAAGCAGATTGGTCTTTAGAAAATTCTGAGAGAGGTCGGGTGACCGAACTTTGGGCTTCAGACGCCTGATATTCAATAATTTTTTTTGGCAAAACTCTTTGGATGATTTTCGATGGTTTCGGGCGATTGATCCTACGGCGTTGGGTGACCGACGATGGTCTTGAGGGCCCAATTGAATGCTCGACTGTATCGGTTTCTGTTACACCGTTTGCGCGGTTTTGTGTAATTTGTTTTTATTTTCGGTTATAGCTTATAAAAGTAGGTGTAATAGGGTTATAGGGTAATCTACTACGTTTCTAAATGAGATTAGGGTTTGGTGAGAGAGTTTTGTTACGAGGGAGCTTGGGTTTTCTCTTGGGGCTTTGCTTGTGGATTGATTATTTCTTGTAAACTTCTAAGATTCATAGTGCAGATCACTTTGTGCTATGATTTTTTTCCACAAAGATTTTTTTTCACACAAAATTGGATTATCTACTGTGTAGTGATTGTTTGTATATTATATGATTGCTTGTTTGATTCTCATATGTAGCAACCACGAGGTTCCACTTACCATAAACCTCTGCGTGTGCAGGTAATTGGAAAGCATCTTTACTTCAGTTGGCGGACCTATAACTATTTGAATGTGTCTCCTACTTTTGCTATCCGGTGGGTTGGGAGTCTGCAAGAGCTTAGCATAGCATGTCTAAACCCGAGCTTGAAAGAAATTGGTTAGCCCTGGCCCTGACAAAACTGATGTAGCCCAACTGAAAACTTAATAAAAATCACTATTTCTCACTTGATTATTCATAATTTATCCAATCAGCAAGCAGGCCACATATGCACAAAGAAATCTAAAATGAAACCACCTGTCTACATTCATGATGAATACGTCGCCTAACTGCACTTAGCATGACATATTTGTAGAATATAATGTAAAAAAAAAAAAAAAAAAAAAAATAATAATAACATTGGACTAAAATGACTCAAGCCCAAGCGACCTGAAAATTGATCAGGCCATGCACGTGAGAACAACCTAGCCATGGGCCAAGTTAGTAGGTCCAAGCCCGGCCCAAAGCCGGATCAGGCTGGCTACTCAGCCCATTCGCACCCGAAGTACGGCCCTACGCAAGGGGGAGCGGATCAGGTAGTGGGTGTTTCCCTTGCCGTAAGCCCACCTTGATGTATATGTTTCATATCCACGCCGTCCATCAGTTTTTCCAGATTATTTTAGGACATGGACCCAAAGACGAAGCAGATACAGATCTTAAGTCGTTCACACGGTACAGATTGACTATGCACCATTAAAATCTTCTTGGGGCCACAGAAGTTTTTGATGAAGCTGATATTTGTATTTTTCCTTCATCCATTTATGTGTGATCTTATCAACAGGTCGGATGGAAAATAAACATTACGGTGGGCCCTAAGAAGCTTAACTTTCATTGATCACTTTTTCCTTTGGTATCGTCCACTTGAGATTTTGATATGCTGCATTTTTTGGAACATGCCCTAAAATGATCCGTAAAAACGATGGACGGCGTGGATATATTTGGGCCCCACAGTCAGGAAAACACCCACTGCGGTGTTACCCGCTAACACCTAATCCGCTCCGCGCGCACTGAAAGCAGCGTATATACTCTTGGATCGCGTACAAATCCTCTGATAATTCCTCTTTCAAAAATCTTCAGACCGCCTTCGCTTCTCTTTTTGAAACTTCAAACGGAAGAGGGCAAAACCAGCAACAAAGAAAGAAGATCAAACCCTCGAAAATCTCTCTCTCTCTCTCTCTCTCTCTCTCTCTCTCTCTCTCTCTTGTCTTCCTTCCATTATTTCATTTCAAGGTTTTCTTTCTTTGATTTTCTTCATCCCTAGTGTTTCAAGCTTTTCGATGGCTGGAAGAAACAGAGCATCATCGGCTTTCTAGGGTTTCTAAAGAAATGGATATCTCCTCCGATCTTGACGAGCCTATCCACGAGTCTATCCAACACTCCATTGGTCTCCCTGTCTCTTCCAAAACCCTGCAATCAAAGCTTCTCATCTCCGAAGAGTTTCGCCGCCGGCTTCAAGACCAGATCTTCCTGCTCGAAGATCTATCGAAGGAAAAAGAAGAAAGAATCAAGCGATCGAGGGTCTGCATTTCTTCTCAATTTATCACAATTTGTCCATTTTGTTTTCCGGAATTCTCGTGATTGGAATTGTATTTTTTTTTATAGGCAGAAGCGAGTTTGAGTGCACAGGTATTGAGGAAATATGCTGATGAGAATCAGAGGCTGGCAGCGGAGTGTGGGGAACTGTCGAGGCAGTGCACGAGGTGGGAGGAGGAGTGCTTGCTCTACGACCGAGATAGAGAAGTGTTGGAGGAGTTTGGGAATGATGCAGATGAACGGGCAAAGGATGCTGAAGTTCGTGCTCTTGAGGCAGAGGATGAGTCGAGGAGGCTTGTGGAAGAGATAAAGTACTATAGGCATGAATGGGGGACACTCATGGTAATTTTTTTCTAGATTCTTGTTTTCTTTTCTGTAATTTAGATGTTGTGATTTTGTGTGATCTGATGTCTGAGTTCTGTTTGGTAATAGATCCATGAAGCGAGGGTCACAGAGGAGTTAGTTGCATTTAGGCAGCAGGTTGATGAACTCGAACATGAAAGGTATGATGGTCTTTAAATTCAATTGCAGTGTATTTTTTCAAGATAGAATATGTGGAAGGTTTTGAGTGTTACTAATGCCTCACTTGCCAATGTGAGTGTGAGATCCAGGCTGTTCATTAGGTGGACCCCTTTGTGTGTGTGTTGTGGCATGTGTAGGAAGTACTAGCCCATTCGATGGTTACAGAGAGAGAGAGAGAGAGAGAGAGAGAGAGAGAAGAGAGAGAGGAGAGAGAGAGAGAGAGAGAGAGAGAGAGAGAGAGAGAGAGAGAGAGAGAGAGAGAGCGAGATAGAGGAGAGAGAGAGAGACGAGAGATAGCGATATTGACGGAGAGGCGAGAGAGAGCTCCGAGAGAGAGAGAGTCTCTCCTCTCGCTCGCGAGAGAGAGAGAGAGAGAGAGAGAGAGGCGTGCACACGCGCGCACTACTTTAATTGTGACCTGTGTGGGCCATTTGATTGATGATTTCACATTTGTGGGAGCAGCCATGATGCCCTACCATTGGATGGTGGGACATTTGATAGAGGGTGGATGGTAGAGATTTAGTTTCAAGTGCACTAACATTATAGGCGTGATGGTCCTAATAATAATGGGAAGATAGGACCCAGGTTGTTTGATTTCCTAGTGGGACTCTCATATCTAAAGCATAGTTAGCAAAACTCCTTTTTAAACATCAAATTTTTTTAAAAATAAAGAAAAAAAAAAAACTCATATGATTGGCTCAACTCAACTTCTAAAACTCCGTATAATTCAGAAGAAAATCAAGGTAAGGGGAAAAAAAAGAACTCGTTTTTTTAGCAATCTGAATGAAGCACGTTTTTTCAAAAAAAAAAAAGTGTAAATTAAAAAAAAAAAACTTTGAGGGCAATTTAATGAAGGATTTCAGAAGGCAAAGAATGATATTAACACACTCTTTGACTACCTATGTACATTATTAGTCATGCAAATGGAAATCTCGCCATTTTAATTGTAGTTTTGTATTTACACATATTATGTGCATATTCAGCCTTTTTTTTTTTTTTTTTTAGTGGAATCCATATTAAATCCAGACTTTTTTCTTCTATTTTTTGGCGTTTCCATTTCTGTGACCAAAGTTTTGACCGTCTTTTTAATGATTGAAACTGAATTAAAGGCAAAGATTTCCGTCTTGTTTTCGCTGAATGACATTTTTCCCTATGATTCTAAAGATGGGAAACATAAGTGTGATAAAGATGATGGGCTACATGTTTTGGTCTCTCGAATTTCAAGCAGATAAGGATGTTGACATTCCATAACAGGTTGGAGCTTTGGATTCATTGGGGTTTCAGATTGGAGCTTTGGATTCATTGGGGTTTCAGATTGAAGCTTTTGACATATGGGGGTTTGTTCTCTTTGTATACTGAAAGGCATTTGTCATGAGTGTGTCAAACCACAGAAACCCTACACCCATCAAGTGATCTTTGCCATGGATGGATGATGCTATAAAAATCACCTGTCGGATGATCCTAGCCACCTGATTGCTCTTCTGCAAATGGATGATTAACGATTGAAGGTAATGCATAGCCAAAGGCCAATCAGTGATTGGATCACCCTGATTTTTTGGAGCGTATCTCAGCGTGGTTTTAGGTACCATTTGATAAGACTCAGAATTGTCCAAGTTGTATTTGTTTCGGCCTGGAATGAAATGCGTCACCAGATCAGTACAAGACTGAACTGACCATACAAGACTGAAGCGGATGAGTCACTGTGTACATAGTTTTTAAACTAGAAAACTTGACTCTACAAGAAAGTTTGTCGAGTGGAGTAACTTGAGGTTTTTTTGTGTTTTGCGTTACAATGCTCTCAGTAATATTTAATATTTGAAAATAACAAGTAGTGTATTTTGGACAGTCAAAGTGAGTTTTGGCAAGCTTTATTCTTAATTTTTTTCTCTGAGTTTTGGCAAGTTCTATTCTTAATTTTTTTTTCCTGAATTTTGTCAAGTCAACTAAGGCTTGACCAATTCGAGTTTTTTCCTTTCCTGAGTCGAGTTTTTATTTTTATTTTTATTTCTCTTCAATTTTCAAACAGAGATATGCAACTACTACTTTTTTATTGCAGACTTGTGTTGTAGATCTATTAATTTTGTATACCAAATAGGTTGCATTTACAAGGACGCAATGATGGTCATCTTGCTTGCTGCCAATGTTCTTCACTGAAGAAGGAGAATCAAGAATTACAGTTGCAGTTGCTATCTGCTATCAATGTGAGTGCTAACCTTTGAATGATTTATGTTGTGTTGTTTATAGGAAGTGAGCCTTGATTTTTATAGAGGCACTAAAATAACGTTTAGAATCTGTTCTCAAGAGCAGCCTTGTTCTTTGTATAATGCTGATTTATTTTGTAGCTGTGTCTCTATTTGAGCACTATCATTTCACATTATGAAATGGTTGGTCCACTAATGCTGAGATAAAATTGAGAGAAGACTGTATATAAGATGTTTTGATAGTTATATCAGACAAAGGGAAATGTTTTGATAGTTCGTTATTCACATTCCGAGCCTGGCAATGATCTAATGTTCCATGTGTCAACATAACAAGGATAGGTTCCCAATGTACGTGGCCCTATGAGGTGCTGTGTCATCATAAGTGCAAATGTAATTAGATATAGCTAAAAAGGTAATGTACTTTATTATACACTATATATAAGATTGTTTGAGCTAGTTAGGACATTGTTTTCTTGTTTTTGTTTATGCTGTACAGTTTTCATGTGAAAACATTTTGGATGGATTAACAAGTTCTGTTTAATTATAAAATCTGACTAATATTTTTCACTAGTCGCAATGAAATTTTATTAAAAATACATTTTGACATAGGATGCCCTAATTATGATGCATGCTCATGAACTCATATAATCCAGCGGAAATAAAAGACAATAATAATATAAAATCTAGCATCAATCATCATGAACTAAGAAAATCACAAGGAGGCATGCAATGGAGCGGACCATTCATCACAATCATGAAGTATGAGATTCAATTATTGCTATGGTTGGATCTAGCGAGGGATGGAACCTCCCAATCTTGCATGGTCTTAACCCAATTGATCAATGGGGATCACTAGCCCGATGAATCGAAAGGTTTCTCGGATTAGCGATTTGGAAAATCTGGAGAATTAGGTTTAGGATTAATTTTCAGATTTGATAATGGGGAATTAAGAAAACCAAGGTTTAGAATGTAGGGGAAGAAAGATAAGTTACTTGGAAGAATTTGGAGGGGCACAAGAAGAAAAGTGAAGAAAGAGATCAAGGAAGAGGATGAAGTTCCATGAGAGAGAAAGAGGAGAGAGGCCACCAAAGAGGTTTTCATTAATAATAATCAACTAATCTCGTTTTTAGGGCTGAGCCCTCTTAAATAACCAATAAGAAAACATGAAAATACCAAAATAGCCTTAAAAATTAAGCAAAAACGGAACTCAAAACAAATTGCGCAAAAGTTCGGGCGCTCAGGCGCCCGAAGACGTCTAAAAATGTCCAAAAACCTCCTACACATGTGTCCTCCCAATGTGTGGGGTCTTCAATGTGTCAAATCACGTGTGTAGGGTCTTCAATGCTCCTTAATAGTCACCTAGCCATAAAGAAGATGCTTGTGGTGGGTGCTTTCTTCGTTGGTAGACTTTAAAAGGTCTTGTGTCCTCATCAACTCCCCTCGGGTGGGAAAAACTCAACCCCGATGAGTTAAAGCTCTTGTGACGCTCTAGTAAGTCTGGATCAACGCTCTGCAACTCTTCTTCAGTTAACCATGTAGATTCTGACGGTGGTTTGTTCTTCCATTTGACAATGTATCTTTGGAAACATCTGTCTCTTGTAGAAACGATCTCTTCATCCATGATTTTTTCAATCTCTTCTTTACGAATAATGGATGGAGGAAAGGGTGGAGTAGGTTGCGAAGAAAACTCAGAGAAAGGCTATGAAAGGGACGAGGGATCAATGGTAGGATTAGAGGAACAGACTAGATCCTCCACATTAACGTTGGATTAATGCCCATTTCAGGTGGAAGGTCGATCCGGTATGCGTTGGACCTAATTTTCTGCAATATCTTGAATGGTCCAACACTACGCGCTTGTAATTTCTCAGCGGAACCTTGTGAGAACCGCTCTGGTCTTATCCTCACAATTACAGTCTCCTTCCTAAAAGTCTTATAATCTACGATGAGAGTTAGGTGAATATTTATAACTATCATTGCTCTTATTGGTCCGCTGTCTAATATGTGTATGCAATTCATGAATATGTCATGCAAATGCATCAGCCGACTCTGAAGATCTTTGGGTAAATGGGTAAGAGATTTATGGGCATTCTAGGTTTGTAACCATTGACAATTTCAAATGGACTCATCCCTGTCGTTCTATTAACTGACCCATTATAAGCAAATTCAGCGATTGGTAGAATTAAGTCCGAGGTTTTAATATGTTCACCCACTAGACAACGTAGAAGATTTCCAAGACTTCGATTTACCACCTCAGTTTGTCAATCTGTTTGAGGGTGGTATGCAGTAGAAAATTGTAAACGAGTCCCCATCATGTGCCATAGTGTCTTCCAAAAATAGCTAGTAAATCTGACATCATGGTCAGACACTATGGTCTTAGGCAAACCATGGAGACGCACAACACTATAAAAAAAGACGAGCAATATGAGACGCATCCGACGTTTTCGAACATGGGAGAAAATGCGTCATTTTAGAAAAAACGATCCACAACAACAAAGATGGAATCGTGCTTTTTAATCATCTTGGGAAGTCTCAGCACGAAATCCATACTAATGTCATGCCACGGAGCATGTGGCATTGGCAATGACATATATAGCCCGGTATTTTGCTTTTGTTGCTTTGCCAACTGACACGTACGACACTACCATAAAACTTTGGCTACGTTTCGCTTGAGGCTTGACCAATAAAAACGATCATCTACGAGGGTAATGGTCTTATCTCGACCAAAGTGGCCAGCTATCCCCCCCCTGAATGAAGCTCCTAGACGAGGAATTCACGAAGGGGCATACGGGGAATACAAAGTTAGTCCCTTTTAAAAAGGAAGCCATCTTTAAGGACATAATCACCCGTACTATGTTGATCACTAGAGAGCGACGCGTAAGTACCCCCAAAATCAGGACATGTGGGGTATTTATCTTTCAATTTCTCAAATCCGACTACCTCTACGCTTAAGGAATTGAGCAACGTCACTCTTCTACTAAGGGCATCTGCTGGTTTGTTTTCAACCCCAGCCTTTTGTTTCAGGACGAACGAATATTCCTGAAGAAATGCTACTCACTTAGTATGCCTTGAGTTGAGTTTCTTCTGAGAATGTAAATATCTCAAGGCCTCATGATCAGAAAACAAGATGAATTTTTGCGGTAGAAGATAGTGACGCCAATGTCTCAGGGATTGCACTACCGCATAGAACTCTTTATCATAGGTGGAGTACTTCTGTTTTGCTTCATTCAATTTCTCACTGAAATAGGCTACTGGGTGACCCTTCTGACTCAACACTCCACCTATACCAACACCAGATGCATCACACGCCACCTCAAAGACTTTAGAAAAGTCAGGTAGACGCATGACAGGAGCTTCTACCATTTTGCCCTTAATTTCCCTAAAAGCCTTGACTACGGCTTTAGACCACACGAACTCTTCCTTTTTCATGCATTCAGTAATAGGAGCCATGATCGTGCTAAAACCCCTAATGAACCGACGATAAAAAAGTTACTAAGCCATGAAAGCTTCGCACCTCGTGAATGCTTTTCAGTTCAAGCCACTCAACTATGGCCCTGATCTTTTCAGGGTCTGTGCGCATTCCTTCTGATGACACTATAAATCATAAGAACACGACTTGACTAGACATGAATGCGCACTTCTTAAAATTAGTATACAACTTCTCAGTCCTAAGGACGCTACAGACCTGCTTCAGATGTTCAAGGTGTGATTCCTAGGTGGTACTATAGATAAGAATGTCATCAAAGTACACCACTAGGAATTTACCCATGAACGGTTTCAAGACTTGTGTCATCACTTGCACAAAAGTACTAAGTGCATTAGTCAAGCCAAAGGGCATGACCATCCACTCGTACAACCCATCTTTCGTTTTGAATGCAGTCTTCCACTCATCTTCTAGGCGTATACGGATTTGGTGATGTCCACTCTTGAGATCAATTTTAGAGAATACGGTGGACCTCGCCATCATGTCAAGCATATCATCAAGTCTAGGTATGGGAAACTTATACTTGATGGTAATTTTGTTTATGACACGACTGTCCACACACATGCGCTATGTGCCATCTTTCTTTGGCATCAACAATGCAGGCACGACACATGGGTTCATACTCTCCTGGATAAAACCCTTTTGCAGAAGCTCATCAATTTGCCTCTTCAACTCTGCATGTTCTGCAGGGTTCATCCTGTAGTGAGGAAGGTTCGATAGAGTCGACCCTGGGACGAGATCAATGGCATATTGAGTGTCCCTCATAGGTGTTAACTCGTTTGGTAAATCTTCAGGAAACACGTCACTGTATTCCTTTAGAACCGACGTTACCTCATGGGGTAAGTCTGATGGAACCTCAGGTGTAATCTTTCTTGCCACAATGGCATACATCATGGAATCCTCCTTAGTCTCTTTCTCGAATTTTCTCACATTGATTATGTGAAGAGACTTAGGTTTGGATTTCCTCACTTCCTTAGGCTCACTCGCTTTCTCATCATTTTTCTTCTCTAGTGTGCTTTCAGGTGGCATAGGATTAAGTTTGATCTTTTTACCGTTATGCATGAAGGTATACGCATTCAGACGGCCAAAGATCGTGACGTCATTGTCGAATAGCCACAGCCTACCTAAGATAATATGTCCAACATCTATAGGTATCACATCACACCATAGGGACTCCTTGTATGACCCAAACTCGATAGGAACTAAGCACTGATGGGTGACAGGAAGAGATGTTTTATCAACCCAAGAAACTTTGTATAAGTCAGGATGAGGTGTGGATTTCAACTTCAACCGATCTAGGGTGTCAGCGGAAATCACATTTTGACAACTTTCATTGTCCACTATCACCCTACAATTCTTTTCTCCACACTTGGCGAGAGTGTAGGAGATAGTGTTTCAATGCCAGTCGATACTACTCTTAGACTGAGACAGCACACGCCTGACTACTGCAAACGTTGCTTGCCCACTTCGTCTTTATCAGTAAGACCTCCTTCAGAGTGATATTCTTATACTTCATAATCACCCTGGTCATCAACACCCTCATGGGACTCGCCTATAACTAAGGCTTTTCCACGATTCTTTGTGGGACATTGATTAGACATGTGACCAAGATTCCCACACTTATAACACTTCACTTGGTTACCCTCACTAGGACCGGCACCAAGAACCCTTTTTGCCCTTGTCTTCCCTAGGCCTAAGCGGAACAGTCGCTTGCACCCTGAGTTGACTACTAATGTTAGATCTAGTTCCTTAGGAACCAAATCTAGCATTAGGGTCTCAGGACTCAAAACGTCTAATGACAGGAGGTTTCAGGTATTGCTCTAACTCCTGCACAATTTGATATGCTTCATCCAAGTCCGTTAAGGGCCGAGTCATAAGCTCGCGCTGAAGATCCGCTCGAAGGCCCGTCTTGAAATGCGAGAGCGTTACTAGAGGGTCCTCATGGATATCGCATCGCATCATATACTCCTCGAATTTGGCGATGTAATCAGCGACAGACATTGACCCTTGGTGTAAGGATTGCCATTGGTTAAGGAGCTTTTGTCGGTATGAGAGAGGAAGATATTTCTCCTTCAACTTCTCTTTCATCTCATACCAGTCTGTGCTAGGGGCTCTACCAACTCTTTCTATCTTTCGCTCAATGTTGATCCAAAATATCTTGGCCTGGCCCACAAGTTTCGTCTTTGCAAACCGCATTTAACGGTTTTCTGACATGCCATACCACTCAAAGTAGTGGTTTATGTCAGCAACCCAGTTAAGGAATGCCTTGGGATCCAGATGTCCATCAAAACTCAGGGCCTCAACTCTCGCATTCTTCATCGCACGCTCATTTGGATCGTAGTGGTCTTGATGATCATATGTGGCTTGTGCTTTTCGCACAACACCACGTCCAGTTCCACGATCTCTACCACCATTGCCTCCACATGTGGGAGCGCGTTTTTCAACGATCCCTCCCACTTGGGAGTGCGCATCATCCCCAACAGCGGGGTTCTCCCTTTGGGACGCCTCTAATTGCTCAACTTTAGTCATGGTGGCTGTGATTTGGTTATCCATGCGAGCGAACTCTCGCCTTTGGCTCGTTTCTAGAGCGGTTATCTTTTATATCAATTGAGGCAATTGCTCAGATAACTGCTCGTTATTCATGGTGGGTTGAAGTCCAAAACCTCTACCTCTTCTCGTGGGCATACAAGTAAAACCTCGAACTAATTCTACTCAACTTGACCACTATGGTTATGCAACTCACGAGATGAATGCGATGGATGTGAACTATGATGAACTGATAACTACTGAATTAAAACAGAAAACTACTCAAATCTGGAAAATTTCCAAATTAGGAAACTTTTTAAAATTGGAAACTTTCTAAATCTGAAAATTCTCCAAACTAGGAAACTTTCTAAAATTGGAAACTTTCTAATCTGGAAATTCTCCAAATTAGGAAACTTTCTAAAATTGAAAACTTTCTGAATCTGAAAATTTCCTAAAACAGACCTAAAAATCAAAACCCCAATTATTTTTTTTTGATAACTCGATCTAGACAAAACCATGCAAGCCTAATCTCTGATACCAAATTTGACGTAAGATGCCCTAATTATGATGCATGCTCATGAACTCATATAATCCATCGGAAATAAAAGACAATAATAATATAAAATCTAGCATCAATCATCATGAACTAAGAAAATCACAAGGAGGCATGCAATGGAGCGGGCCATTCTTCACAACCATGAAGTATGAGATTCAATTATTGCTATGGTTGGATCCGGCGAGGGATGGAACCTCCCAATCTTGCATGGTCTTAACCCAATTGATCAATGGGGATCACTAGCTCGAGGAATCGAAAGGTTTCTCAGATTAGGGATTTGGAAAATCTGGAGAATTAGGTTTGGGATTAATTCTCAGATTTTGATCATAGGGAATTAAGAAAACCAAGGTTTAGAATGTAGGGGAAGAAAGATAAGTTACCTGGAAGAAGTTGGAGGGGCACAAGAAGAAAAGTGAAGAAAGAGATCAAGGAAGAGGATGAAGTTCCATGAGAGAGAAAGAGAAGAGAGGCCACTAAAGAGGTTTTCATTAATAATAATCAACTAATCTTGTTTTTAGGACTGAACTCTCTTAAATAACCAATAAAAAAACATGAAAAATACCAAAATACCCTTAAAATTAAGCAAAAAATGGAACTTAAAACAAATTGCGCAAAAGTTCGGGCGCTCGGGCGCCCGAAGACGTCCAAAAACCTCTTCCACATGTGTCTTCCCAATGTGAGATTTTCAATGTGTCAAATCACATGTGTCGGGTCTTCAATGCTCCTCAATAGTTGCTTAGCCACAAGGAAGATGCTTGTGGTGGGCGCTTTCTTCGTTGGTAGACTTTAAAAAGTCTTGTGTCCTCATCACATTTTATTAGTGGACTTCTTCCCCTGATATACACTTTAATCTTGCACCTGCATCTAACTGACCCGGGCGGTATGGTCATAGAAACTTTTCGTGGGTTTGTTCATGAAGAACTTTTCTTGCTGAGAAATGAAACACAAATTTACATTCTTTGTGACTTGGCTGTGAATATGTATGCAGTTCATGGAAATCAATTGAGTAGCTTTATGCTGTAGTTTGATAGTTTGTAGGGTAGCTGCAGACTAACATGAGTATGAAGACAGCTCGGTAATTTGTGTTGTTCTAATTTATTGTAAGTGGATATTATTTCTGGGACTAGTTGGGTAAATGCTTGCCAATATTGGTAGTGTAAGCCATTTGCCTTACGATTGTCCCAAAATGAACTTAGTGGAACTTTCAGGCGGGGACCTTTTTCTAGATCATTTTGTAACTTATAGGACAATATTTTCTGTGAAACAGCGTACCGATCAATTTGGTGCCAACATTGTGAAGAGAACAGCAAATCATATATCACATTGTCTATCCCTGGAATGACCAAAGAAGCAAATTAGAACACATTGTAGGTAAGGCATAAATCCGTGGATTGCCATTTGAGACTGAAACTAGTTCTCCTATAGAAACCTGGAATGGCTTGTTTGTGTCAGACATGGATATGATCTGAGAAGTCATGGTTTCTTGAATCTTAGTGGAGTCACCAATTTACTCCTTATTTCTGGTGTACAGATAGTGTTCAAATTGTTGAAGGTCTTTTAGACCTAAAAATTCGTTATGTCTATGATATTCATTTTTTTGGTTTTTTCACAAAGTGGTCTCTTATTCCACAAGCACCTTATTTTCTTTCTTTGTCCCTGCATGATGATGGTATGAGTATTAATTATTAAATGTTGACAAATGTATGCTAATGCCCGTTAAAATTAAATAATTCATCAACTAAACAAAATGTATGGCAATGCCTTCTATATTAACTAGCATCATCTGAACTGAAACATATAGAATCTTGAGAAAAGCTTACAAACTGCACCTTAGAAGGCTAACGAACTTATAACTTGCACCATTAAGGGCGATGAAAGAAAAACTGTGGAAGGACATTTTCTTGAGTCAGTAATATCTTCTATGCTTGCAAAAACCGACGCCACAAGACATGTAAAAGATGAAGTTGCAGCAATTGGGCTCTCTTTCTTAGGGACAGGGGCGGGAGTCGAATCATGCCAGAGGCTGCTTAGACTGTGGGAAAGGTAAAGGTCTTATTTCCTTGCAAAATTTCAAACAATTAGCGGCAGAACTTAAATGGTGTCAGTTATCTGCAACTGTTATTCAAATATTTCTCCAGAAATTATGCCTCCAGTGCCTTGTCAAAATGGATCCTTTAGGTTGATCCCACTGGTCCTGTGTTACATGGTGCTCATCATCTTACATTCTTATGTTTGGAGAGTAATTTCTAGCTTCCTATATTGATAGAGAAAAGGATTCTATTGGTTTTGATCTCTTGAAATATCTGGTCTAATCATTGCAGTCTAAAGCCAACAACTAAAAATATTCTAGCTTTGGTTGCTGAAGTTGGATCACTGCAGAAAGACAAGGAACATCTAAGGATTAACCTTCAGAGAGCAGAAGAGGAGGCATGAAAATGAGCTCTTCATTGTGTTTCTTTGCGCTTTTCTTTCATACCGTTTGTAATTTGGTCTGTTCATTTTATTTTTCAGGTGAAAGTATTGTTTGAAGAAAGTAATCTGTTGGATGAGGAAAATAAGAGGCTGTTGATGCATTGTAACGGGGAAAGGTAAATATACCAATTCACTGAATTTATAAGGATCCGGTGGCAAAGACACCACCAACAGTTCTGCCCAAGTGTGTAAATATACCAATTCACTGAATTTATAAGGAGTTTGCTGGGGTTTAAACTTTAAACTTGTGGCTTGGGATTTTTAGATGAGAAAGAAACTTGGTTGATGGATGATATGGAGGCACTTAGAAATTGCAGACGTGGCTCGGAAGTAATTCAAATTAAACCCTCCTAGTTGTGGTACTAGTTTGATTTACCATAAACCAAAAATTACGCTTATTTGATATCAGATTGGTGGACATTTATTCAACGGTTAAAAAATGAAAACTATCCAATGTTCTTATTTCAACAAACAAGTGTCCGTGAATCAAAGGTCGGGCTTGTTCAACCAAATCTGAGATTTGGGCTGTAACTTAGCAACAGTGGGTTCCACAATTTAGTCAGTTTAATCTGCGTAAATATATGCCACGCGCAACATTTCTAAGTTCCTGCGTGTCAAGCCTCATATGCAGCTATAGTATCAAATAACTCCCCTCTTAGATTGTTGCATATTTGTTGGTGTTTTCTTATAATATTTCCTCTAATAAGAACTGGGTGCACAGACCTATCATGTATTTAACAGCTAGTTGATTTGATTCATGGGATCGTCTGCATTTCCTGGCTAAAACTGAGCTAATTTGAGGCATTAAAAACTCGTGAGGTCCCTCTAAATCTGGAACACGGATTGCGTCCTACTGCCGCCCATCTCCAGCTGCGAACGGGCAGAGGCTCCGAGTGGCCACCGTGATGTCTATGTTTTATCCACACCATTCATCCATTTTTCCATAGCATTTCAGATTATAATCGCAAAACTGAGGCAGATCCAAGACACAGGTGGACTACACGATGGGTATTAAACTCTTACCGTTGAAAACTTCTTGGGGGCCACAGAAATTTTGGATCAAGATGATATTTGTGTTTTCCCTTCATCCAGGTCTATGTAACTTTATGAATAGGTTGGATGTCAAAGAAACATCATGGTGAGCCCTAGGAAAGTTTCAACGGTGAGCATCATTATCACCGCTGCTTCTTGTGGTGTGTTCCACTTGAGCCTTGGATCCTTGTAACTTTTGGTCCTATTCCATAAAATGCCATGGCAAAATGGATGGACAGTGTGGATAAAACCCATACATTATGGTGGCTACTCAGAGCTCCTGCCCATTCGCAGCTGGAGACGGGCAGGGGTAGGACACAATCTGCATTCCTTAATCTGTAGATACACCTCTAATGCATGTTAAACTTGTCTCCCCCATATGTCCTCTAAGTTTGTGAGCCTTTTCAACATGACCCATCACTCATTTTCCTTGATCAGCATCCCTAATTTTAATGGAGATGTTACTAGCAAGCAATCGTTTGTGAAGGTACTTATTTGCAGCCTGCAAATGATAAAGAAGAGTTCCATGATCCTTGACCCAAGGATATGCACTCTATATTTGGTTTATTGGTTTGTACAAGTGAGGTCATGGTTCAGACATCCAGACTGTTGCTTTGTTATGTCCAAAGTATTTAATAACGGTAATGGCAGTCATAATGGCCAGCCTTGTGGCTGATACAATACCAGCCATAACAGCCCATATGGCCAGCTTATGGCTGTTAGGATACGAGAGGTAAGGCCATTATGGCCAGCCTTATGGTTGTTACAATATGAGCCGTTTCAACCCTGTAACAGTTTCTTTTTATTCTTCAAAGGAAAAAATGTATCAACCCCCTATTGGACCCTTATGGGAGGGAGGGGGAGGGATTAGTCCACCCTAATACCTTGTAACCTTGTCAACTTTATATTCTTGAGGTTTATGTCTTTTGTTCCTTCTTCTCTTGCAGGGCAAGCAGAAATCAAGACCAAAGATGACGTCCTCTATTGAAAGGGTGACTCTAGTGGATTGGATTTTCCCAGACAGCCTCTAACACCTCTACAGCAGAATTCCCCAGATTCGAAAATGTATATGAAGTAAACAAGGAAAAACAAAACAAAAAGAGTGCAGATCCAATACCAAGCTTTACACATTAAGCCTAACACAAAATTCATTTAAGTTCCTCAGCGCATCTATGTTAATCCGAGCGCATTTAAATGACTGTTAGTATGTCTATCTACATGATGTAATTGCATCTAAGTTCATCCAAGTGCAATATACTTAGATGCACTTAGATGAACATTGATGTACTTAAATGCCTCTTATATGTTAAGCTTGAAGTACAAAGCTTTGTATTGGATTCCGGCAATAAAAATAAAAGGCAATCATTTTCATGTCTGTTACTGTTGATTGCAACCAGTTGATATTACTCTCTCTCTCTCTCTCTCTCTCTCTCTCTCTCTCTCTATGTGAAGCTTCCAGTTCATGATATTCAGCACTACATTTGTACAGACTTCAAAAGTTGTAGGAGCATCAGGAAGAATTTATATATGGGAAATATCTGAAGTTAATCTTGACCATCTCTCAGGGCCACACCATTAGAATCAATGGACGGTTGAAGAACCCAACATATAGGTGTGGTCCACTCATGAGTGGATCTGCCCTGTTTTGACACTAGGCGAAATTCATGATGGGGCCGACTGTCTTGCATGGCTCCAGATGTGTCCTGGATTTGTAGCACCGTAAGCTTACCGTACTGGGGTAGTAGCCAAAGTTTCCACCTTTTTCTAATTATATTTCAGAGTCTATTCCCCAGAAATAGTTTATACTCATTTTGTCTTTGAACGAGCGGAAAGATCGGATGATGTGAATGGTCTGTTGCCCTCTCTCTACCATTGCGCCCTTCCATTGGATAAATGAAGTTGGGTTATTTGATACTGGGCCAGAGTATTCATACTTCATACTCATGCACTCAGAAATCTAGCACATATCATATATGTAACTCGAGTTAAACCTTCCGAATAGTGGATCCACTGCGTATAGGTCCTCAATCCTAAAACCATAATGATTGTACGATCCGATCTTTTTGGATTCGTGGAGATTCGGTTGCTGAATACAGACGGTCCATTATTTTTCGTTTTAACCGTCCACTAGAGATGTCTGCTAATCGGCCAGTTAGGACATCATTTCAGTTTAATTATTGGTTTATGACCTTTCTAAAGTGGGGCCCACTATTTCTATGCCACCTTCCAAGGGATCCATCGAAGTCGGTATGGATCCCTGACTGTGGGGCCCAGTGTGATGTGTTTGTCTTATATACACGCCGTCCATCCGTTTTTCCATCTCATTTTAGGCCATTAAGCAAAAAATACGGTTGATTCAAATCTCAGGTGGACCACACCACAGGAGGAAGTAGTGATTGAACGCCTGCCATTTTAAACTTCCTGAGGGCCACCAAAGTTTTGGATGAAGCTGATATGTTTGTGATCCCTTCATCCAGGTCTGTGTGACCTTATCAACAGGTTAGATGGCAAATAAACATTTCGGTGGGCCCCAAGAAGTTTTTAATGTTGGGCATTCAATCACCACTCTTTCCTGTGGTGGGGTCCACATGAGATTTAGGATCTGCTTCATTTTTGGGACCACCCCCTAAAATGAGCCATCAAAATTGATGGACGACGTGGATATAAGGCATATGTACATCACAGTCACCCCAAAGTCAGGGATCCACCGAAGCCGCATCCATGCATGGGAACCGTTAATATTCTGACAGAGTATCAAATCTTTTTTTCTGAAAAACAAAAACAATTAAATGAAATTTCCTTTCTTCCTCTCCCTCCCCCATTGAAGGAGAGAGAAAGAGGAAGAAGGTGGTCTTCCATGGACAGGAGGAGTGGGCCACCACTGCCACCTCAACAAGCCCTCTCGGCAGAGTCCCTCCCTCTATTCGCCCAGGGAATATCACTGGTTCTTTCTAGATGGCCCGCGCTTCAAATGGCCGTAAAAAACGAATGGGGAGGAAGGAATCCTGGCCAGAGATTGGAGCAGCTGGCTTCTGTTCTGCATTCCTGGTTCGCTCAATCCAGGGGCCAACCTGATATTGAGGATTTGGAAAATAGGCTTGATGAATTCATGGTGCTTTCCTTCAATGCAGATATCGAAGATGGCAGCATTGAGGAGGTTGCTGAACAACTCATGATTTTGTACGAAGACTGTTTGCAAGATAATTATGAGCTGATTGAAAGATTAAAGCGGTCTAATGATGCAAATCCTCCTCAATCCAGACGGGTAATTATTAATCTAGGCCCTTAAAAATGTTCTTTTTAAGGTCACATATGCGGTGGGTGATCTGGACCTTCCATTAGGATGACCCTACAAAAAATGGTCTTTACGAGTCACATTGGTGGGATGATTATCACTGTTTTGATCACTGTCCGTGGTCAAGCCCAGGAAAAATCTACAAGGGGTGCAAAATGGGTGGATTGACCTGATGGATCATTGGACCCAACCCGAAAATTAGTGGATCTTGGTCCAAAATTTATACCCATGCTCGACCCAATTTATTAACTAGGTGGTTTTGATCCTCCCAGGTGTTCAATGGGTTGGGTCTAGGAATGGGTTAGGTCTGGGTCCGGTGTGCTTCAGCTCGACCAGACCCAACCTGAAATTTAAGGAGTTGGGTCTGGTTCCAAAAGTCCGACTCTATTCTTAAATGGGTTGTGTCTGGTGCCTCCCATAGACCTGACCCATCTGCACCCCTAAAATCAATATTTTGAATAGGGCCATCCTAGGCCAGTTCAAAATGTGGACTTTAACCAACCATAGGCCCGCCCCTTGTGAGGCTTATGTCCCACCTGGATGGATGGTCTGGATCACCAAATGTCTCCCACGTGCACGATCCCCATTGAAGATTACCTGCTTCAAAAATCAGGGACGCGGATTCCCAGCTAAAGCCTTTGGCAGGAAGTTCCTGCGCTGGGAACCTATGTGGGGCCCACCGTGATGTTTGTGAGAAATCCACACCGTCCATCCGTTTTGTGAGCTCATTTTAGGACATGCGAACAAAAATTAGCCGGATCAAAGAATCTAGTGAGCCGCACTAAAGGAAAAGGTGGGTAGGGAAATTCCAACCGTTGAAACCTCCCTGGGCCCACAGCGATGTTTATAAAACATCCATACCGTTCATAAAGTCATTCCTACTGGGATGAACTGAAAACACAAATATTATCCTGATTCGAAACTTCTGTGGCCCCACAAATATTTCAACTGTTGACATTCAATCCTCACTTTTTCGGCCCACTTGAGTCTTGGATCCGGCTCATTTTTAGGATTAATCCCTAAAATGATCTCACAAAACGCATGGATGGAGTGGATTTCTAACAAACATCACAATAGACCCCCACCTAGGTTACCAGCGCGGGAAGGAAATCCGCGTCCAAGAATCAGACTAGTCTAGTCGTCAGTGGGACGATCCTATATGAAAGCAATGGACGGTTTAAATTAGACTAGCTGATGTTCAACTGTGCCCATTCTGATCAATGGACCAGCCTGCCTTTATGCTGAGTCACATGCATGTACAAGGCCACCAATTGCACGACTCGGATGGTGTACGAGCATGACTCATTGGTACGTGTGCAGTGTGCACCCATGTGAACTTCACATGCAAGTCCTTTGGCACTATAATCTTTGTTTGCGTGTCCACCCGCTGGCACAACTGGAAGACGCGTCGGCGTTTCAACAAATATCAGGTTCGAATGCTCAGCATACACACTAATTAGGGGTGCACAAGGAACCGGTTATACCGGTAAACCAGACCAAACCGGTTCGTTCAGTTCCTAGTGTAACCAGTAAACCGGATTGGAATTGGTTAGTTTGGTTCGATTTGGTCCAATTCTAAAACACACTTGTTCTAATTTTGGTTTTGAAAATGAAAATCAAATAATTAGTTAGTTCGGTTTAATTCTTAGTTTGGGGTTTTGTAGAATTGAATTGGACCGTACAATCAAACGTGGAATTGGACCACATAACCGATCCATAAAACCGAACCCTGGGTGTTCAACCCTCACTGTTTCATGTCGAGTAATCCACCCAAAATTTAGATCTATTTAATTTTCTTTAATGTAGCTCACCTAAACTTTGCTTGACAATAAGGATGTATGGTGTAGATCTATCAAACACATTAAGGTATGTCATGGTGGGCTCTGGGGTATGGATGGGATGGATTATAAATTAAAAAAAGTATATAATGAACTGAATTATAAAAACAAACCACGCAATTGGACTAGATTATAAAAAGCCTTGAATAGTAGAACTGAACTGGAACTGAACTGGTTTTTTGCTGTCCGGTTCAGTTCAATTCTATTGTGTAAATGGTCCGGTTCCGGTTTTAATTTTCCTAAAACCTTTGGAAATGGTTCAGTTCGATTACATCTCAGAATCAGACCAAACCTTGCGGGTAATTACACCTGTGGTGCATCGTGTGACTAACAATGTTGGTGCTTTGCATGACTAATCAAAATAATAATAATAATAATAATAATCTTTGTTTGAGGATTCGTAGGATCTGATGCAAGTCCAGTGATGCGCAGGATTCCATACATCCAAGGCCTACGAGTTGGTGATCTAAACCGTTTATGTGATGGGCCGAACCGAAGATGCTGCCTACAGGAGATTACAATATGGGGGAACTTGATAGAAAGAAAGTGATAATCCTACACGTGCTGAGCAGGCACCTTTTCCAACACGCATTGGAAAATTAACAGGGGCTGCCAAGTGAATGGTTTGGATCACAGGAAGGTGGGCCCCAAGGTGCTTTTTTGTGGATCTAGCTCGATTGGGCGTTGTATATTTCATCTGAATATTTTGGATGGTGAAGTTCTTTTTCCTCTCTCAATTTTAATGGTGGACCCTACTTCCCTACTCCATTTGGAGCAGATGCGTGCAAGAAATACCATCTATATGGCACCACACGTTCCAGTGTGGCAGACAGGTGCAATGTCCAAGCTATCCATCAAATGGGTTTTGACTGTTTGGATTTCTCGCCCCAAAGAAATCTACTTCATTCACCAGGTGGCCCACAATGTTGGAAACAGTTGGAGTATGATGTGTCTTGCCTGCAAGCCCAGCTGGAAGACGCTTCGGCGTTTCAACAGGTGGTCTCAGGTTGAGTGCTAAGTCACTATCCCCACCAGTGGGTGGGTACATCGTGTAACTAATTGAGTGGGTGCGTTGCCCAGCTTACAACATCGTGTGACTAACTGATGTTTATGTGAAATTTATCCAGTTGACAAGGGGCATCATTTAATTTTAACAGTAGGGCCCGAAAATCAGCCCAATCCATTATTCAAGTTGACCATACAGTACTTGGAAACGATACATATGACATCTCTTTCCCAACTGTCTCCCTTTGTATGGCCCACCCTACAGGCTATGATGATTTTTGGTCCCTATAGCTAAAATGAGGCAATGCACCTGTGATTAAGCTGGATTTCCCTTAAACATCACAACGAGGCTCACTAATTTTTGAAGTCAACTTTGGCCATTTTCATGTAAAAAGTTATTAATTGAACATATAGGCGTTTAAAAAATTCTCACACCTGGCCCATCTTGATGTTTATGTAAAATTTACCACAATCATTAGGTGTGTCACTCCATTTTAATCGTAGGACCCAAAAATCAGTCTAGTCTGTGATTCAGGTAGACCATATGATTGGAAATAGTATACGATGCATCCTTCTTTCAACTTTTTCCCTTCATATGGCCTACCGGAATCACCAACTAAGATGATTTTTAGGCCTTTTAACTAAAATGGGGCAGTGCACCTAGTGATCATGGCCCATCGTGATGTTTATGTAAAATCCACCCCGTCACCAAGTGTGTTACCTCATTTTAGCTAACAGAGTCCAAATATTAGCCTAGTCTATTAATTGCGCGATTAATCTTTAGGTTGATTATTAACTATAAAACCTAAACATTCCTTTTTAGAACCTTTTTTTTTTTTTTTTTTTTTCATTATGTCCATGTCCCAAGATTATTAGATGAGTACTATGAATCTTATTATACTTATGGGACATTTTCTCTTTTTTTTTAGGTAAGGTAATTTACCATTCACTATGCTCCATAAGACTAATTTTGTAGACTTTTTCTTTTGGGGATGATTTGACCAGGTTAAAAAGGGAATATGAATTGTGTTGAGTTGGAATATTAACTTGATTACGTAAAACTCACATTAGCCAATATGTTTACTTCAAACAATTCATAAAATTAAATATTAGTCAAAATTATCATAAATTTAATTGATTGGATCATTTAATTGAATTGCTTAGGATGAAAATAGGCCCAACTAGTCAATCTTGCGCAAGAATTGATTACATCATCATTACTCCTCCTTTAGGAAGTAGTCATGACATGCAAGTGATTCTCTTCAACATGAAGCTAAGCAATGCCGATCATGTAAATTCGACACACTTATCACATGCGGGTGAAATGAATCTTGCAACTTTACACCACCAATACCATTTACTCTACACCATTTATATCGTTGCCGAATGGTGATCGTCTGCAATTTCGTTACCATTTGCATTGAATGTAAATGCAAGTGTATGTAATCCTATAACTGAATCCGAAAATCACAACTCCGAAGTTGTAAATATCTCACCAATTGAGATCATTAAAGTGGCTAACAGAATCGATTCAAATCTCTTGAAATTAGACACAGGATCATAAATATAATGATTCCCTCAATGTATTATCTAAAATTGTCCGATCTAGCTCAATGAGCAGTTGGTTTGGAACGTTGAAAGATGGAGAATTGGAAAAGGAAATTAACACTTAAGTTTTGCTTACCCATTTTCTTTTAAAATAATGGTTCGTGAAAACTCCTGGAGTATGGCAATGGACTTACAATTGAGCCGAAACGAGACTTTATATGATCTGGACATCGTTAATAAGCAATGTAGGTTTGACCCTTAACATTCACAAGGATGGACGGTCCATATAGAATGTTGACCTGAATCAGATGGCAGGTTAGATCCTTCATTAGGGTCCATAAAGTGGACCGTTCGGATCTAATACTTGAGTGTCCATAGGATGGAAGGTTTAGATGTTTAGACGTTCACCTAGTGAATAACTCATATTGTGCGCTCATTGTAAGCTAAATAGATGGTTCAAATCTATGATAAAAGACCCATAAACATGTCCAAAAGAAAGGCCTATATATGCACTATTGATGTGCATCAGATAAGCCTTAAAAAAAAATTAGGTCCAAATATGCATTTAGGTATGAGCACAGGTTTGAAAGGAATCTCACCGGGAGTAAAATAGGCCCACTACCAGGCCTGATTAGCCAATTAAGATAAACTGGGCCAGGTCATGTTTCAGCATGCCCATATCACACGTAATGGATGGATGGAGCATATGCCCATATCACACATAATGGATGGATGTGCCAGGCCATGTTGCAGCATGCCCATATCTCAGAACTTGAGTCCTTAAAAAAATGCTTGAAGAAAAGGGCAACAACAAAACTTTAAATGGGCACAGGCCCATTGACTGGACACAATAGATCGCCAAACGTGCGCGGGCCCAAACCGATGGCTCATACATAAGAGACCCACGGATAAGGTCCAGTTTAGGGTCTGAACACGCCCATACAATAGACCTGTGATCAGGGCCCAAAAAGGCCCACATGATGAGATACAGAGCCAGGGTAGAAGTCAGATACCAACTATAAATTTGTAATGTATAATAGACTAGGATTGAACAATGCATCAGTGATGATGGGGATCCAATAATCTAAACTAAAATTCATACCTAGTTAAGAAGTCATTTCTGTGACTCAACTGTCGGAGTCTTTTACAACTTATTCCCTTAGACGACAAGTATTAGGATGGGAAGAAAACGCTTTAGACGCATGTAGGCTTGGGACCATCTCTGTTTAAACAATTACAGGAGAGAGGAGTTAGTAACTCCGCCATGAATTTGAAATTAATCACAGTTGCCGTGGGACCTACCGGTATGCCCAACCTTAATATCCAATCGTTAGGTAAATCTACACTATTGATATATTATGCCCACCTTAGAATTCTTATATGGCTCAGTTGTAACTCTACATTTCAACATTGTAATTTTGGGTTTGTCGTGACTATATATGTGGGGTGTGCGCAAAAATAATTAATAATAAATAAATAAATTCACATCCCATGTATTAAAATTAAACTAAACCCATGGACTCCTGAAACCAGATTGATTGAGCTATCCTGACCTCTAGTTGATAGACACTTGTTTGTTGGAATATTGCCACTGGATCCCTTTCATTTTTAATTGTCTAATAAAATGTCCACCAAACTCAAAGCCTGATAATCAAATGAGCTCAAGGTTTGCTCCTCTTCAATTTCCTCTTGGCTAATCGCTCAAGCAATTGTCCATTTGATCTGATGGTTCGTACAAATGCACTCAGTCATTGTATCAATAACATAGTACCCGTAACTCAAAATAAATCATCCAGATTGTAAGCTCCCAGTTCACAATCCTCCATCCTAACCTTTGATCATTGACTCTCTTTTTTCTTTTTTCTTTCTTTTTGTTGAATTATGACCATAGAGCACTAATCCATCTCAACCGCCCATTAGAAATCCATCAATCAACACTCAATTTTTGGATGCTGCCTCATCTAAAGCGGGAACCATGATTTAGACGGTTTGATGTAAGTTACAGGTACGCAGTGTGTATATAATCTCCGAGATCCTGCATAAGAAACCATCACACTCAATCAGAGCATCAGCCTTATTCAAAAGTGTGAAGGGGGTGGACCAGTAATCCAGTCCGCTCGTTTAGGTCCTACAATGTGTGTTTTCATTGATAAGGGGATCTCGTATTGCGTACTGTAGCACACAGCACCAACTTCGGTACTTTGTACTGCTGGAAAAGCTCCGTAGGCCCCACCATTATCTACATGTTTCATCCACCCCGTCCATCCATTTTTCTAGCTCCTTTTAGTGGCTGAGCCAAAAAAATAAGGCAAATCTAAATCTCAGGTGGATGACACGATAGGAAACAATGGTGATTGAATTCCCACCATTAAAAACTTCCTAGAGCCCACTGCAATGTTTACTTGCCATCCAACAGGCCTGGTGAGGGGAAAACACGAATATCAGCTTGATCCAAAACTTTTGTAGTCCTTAAGAAGTTTTAACGGTGGACGTTCAATCACTTCTATTTCCTAAGGTGTGGTCCACCTCAGATTTTAATCTGCCTTAATTTTTTTGTTCAAATTCTAAAATGAGCTGGACGGACGATGCTTTCCCAGCACACACAGTACCCACGTTGGCGCTGTGTGTTACACTACGCAATCCGATCCCCGATGAATAGGGCTCTCAATGGAGCGGGTCAGATCCGAGATCCGATTTGCTCCGAATCCATTTAATGCGGATTTGGATCTTAAAATAGGTCCGATTAGTTAAATGGACCGGATTTGGATCTTAAAATAGGTCCGATTAGTTAAATGGACCGGATTTGGATCTTAAAATAGGTCCGATTACTTAAATGGACTGGATATGGATTCACAGGAACATATCCGAGTTTGATCCGAATCCGATTAGGATCCAACTCATTGTCACCTTAATGTATATGTTATATTCATGCTGTCCATCTTTTTAACAAATTATTTTAGGCCATGTCACCATACCATAGTAAATAGTGGGATTTGCATCATTTTTCTACTAAATTAAATATATTATATTATATATTTTATACCATATATTTTTTTAGATTTGTAACGGGGTGGATTTGGACCTAGATCCGGCCCGAATCCGATGGTTATATGAATTTTGGATAAAAAATGGATCTAACAATTTATAAATGGATCGGATATGGATATCACTTTTTGGATCCGAGTTGGATCCGAATCCGATTTGAATCCATCTATAGATATACGGACTTGGAGCTGGATCTAACTGGATCCGATCCAGATCCGACCCATTGAAAGCCCTACCGATGAAGGAGGGGAGGCGTGCACCGTGGTTTTTGTTCGGTGCGGTGGACGGACGGACAGCATTGTTTACAACACCTGTACTACGCAGCGCATAAAACACCCAAATTCCGTGGGGCCCACCATTCTCTCTATGTGAAATCCACTCCGTCTAATCAAGTAAAACCTTCCACACAGAAGATCAGCCTAATAAAAAAACATTAAATATCCCACACTAATGAGAACAGTGTAAAACTGTGCCTAAAACCTCTAAGATCACTCGATCTGGCCCACCTGAGTTTTGGGTCAGGCTGGTTTTTTTTATAGTACCTTCTTCCTTGTGCATCACACCTGAAGAACGGATTTGATGAAACATGCACACCATGGTGACACTCCACAAAGCTATGGTTAGTGTCCCATCTCCATTGTTCCCTATGATGTAGCATACCTGAGCTGTCTATCTGGCTGATTTTTGGTCCCAGGGCCTGAGCATTGAGGATCGCAGCTGATGGACGGACTGGATTTCATACAGACAACATGGTGGGCCCACAGAATTGGGGGAGTTCTACGCGCCGCGTAAAGTAGGGGGTGTTCAGTATACGGTCCGGAAATGACTAACCCATTCCACTTACACGTGTGAGAGAAGGTGGATACCCACCTGCTGCCATGCGATGGCAGAACACAAAGGTTTAACACACGTGTGCACACGTGTCAAACACTCCTTCCTTATAAATACAGGCTCTCCCCTCCCAACACAGACAGTGAGTAGAAGCAGTGGGAAATGGCGCAAGTGAAGAATACTCCTCTTTTGGCCTTTCTCTTGTTGGCTTTCCTCCTCTTTGCCTCCGGTGCCTCTCTCTCCTCTTTAGTCTCTTTTCCGTCTAACCTGCAAATGTGTAGGATATCTGGGCCGTGCAAAAGATGGGCCCTACGGTTTAGATGACTTGGATGAAAGATCAGGCCGGTTTGCACGTAGAATATGGTCCTTGTACATGCACTGGCTTCGATGATGTTTAGATCAGGATGCTTTTGCTCGCCAGGTCATCTGTACGGTGTAGATCAACTTACAAACGGCTCAGATGTCCCACAATCGTGCCACGTTAGCTCTTGCCCTGCGGGTAACGGTGCCTGTGGTGTCAGCAGTACATACGTGTATTGCAAACCATTGAATCTGCGTCACATGTCAATGATCCAAACCGTTTATATCACGAGCCTCACCTTGTACGGTGGAAAATCCTCGAATAAAATCTCTCGGTTGGATTATTTCAACGTTTTGATAATTTGGTTCATTTTCTTTAACCGACGATCACCGGTTGAAATATTTAGCAAGAGATTTTTTTTTTTCTGGGGTATTCTATCCATGGAGACCCCATTCAAATAAACGGTTTGGATCATCCTGATGTACGTCGGGATGTATTGTAGCAGACCTATTAATTAAACTACCGAATACCTTCTTTAGTAGGCCTAATTACGAGAGAGTACGTTAATATCTACTACTTGTGGCACACATGCATGGGATCCATACCGCTCATCTTATGGGAAGTAGCATGGATGCGGTCGTCCACCAAAAAAAAAAAAACCAAAGTCGTAGAAATCCATCCAACAAAATAGCTAGGATCATGCATACCCTAAAATTTCAGGGTATGGCCCATCTACAGATGCGCATGGTCAGTGCAGATCTTGAGACGCTTGCTTCATATCTAAAATCTGCAGTTGATTTTTATTTGAACTGTTAAAATGATAAAAGTGGGGGTTTGGTGTGGACAGAGAAGGCGGAGGGGCGGATATGCGAAACGGCAAGCAAGACGTTCAATGGCTTATGTTTCAGGAACAGCAATTGCGCGAGGGTCTGCGAGGCTGAGCATTTCTCTGATGGAGTTTGCCAAGGCGCTCGTCGACGTTGCATCTGTCGCAAGCATTGCTAGACCCCTCCTCTCTCTCTCCTCTAGTCTTCTTGGGTGCTTTGTATGTCTCTTGTTGCAGTTGGGTCTCTCTCTCTCTCTCTCCCTCTCTCTCTCTCCTTTTGGAGTTCTGTGTTTGTTGCTGTTGGGTCTTTTTGATAAATAAAAGCTAGCTTTTAAAGCTACTACTCATTTGGGTTCTCTACCTTATCATCTCTGAAAATAGTACTTAACCTTCGTTTATAGATCCTTGAAAAACTCACTTGAGAAGGAATTTACATTTTAAAGCGGGGGTTAAAATGCAATTTGGCTGATTTTTTATTCTTGAAAAGGTTCCGTCTATAAACTCAGACGAGCTTTTCTAAAATTTTAATGAAGTGCCATCCAATAAGAGCTCTATACTCCTCACATCAACACTAGTCATGTCACCCATTTGGATCCAAGACATCGTTTGGATGCTTGATAATTCTTTTTAAGCTAGTTCTCTCAAGAGGGTTGAAAGTTGTGAAGCAATCAGCTTTTCGCGCGTTGTTGTCGTGTTCTGTTGTCTTGTTCGGCTGAAAGTGCTAGAGTACACCTAGCACAGTACTAATACACCCTTGATACAAGAAAAAAAAAAAATATAGAGTACACCTTAGTACTGACTAACTTTCTATTCTTGTCCTTATAATAGAATATTTAGCTTGGAGATTTAGTGGTAAATGGTTTTAAAATCTTCAAATTATAGTAGAAAGGACCGACATAATACTAACAATAATTTACTCTGAAATCCTCAAATTACATAAAAGGGCTTTATATAAGATAACTTATCTGATAGCCGAAATCTTTAAATTATATAAAATGGCTTGACATAAGATACCGCTCATTAAATTACATAAAATGGCTTTTGACATAAGATAAGCTCACCAGCTGATAGGTAGAGAGTTTGGAGGGCTTGACATAAGATTGGTGTTGGGCTGAACGCCTCAACTCTTCATGCGTGAAGACGACAGCCGGGCGCCCCACGGTGTTGGTGACCGGGCGCCCCATGACCCGGCCGGGCGCCCGAAATTCAGTTATTCCAAAGTTTCTCGCTGGACTGTTTTTTGGTTGGCCGGGCGCCCGACGGTCTTGTGACCGGGTGCCCGACCCTGCACGAACTGCTTGTACGCAGTTTCCTAATCTGACTCTAATTGCTCCGTTTTTTGTATTTAAGCGCTCCAAAACGGGATTAGGGTATCTCAATGTGTTGCTAACACGTCCAAGGTGAGAGAAAGAGCTTGGAGAAGAGGGTTTCTTCTTGGGTAAGCTTGGGATTTCTCTTGTGGGCTTGGGTTTTGGGGTCTTGGGTTCCATCTCTTGTAACTTCTGAGTTTATAGTGGATTTGTGTCGCTTTGTGCCGTGATTTTTTACGTGAGGGGTTTTTCCACGTTAAAATCGGATTGTCTATGTGTGGGTGATTGCATGCATTGTGATTGCTTTGTGTGGCTTGTTTGATTGAATTGTCTGCTTGTGTTCGGCTTTGCTTCCGCTGCCGGCCCTTCCTATCCCAACAACTGGTATCAGAGCGATCGTTGGGGTGTAGCAGAAATTCGAATCTGAGACAAGAGCATGGCATCAGGCATGAGGTTCGACATAGAGAAGTATTCGGGGAAAAATAATTTTGAGCTTTGGAAGGTAAAGATGAAAGGCCTTCTAGTTCAGCAAGGATTGCAAGTTGCGCTCCTTGGAGAGCGACCAGAAGCTATGAAAGAAGAAGAGTGGAAGAAGATCGATGAAAAGGCCAATGTCTCAATCCAGTTGTGCCTAGCAGATGAGGTCCTGTATAACGTCATGAAAGAGAAAACTGCGGCTAAAACGTGGGCGAAGTTAGAGAATATCTATGCAAAGAAATCTCTTTAAAATCGCATATACTTGAAGCTTCAGTTGTACAACTTGAGGATGACGGAGGGGGCCGATGTCGAGAGCCACATCAGCAATTTCAATAGGCTTATTTGCAAGTTGATGGATGTAGATGAGCCGATGAAGGACGAGGATCAAGCGTTTATCCTGTTGAATTCTCTTCCAGAATCATATGAGTCACTCAAGGACTCTTTGTGCGCAGGTAGGGAGACTATTGGCGTAGAAACCGTTATCTCAGCCCTTCAGGCGAAGGCGATGAGAAGGAAAAGCGGCAGCGTGGGTCCCTCTACTGATGAGGCACTGGTTATGATGGGGAGGAATTCTGAGCGGGGTGGAGGATCTCCTTCATCGAAATCTAAATCAAAAGGCAAGTGGAAGCACAAGGTGAGATGTTGGAATTGTGGGGAAGAAGGACATGTGAAAAGGGATTGTTCGAATCCTGATAAAAGGCAAGAGAGATCTGGAGGTTCTTCTAGGGAAGGAACTAATACCATAGAGGACTGTGGCGATGGTTGTGATGTTTTGACTGTATCTGGCATAGAGCCTCTTGGTGGAGAGTGGCTCTTGGATTCAGGGGCATCATGTCATGTATGTCCTGACCGAAGCTCATTCATGTCATACAAGGAGCATGATGGTGGATCGGTGTTTGTGGGTGATGGCTACGCTCGCAATGTGGTAGGGATTGGTTCTGTGCGCATTAGGATGTTCGATGGAGTCGAACGGATCCTTGAAAGTGTGAAGCATGTCCCTGAGATGAAGAGGAACGTGATATCTCTTGGTGCACTCGAGGCGAAAGGGTGCAGGTTCATCGGCTGCGATCGATATTGTAAAGTGATGAAGGGAGCACGCGTGATGATCAAGGCACGAAGGTGCGATAATCTTTACAAGGTGATCGGAAGCACAATTCATGGTGGAGCAGCGGGATCGGCAGCGGGATCCACGGTTGTTCAAGTGTGGCAAGAGAAAAAGGGCCACATGGGAAGAGCAACAAGGCGTGTGAAGATGCAAGGATAGAGTCGATGGGGCATGAGAAGCGACGGGACTGTAATGATGACGAAGTAGAGGTGGAGATGGTGCGTGGCGAGGTGTTGCATGAAGAATTGAGTCGTGGTGGAGTTTGTTGGGCTGAACGCCTCAACTCTTCATGCGTGAAGACGACAGCCGGGCGCCCCACGGTGTTGGTGACCGGGCGCCCCATAACCCAGCCGGGCGCCCGACCATGTTGGTCCGGGCGCCCGAAATTCAGTTATTCCAAAGTTTCTCGCTGGACTGTTTTTTGGCTGGCCGGGCGCCCGACGGTCTTGTGACCGGGCGCCCAACCCTGCGCGAACTGCTTGTACGCAGTTTCCTAATCTGACTCTAATTGCTCCGTTTTTGGTATTTAAGCGCTCCAAAACGGAATTAGGGTATCCCATTGTGTTGCTAACACGTCCAAGGTGAGAGAAAGAGCTTGGAGAAGAGGGTTTCTTCTTGGGTAAGCTTGGGATTTCTCTTGTGGGCTTGGGTTTTGGGGTCTTGGGTTCCATCTCTTGTAACTTCTGAGTTTATAGTGGATTTGTGTCGCTTTGTGCCGTGGTTTTTTACCCATGAGGGGTTTTTCCACGTTAAAATCGGATTGTTTATGTGTGGGTGATTGCATGCATTGTGATTGCTTTGTGTGGCTTGTTTGATTGAATTGTCTGCTTGTGTTCGGCTTTGCTTCCGCTGCCGGCCCTTCCTATCCCAACAATTGGCTCATCAGATAGGTAGAGCTTCGAAGAACTTGGTAGTGATAAATTGCTCCAAAATTATCAAATTACATAGAAGGGCTTGACATAGATGGCAGAGCTTGGATTGATAAAATGATCCAAAATCATCAAATCACATAAAACAGCTTGACATAAGATCTACTATCGAATAGGTAAGAGTTTCGAGCAGTAAATTGCCATCGCCTCAAAATCTTATCTTCAAATTATATTAAATGGGTTTTGACATAAAATATGTCATCAAGGGGCTATCAACATAGATATGCAGAACCCCATCCAGATAAATCCTTAGCTAAAGCCCTATATATATATATATATATATATATATATATATATATATATATATATATATATATATATATATATATATATATTAGCTAAATTTAGTGGGCTATAAAAGTCCTTAGCTGAAGCCCTATATATATATATATATATATATATATATATATATATATATATATATATATATATATTAGCTAAATTTAGTGGGCTATAAAAGTGGGGCAGCTAATTCAAATGACATACCATTTGTTGTGTGGCCAACCTTATCAATCAATGGAGCTGATCGTTTGGGCCGGGGTGCACACAGTAGAGGGCTCAAATCAAGTTACATTGGGCTCCATAAAGCTTCTGGTGGGCCTCACATAGACAGCTTGAATTCCTGTTACAGTCCCGTCACAAAAATTGTGATGGGCCTCACAATACTTTTGCAGGATTTGATTGGGCCACAGAGATAGCCCGGTCAAGTACCTACTCAACCTGACCTAACTTTCAAACATGCGGGTGATCTTTTACAGGGGCACGGCTTCAGAGTGTGGGGCCACCATGATGAATGTACTTTATATCCACACCGTATTGGAAAAAAAAAAAAAAAAATCTGGAAACTTGTATAAGCCCCATAATGGACTATTACTGGGCTGTTACGGCTTTTACAGGTCATTTTTTCTGTAATGGCTGTTACGGCCTTTATGACCCCATAACGTGCAGCGGTCACCACGGCCCCCTAACGAATTTTATGGCACACCATGGCAAGGAAAATCGGTTCTTTTCCTCTAATTCCTCCCCCCAACCCCTCAAAATTTTGATCTCTTCCCAATTGACAAGAAGTAACTTCCGGCCTCTTCCTGCCCTTCCCAAAGTAAATCTCTTTGGATCTTCACAATTTTCTTAGCCACCTTGATCAACATCTTAAATAGGGAAAATAATAAAGTGGGAGATTTTTTTACTTCTAATTCCTCCCACCCCAAGGTCCCCTTCTTTGATTTTTTACCTTCCTAATTGACAAGATGAAATTTACGGCCCCCTTCTTGCCCTTCCCAAAGGAAATCCCTATGGATCTTCACACTTTTCTTGGACACCTTGATCAACATCTTAAATAGGGAAACAAATAAAGTGGGAGATTCAAGAGAGCAGCTTCAATAAGGAGAAGGTAAGATTTCCTCCACTTCCAATCTATTCTCAGTAATTTCCACTATATCTGAAATGAAGGAGCATTTGCGTTAAGGCCAAGATACTTTTTTTTTTTTCTCTGGACGACAATTTATTTATAAAAATGGCAAAGCCGAAAGAATACAAGAAAAAACAAAGAAAGCAAAAGTTGACTTAATTGGAAGATGAGAAGCTCTACCATCCCAGCACCTAAATTAAAGAGTTTCCATCTCCACTCTCCATAGCCACCCCCACAATAGCACTTTGTACTCACGGTTAATCCTAAGGCCCAACATCCTTCAAAGCACCACAACAAACCTTTAGAATATCTTGTTTGACTCCTTGAGGCGTTACATCATTTGAGGGTGTCATCGCAAACTAGAGGAGATAAATCTTCATCTACAATCTACCTATCCCGAACCCTCTCACCATCCCTAGGACCAAAGCTTTAAAAATAAGCAGGCTTAGACCTTCTGTCACATTGTAAATAGAAGTGGAGATAAGGGGTCTCTTTGTTGCAAACCTATCGAGCTAGTAAAGAAGCCTGCACGGGATCCATTGATCAAGGTAGAGAAAGAGGTCGTGTTAATGCATTCTTTGATCCAAGACACCCATCTAGTACCCAAGCCCATCATGTTCAAGACATATAATAAAACACCCAGTTGATATGGTCATGTGCCTTATCCGTGTCCACCTCATAAAGAACCCCCTTCTCCACACTCCCCTATTTCTTGAATCAATAGCTTCATAAGCTACCAAAATAAAATTTAAAATTCCCATCTCTTCACAAAGGCCCCTTGAAAATTACAAATCACCAATCTACAAGCTTGTCTCATAGAAAGCATCTTAGCAAGATTCTTATACACCTCCGACCAAGTTTATTGGCATCTAATCCATAATGTTAGATGTGCACCCAATTTTAGAAACCAAGGTAATCATAGTAGAATTAAGGCCCTTACACAAGATAGCTCGGTCATGGAATTGCTTCATAAAAAACATAGGTCACCTTTTATGATCTCCCAACATTCTTGGAAGAAAGAACCCGTCCTGCCCCAGGGCCTTGTCTTCCTCACATGTCCAAACCACCTTCCTCGTCTCTTCACCAAATTCTCTCTCAAGCGAAGAGGCTGCCGCCTCATTTATTTGTCGAAAAGAACAATGTCCACAACAAATCTGCTTTAGATACAAGGCGACAATAGATATCGAGAATTACATCTCTCACCAGCTGCATGTCGTCAAGCAATTAATTGGGAACACTTTCCTGAATATGTTTCACCTTTCTTCTACCTTTGCTATCTCACAGAAGAAAGCGGTATTCTTATCACGCTCCTTTAACCAACTCCCAATATTCGCCTCCATCAGGTGCCTTTAACCAAGTAACTCTCAATTTTTGTCTCTAGCTTGCCTCATTCATCCTAAGATCTCTCGATATTGAGCTTTTTTTCCATAGGATTTCCCCCTCTTCCTCGCCATTTCTCATTTAAGCCAGCTTGCATCAGTCTACATGAAGGCCTAAGACTAGCATCTTCATGTGAGCCTCTGTTTGCAATATGCCCATAGGTGCCACATCAGTACATCATCCACCGCTTTGTGAGATGTGTCCCACAAAATAGGCAAAATCGAAAAATCTGTAAAATCCAATTCGTCTTACAATTTTGTGTGGGGAACCCCCTCAAACAATAGAGTGCAGGCTGCTCCTATCCAATGTTCGAAGTTTTGGTATCGATACAACTTTCACTAGCCAAGGATACAGAAACAATATTGATATCACCAATAATATCGCTGATAACCGAAAATGTGGGGAAATTATGGAACTTTTCAGTGAAACCTCAGGAGATGCTGAAATACACGTATTTGTATATTTATGAATAAAAAATTGCGAAAAGATGCATACATAATAGGTTTCTATTTAATAGGGGCCTAAAAGCATGTGTTATTGTAAAAAATCAGTCCAACCAACTCATCCATCCCATCTATCCATCCAACCTCTAACCTTTCATCCAAACATCCGTTGATATTTCAGAATATCGGCAACACATGACATTTCCTAATAAATCGTTGTCAACTAGAAAAGAAATGAAAGATTGTGTCGATATCGCCATGTTGTGATAATGATAATATCACGATATTATCAATATTATCATCGACAAATTGAAAGGTGCATTCAACCATGCACCCATAAAAAATATGAAATGAGAACTTTTTTTAATATAAATATTTTTGGTAATATTGATACATCGGCAATATTATCAAAATATTACCGATACATTGGCGTTACAAGCAACACTAATAATTTACACAATGGAAAATATTGGTAATACAACGGTAGTATCAATGCATTGGCAATACAAGCGACGCCTGAAATTTACACAAATTAAAATATTGACGATGTCGATACATTAGTGATATTTAGCAATACATCGCCGATATTTAGAATTTTTTATGCTACTAGTGTTATCGGTATCGCTACCCGTGTAATCGTTATCATTGAGCTAGAAATAGAGATAATATTGGAGATATTTCAATAATATCGGACATAATTCAAACAGTGCTATCTCCCAACAGAAAACATATCCTGGAAAAATTCACCAAACGAAAGCCTAAGCTTGGATTTTCCTTTCATTACTCTGCCTAAGTTTGTAGTGAAAGCTGGATAAGAAAGAGCCAGCATTGCCCATTTGGCTTCTCCAGCGCCAGTAGCTTCCAATTCCTCAACAATGCAAAGGTAACTGAAAATATTGAATAAACAAGTGAAGATGAGGAAAGGACCGCCTCTAATCTTCACCTTTCTGCAACCAAGATCCTTGGCATAAGCAATGGCTTCGCACCCATTGGTTTCAATCAGATTAACATATCTGGTTCACCTAAAGGAAGCACAAAACCCATGACTAATAATAATAACAACAACAACAAATAATAACAATTTTGCACTACATCTTCCGATCAGCCTTCAGAGTCGCCACCATTGCCAACTTGCTTTCAAAGTTTGTTTCTTAAATGCAAAGGCGATTTCCACAAGGAGACAGTCATGAGGAGATTTGCAGGGACGTGTGACCAAGAACCAGGCCATTATCAGCTGGGTCCCACCATGAACATAGACTGGCCCAAAAGTAGATAGCTGATCCACTGATACTGTGGCTGGTTCAGTGTATGTTGAATATGAACTGGTGGTGGTCATTTTTTCTCTAACCATCCATTTTTCTCATACATGTGGACCAGCCCGATTATAAGGCCCAGGCATGTTCACTGCAGGTCCAACCTGATTAATGAACCGGATCTTCCACATCTGAGCCATGTTGGGTGTTTTCAATCTTCCCTCACAGGAACCCCCTTAGCACTTCTCTTTTTTTTTTTTTTTTTTTGCGTGTGTGTGTGTTGGGTGGGTGGGGGGGGGGGGGGGGGGTCATGCAACGCACCCACCCAGTCAATCGCACAAACCCACCCAGTCAATCGCACAACACACCCACCCAGTCAGTCATGCAACACACACACTGGTGCTGTTAGCAGTGTGGATTTTCACCACTGATGGGTTTCAAAACCAAGACCCCCTTAGCACTTCTCATGTTTGTTATTGCATTTTCTTTGTACAAGAACACAGATCAATTCTGTGACAGTCCCGACAACATTTATTGGTCAGTATTTTTGTAAATTCGAGGCAGTTCCTGTGATATAGATTGATGGACAAACCTTCAGAAAAATTTCCCAGAGATCAAACACTACGAATCATGTAAACGGAAGAAGCATGTTCTTACTCGGCCAAAAATGGAACCCGTCTGCATACTGTCAAAACTTACTGGTTACATAAACCTCCTTTGAGCTTATCATCCTCAATATAACATTACCTTGCCTTTTCTTTTTTAAAAAATAAACCTCATGTGGCTCCTAAACTACAAAAGCCTGACTGGACGGTTGACCTCTTCAAATGGTAACCATGATTCGGACTTTTATTTAAAAAATGTTTTAGAATTTGACATGCACGTAAATCTCACACATGAGAATAATGACTCACTTCAAACCTATAACTTATGCTGCTGCGGACTGCTTGTCATCATGATCTTCAAGATTCAGTGCTTGCAGAAGCTTTGGCCAGGATTCTGGAATTCCTCCTGGTAAATCAAACTCTAATAGTTTCCCTCGGCTGCGATAGAACTCCTCCACGGGTTGGCTCTGCAGAAATAAAGAAACCATTCTGATGATGAATCGTTGATCAAAAAGATGAAAGGATAGAATGAATGTTTTGACTTCCCATGTTTCGGGGCAAAAGGAAACCACCTTGGATCTTATTAGATATTTCTGCAAAATCATAGTTTGTTACCATAAGTTTCAGCACGACAATTCAGTAATCCCTCAAGAAGGAGCATTTTCCATCAGGTGTCTGGTTTGGTAGCCTTGTGTTGGTTTCTCTTGATTCCAACCAATGGCACCCTCAGAAAGGAGCATTTTTCATCATGTCTCTGGTTTGGTAGCCTTGTGGTGGTTTCTCTTGATTCCAACCAATGGCACCCACCTGTCTTCAGCCGCCTAACCATGCAACACATGGGTGAGTCCCCATTGTTTCAACCAAAGGGAGTCCCAAATATCTCAATGGCTCTGCAAGTTACTACTCTTTCCCCCTTTATACACTTTGAGGAACTAGAAAATATTTTTACATTCAAATAAGAGAGAAGAAGATGGCACCAATACCTTGTCATTGTAGATGCGGAGACGTTCTTTGACTACTGTTTCAGTATCATCAGAGCGGGTGATGAGCTTTGATGCACAATGTGCAGGAGGAAGAAGTGGAGCCATGCAAATTCCGGGCATCCCATTCTCACCCTTAATGTTAATGGAGGCAACATTGAAGTTCCCTCCACATTGGCTGCAAATCCTCCTACCAAGGCACTTCTCAAGAAGTACATCTTCTCTAAGCTTTAGGTTGATAACCAAGTCAATATCAGTCACTCCCTCCAATATCTCCTGACAATGCCAAAAAGACATGCAAATTAAGAGCAATGAACAGAGAAAGGTAATGTCTATGTTATATCACAATTGTAAAATTTGAACATGGACCATAATGAACATTGCTAACTGACCAGTAACTGACTACTGACTACATGCAGCATGTAGTTAGTTTGGTTTACTAGCATCAAGAAAGCTGAAAACTAGCAGTATCATTTGGCTCCATAGAGCAGAAATAATATTTTATGGCAAGGTCATATAACGTGAATTGTCGTTGAACACTGACCACCCAACGCCAAGTATTTCCTGCAAATACCAACAACCATATATGGCTGCATTGGTCGTCCCCTGGGACCAGGGCAGGCGATTGTTTTTCCACAAAGTAATACAACAGAATGTTATTTCAGGGGCAGAAAAGCTGAAAAAATGATAACCCACCCACTAGGGTTTCATTTTTCATGCAGCCTCAAAAACTAGGTTAGTTTGAAAACAAATCAGCCCTCTGATTCTGATGGGTTACACAAAAAGTCAAATTTTTGGGGTTTTCTAAAAATGATGCCTACATAATGTAGCACGTCAAGTGGTAATCAGACATGCATAGTCTAACACTATCCCATTCCATGTCCGATTTCTACAATGGAGAACCAAATGGTGCAAAAACCAGCCTTTAGACAGCTGGAGATGGCTCAACATGTGAAATGTTTATTTTTTGTATAAGCAAATAGGTACTGTGAATGAATGGGTGGAGCAGCACATATGCTATTTCATATAGGGCATGTCCGAATATCCACTGGAAATGAAAAGGACATTTAAATAATGACATGAAATAGCTCGGCAAAATTTGACGTCGTCGCCTTAATAAGGGCCATCCTCCCCCCCGGAGATGACTTACCCAGTCCTCCACTGATACAGCTTCTTTTCAAACCTCTTGATCACCTTATCCCATAAATGCTTTGGTGGCTTTCCTATACATAAATGTAGACTGAGATAGTGGTCAGAAAAGAGCATTTCCTACACCCAAATAGACTCGCATAATAAGTTGCCTCTTCCTCTGTGATTCCAACTCCCAAAAGCTCGCTTTTGGATAAACTAATCTTCTCCCAAGATTACTTCAAAGCAAACAAGGATCATTCGAAGATTCTCTGCCATCTCTTCCCCGGCCTCACATAGCAAAAGCATATTGTCCGTATACCGTAAATGTGTCAATTGAGAATCTGAAGTGTCAATAGAAAGCCTCTCACCAGCTCCTCCACTGCACCTTTGTCGATCATTCTGCTAAAAGCTTCCACAACTACCATGAACAGATTAGGAAATAAAGGATCTCCTTGTCACAACCCTCTAGATGATAAGAACAAGCCATTCGACGACCCATTCACCAAAACCAAAATTTCACCGATGAAACACCGAATTGAATCCAAGCATGTCATTTATCACCAAATCCCAACTATCCTAACATGTAATCCAGAAATGCCCAATTAATGTGATCATACGCTTTTTCGATATCCAGATTACATAACACCCCTTTCATGCCTTTCCTATTGCATACATCAATACATTTGTAGGCCATTATAGGCCTATAGTCCTTTAAACTTTCCGCTGCCTCCTTTTTTGGAATTAATGTGAGATGAACTTAGCGCCTAACTTTAGGGACAATGAACCTATTGCATGAAATTTGTTATTAGAAGCAACCACATCCCTTTTAACAGTCTCCCAAAATTTTTGATTGAATAGAATCGGAAAGCCATCTAGACCAAGTGCTTTATTGCCCCCTAAATTAACAATTGCATTTTGTATTTCCTCTTCAGAAAAGGCTTTCTCTAAAGATTTCATTGACTCCCTTGAATTTCTATCAAATGACAAATTGTCTACCTTCAGTTGATCCCATTCTTCCTTCGTTAATAGTTTCTTATAGAAGTTAACTATTGCCGTGCACACATTTGCCTTACCTTTTAGCCTTTCTCCCTCCACTTCAACTAACATGATTTTATCTACTCTCGCCCTTGAACTTTCCATAGCATAGAAAAACTCCATATTTTTGTTACCCTCTTTTAACCATAGGGCCCTTGACCGCTACCGCCATTTTATCTCCTCTCTCAGTCTTGCATTGTACTCTTCCGAATGGATTTCCCTCCACACCCCACCCCCCCCCCCCCCCCCCCCCCCCCTTTTTCTTCTTTTAAATCTAGATTTTGGATCTCATTCAATATGGGCATCGATTCCAGTTATACACCCCCCACCCCCCCCCCCCCCCCCCCCCCCCCCAAAAAAAAAAAAAAGAAGCTCAAATCTTCCGTTGATAGCTCTCCCCTTTCTTCTTTTAAATCTAGATTCTGAATCTCATTCAATATGGTACAGTGATCGGATAAAGGTCTTGGCAAGCTTAGGAATTTATCTAACAAGTCTGGGGAAAGAAGAAAATGGTCAAATTTCGACTTAATTGCTTGAGCCTACCCATTAGACCACGTATAGTTCTCCACTCCCATAGGTAGATCAACCATTTCATTTTTTGAAATCCAAACTGGAAAATCCCGCATGCTATGACCAATTCTGCCCCCAGTTGATTTTTCATACGGAAATCTAATAACATTAAAGTCGCCTCCTACACACTATGGGTATGTCCATTTGTTTCGCCAAATGTCCAGCTCGGCCCAAAACTGATGCCTACTATTAGTCAGACCATAAACCACCATCAATGACCATCTGAAACCGTATTATCATCTTTGATTAGCAAGAATACAGAAAATCGTCACTCAAAATTGTCCTCAATATGCCAAAAATTTGTGTTCCAAATCACTAATATACCCCACCCAATTGCATCAACTGATTCCCATGCCTTCAACTGACTTGACCACAATGAATCTACCAACCTCCTACCATCTGAAACCTTCTCTCTCTCTCTCTCTCTCTCTCTCTCTCTCTCTCTCTCTCTCTCTGAGAGAGAGAGAGAGAGAGAGAGAGAGAGGGTTCAAGTGGCAGCATTACAAGAAACTAAATTACAGAGTATTGATAGGAGGTTGGTAGATTCATTGTGGTCAAGTCAGTTGAAGGCATGGGAATCAGTTGACGCAATTGGGTGGCGTATATTAGTGATTTGGAACACAAATTTTTGGCACCCTAATTTGTAGTCTTTTTTTTTTTTTGGCACCCCAGCCCATGCACATTCTAGCTTAATATCTTCATACGATAACAACACATGCCAAATGGTTGTCCCCAAAAGTAACCCCTACCAAACGTGTTATCTCCCTAGAAACTCTCTTGACTCTTTTCATCCCCTGAGCTATCGAAAGCTTCTTCCCTTTTACCTTTCCGACTTGCCGTAACTCTGCATGAACCAACCCCTAATAACACTGCACCATCACACCCCTTAACCAGCCCCATTTGATCTTTGATCTCTACTAACAGCCTCACTTCGTGATTTTCCAAGCACCCTGATAGAAACCCCAGCTAACTCGTCCCCTCGACATCCGATATCTCTGCAACTACAGGGTTTCAATCGCCAACTTCTGCAATATCATCTCTGTGTTTATCCCTTCACTTCGCCGCTGAGAACGAACTCTGTTAGGAGACTTGATCAACTTTCCCGCCATTACTTCCGTTCCAGTCTCTCTGTCGAGAGTCAAAAACCTTGAATAACTATCGAGCCTCTTACATCCACCCCATTCACATGTATAACGATTTAAGTTAATAGCCACGCAAAGAAAATACCCTTTGCCATCCGTGCTTCTCTATTCGCACGTGTCACCACATCCTCCGACATGCTGCTAACATCATCAGGACACTTGTCGCACTCTCTCCATTCTACATTAATTACCATGCCACCTGTCAGCTGAAGAGAATGGCTTTTAGATGTCTCTTTATGACTTCCATTTATTTCCTTTGCCATAGTCGGCTTTAGAAACCCAAAGCAGCCACGTGTTGCTCTCGCCTCTCTTCCTTTCAGTGAACCCTTGTACGCTTCAATAGGGGCCAAACAAGTCGAAGAATTTTCAATTGGTGCTCTCAGGGGCACTCCAGCAAGTATACCTTCATTTTCGTCAGCTCCCTTCACCATTACTGCCTGAGCAGAAGCCATGTCCTGCAATGGAAGAACTTCTCAAATAATTCTCACCACCAGCTTCTCCTACCCTACTCGAATGATCACTTTGCCTGGGATCTTGAAGATTTTCCTTCTGTCGATGAGGATTCTGGCAAATCGTATCATCTCACAGTTCAGCGTTCAGGGATCGATCGCCACCACAAAGTCCACACATCCTCCAACTTCCTATATGACTTCATTTATCCAAAATTCTAGGGGCAGGTCCCAAATTTGGAACCAGCATTCCTCCCATCCAAGATCCGACCATTCCTCCCAGCGCTGGATCCTTCTCACCGTGTCATCTCTATGGAGATTGCAAGGCATATAGAAACTATCCACTTCCTGTTGAGAACAAAGGGATATGTCCATCGCCTCCTTAGACAATCTCTTCACTACTCTATCTTCTGTTTCTACCCCACAGTTGTTGTTAAGCCATTCTTCGATCTCTTCCTCAGGAACACCCAGTCGAACTGTGGGCACAAAGCAGAACTCAAAAGGAATTTAATGATTCCTTCAACACTTTTTCTCGAATACATACTACTGGGCCTTCATCCAATTCCTCCCTCCAGACTCCCTTCTCCAAATGAACATCAGATTCCTCCTTTTCCACCACCCTCTTCCCCCAATTGATGCCAGAATTAGTTATCACCTCCTTATAAGTCTTCCTGCCTCCACTCCTTGATTGCTAGTCACTGCCTGCGAACTACTGTTGGAAACTTCCTTCTCTGTTCTGCCACCTTTCTCTTTCCTCCTCTCTTCTTCTTTGTTCTTTTTCTCCAGGCCATATCTAGCCTTTTGGACACCCAAATTGTTGCAGCAAAGGAAAAAGGAAAAGTTCAATCACATTTGTGCATATAAAACAATTCAACACAAGCATACACGTGGTAAGGGCATACCAAATATGAAAATTAGTGAAACTAATTTTATTCTAATGTTTTGTATGAAATAAAGGTAGATAAAAAAGTCATTTTTCCTTATGTTCTTCCTGCCTTTTATAGTGATACTCACAGCTTGTCTAATTGTCCGTGGAAAACCATCAAGAATGAAACCAGATTCGCCCTCAGCTTCTCCACTTTCGAGGCGTTTAGACAACAGATTTATTATGATCTCATCCGAAACCAATTTGCCTTGATTTACAATTTCTGCAAGCTGCAAAAGGAAAAGAAGTCGACGGATACTAATCAGAATAACTAAATCATCTATTCGAACTGATGATCAGCATTTTCTATAACTCTAACAGACCCCATGCTGCTAGAATTCAAGCTTTTCTAAATATGATTACCATGTGGAGAAGAATAAGCAAAATGATCTTTAAATGCCTCGCATTCTGAAAATATATTCACATGAAATCAATACTGAAGAAGACATCAATTGCTTGCCACGGCAGTAAGATTACTTGCATGCACCACTTCAGTTTATATAATCCTCTTTGCTTGCATGCACCCCTTTGAATTTATATAATCCTCCCTCTTTTTATTTTTTATTTAATTATTATTATTTTTTTAAAGAAGTTATGCATGATTGCTTCATGAGACTAGTAGAAAATCCACTTTCAGGCTATTTGGATGCACAGTTTAACTGAACAGCGATGACTAGTCTGATAAAGTGGAGAGAATAAAACTGAAATTACCTTAGTATTCTTATTGAGAGATTAGCCTCCAAACTGCAGTAGGATAATTTTCAAGTCCAACATCAAAATAACATAAGTACATAACATTCAATTCAAGTGCTGCTACTTCATTATTAATACTAGGATGCATCACTACAATCTGATCATTTCCTCTCGAGGGAGTTAATTGTTAATGATTCAATTCAGTTGTACATCCAAACACAACCTGAATCTCTTTAGTGGAAATGGTTCTATAAACCTCGTACATCCTTCAAAAAATTCCTTTTTGGGTAGGCATTTAGCTATTGTAGAGTTTCATGACCAAGATACTAAAACACAACACCATTGTGCTACTAATAAATGAATGGTCCAGCAGCAGGAATTTATACTACCAAGTGAATGGCTTCAACAGGTTCATTAATCAAGCAAAGAGAGTAATGTTAGCATGTGAAATATACTTGGAATCTTTATGATGACAATTTATTAATATTATGAAAAGATACTAAATACTAGGAAACCCACTTTTACTTCATAATGAAGTTGTAGAACTAATTAGGAGGAAAAGAAGAAAACTATCCCAGATTTCCATAAATCAACTGAAAAGTAAACATGCACCCATGACAAAATATTGGCAAAGGACTTCAAATAACTTACCAATCAATAATTAGAAAACCTGATATGAGCTCATTGATTCTCTTGCCTAAACTTTTTCGCCAATCAATTTAATCATCCTGATGCTGTCATGAAGATGTGAGTCAGCAAAACACCTTCAACAGTCAAACAACCTGGAAGCCATGGTATTGCATGGAGGTATGACAGTAGAAGAAATGGGGAAGACACTAAGGGCCTGTTTGATTTTTCATTTCACAAGGAAATACCGTGAAATGAGTAATTATTACCTTTTCACTCCGTTTGAAAATGCACAGGAATTCTTGCTTCGAAAACCGGTCCAAAAGAATTGATTTGAATTCGTGGGCCCCACTTTGATGTCTATGATATGTCTGTACCGTCCATCCATTTTGTAGGAACAGTTTAAGGTATGAACCAAAAAATGATGTAGATACAATACTCACGTGGCCCACACAAGAGGAAACAGTGGCCGCAAGAACTTTTTAGCGGTAAATGTTCGATTTGCATTTTCCTGTGGTGTGGTCCACCTGAGCTTTGGATCTGCCTCATTCTTTGTCCCATGACATAAAGTCAGCTGGCATAATGGATGAATGGTGTTGATAAGCAACAACATCATGGTGGGCCTCACAAAAATTTTACAAACTTCCTCGATTTTAGTGCCTAAAAAGTATGCTATCAAAACAAGCATGGGGGAAAATGCTGAAAATGCTTGGGTAAGTAATTATTACCCATCTACAGTGCATTTACCTGGGAAGTAGAAAATCAAACAGGCCCTAAAGGTCCCTAGGATTGCATAAACTGCAGAAGAGGTTCCATGTCGGAGAGTAGTGAAGGTTAATGGAAAGCTTGAGCAAGAGCAGTCACCACATCGCACGCCAAATACAATATCAATATGGTTGCAGCATGAATCAGCCCTTGTTGTTGAAGGTTGAAAGTAAGGATGAGGGAAGACTAGCGGGAAACCCCAAACCCAACATTGATATGGTTAGTAAGTGTCATCCTTTTGATATTGGAATGTGGGAAACAGATATCATTATGATAGATCTCACATGATGGTACAAGGTTAAGACTGTATTGTGTAGAGTTGTAAATGTTGTAGGGGAGAGAGAGATGAGAAATGGAGGAAAAGTTGAGGGAGAGGCAAAAAGCATAAGCCTTTTGTTTTTCTTATTCTATTTTATATGTAGGGTTTTCCCTATTTACAAAATACATCCTACTAAATACAAAATTACACAAAAGACCCTACTTTGCATATTTATAGATAAGCCCTTACATAACAAACAAATGTTCCAACACTCCGCCTCAACTTGGTGCATGGATATCTATCATACCCAACTTGCTCGAAATCTCTTGTAACATAGGAGGACTGGGTGCCTTTGTGAAAATGTCAGCTGATTGCTCAGTTAACTTAACGAATGGAGTGCACAACGTTCAAGAAAAAATCTTCTCTCGAATGAAATGAAGATCTACTTCAATATGCTTCATCATTTCATGGAAGACTGAGTCAGATGCAATGTGAATAGCAACTTAGTTATCATAGTAAAGAGGAATAACAAAGTTAAAAGGGAAACCAAGCTCTACCATAATGAATCTCAACCATAGAATCTCACAAGTCCCCAGAGCCATAGCTCGATATTTTGCTTATGCGCTGGATCTGGACACCACTGACTGTTTTTTACTTCTCCAAGTCACTAAATTACCTCCAACAAAGGTACAATAGCCAGAAGTTGACTTTTTGTCAATTGGACACCCTGCCCAGTCAGCATCAGAGTATCCAACAATCTGAATATGTCCATGATTACTGTGTCTTGGACATGATTTCAAGTATCTCATTATATGGTACACAGCATCAAGATGTGACAATTTCTGTGAATGCATGAACCGACTAACAACACTCATAGCCTGAGTGATATTTGGCCTTGTAATAGTTAAATAGATTAGCTTTCCAACCAATCTTTGATACATGCCAGGGTTTGTCAAACTATCTCCCTCAAATTCATGTAAAGAATGCTTTTGATTCATAGGTGATTAGGCAGGACGAGTACCAAGCTTACCAGTCTCATTGAGCAAGTCTAGAGTTTACTTTCTCTGAAATATAAAGATACCCTTGGATGAATGGGCAACTTCAATCTCTAAGAAGTATCGAAGAGGACCAAGGTCCTTAATTTCAAATTCCTTGCTCAACATCTATTTGCATGCTTAATAAAGTCCAAATCATCTCCGGTGACGATTATATCATCCACATAAACAAGTATAATGGTTTGACCCTCATGTCGAGTGTGAACAAACACAGTATGATTTGACTGGCATCACCTAGAGCCAAAGGAGAGAACTGTAGAACTGAACCGAGCAAACCACGCTCCTGGAGATTGTTTAAGGTCACAAAGAGCCTTTTTTAGCTTACACACTTTCCTAGTCTCCCCCTTAAGCTGAAATCTAGAGGGAAGATTCATATAAACTACTTCAGTGAGATAATGCATTCTTAACGTCCAGTTGATATAATGGCTAGGAAAGATTGATGGGTAAGGAGATGATCAAGTGAACGGAGTTCAATTTGGCCACAAGAGAGAAGGTCTCATGATAATCAACTCCATAATTCTGAATGTAACCTTTAGTGATGAGCCGTGCCTTGTAACGTTCAATAGATCCATCAGCCCAATACTTGATAGAATACACACACTTGCACGCAACAGTGTACTTTCCTGCAGGTAAGGAAATAAGATCCCACGTGCCATTCTTATCAAGTGCAGCCATTTCTACCTCTATTGCTTGCTTCCATACAAGAACTGCAAGAGCCTCAACAACTGTTTTGAAAATAGAAGAGGAAAAGATGGAAGCAAGAAAAGCATGATATGTAGGAGAGACAGAGTCATAAGAAATAAAGTTGGAAATAGGATGCAAGGCTGGATGATGACTACGAGTTCGGGAAGCAACAGGAGAAGATGGATGAGTAATGGTGTGAGAGAATTACCTGAGGTAGGAAGATGAGCTACTGGGAGCATTGCTGGTTGTCTCGACTTTCTAGGAACATAGGTAAGAATCTGCTTAGGTGCCACAGGAGGAGGAACATACTGATCACTAACTACAGGCATAGGTAAAGGAGCATGTGGGGCAGCCAAATCTGAAGAATCAAACGTGGTAGAGAAAAAAAAGACGATCTTAAAAAAATGTGACATCCATGGATACATAGTACTTTTTAGTGCATGGATCATAACACTTATAGCCTTTGTGCTGAAGAAGGTACCTAAGAAAGATGCATTTGATGGACCGATTTGCAAACTTGTCTCAGGATGGACCCAGAGAGTGAACAAAACAAATACATCCAAAAACCTTGGGGGGAATACTAAACAAAGCGCAACCAGGCTTAAGTGTATAAAAAAAAAGCCTTGCCATTTAAGACACGAGAGGGCATACGATTAATTATGTAGCAAGAGGTCAACAAGGCAGCAGACCAGTATGATTTAGGAACTTTTATTGCAATCAGAAGAGAGCGAGTAACTTCCAGAAGATGGCAATTCTTGTGCTCAGCCACTCCATTTTGTTGTGGAGTGTAAGCACATGAAAACTGATGTAGAATGCCATTTTCTTAAAGATAAGATGTGAAATTTTGGGATATATACTCGCCCCCATTATCAGACTGAATGGACCAAATATCACAACCATACTGAGTCTTAATTAGTTGATGAAATGTCTTAAACAAGTGTGGCAATTCATGACGCCTTTCATTAAATAAACCCAAGTAACACGCGAAAAATCATCAATGAAAGTCACAAAGTATGAAAAGTCATCAATTGAATTAACTGGGCTAGGACCCCAAATATCAGAATGTATTAAGGCAAACATTTTATTAGAATGATGTGATAGTGCGAAATGGGGTTCTTACATGCTTGCTAAACTGACATGTTTCACATTGAAAAAAAACATTATTTGACTTATTAAACTCAGGAAGGAAAAATTGCAACGTTTTAAATGATAGTTGACCAAGACGTGTATGCCATAAGGCAGCTAACTCCTAACTAGACTTAAAACAATGAAAAATAGAAGTAAAAGAACTCGATGCAACATCACTCCTAGCAGATAGCTCGCCCTGATGTAGAAATTAGAGACCGCCACGCTCATAGCCCACACCAATAGTCCTCTTCGTGCTCAAGTCCTGAAAGATGCAATGAGAAGGAAAGAAAATCACACAACAGTTAAGAGCTTTAGTAAGACTATGTACAGAAATCAAATTTGCACGAAATTTAGAAACATAGAGAACATTGGACAGGGTGAGATTAGGAGAAAAAGACACAGAACCAATGAATTCTACAAGAGTAGAGGTCTCATCAGCTAGACGTACTAGACAGCTGCAAGTAGAAGAACTAGATGGGATAAGATAAGTGTGTTCACCAATCATATGATCCGATACGCCCGAATCAATAATCTAGGTCGCATGAGTGGAAGAGGCATGAAGTGCAGTACTTGTAGTCGCAACAAATGAAGAGGCAAATGGCTGTGAAGCAGAAGAGGCGGGAGACACGGAATGAGTCTCAAGCATCAGAAGGCGCTGAAGATCCATAATGTCGGCTCTAGTCATGGTAACTATGTCCAACTGATCGGGGATAGATGAGATGTCAAAAGAGCGACCACTAGAAGGGTCAGGTATAATCTTGATCTCATCAAAAGTACCAACATGAGCAGTAGGACGTCCATGTAATTTGAAGCACCGGTCCCGGGTGTGCCTGGACCGACTGCAAAAGGTGCACATAAACCTGTTACGACCACAGCCACGTCCTTTGATAAGACCTCCTTAAGAATTTGAACCACCACCTCGGTCACCAAATGAGACAATGGTGGGGGTGAATGCAATCCTTTCCTAAATAGTAGCAGGTGCTAACATCACTCACCTGTGGGCCTCCTCAGTATAAACAATGGAATTGCTGCCTGAAGAGAGGGAAATGGAGTAGTAGCAACAAGTTGGGTACGGCGGGCTTCATATTCACTGTTCAATCGGGCCAAGAATTTATATGTTTTCGCTTCATCTTCCCGTATCCTCATAATCTCTGCACTGCGGCTATCTGGAAGATCACTCAAGGGTTGCAGACAAGGTGTGTCATTGCGGTAACGGTGGGTGTAACAGTGCCCACCGTTACCGATACGGATACGGGGGCGTAACGGCCATTACGCACCTTGTAACGGTCAAATTTTTTTAGGTGCTCAAAAAAATCTGAAAAAAAAATTGAATAAATAAAAAAAAAGTAAATATTCCAAATATGCATTCATTTATAATTTTGAACATGTTTATGGCAGTGTAACGGTCCAATATTTGGTGAGAATGTTATATCGGGCTATCTGATTGATTTATGAACCTAATAACCTGGAATTGATTGCAAGCCTTTCATATTTAATTCTCTAACTATATAATATCAATATATATTTATCATAAAGAATGTAATACCAAAACATCTCATATTTACATGTTCTACTATTATTTATAGTATTGGTGTATTACATACCTCGTGACTCGCATACATTTTATTTCAATATACAAAGTCTAGGCCCTAGGGACTTTTGTGTCCTATTATTTAATTCATATACCTAACAATTTGATATCATTTCCTCCCATAGATATTAAGAAAAAATTCAGGTAAATAGTGTTGCTGATTTGGGGGACCATTGATGCCCCAAATCAGTCTCAAATTCATGCAATCTATTGGCACTTATCCCACTAATGGATTGGTGGACATTAATTGAACAATGAAGAATGAAAAATACCAAATAATCCTATTTCAAAAAATAAGTGTCTACAAATTAATGGTGAAAATTGTTCAAATAATTTAATTTTGGAATTATGATTTAGCAACGATGGTCCCAAAATTTAATTGGTTAATTTTGAGTTGATATATGCCTCATGTACAATTTTTTAGGGCCATGTACATGGGGCCCACTTGATGTACGTATATATCCATGTCGTCCATCCGTTTCGCCAACTCATTTTAGGGCATGGTCCAAAAAATGAGGCAGATACAGATCTTAGGTGGACCACTAGTGGGTGAGGCGGGCCACCTCAATGTATTTGTATATTCATGCCGTCAATCTTTTTTGCCAACTCGTTTTAAGGCATGGTCCAAAAATTCAAGTAGATCGAAATCTCAAGTGGACCACTAGTGAGTGACCCCTTAAATGTGGGGCCTACCTCAATACATTTTTTGTATATCCATGCGGTCCATACTTTTGCCAACTCAATTTAGGGCAAGGTCCAAAAAATGAGCCAGATCCAAACATCACGCGGTCCACATAATAGGGATTGAATTTCTACCATTAAAAATTTATTGGACAATTTTTTTTTATTAAGTCGTTATTTGTGTTCTCCCTTCATCCAAGTCCATGTGACCTTATCAACAGGTTCGATGGCAAATAAATATTATAGTGGGCCCTACGAAGTTTTTAACGGTGGGCATTCAATCCTCACTGTGTAGCCCACTTGAGGTTTGGATCCCTTCATTTTAGGGACCATGCCTTAAAATGAACAGGAAAAACTGATGAACGGCATGGATATACTACACATAAATCAAGGTGGCCCCATGCAACGAAACATTGCAAGTGCACTGTTTTGCATATGCTGCAAAGTATTTAAAAAAAAAAAAAAAAAAAGGTACGTGGTTGTTTTAATGCCAAGCAATCCATACGTTTTTTTTCTAAACGACCAACGAGAGAGAGGGAACCGAAAAGAGGGAGAGAGGGAGAGAGGGAGAGAGAGAGAGAGAGGGCCGCACTACGTGAAGAAGGAAGAAGAAGAGTGGCAGCTCTTGCTACCGTCGCAGCAATTGGAGCAACACAAGAAGAAAAAGAAGGAGAAGAAGAGGAAACGAAAGGTTTTTTTTTTTTTCTTCATTTCTTTTTTCTTTTTCCCCCTTTTTCTTTAGGGTTTTTATGCGTAGCAACTGCCGTAACAGTTGTTACAGATCCAAAAACAAGGGGGTCATCGTTTCGGGAGCGTAACGCGTAATGGTGTCGGCCGTTACCATTACGTATCGGTCCTTACGGCCGATATGTAACCGATTTGGGACATCTTGGTTGAAGATGACTCAGTTCTTCCCACCAACTCTTTAGTGCACCAAAATACTCAGTAACTGACAAATTCTCCTAAGAGAGAGAATAGAGTTCAGTGGTCAACTGAAAGACACGAGGCTTGTTAGAAATGGTCCCATATGTCTCATTTAGGGACTTCCACATGTCGACAGTAGAATCATAGAAGAAATTGGAGGAAGCAATACCCGGTTCCATAGAATTGAAGATCCAACCCATAACAATAACATTTGAAGAATCGCATGCATCAACCTGTGGTGAATCATCAGAAGATGGCCTCTTGGATGTGCCGGCAAGAAATTCAAGTTTCTCTTTGCCAATAACATACATGCTGACAGCCCGGGACCACAAAAGAAAATTGTTCCCATTAAATTTTGTGGAGGTAATTGAGAGGGGTCGCTCAGAGCTATATCCGGATGACTTAAAATCCATGGATATGTAAAAAAGCGGAGAGACAGATCACACGCTGAAGTAAATGAAGAAAAAACAGCTATAAGAGTATATACCCAGACTTTGTATATATATTGGACCTCCCAAAAACAGAAAAATGGCACAGTCCGCCCACCTTTTTGCTAAAAAACCACGTTAAACTGCCTTGAATCTGCACAATAGCAGCCCTCCTTGGTAGATCATCACAAAAGGATCCATAATGAGTGGGTCCCAAAGATTAAAACCACCGATTTAGAGGAAATCTGAGAAATTGATGATTTGGGGCCGTTTTCCAGAAAAACTGGTAGAATCCATAAAAAAATATTAAATGATTCCAATAAATTATGAAAACAATATTCACAATTCCCTCCATGTAAAACCGCACCTGGTGGTGTATGTTTCGACCCAAAACAGTTTGTACAGGGTTGTACGGCAGACTTCAGCACATTTACGACTGACGTCATCAGCCCCCTGCATCGGATCTTCCTCTATATTTGATTCCTCGTGTAAAGCTCTTCAATCCCACGTAGAATGGATCGATCTACGCTCTAATACCATGTAGAGTTGTAAAAGTTGTAGGGGATAGAGAGAGATGAGAAATGGAGCAAAAGTTGAGAGAGAGGCAAAAAACGTAAGCCTTCTCTTTTTCTTATTCTATTTTATATGTAGGGTTTTCCCTTTTTAAAAAATATATCCTACTAAATGCAAAACTACTCATAAGACCCTACTTTGCATGTTTACAGATAATCCCCTATATAACAAACAAATGTTCCAACATATTGAAGTTGATCACTAGCATCAAATCCCATTAATTCAACTAGGAGTAACTTTTGATAATTATGTTTGTCGTAACTAGACAAGTCACCCTTCATGCTCTTCCCAACATTGAGGGTAGTGGCAGAAATTCTCATTATTAACAGGAAAGGCATCTTGGGCTACTTCTTGCATCTGTAGTTACCATTATAATAGGGGATGCCATTCTATAGCCATAACAAATAAGTGTGAGCCGGCAATATAGGCACAACCAATGTTCGAAATATCGGTTTCACATTACGTATCACAACCTCAGGATACAGATACATATCAGTTATCGCATGGGATATATCGGTTGTATCGCATAATGTATTGTTGTTGTTGGAAACATAGGGAAACATTGGGAAATTGCTTGAATTTTTTCAATGAAACTTCAGTGATTGTTAAAAAAGACATCAATACACACTTGTAAATCAAAACACTACAAAAAAAAGTGCACATAATTGGTTTTCTTTGTATGTGGTCCTAATCTATGCGTTGTCTAACTGAATTGATGCAACTATATTCAAAGTCGATTCATATAATTTAAAAATGTAAGAAGTCATGTGGAAACATAAACAATACATTCAAAAGAAAAAAAAAAGGAATCATTAGATCAGGTTACATACATGTTTGATTTTATGTTTGGACAAAAAGGTTGCAACCGATTTGCGAGAAATTGGAAATTTTTTACTTTTTTTTCAATTTTCCACAACTTGGCCCATCTCCAAATCTCGAAATTAAAGCTTTCAATTCATGATTTTTCATGCAAAATATGAAAAATCATGGATTTGTAACAAATTGACACCGATTTAACATGATTTACATGATAAAAAAAGGGCGCGGATTGCCTGCAAAAGCCTTTCGCAGGCATCTCCTGCGCAAGGAATCTGGGTGGGGGCCACCGTGAGGTTTGTGAGAAATCTACGCTGTCCAACCGTTTTGTGAGATCATTTTAGGCATTGCGACCAAAATTGAACGGGATCCAAAACTCAAGTGGGCCGCACTAAAGCAAAAGGTGTGTAGGGAAATTCTTATCGTTGAAACCTCTATGGGGTCCACAGTGATGTTTATATGCCATCCATACCGTTCATAATGTCATTCCTACTGAGATGAACTGAAAAGGCAAATATCATCCTGATTCGAAACTTCTGTGGCCCCACGAATATTTCAATTGTGGAAGTTCAATTGTCATGTTTTCGGCCCACTTGAGTTTTGGATCCCGTTCAATTTTGGTCGGAACGCCTAAAATGATCTCACAAAATGGTTGGACAGCGTAGATTTCTCACAAACCTCACGGTGGGCCCCACCCAGATTCCTTGCGCAGGAGATGCCTGCGAAAGGCTTTCGCAGGCAATCCGCGCCCATAAAAAAGATCAAAAATTGAAAATGCTCACCGGATTGAACATGTGCGATATATCGCACTACTTGTGCGTTTCGTATCGCACACATGGGATACAAGATATATTGTGGGATATATCGTCCAACATCGTCGATACTTAAAACACTGGGCACAACTTTTTGTGTGGATCCATGGAAGAGCAAGTTGCCATTTTAAATGTGTTACACATGTGTTTAGCATTGAAAGCAACATATTAGACAAATTAATGTGTAAATACAGAGCCATCCTAAAAAATACCAACAGATTAGAAATCTTAATGGTAAGGATGAACTGTCGTCAGGTTAATGAGTTTTGGAATCTGACACAAATGTAGGCATCGGGAAACTTCTGCAGACAAAAAGAATTGTTAGTAAGTGATAGATAAAATAGAATTAAAAATTCAAGATGGAAACATTCAAATATGTCTCATCATCGTTGTCATCATAGCCTTATAACAGCTATTTGGGGTCAGCTTAGGATTCAATATCACAGTAGCATAGCAAAAGGTTAACAATCTGCTGCACCTTTCAATATTTGGTAAGTGGGTCATGTAACTATAATGAAAATATACTAAAATTATAGTATAACAGGAGTTCTCACGAATAGTTTCTTTGACATCAAGATAATGGAGGCAAGCTTGAGGGCAAGCAGCGAAAAGTCTCCAGCTTGACAAAAGAAATTAACATAACAAAAAATTCCACAAAAAAAAAAAAAAAAAAAGATGAAAGGAAAACTTTACTGAGGATAGATTTGGAACACTTAAAAGAGTCCTACATGTTGCAGTTTCCCATGACCTCAATAGGATGCTTTGTCCATACTTGAAGGGTCCCATCGTGAGGAGTGTCCAAGTTTCCCCAATTGTTTCACTTAAACACTTCAGCACGGGAAAAACTGAAAAGCAGAAGTGTCTAGGTAAACTGGTAAAAGCACCCTTTCCTTCTCTTATACTTTTATTGTTCTACTTGGCCTCTATATTTTGAACTCAAAATGATGCATCAGTTATCATCATTGCCAACACGATCATCATCAGCATCCTCATACTCTTTCCTTTCGGGTGGGGTGTCGATACCTTCAGTTTGTCAATGATACACTGGTATTCTGTAAAGCTTCCTTGGAAAAAATCGAAAACATGAAATACATCTTCAGAACGAAGCAATCTTGGGGTTCAAAGTGAATTTAAGCAAAAGTTTGATGGCGGTAATTGAAGTGAACATGCCTCATTCAAGCTCCTAGTGAGTCAAGTACATTGCAATACTCAAAGCTTCCCTACCACATATTTGGGCCTCCTATTGGGATTTGGTGCCACCTCATCTTCTATATGGGACCCTCTGATCAAGAGAACAAAAACAAGGCTCGCCTCTTGGAAGCGGGGATACCTCTCCCTAGGAGGAAGGATAACCCTCATCAAGTAGACGTTGGCTAAATTTCTTATCTACTTCTTATCGATGTTTAAAATCCCAGCTACGGCAGCATAGAAAATAAAAAGGATTCAAAGGCAGTTTCTTTAGGGTGGATCCTCAGAAAAAATAAAGTTCCATTTATTTAAATGAGATGAAGTTCAAAAAGCCAAGGAAGCAGGAGTCTAGGTATTGATAAAATCAGGAACACAAACAAAAGTCACCTACCTAAGTGATGGTGGCAATTCAGTAAGGAGAAAGATGCTCTTTGGCACAGAGTTGTAGTAGAGAAATATGGCTCAGTTAACAGAGGGTGGGATCCGGGACTTTTACATGGGTCGCCAATTTGGAAGATTTGGAAGGATGGCCTCTACCTTACCTTTGCCTCAACCTCACTTGAATCAATCCAATCCGCATGCCCTACGAGGCTGATTATATAACACCACCTTCATCTCTAAGAATAAATCTAGCTATAGTGACAAATATCTCATTATTTTGAAAATATGGAAGATGCCAACCATTCTACCCCAGACCGCTATTTAAAACCATGGTTCAATTGAACCACACATCCAAGCATATGGGCCAATCAAGGTTCATATGAGCAATTTCTCTTATGTGCATGAGTAAGATTAGCACATTTCTACATGGCAATATTTAAAAGACATTAGCTAGTCCACATGCATGTATAACCTAGCCCTAGACAACATCCCACTGCACCAAAATCACCACGTGGTGAACATCCAAACCGCCCATCATGTGGCCCCCACCATGTAAATCCCAAGTGCAGAAATAGGCGGTCCAATGGCCCATCAGGTGGGCCAGAGTCAATGGAACACATGGACGGCTAATAGAGGCTTCATTTAATGGCTATCCATTTGCTCCCTTTCCTATTGCCCACAATATAAGAGGACCTGCCCAATTTTCTTCGGCTAAGGCACCTACGATGTGGGCCCCACCTGATGGAAGGATCGGATAATGTAAATAGCTTCATACAAGTCCGAATCACCACAAATTTCAAGTATATTGGAGTACAAATGATGATCAGTTCAACGCCCGGTATGTATCAAGAGCATCAAAAGCTAAGCAGAATCAAAGATTTCTAAAATTAGATTTAAAAAAAAGAAAAAGAAAAAAAAGATAAGCTCTACCTTTTGGGAGAGAGGCCCAGAGCTGGAGAGCTCCTCGCGGACAAGATCACCAGTGGCGATGTGAGGGACACCGAGGAGGTGACATAGACGGCTCGCGTAGGTGCCCTTGCCGACGCCAGGGCAACCAAGGAAAACCCATTGGACATTTCTGCCCTTGAGATCTCGGCGGAGAGGGAGGGAGGCGTGGGAGAGGGAAGAAGGAGAGCGGAGATCAGTTTCGGAAATGAGAGCTGAGAATGTACGGACATGATGAGGTGAGAGGGTTTTGAATTTCAAGAAGCGGTTTAAGGCCGCCATGAGAGAGCGAGAGAGAGAGAAAGCTTCTGGGATCCTAGGTTGTGGAGAAGAGACTGTTACGCGAAAACAGCAAAAACCAGATGGGCGGTTTTAGTAACAGAGCACATAGAAAACGCGGAATTTTTTAAGCAACGATCTATGATGATACTCGAGCTGAGTCTGATGAGTGATGATACGCAGGCAATTATAAAATTTCAATTAAACCGTCCACATTGTGTATATTATGGTAGATGTAATTCTAAATGAAAAAAATGAGCTTAATTATTTGATGACGTGGATATCATATTAGTGGACCTTCATCCGACGGTTCATAATGAAAATCTCCATTGTCTTATTTAAAATAAAAAAAAAACAAGTGTCCACCAATCAGAGGTCAGGATTGTGAATACAATCTTGATCCTTTTAACATAACTTGGGTGATGTTAGTTTTATTGTTTATCTAGTTTAATTTAATTTAATGAATGAGATACGGATCATTTTGAAGTGCCTGCGTATCAAGCGTCATGTATCGTGGAGTAGCAAATAACTCCCCGTTTTTTCAAAGCATGAGAGGGGGAATTGGATTGCGTGGTGACCAAGTAGCTTAATAGTGCCGGGAGGCAGCGGTAGAATTTGATTGGCCACATATTAAAGGTGGGCAACGCATTCAACCTAACAACTTTTAAACATGCTTTGCCTGAGCCCTGGCAGTGGATCTCCATAACCACAAAAGTGGGTAGAATCCCTAACCGTGGGCCCACTGTGATGTATGTTCTTTACATCAACACTGTCCAAATGTTTTGAAATCTCATTGTAGGGCGTTATCCCAAAACCAAGGGAGATTTAACTCTTAGGTGGAGAACACCACAAGAAACTGTGGTGATTGAATCCCAACCATTAATAACTTCTTGGGGCCGATCGAAATGTTTATTTGGCGTCCAACCTTTTGATAAGGTCACAAAGACCTCGATAAAGGGCCTACACAAATATCACCTTGATCCAAAACTATGGTGGCCTACAGGAAGTTTTTAATGATCCGAAACAACTGTTTCTTTGATATGGTCTAACTGCAATTTGGATTTGCTTCATTTTTTGGATCATACCTTAAAATAAAACTATCAAAATACGCAGACGACATGAATATAAGGAACATACATTATGTGAGCTCCACAAGGATCCCACCCACCTTGGTGGATCCAAGGATCCTCTGAAGCCATGCCCAATTAAATCCTGCCACATCCCAACACCACCAAGCAATGTGGCTTAGGGGTTATCATGTAATCCACGTCCGAGAGAGCGGTGGTAGCCATAGTATGATTTGGATTGCTTGGCAAACCCAACACCACAGAACTCAATAGTATTGAGATGTGGTGAGGTTTGATTGAGCCACATTCCATTGCCAACAAGCCCAACTAGGCCTTAGGCCGATCTTGGACCTATTAGCTTCGCATGTGGGTTGGGCTTAGGCCTCACATGGCATGATCAATTTCGGGCCAGGTTTGGGCTCAAGTCATTTTATCTTTGGCTCAACATGGGTTCTTGCATGAGTTATGTCCTGCAAATATGCTATTATGATCCTTGGTTATGTGATCAACTCCTTTAAAATGTCTCTTTTCCATTTTTCATGTGTGGCCCATTCAATGAATGAACAGATTAGAAAAATTCAAGTTGGAAATAGGGATTTTATGAAATTCTAGCCAAGCTGCCGGGTCGGTTCAGTTTGGGCCTTGGCCTGTACAATTTTTCAAGGCTTGGGCTTGGGTTTGGGCCTGTTGTTCAAGGCTAGGGCTGGAATTGAGCCTTGGGTCTTAAGTGTGGGGCCAGGCTCAAACCTAACACGGCCCATCGCCACCTTGACCAACAGTGGATGGATCATTTCTTTAAAATAGAATCAGTCTTATGAGATGGTTGGTTAATGTGAAAGAATATATGGTTGGGTATGTGTTTGATGTAGAGTGGGTCACCGATTATTACATGGCTCAGATGGACAAAAAGAAGACCGGTCGGGGTCAGAAGTGATCCGGACTCAAGACCGTAGAACGGTCGTATCTCGCAATTTGGAATGAGTTTATGAACATATAATATATGACTTTGGGTAGCTCGAGCTACTTTAGCCACCCAACCCTGCTACGCCGAGTTGCCCATGCCAGAATCACGAGATTTGACTGGATTGACAGTCATTAGGCTAGTTTATTTTCAATTTTACTATTTATAGTAAGTTTCATTTCGATCATAACTTTTTGATCTGTATAGTTTTAGAGTTAGTGCCCAACATGAAAAGGGCTTATAATAATTAGTAGAATAGCATGGTTGGGCCTGTTTAAAAACTTACCATTTTTTGCCAAAAACCATAAGTTCTAGTAGGATTGAGAGACTTTTATAAATAGTAAGTTTACTATTTATAATAAGTCGGGTTTTCTAAGAGTTAGAATTTGAGTAGGAGTCTGATACTTTACCTAGGGTTTAATTTTCTATTTATATGTATTGTAGTTCCATTTTAGACATTCAATCAATTATTATCAATTTATTTGGAATTATTTTCCTTTTTATCTTGTTTATTATTCTCATGGATTCGAGAACCAATTGGTGAGGGAGACGGTGATCGACCTCCCACGTCTTCCATGCGTCAATGTTATCAAGCCCAACTAGATGAACCACAAGTTATGGTCGACCTAGACTATAACTTCCAACTATTAGAAAAAATGGATTTGAAAAATTAAAGAAAAAATATTCTTTGCCTTTGTTAACCTACTTTTCTTATTTGGGTTTAGTTTAATCCCATATTGAAAAATTGTTTAGAAAATTAAATTTTTATATTAAAACCCCTCACTAATTCTTTATATTGGAAAATAAAGGTATACCATGAGAGTAACCTCGCAGCTATGCACATGTGCCATGACCGTGGTCACGACACGGTATGTCTTTGATTGGACACTTTTGAATTTCTTTATATATGTTTTTTTCTTACTTAGGCACATGAAGACAAAGCCGTTGCATACCTACCTAATATTTAATAGGTCGGCATGCACCGGCATACATTTGTTACGCTTCTTGTGTGCACCTTGAGCCCCAATGACTACTTATTTTTTCTTTATAAAGACACCTTCTCTCTATTGCAAATCCATCCAGAAAAATTCCCTTCTCCGGCTTCTTCTTGTGCCTGCTCTCTTCTCTTTGGGCAAATCAATACGGGCATTTTTGAGTTCGTGTGATAGAGATCGAGAGTGCAGCTGATCAATAACCAATTATTTTGAGGAGAGCTGTTGTATACTGGAGGTAGACTTGCTAGAACCCAGTGCATCATGAATCATCTTCCTGTGAGGACAAATCTATTTTTAAAACAACAACAATAACGTGCTTCAGCTATCTCCAAATTCTTTTTTTATTATTTCTAATTTAATATTTTAATTTTCTATTATATATCTATATTTTAGAACCAACACCAACTTGTTAAGTGTACTATGTGACATCCAACCTTTGCAAAAGGTTGTCCCTACCATGAGGATTGCCTAGTGCAACAATTAAGCCCCCTCCTCAAGTGAACCACACCATATAAAAAAAATCCCAGCATTGATAAATAGTAAAACATGAGTGTGTTCCACTTATTAAGTGATTGTTTCTTAGTTTTCTCTAGAGGGATCCTCATGATTTTGCTAACCTATTGGATGGGTTGGAGGTTTGTACCATCTATGAAAGGGTAAAAGTTATCCATTGGTTGGAACATAAGAAATAGTTGGGAATGCAAATGGCTACAGGATGAAACTTTCTTAGCCCCACCGTGATGTTTATTTACTGTTTAATTCATAAGGTGATTTCCAGTTGGATGAAAAGATAACATAAATATCAACATGATCCAACATTTTTGTGGCTGTTATGGGTAAATACGAGCTAACCTTTAGGTCGTAATACGAAACGACCTGAGTACAGGTCGGAGCTAACCGACCTGACCTGAAGATAAACTCCCCAACCTCGTTAGCAAGACGACCTCGTCCACAGGACGACCTTGTTCGCAAGACGACCTCACCCTTATCATCTCGAATCTCGTAATCTCGGGCTTCTGCCAAGATAGTAGGAGAAAGATGTGGAGAGTCGTCAGCCAATGTGAAAACGCCTCAGGCAATTGCGGAACGGCCCGAAGATCTCGGAAGTCCAGGATTTCCTCCTTAGGGATTGGATTTCCTAATAGGAAGGCGATCCCTAAACTAAGTTTATAAGAAGAAGGATTCTCCTCTTCATCAAGGTACGCACACAGATACAAAACAAAAAAGGACTCCTACTCATTAGAGAGAGATGAATTATCAATCTCAAGAGCTCTAACTGACTTAGGCATTGGAAGACTAACGGCCTGTCCCCGGCCCCCTCTTAGCCTGTGTTTGTTCTTGTAGATCTCCAAGAGGTGGACCAAAACCTCCTTGCACCTTTCAGGTCATTCGCTGATCTCACTTCTCTAGTTGTTGAAAATTCAGCAACAACAGTTGGCGCCATTTGTGGGAAAGACGACTACAAAGCCATGTTCTCACCTAAAAGCTTCAGAAAACTCCAGATGGATGGAAAAAAGAAGTTTAAAGGAAAAGCTCCTGCTATCACCGGGCCATCCGAAGCCCCGCGATCCGACGACGAAGTATCTGTTTCTGAAACGCCCGCTCTCCGAATCGAGAGTTTGTCACCACATCTTGTTCAGCAAAGCGGACGACTGAGGTCTCGTGACCGTGGGACTAGATTATCCGTTCTTGAAGAACAAGTACAAGGCGTGGCCGATCGGTTAGGAGGTGTGGACGAATGGTTCGGACACTTCGATCAACAACTTGATAATATCAAGGCTCTTCAAGTCAATTTAGCCCGACTGTCCCTAGTCTATAGGGACGACGGCGAAACTTGACAATCATATTAAGTTCCTCCCACAACATTCTTTGCCGATCCCGAGTCAAAGGCATGCTGAAGAAGACGAAGTTGCCAGCCGAACAATAAGGGCGAGAACTCGGTCGACAGCAAATCTGCCCGCAAGTGATTTACGCCACAAGCTTGAAGAAAAAAGGTCAAGTCGACTGGATCGTGACCAAATAGACGACAATATAAATCCATTAGAAGCCTAGTTAAAGGAACTCCATGAACGTGTAGGTGATATCCAAAGGGCACAGCGCGCCTGAGCACCTATTGTTGTAGACGCATTGGTCGACTCATCAGAATCGCTATTCACTGGAGAGATCCGCGAGGAACCACTTCCTAAATGATTTAAAATCCCCCAGCTTAAACAATATTCTGGGATAAAAGATCCGACGGAGCATCTGGAAAATTTCAAGGTCTGAATGGAACTCCTTGGAGTCAACGGGCACATCATGTGCAAAGCCTTCCCTTTGTCGCCAACGAGCTCGGCATGGACTTGGTTCCGAAATCTAAAACCATGATCGATCAACTCGTTCGCCCAATTAAGTAAGGCCTTCACCACCCAGTTCATTAGAAGTACCGATCCGAGGAAGCATTCGACCCATCTCGCCGCCGTCAAACAAAAAGAAGGCGAGTCTTTGAAGGACTACCTCGTACGTTTCAATGCTGAGGCCGTCCAGGTCGAAAATCTTTTCCAGGACGTACTGCTCCATGATCGGGGGATTGCGCGATAAGAGATTCCTCTGATCCGTTGGAGAAGAACCACCTCAATCCGTGGTGGAATTCCTGGATTAAGCTACCAAACACATCAACGCAGAGGAGATGGTTAATGCGCACAGGTCGTCCTCTAGAGGCAAAGATCGCTGAGAAGAAAGCAGCTCAAAAAGGCACAAACCAGATCTGTGATCTCCAGGTCGGAACATTGCTACACGAGGACTCAAAGCCTCGACCTCTTGGTTTGAGAAATACACACCGCTCAACACGACCATTAAGCAAGTATACTTAACAGAAAAGGGCAAGCAGGCATTTGGACGACCGACAAAAATCAAAACTAACCCTGATAGGAGGTCGAAATTAAAATACTGCTTGTATCATAATGACCACGATCATAATACAACAGATGTTTCGACCTGAAATGCCAGATTGAAGCCCTCATTCAATAGGGATTCCTGAAGTACTATATCGCCCAGCGTCAGGAAGACTGGAGGGCCGCAGATCGGAACAACCAGACATATGAACTGATCGACAACAACCGTGTGGAAGAAATCCACATCATCATCGGTAGGCCAACTACTGGGGACACCGGCAACGCCCGTAAAGCATATGTGCGGCAAAGCAAGACGTCTGAACCAGGATTGCAGGTAAACATCACGAGCCGACCTGTGAAAATCGCTAAGGTCGCTTCTCGTGCGCTAACTTTCACTGAGGAAGACACCGGATGCATTCTCCACCTCCACAATGATTTGATCGTAGTATCGATGGTGGTCGCCAACAAAAAACTCCACAGAATGATGGTCGATACGGGTAGCTCGGTGGATATTTTGTATAGCGCAGCGTTTGAGAAGATGAAAATCTACCGATCTAGGTTGAGGCCAGTAAAAACTTCTTTAACTAGATTCACCGAGGACACAATCATGCCGGAGGGAGAGATCACTCTTCCAGTCACGGCAGGAGATGAACCTAATAAAAAATGGTTATGGTCGATTTTCTCGTCGTTAACACCCCGTCTGCCTACAACGCGATAATCGGTCGTCCCATCCTCCAAGCCCTCAAAGCTGGTATATCCATATACCACCTTATTATGAAATTTGACACCAATGAAGGCATCAGAGTAATATGAGGCAATCAACAGGAAGCCCATCGTTGTTACGAGTTGACCTTACGCGAGAAAAGCCTGGTCTCTACTATGTCACGCACGACCCCCTTGGATCCCAGAAAAGAAACAGAGGAACGCGGATCACCCGCTGAAGAGCTGATCGAGGTCCCTTTAACGGATGACGATCTAACCTGAGTAGTTAAAATCAGTTCTCAATTGAACAATAAGATGTGGGCGAGACTGACCACCTTCATGAAATAACATGCAGATGTGTTCGCATGGTCTTACCAAGACATGCCGGGCATTAGCCCGAAAATCATGGTACATCGACTAAATGTCGATCCGACCTTCAAGCCAATTCGTCAGAAACGCCGACCTTTTAACATGAAAAGATATGCTGTGATCGAAGAGGAGGTCAAAAAATTACACCAAGCAAGGTTTATCGAGGACGCACGTTACCCAGACTGGCTTGCCAATGTCATTTTGGTGAAAAAAGCCAGTGAAAAATGGAGAGTTTGTATGGACTACACCGATCTCAATAAAGCCTGCCCGAAAGATAGCTTCCTGCTGCCCATGATAGATCAGCTCATCGACGCAATGTTTGGTTTCGAGCTACTCAGCTTTATGGACGCCTACTCTGGATGTAACCAAATTCGGATGCATCTACCCGACAAACTAAAGACGATGTTCATTACCAACCGAGGCCTATACTACTATAAGGTGATGCCCTTCAGACTCAAAAAAGCAGGGGCAACCTACCAACGCTTAGTCAACAAAATGTTTGCCGAACAAATCGGTAAGACAATGGAGGTCTATGTGGACGACATGCTCGTTAAAAGCTTACTGTCAGAAAACCACATTGAAGACCTTGGTACAATATTCGATATTTTAAAAAGATACTAAATGAAACTCAATCCCAACAAATGCGCCTTTTCAGTAGGCTCGAGAAAAATTCTTAGCTTCATGGTGAGTCAAAGGGGAATAGAGGCCAATCCGGAAAAGATCAAGTCCTGATCAACATGAGCTCGCCTAGTACCATAAAGGAAGTCCAACGTCTCACGGGGAGGATTGCAACTCTCAATGGGTTCGTCTCAAGGGCTACAGACAGGTATCTCCCTTTCTTCAAACAACTTCGCAAATGTAAGGAAATGACCTGGACGTCGGAATGCGAGCAGGCATTTCTCGAGCTGAAATCTTATCTCAGCTCCCCACCTTTGTTATATAAACTAATACAAGGGAAGGAATTACTTTTGCATTTGGCGATTTCACTAGCAGTAGTTAGCTCAGCTTTGATCCGAGATGACGTAGGGACGCAAATGCATGTTTATTACGTTAGTAAAGCTTTGCTTGACGCAGAGACACGATATTCAAACATTGAAAAGCTAGCCTTGGCATTGATCACAATGGTCAGATGACTGAGACCCTACTTCCAGGCACACCCGATAGCTGTGTTGACAAATCAACCGCTACGACAAGTGTTACAGAGCCTGAAATCTCAGGTCAGCTTGTCAAGTGGGTCGTTGAGCTTGGTGCCTTCGACATATGGTTCCAACCTCGTGCTGCGATCAAAGGCCAAGCCGTGGCAGATTTCATTGCCAAATTCACCAACCCTTCAAGCGACCAGCACGATCATGACTCAAGCCATTCCTCTGCCGAATGGATTTCGACAGCTCCTTCGGAACATGATCCATCCACATGGTTCCTATACGTTGACAGGTCATCGAATTCCCAAGGCAGCGAGGCTGGCATCATCCTGACCTCTCCAGACGAGGTCGTAAAAGTTGAGTACACGCTCAGGTTCAGTTTTCGAGCCTCCAATAATGAAGCTGAATATGAAGCCCTCCTAGCTGAACTACGCCTTGCTTCTGCAATAGGGGTTTGAGAGTTAAAAGTGCACAGTGATTCGCAGTTAGTGGTTAGGCAGGTATCAAGCGAAAAGAAAGAAGATGTGCGCATATCTAGCCAAAGCCCAAGAATTGCTATCATGCTTCGATCACTACGAAGTTGTTCAAGTCCCGAGAGCCCAAAATGCTAACGCAAACTTACTTGCAAAGTTAGCATTAGCAGTGGGCGACGAGCTCAGTAGGATGGTTCCCATTGAATTCCTCTCCCATCGGAGCATATCTCAGGAGAAGCCGATCAAAGTATCCCCGGTGTCACCCAGCACGAGCTGGATGGATCCCATTATTCGTTTCCTACAACAAAGCGACTTGCCAGAAGACAGCAAAGAATTGTAGAAAATTCATTACAGGTCAGCTCGTTATACACTAATGGACGGAATCCTTTACAAGAAAGGGTTTTCTCTTCCTTGCCTACGTTGTGTTGGACCCGGAGAGGCTGATTACGTCCTTAGGGAAATACACTTCGGCTGTTGTGGAAACCATTCCGGGAGCAGGGCACTTGCGTAAAAAGTAATTCGACAAGGATATTACTGGCCTACAATCCAACAAAATGCTCGGGAAGTCGTAAAAAAATGCAACAAATGTCAGCGATTCGCCCCAGTCCCCCACCTGCCATAGGAAGAGCTCACTCCCATGGCTGGACCATGGCCAGACCATGGCCATTTGCCCAATGGGGAGTCAACATTATTGGTCCTCTCCCAACGGGCAAAGGAAAAGTGAAATATGCAATTAAGGCCGTCAATTACTTCACAAAGTGGGCCAAAACAGAGCCACTGGCCACAATCACGGAGAGTAAAACTATGGATTTCATCTGAAAATCAATCATATGCCGATTCAAAATCCCGAACATTATAATCTCTGATAACGGACGTCAATTCGACAATGTGAGGTTCCGAAAGTTCTGCGACAATCTAGGCAGAAAGAATGTATACTTATTTCCCCATTACTCACAATCCAATGGCTAGGTTGAAGCCATCAACAAAATCAACAAAAACCACCTCAAAACGAAGCTCGGAGAAAGGAAAGGAGCATGGACGGAAGAGCTCCCTGAGGTACTCTGGGCTTACAGAACCACATCTCAATCCACTACCGGAGAAACATCCTTCTTTTTGGCTTTTGGAGCCGAGGCTGTGATTTCGATTGAGGTCGGTATGCCAATCAGCCGAACAGGTCGTCATCAGCCCGTCAAAATGGAGATCAGCTATGAATGAACCTGGATCTACTCGATGAAATGAGGGAAACTTCAAGTACAGATGACAGTATATCAATATAAGGTACAACGATACTACAATTCACGAGTAAGGAAGTGAAGACTTAAAGCAGGTGACCTCGTCCTTCGAAAGGTTAGAAAAGATATCAAAGAAAAAGTGGGCGTGTTCAACCCCAATTGGGAAGGGCCATACAAAATACTCATCTCGCTTCGTCTCGGTACGTATCGGCTCGAAGATATGAAAGGCAGACCTCTCCCTCATCCATGGAACGCGGAGCATCTCAAAGTTTATTATCCATAAACAGGTCGAACTTTTTTCAAATAAAAATTAATTTTTCTTGAAGTTAAACATGTTTACGAACTGAGTTTGATGCACAGAATGTCATTAGCAAAGGGAATTTGAGTTTGATCATAAGGTTGTAAGATCAAATTCACCAAGCTACATCATGATTAAAAGATAGTAAAGGGAATCTGAGTCCGGCCACAAGGTCATAAGATCAGATTTACCACACCACATAAGACAAGCATAGCCATCAATGGTCTAGAGCTGACACGAGCTTAAGGTTGGAAAAACCAAAAAGCATAATAACGATTTAGTCGAACAAGGTTATGAGCTATGTAACCGATCCATTCCAACTACTTAAACAAATTTCAGTTGTTCAGAGATGGAATAAACTAAACATCACAATCATCATAAAGGCATAAATTAAATACACCAATAATGGGAGTAAAAGCCTCAAAAGGGCTAAAAAAATATATACTTCTTTTTGCCCCAGAAGGGTGTAAAAGTGTTTACAAAAGTCCCTTAAGGTACATAAAAAAAGAAAAGAAAGAGAAAAGGAGATGATATATCTTCTCAGTCCTTAGCAGTGGCAGCGACCCTTGATGGACTAGCTTTCGTCCCCTCAACCCGAGCTTCGGCCTGAGTAGCTGCCCCCTTAACGACCTCATCCTCGACCTCGTCATCATCAACTGGGGTAAGGTCGAGATTCGAATAATGCTTTTGAACAAGGTTTTTGCAGTCTTGAAAGCCGTGATTGTACAGCTCTTCCGATATTGCATTCACCTTCTCCAACTCAGCCTTCAGGCCCTTGATCTCCGCCAGAGACTTCAGCTGAATTTCTTTTAGAAGTTTGGCCAAATTCGCCTTCTCCTCCTCAGTCGTCTTCAGTGCAGCTTCAAGCGACTTTGCCTTGTTTTCCCCAAAGCTGCAAGCATAGATGAAAAACATCAGGGTAACCGAAGATGAAAAATAAAATGTCAACAAGGCATGTAGGTCAGAGTATTGTCTAACCTGGCAGAGAGAAATCAGCTCAGACCCTTTACTCCAAAGGCCGAGGCTTGTCCGATGAAGACTCTCAATCCCCGGACGCAAAGAATCACTTCCTTTTCCAGATTCTGGTAGAAGATGGCAGACCGGTCACCACCGAACCACCCTAGCCCTGATGCGAGTAGAGGTAGTAAAGTCCATGGCCTCTTAAGGACTTGAGGCAATACATCGAAAATAGCTCGTTCGAGGTCAGCTTTCTCTTTCCAACCCTTTGCCATAAGATGTAACATCCCACCATACATCTCCAAGCATTAGGTTATAACTGGCTCGGAGAAAGACCTAAAAGGCTAAGAACCTCACGCACAAAAGGGTGCAGAAGTAATCGCAGCTCGGCTTCTAGATGCATCAGGGAAATTACTACCTCCCTAGGGCGAGGTCGGCTTGGTCTGTCACCTCGGTCGAGAACTCTAAACTCTACGGAGTTAGGGATTTCATATGTTTCTCTAGCCATATCCAGCTCATCTTGGGTGATTTGTGAGACTACACAATCTAACTCATAGGGTTCTTTACAAGCCGTCACACTTCTAGCGGCTGACGCTGGAGGTTCAAACTCCCTTTCATTCACAGAATTTGTCTTCCTAGAACAAGACTCCCTAGGGTTCATCTTTTGGGGGCTGTGGACCCTCGCCGATTTTCCCCGCGCTCCCACACGACGTCGTTCTCCCTTTCCCTTCGGAAGAAGAAGAAGAAGAGGTGCGTGAGTGCGAAATCGCCGTTTGTGCCACTGGCTTGCCTCGTTCTCGAGGGCTTTGTTTGGTTGTCGTGTTAAGCTGGATATGTTTAAATGAGTTTATATAAGACCAGAGTCGCCACTAGCCAATTACTTCGAATCTACAGTCGGCTAGACCCCATAGAAACGTTAGAGAAGTGGATCTAAAGATCCTTTCCTCTAAAATGACTCCTGTTGATCTACGGTCAGAGATTCAAGGTAAGGGATCACGGTTACAGGGTGGGAAGAGGTTAAGCACCCCACACACTGCCCGTACCGAAGTACGGTCTCTACTTCACAGAATCGATCGAATACTTGAAAGTCTAATTTAATCCTCGTATATTCTCATGAATGACATGATGCATGAATGCGGGTCTGAACAGTAAGAGTTTCTGATGGGCAGGTTCCAACAACGGGCAAGCCCAGAGCGTACGCTCGAACTGTCAGGTGCTTAATATAAGACGTATGCAGTGTGCTTGAATGATCAAGGTGTTTTATGGTGAAGCATGAATGCAGGTCTGAACAGTAAGAGTTTCTGATGGGCAGGTTCCAACAACGGGCAAGCCCAGAGCATACGCTCGAACTGACAGGTGCTTAATATAAAGACATATGCATGTGTGTTTGAGTAATCAAGGTGCTTGTAGTGAAGCAGGGGGGTTGGAAGAAAAGTAAATGTTGCACTTATGCTAGATGCAAATGAGATGATGCTGGAAAATGAGTAGCTGGGTGGACGGAGGTGTCGCAAGGATTGGCTTCGAGTGGCTGGATTAGGACTTAGATGGCTTGAGAGGCTTGGACCAGTGGTCAGGCTGGGCTGGACCAGGGTTAGACTCTCCTCACTCGGGCTCTCCTTGGTGAAGGAATGGGCTAAAGGACGAAGGAGGGTGACTCAGACGGACGGGCTCTCTCTAGCTGAGTGGTCTTTTGAAATGAGAAAGGGAGGGGGGTATTTATAGCAGCGAGCAGTGGCAGAAGTCGTAATTTTGTCCGGGCGGCCTGCCATGGGCCGCCCGTACGGCCGCTCCTCGGTTTCCAGCGAGTACGACCGTTCCCTCAGGGCTGCTGTTGGACTCGCTGGTCGACTCAGTGAGTTGACTCAGCGGGTCGATTCGGTGGTTTGACTCGACGGGTTGACTCGACGGGTTGACTCGGTGTTTTGACTCGACGGGTTGACTCGACGGGTTGACTCAGCGTGTTGACTCAGCGGGTTGACTCAGTGAGTTTGACTTTTTTGGGTTTTTTTGACTGGCCTTTTTTATGGGGGGTTTTTCTGGGTGGTGTTTAGGACTGGGTTGACTGGGTTCAGGCTTGAACTGGGCTATGAAATGGGGCTTACAAGGGTGAGTTTGGCTGAGTTTGGACTTGGGATTTGGGGGTATGGTCCTCCGTTCAACCAGCTATCTCTACCAACAGTGTAGCCGAAGGTGGGGTGTCTACAGATGCCCCTCTTTGGCAGAGGTTGCATACAACCGAATGCCAAAGCGAGTGGACACCCCACTTCTGACCCGGTCATTCATGGATCATGGTCTGAAATCTTTGCTTGCTTTTGCATCTGTGCCAGTTGATCGTTTGGAGATCGCTCACTTGCACATACCGCGAGAGTTTGGAGAAAACGTTGCGATTGTCCCTGCAGTTTGCTGCAACCTGGGTACCCAATCGCAACCCTTCCATTCCCGATCGGTACTAACATCGGAAAGGTACAGCAGAGCCTCTGCGTCGACAGTCTTACGAGGTTACTGACCCTGTGATTGATTGTATGTTTGATGTTTTCCCAGATCACTCCAGGAGTACTTGTTTCGCTTGACTGTCAAAGTGGTTAGACGCCCTGCGTCCGATAGTCTTACGGGATTCTACTACGCCGACTTGGACTCAGTCAAGGTACTTCAGGCATCCACGCCTAGGTATGTGCGGGTGGGCTTTTCCACCCGATCTGCTGGTTTTGATGCTTGGTTTGCAATTCATTCTTTCCTTGATTGTGGTCTGGAATCTTTGTTGTCCTTTGTATCTGAGTCAGTTGATTGTCTGGAAATTGATAACTCGCACATACCGTGAGAGTTTGGAGAAAACGTTGCGATTGTCCCTGCAGTTTGCTGCAACCTGGGTACCCAATCGCAACCCTTCCATTCCCGATCGGTACTAACATCGGAAAGGTACAGCAGAGCCTCTGCGTCCGTTAGTCTTACGAGGATGCTGACCCTGAGACTGATTGTGTGATGTTTGATGTTTTCCCAGATCACTCCAGGAGTACTTGTTTCGCTTGACTGTCAAAGTGGTTAGACGCCCTGCGTCCGATAGTCTTACGGGATTCTACTACGCCGACTTGGACTCAGTCAAGGTACTTCAGGCATCCACGCCTAGGTATGTGCGGGTGAATTCTTTCCACCCAATCTGCTGATTTTGATACTTGGGTTCCAATTCATCGTTTCCGCCTGTTCAAATGGTTTCTGTGACCGAGCCTTTTGGCTTTCATCTTTTTTGTATCTTGGCATGTGGTATGACCGCACTGACACTGGAGTTCAGTTCGACCGTACTTTGAGTGCATTGGATCCGATGGTCTCCGGGGAAACCGCGAGACATCGGATCTTATTTGATTTTTGCGTTGGCTCCTACCCAGAGATATGGAAGATCTCCTGGTGTTTTGGAGGCAGAACGCTCTACTGGGAAAATATTTTTGGATTTTTGAAAAGATACCCACTCTGGGGAGTGATACTCCGTGGGGTTTTTATTTGCAAATAGAAATATTTTTTGTCTTTTTGAAATGAAAATCTGGTTCGCATGTGCCTCCACTAGGAATGCCTGTGGGGTCTTTAGCTAACCGACTTTTATTTTGAAAGCAGGTAAACATGATGATTGATGCGATGGATGCTGATGCATGGAGATGTATGATGAATGCATGGCTTTGGCTCATTCTCTTTCAGTTTGATGATTTTGCTTTTGCTATGGGTGTAGAGAACTTTGAGCTTATTGCTTGTTGGGTTGTGCTTCCCTTGGGGATTTTTCTTTTTGATACGGAGATTTGGACAGCGGATTGGTCAAGATCCCGACCCGTGGTCGATCTGGTCCATCGTCCCAAGATGCTGTTTCTTTGCTAATGAGAATGTACGAGGATATCATTCGACTTCAAGATGTTCTTCTGGGCATACATGTGATTGAGATGGTGTTTGGTTGCCCGTTTTGGTCAGGATTCCAATTTGCGGGCGATTGGATCCGTCATCCCATACTGTGAAGTGAGCGGAGTTCAAGACTCCTGAATTGTAGTGCTGGGGATGCTAATTTTTGTGATTTTTGTAAATATGTGATCCGAATCTTTACCTGGGAGGGTAGAGATTGGTTTATTGAAAACACAGTAAATATTTTTGTATTTTTGAGGATATTTTCTTTGAAAGCAAGAGAAATATTTTTGTGATTTTTGACAATATTTTGATTGAAAGCAAGGGAAATATTTTTGTGGTTTTTGAAAATATTTTGATTTGAAAGCGATGGAAATATTTTTTTGTGATTTTTGACAATATTCTGATTGAAAGCAAGGGAAATATTTTTGTGATTTTTGCAGATATTTGATTTGAAAGCGATGGAAATATTTTTTGTGATTTTTGACAATATTCTGATTGAAAGCAAGGGAAATATTTTTGTGATTTTTGAAGAGGTGATTTTGCAATGTTTTTGTATTTTGTGATTTTTTTGAAATGCAGGGAAAAGATGTGGAATTTCCATCCACTTCCAGCTTCTACTGCTGGTAAGGCACCCGATCCATTTTACGTCAGCGAGCAAGACGAGTCTCACACAGTTAAGTGCCGTAGTTTTACATCTTCGGATGAGGGGATTTTGAGGGTTTTCAGTCAACACACCCACAAAGTTGCCTGTTCCTCATGTGCAATGCACATAGACCACGTATCGTCCGACGGACTCCTTCGGCCACAAAATGAGCCACATCCTCACATTTCCCTTAGTCAATCCAGTTTGGGGTCTTACGTTGCTCACAATTCCGTGAGGGTGAGCTTCACCTCCCAACAGCCTTAATCCCCTTCATGAGTTCTAGGAACAGGGAACATCCGTCAGCTTCAACAGCGACTTCCAACTCAAGGTTGTCTATCACGGTGCGTTCAACACGAACAGGATTGCGGAGTTCTGCCCGCCTCAGCCTTTACCTGTTTAAAAGATTCCAGACACCCGTACGATCAAGTGTCAGCCATGTCTGGGACAGGTTAGGAAAGAAAGCCCCCGAGAAGTTAATCCCAGTGTAGTTTTAGGTCTTCGGACCACTGGGGATAAATTGGTGGATCAAAACTGGTGATGAAAACTTTTTTTGTTTTATATTGTATATATATTTTTTTTGTTTTGAAAAAGTTCCAGACTTCAACTCGAGTAATCGAGATTGACACTGGTTTTTATGGAAAGCTTTAAAATATTTTTGGTATTTTTGAGATGATCCGGGTTATCGAACTATGATCCCAACGGTCGAGGCCGATGCCGGTTTTTAGTTGAAAGCGAGAAAGGTCCCCCGGAAAATTAATTCCAGTGTAGTTTAAGGTCTTCGGACCATGAAACTGTACAAAAGAGGGGCAAACATGTTTTTTTTTTTTTTTGTTTTTGGAAAAATGTCCGGTGTCAGCGGATGGACAATCCAGACTGATGCCGGTTTTTATTGAAAATCTCTCGGGATGTCGATCCCGACGTAGTTTAAGGTCTTCGGACCAAAACTTTAAAAGCGGGGCTGGTAATATATTTTTATGATTTTTGAAAATGTCCGGAGTCATTGATCTTGATGTGAGCAAATAAGACCGACGCCGGCTTTTATTGAAAATCTCTCGGGATGTTGATCCCGACGTAGTTTAAGGTCTTCGGACCCAGACTTAGTAAAAGGGGGGGGCAAACACATTTTTTGTTTTTTCGAAATGATCCAGATCATCAGATCTTGGCCTGAAAGGCTGGGATCGATGTTGGTTTTTATTAAAAATCTCTCGGGACGTTGATCCCGACGTAGTTTAAGGTCTTCGGACCCAAAACTTTAAAAGAGGAAAGACATTTTTGTTTTCTTTTTTTGGAAAAAATTCTGGGTCATTGATTCTGATTTTGATGGTCGAGATCGATACCCATTTTTATTAAAAATCCCTCGGGATCTTGATCCCGACGTAGTTTAAGGTCTTCGGACCAAAAACTGTACAAGTGATGTATATATTTTTTGGTTTTCTGAAAATGTCTGGAGCCACCAGATCTTGAAGAAGACTGATGCCGGTTTTATTGACAATCCCTCGGGATCTTGATCCCGACGTAGTTTAAGGTCTTCGGACCAGAAACTGTACATGTGAACAGTAATCAAGGGCGGAGATTCTTGGGATTCTTCTTGGAATGGTTTGGATCATCTGGTCATGCCTTTGGATGGTTGAGATCATTGTTTGACCAAGTCAAATTCTTCTTTCTTTTTCTTGGAAATTCCATGGAACTTTTCCCCATCATCCACCCAATTTCTCACCCATTTCTCATGAGATGAGATTTTGGTGAGATTTCCTCTTTTTTCTCACCATTCTCTTCCATCACTTCAATCTTACATGGAGGTACAAGATTCACTTGCAACCACCCTTCCCAAGGAGGAGTTCTTCACAAGGAGAGGGAGAGGGAGGTCGTTTCAAGTAGGTGGAGGCTAGGACGGCCTCCCATGGGCCGCCCGCCCGGTCTCTGCCTCCTGGTCTCTTCAGGGGGCTGGGTAAAAGGGTGCCTTCTCCTTTTCTATATAACATGGGGCACCCTCCCCCCCCTCAAACGTGCAATCTCTCTCTTCTCTCTCTCATACTCTTTCTTTCTTCAAGTTTCCTCTCTCTTCTTTGGTGATCCTTTGCTCTTTTCAAGTGGTGGGCCTTAGAGAAATCTTGGGACAGCAAGGTGGTCCTTCTTTGGTGAGTGGTAAAGGTATGGACCACTTCCTTTCTCTTTCTTGTCCTTTTCCATCTTCATTGTATCTTCTCATGATCCTTTTCCTTTTTCATGTAGCTATTCAAAGGGGTGTGAAGGTGGGCCCAAGCATTCTTGATCTTTTCTTAGATCTCAAGTCTTTCAAAGGTGGTGCATGGAGAAGGACATTGCAAGCTCTCCACTTCCTCATTTTTTTTTTCTTTTTCACACTCCCTCCATGTGCATGTAAAGAGTAACTTTGCCATGTCATCAAGTGTGCATGGCAAAATACTCTATCTTTTTCATGGGAGTTGGGCCTCTTCTCATGTGTATCAAATGGGCTCAAAATGAAGTCATGGTCCTTGGTGTATTTGATGGGCCCAATGCTTCATTTTGGGCTCCCTCTTACTTTCTTTCTCTTGTCATATTTTTTTTTTTTTTTGAGCTTTCTATTTCTTTTCCCTTTTCTTTTTCAAAATTTGGGTCCATGGGTATGGTAGGGCCCATCTCAAGTTTTGAGCTCATGGGGCTCACTTTGGGTGACCCCATCTTTCTTCACATGTGTATGGATCAAGGTGACTAGCCCATTCTTCATTTTGGATCTCAAGTGGGCTAGTTTTCCTAGTTGGGCCTTTATGGACAAGTGGCCCAACTCTTCCATATGATGTACCTCCTTGTACAAAGTGTAGTGGGCTCCTTAGAATTTTTTCATGTGGATGGGCTTTTGGGCCTTCATTGAAACTTGGGCACTTCTTTGAACCATGTGTGCCCCACTACACTTTGTCCATGTGGATTTTTTCTTTTCATGCTTTCTTCTTTAATGGATGGAGGACTTGAGCTACTTGACCATCTACAAGTCCCATGAGTGAGTTGTTTCCACAATCTCACTAAGTTCAAATGGTTTTCTTTGTGGTAGGATTGTGGTTCTCAAGAGTTTCCCTTAGATGTTATCAACCTCAAATGGATGATTCTCAAGTGAGCTATCCATACAACCATGGCTCTTTGATCTTTTCTTTGGGGGCTTGGTGGGTCATCCACCATCATTCTCAAGTATGAGTGGTTTTTCTTTCCATTTGTAGGAAAGAATGATACCCATAAGTTGCCCATTTTTGTCCCATGCCTTGGGACATTTTGGATTTTGATATTCAAGTGGGCTATGTGTAACATTCTTATCCATTTTCATGATGGTTGGGTGACTCATCAAGCCATGCTCTTTTGTGCTCAAATGGTCTCCCTTTTTGGTGAACAAGTTGGTGCACATAAGTGGCCCAAACTTGCCTTTTCATGGGCATTTTCAACCTTGATTCTTCATGTGGGCTATGTGCATCAACTTTCTACCCTTAGCTTCTTTGATTCATATGTTTATGGGTAGACCTCCTTGTTGTATTCTCATGGTCAAAACTTTCATCAAGATGAGGCACATAAGGTTGCCCATGGTTAACCCATGAATGGGTCCTCATGTTCTTCAAGTGGGCTATGTGCTCTCTTCAATCCATTGAGATGAGGCATTTGGGTTGCTCTTGGGGACCCATTTCCTTTCTATTCCCCACTTGTCCATGCATATGTGTAAGAAGATGGAGACATCCTAAGTGAGAATCATGACCTTGGCATAAAAGTGGGTCAATCCTTGGCCACATGTGGACTTTGAAGAGGAACTTCTCATGTGCAGTAGGACTCTCATCCTTAGTTGATTTCATGGCACTTGAGTGCATTTGTTGTCCAAAATGTGTCCTTGGATGATGGACTTTTCTTACCTGAGGCATGCCATGCCACCTTCTTTAAGGCAGGCCTTACTTTTTCCAATGGGTCCAACACATATCCTAAGTGACACATGGAGTTGGACTTTAGATTTTGCATTTGAATGTGAGTCCAATCCCATGGGTTTCTTGGATGAGAATTTGGATTTTAATGGGTAAAGGATATGGACTTACCTTGCCAAGCTTGTAGGATTCCATGGCGGATGGTACTAGGGGCCACCAAGCGGTTGACGAGGATGATCCTGCTTTCATTGTCCGCCGAGGGGACCACATGTGTTCCCTAGCTATGGAGCATCAACCTCTTCCTGCTATCAAGGGTCGAGGTACGAGGGATCGCTGGGACAATTGGATGAAGGAGCCACAGCCCTTGCTTGAGCGAGTACTAGATGGTACTCCTTTTGCTGGCCTCCTCACCCTACGCTTCCATAATAACGACGCCAACCGTATGATGCTTGCGGCCCTTTGTGAGAGGTGGCGGGATGAGACCCACACCTTCCAACTCCCTTGTGGAGAATGGGGAATAACCCCTTTGGACATTTATATGCAGATAGGTTTCCCATTTCATGGGGCAATTGTCCCTCAAGTTAGCTCTTTAGCTCCCCTCTCTTCCACTGATTGGCTGCGGCTTGTCGGTGACGTCCCTCCTGAGGGTGAATTCCAAGGCCATCAAGTGAAGATGCGATGGTTTTACAACAATTTTGCTTCCGTCATCCCTACCACCGAGCGAGAGGCCCTCCACAAGGCGCGGGCCATGATCACTTATGCTTTTGGATCCTTTCTTTTTTGCCATGCAAATGAGAGAGTTGATCCTAAATTTCTTCGTTTAGTCGAGGATCTTCATCACCCCTATAACTGGAATGGGGCCATCCTGACCCGTCTCTTTCAAGGTCTGGACAAGACCTGTCGGCATAGCCGGTCCTTCACAGGCTTCTGGCCTGTTGTTGAGGTACCTCTTCTTTCATCCTCTTTGGAGCCATTTGCCTCCTTTCTCTCTCTGATCATTAAATGTACTTTCATCCAGACTTGCTTTTATGACCATTTTCCGCATCTTGCGCCGAGGATGCGAGATGACATTGAACCCGCTCAGTATCGCCACATGTACTGGCATCAGCAGAATCGTCAGCGGAACTCCCGAGTTCCCGGGGACAATTGGCGTGCTGATATAGACGGGCTGACCGTTGAGGACGTAAGTATCTTGCTTGTCTTTGTCCTTGTACTGTACTTGTAACTGATCGTGGTAACCTCTTCTGCTGCAGTTTGCCCGGATGCCGTACGCTAGTTTCCCTCTCTACTACACACCCCAGCGTGTGGAGGCATACGATGCTTCATGTCTCCGTATTATGCTTTCTGACGCTGAGTCCTTCCAATGGTACTTGGGAGAGAGATTGCTTCGGCAAGTCACTGGGGTAGCTCGGGTCCCCTGTTCTGCACCTCCTCCAGCTGCTCGGATGCCAGCTGATGAGAGAGTTGAGGCTCTGGTGGGCCAGCCTGGCTTCCGTTTCACGATCCCGGATCGTGATTATGACGAGTGGTATCTGCTATTTGGCCAGGGGCCTTTGCTTCCTTCGCCTTACGTTCCAGGTGGCCGTCGCAGGTATGCTGGAGGTTCAGTGACTGCTCCTTTGATGGATCTTTATCGTCGGGAGCGGGACGCGAGGAGGGGCGATGATGATTATGTTGGTGACTTGTAGCTGGCTCTGCTTTATATGGTCTTGTACTTTTGTTTTTGTCCCCTTTTGTATCAAGCCCTTTTGGATGAATATACAGGCTTTGATTTCTCCCAAATTCCTTGGTGATGTCTGGATGCTTTGACTCTTGACTCATTCCTTCATGATTTGTGATTTCTCCACTGCATGGACAATGACTTGAACGGTTTAGATTGCTTGTTTAGGCCCTGTGGGGCCCACTTGATGATTGGATCTTGGATTTTAGCCCTTCTTTTGATGATTGGTCTTTTAATCTCGCCACTCCATGACTTGTGTAAGCTTCCCAATGGTTTGGATCTTGATGATTTGGCCCTTGAATGGTTCAGATTGATGGATTTGGCCCTGTGGGCCCACTTGAGACCTTGGCTTTACTTTGGGACACTTCTTTTGATGATTTGTGAGGTTAAGAATGCTTCTCATGGTGTGGATGATGGCTTGAACGTCTCTGATCGCTTGATTTGGCTTTGTGGGCCCACTTGATGATTAGATCTTGGATTCTGGCCCTTCTTGTGATGATCGAACCTTTGATCTTGTTGTTTCATGGCTCATGTAGGTTCTTCAATGGTTTAGATCGTGATGATCTAGTCTTTGAATGGCTTGGACTGCTTGTGGCCCCCACTTGATCACCTTTCCTTCTCTTTGGCTTGATCAGCCCTATTCCGGTCACATTGCTTCATGATTGGACCAGTGGGGCACCTTTTGTATGATCTTGATCATCTTCAGTCGAAATCTGGAGTGGACCGGAGCCTTGGGCGGCCCACGGAGCGCCATCTGCTGACGTGGACTGTCAGCCTCACCTACCAAAAGCCCTGGAGCCAATCCCGCGGAGAGAGGGGAACCGCGTCCGTACGGGCGGCCCAGGGCAGGCCGCCCAGAGCTCGTCTCTTGAGCGGCCTGGGCTGGTTCGTGCTCGGACATTCCCTGCTGTCCTTTTCTCTTGTTCCCCATCCCTCTGCACTGGATCCTTCGATTCCAGCCATGAATCTACATTTTGTCCCTTCTTTCCTTCTCTTTTTGTCTTGTTCTTTGTTGATCCTTTCTTGGGCAGCCATTGATGATGGCTTGTGGGCCATTGTGGGAGAGGTTAGTGGGTCCCACACTTCAGCACTTGATGAAGGCTTTAGAGATGATGAAGTGCCTTTAATTGATGGTGGAGATGGAGCATTAAATGGGGGCATTAATGAAGATTTAAGCTTGGTGGTTGGTGGAGCGTTGAATGGCCCCATTAATGGTTGGATGGCTGAAATTTCTGATTTGAATGGGCCTTTGATTGTGGGAGAAATGGATGGTATGGATAGGATGATGAGGTGGGACATGGGTGGAGCTATGCATCCCTTGAGTGTGGGCCCCATGGATGATGTGATGGATGGTGATGATGGGACTATGAGGGACATAGATGGGCTGATCTCATGTCTGGATGGTATGGATGGCTCAGATGGTACCTTTGACGGTTTGGATGCTCTGGATGAGGGCCAGGATGTGCGGTATACTTCTTTGGGTGGACTTGATGTGATCATTGATGATGTCCCCTTGATGATGGACGGTGTGGATGCCTCGATGATCCCTTCGATCGGTCAGGATGATGATTGGATTCATGATTTCCTACTGGAGAGGGCCGCAGGTCCGGATCTGGCCGTTGATTCTTCGATCGGGGTAGCCGGGACCCTTTTGGATGGTTCAGATGTATTCTTTGACGGTCAGATTAGCCAGGGTACCACGATGTGCGGTGTGATCTTCACTGATAGCCCTTTTGATGGAGAGCATTGTCCTTCCCTTGGTCATCGGTCCTTTGCGCACTCTGTTCATGAGGTGGGCGAGTCTTCCCATGCGGCTGAGGTTATGACAGTTTCAGATGGCGATGTGACTATATCAGACATAGCCGTCACTGAGGGCCGATCAGGGGTTGTCGAGTCGGCAGAGGTTCCAGCTTTTCCTTCTCCTTTGCCTGTTGACCTTCCGATCCTCGACGAGTTGTCCTCGATTTCTAGGCCTTTTGTACTGGAGGGGATACCGGTGAGGACTTGTCAGCTGCTTCCTCGTTCTTCTTGCTCGCCACGACTGCTTGCTTGGCTTGACAGCTTGTCAGCTTATGAGATTCGAGATTTGGAGTCTTATGGCTTCGGCAGTCTGATTCATATGGCTAGAGTTGACATTGACTGGAGGATGCTCGGAGCTGCCTTGATTGACTGGGTCCCTTCGTTGAACTTGTTTGCGTTCAATGATATGGAGATGGGGCCTTCTTTGGAGGAGTTTGCACGCTTGACAGGCTTACCCTTGGATTATACTCAGTACTTTTCGCCGAAGACATCGCCGAAGACTGCTATACCGCAGAACTGGTTTGGGATCCCTTATCTTGTTCGTCCTGCAGCTAGTGGCCAGGATGCTGTAGTGTTCTCTTTGGACTTGCTGTATGATCTTTTTTCGGGTCCTCAGAGTACGGCTGGTTCCACCTTTGCTCGGAACGCACTGATGTTCTGTTTGATTGCTGAGGTGCTGTTCTCGGGATGGCGCAGGTCCCAGACTCCTTTGCTTTTTGAGGTGATGAGCCGAGCTGTCCGTCGGCAGGGGATCATTTCTCTCATCTTGGCCGAGCTATTTGATGGGCTGACCGACTGTGCCCTAGGCCGCACTCGTATCCTTCGCGGCTGTTGTGCTTTCCTTCAGGTATCTTTTCTGCACCTTTTTTTCTTCTTGCTTTGCTAGGAATTATTTTGCTCTAGCTGAACTTCTTTTACTTTCTGTGACCAGGTATGGCTATGGGAGCGTCTTTCTCTGACCGTTCCTGTACCTCTTCCTGGCATCCCTAGCTCTGACATTATGCGTTATATCATCGAGTTCCTTCCGCATACGGCTAGGATGAGCGAGCCCTTGTATCGCAGGATGTTTGCTGAACTTCGTGACTGGAACGTTCGTTGGGAGTCGTCTTGGCTTTCACTTCCTCCAGTGCTTTGCGATGCACACCGCCATCCTCTGATGTTGGTAGGCTTTCGATCCTACTTTTCTTACCATCCCATCCGGTTCCTGCGGCAGTTTGGGTATGAGCAGGATGTTCCTCATTTCGCTTTCGCGGGTATCGGGCGTCGAACACTCCCCTCTAGATCTTCTGACTTCAGGACCCGGATTGATTGTTCCTGGGCGAGTTATTTGACAGCTGATTTGTTGGGATTTGAGCTGCGGACTTTTCCGATGGCGACCGCCCCATATCAGTACTGGGCTGCTGAGCAGTCTTTGTATCGACGTATCCCTTGTTGGCACCAGACTGCTGATGAGGATGAGCAGGATATTCTTGGAGATGTTGGCTCTTCATCTGGTTCATATGAACCTTTTGAGGAGCGCCCTTTTGTCGATCCTGGCTTCCTTTTGGCCACTCATGGCCATTTGCTGTCTGAGATCTCTGCACTTCGGTATCATTGTGAGATGATGTCGAGGAGATTGGCTGCCGATCGGAGGTTGTCTGATGAGGAGACAGCGATCCGTACCCTTGAGCGCGATGAGGTGCATTACCTGTGTATGGAGGTGAGCAGGTTGAGAGCGAGACTATCTTTTTATGAATCAGAGGACTCACCTGATGTGGCCGAGGAGGAGGGTAGAGATTGATTGTGTTGGCCACCTGCACATTCTTTTTTGCATATATGATTGATGATGATGCATTTTTTGTATTTTTTGAAAAAGATGATATGTGTAAGAGAAATATAATGCATTTAATTGAAAAGAGAAAAAAAACTGTTTGAAAATCTACTGTGCCATTAGTTGCCTTGTGAGTGTTTCTGGACTTTGTGTCGGGATATAGGAATCAGAACTGGGGCTCGGTCAATGATTTGACCGATGTCTCGAGATTTGACTTGCTTGATCCTTTGGTTCCCTAGAGATGTAGGCAACGGGAACTCTCATTTCCTGAGATTGTCAGAGTCTGTAGAGTTCTTCGCTCCTGACTGCGCTTCTTCTTGTTCTTGAACTGTAACCGCTTGAACTGATCTGGACCGTCTGCTTTCTTGGTACCTGCACTTTTATTTTTTCTTTTCTTTTTTTTTTTTTTATTTGAGCCATTTTTGCCTGTAATGCTCTTTCGAGTTTTCACCACAGCCGGCTTTTTCCCGTCATTTTTGCCCGTGGCGCCCTTTCGGGTTTTCACCACGTCCCGGGTATTTGGTCTTGCCTGCCCCTTGGCAGCTGTGCTGTTTTTACCCTTGGCGCCCTTTCAGGTTTTCACCAAGTCCGCTGTATGCCCACTGTTTTTACTCGGAGCGCCCTTTCGGGTTTTCACTCCGCCCTCTTTGTTTAGGCACACATTTTCTTTTTTTTTTTTTTTTTTTCTTTTTCTTTTCTGGATCTCTGGATAACTGCGGCGGCTAGAGGTCGGGAATCCGTCGTTGCCGGCCGATGGCAGTCTTTCAGCCCTTATCCTGAGTTACGATAATGGAGCTGTCGGTCTTTGCTAAAGACCCCTCTGAGATGGATGGATGGATGACTGTGTTTCTTGGATTGATTTTTTTTTTCTTGAGTGCCTTTCTTTGGCTTCCTTTTTTCTTTCTCTCTTTTTTTTTCTTCTTTTTTTTTTATTCTTTTTCTTCTGTATTCTTTTTCTCTTTTTTTGTCTTTTCTTTTTGAATCCTTTTTTTTGAAACACTTGTTGGTGGACGGGAATGATTTCTCAGAGGTCTTAGCTTCGACCTCTTGACTTCAGCTCTATTAAAGTAACCTTTGATAAGGTCAGAATAACTTACCCGTGAAAGATCTTCACGTTGTCGGCGTTGGTTGGCTCAGGAAGATCCACCCCTCTCATGCTGGTGAGTCTGAGGGCGCCTCCAGGAAGTACTTCTCTGATGATCAGTGGCCCGTCCCACGAGGGTTTGAACTTTCCTCTGGGATCTGGAAGGTGCGACGGTAGAATCTTCTTCATGACCATGTCGCCTACCTTGAAGCTCCTTTTTCGGACTCTCTTGTTGTAAGCCCGAGCGATCCTTTTCTGATAGCACTGTGAATGACTTAGTGCACGCATGCGTTTCTCATCTGCTAGCTGCAACTGATCGAATCTGGCCCGTTGCCATTCTCCTTCTTCAATTCCGCTTTCTAATAACACCCGAAGTGATGGTATTTCCACTTCGACTGGTAGAACTGCTTCCATTCCGTAAGTAAGCTCGAAAGGAGTAACGCCCGTAGCAGACCGTACAGACGTTCGATAGGCCCAAAGTGCATATGGGAGCATATCTGACCAATCTCGATAGGTCACGACCATCTTCTCGAGTATCCTGACGATTGTCTTGTTTGCGGCTTCTACCCCACCATTCATCTGGGGACGGTAGGGGCTTGATCGATGACGTTGGATCTTGAACTTGCTGAGGAAGTCATCCATCTTTTTGTTGACGAACGGGGTCCCATTATCTGTGATGATGGCATTGGGGATTCCGTACCGGCATATGATGTTGTTCTTCATGAATTTGATCACTTGAGATGCTACAATCGTGGTGTATGAGGCTGCCTCTACCCACTTGGTGAAGTAGTCGACTGCCACGAGTATGTACTCGTGACCATTTGATGCTTTGGGACTGATCTTGCCGATGATGTCGAGTCCCCACATGGAGAAAGGCCAGGGGGTGGTCAGGTTGTACAACTCTGATGATGGGGCATGGATTTGATTCGCATGCTCTTGACACTTGAAGCATTTTCTGACGTGCTGGCAACAGTCTGTCTCCATGGTGAGCCAATAGTAGCCGAGTCGTAGAATCTTCTTTGCCATCATGTGCCCATTCATGTGTGGGCCACAGATTCCTTCGTGTATTTCTTCCATGATCTTTGCAGCTTCTGTTTCATCGACGCATCGAAGAAGGATGTGATTATAGGATCGCTTGTAAAGAACTTCGCCACTGATGGTGAACTGGCCGGCCAAACGTTGGATGGTTCTGCGATCTGTTGCTGTTGCTGATTCTGGATACTCCTGGGTTTCGAGATATTGCTTGATGTCGGCATACCAGGGTTTGTCAGGGACAACTTCGGCTTCTTCTATTTGCAGGCAAAAAGCAGGCTCTTCTTGAATTTCGACTGTGAGCTCCCATTCTGAAGCTCCTTTTGGGATCTCGAGCATTGATGCGAGCGTGGCCAGAGCATCTGCAAACTGGTTCCTGGCTCTGGGCATGTATGAGAAGGTGATTTCCTTGAATTCTTCGATCAGATTGTCAAGATACACATGATATGGTATCAACTTCTCGTCTTTGGTGTTCCATTCGCCATTGGTCTGATTGATGATAAGCTGTGAGTCTCCAAATACTCGTAGCTTCTTGACGCCCAAGATTATGGCTTCCCTTAAGCCAGCGATGCATGCTTCGTACTCTACCATGTTGTTGGTGCACTCGAATGCGATGCGCCTCGAGATAGGAATAGGGACATCATCTGGAGAGTAGAGGATTGCTCCAATACCACTCCCTTTAGAATTTGCTGCGCCGTCGAAGAATAACGTCCATTCATCTTTTTTCTTCTTTTCATCCCCTTCAATAAGCAAGAGATCTTCATCAGGGAAGAATGTCTTGAGCGGCTGATAGTCCAGGAGAGAGTGAGCCGCAAGATGATCGGCGAGGGCCTGTCCCTTGATTGCCTTTTGAGTGACATAGGTGATGTCAAACTCCGACAAGAGTAGCTGCCATTTAGTTATCCTTCCAGTGAGTGCCGGCTTCTCGAACAGGTACTTGAGCGGATCCATGTGAGCGAGAAGGAGAATAGGGAATGCAATCATGTATTGACGGAGTCGCTGCGTTGCCCAGACTAGGGCAAGGCAAGTCTTCTCGATCGGGGAATACCTGGTCTCGTAGTCGGCGAACTTTCGACTCAAATAGTATATTGCTTGTTCTTTCTTCCCGGTCTCGTCGTGTTGGCCGAGGACACAGCCAATGGCTTCTGCTGCTACCGAGATGTATAACAATAGTGGTCGTCCAGGAGCGGGCGGCACTAGGACTGGAGGATTCATGAGATACTTCTTGATGCGGTCGAAGGCGACTTGGCAATCATCATTCCATTCTTTTGGGACGTTCTTCCGAAGGAGCTTGAATATGGGCTCACAGATGGGTGTGAGCTGTGCGATGAAGCGACTGATGTATTGAATTCTGCCGAGGAAGCCACGAATTTCTTTCTCTGTTCTAGGAGGGGGCATCTCGATGATTGCTCTGGTTTTGGTCTCGTCGACCCTGATGCCATCTTCGCTCACCATAAAGCCGAGGAGCTTACCTCCCATTGTACCGAAGACACACTTCTGAGGGTTGAGGCGAAGCTTGTACTTTTCTAATCTGTTGAATAACTTCTTCAGATCTTCAAAGTGTCCTTCAATTGTGCGAGATTTGACGATCATGTCGTCCACATATACTTCGAGCTCTTTGTTCATCATGTCGTGGAATAGTGCTGTCATTGCTCGCTGATATGTTGCTCCTGCGTTCTTCAGACCGAACGGCATTACCCTGTAACAGAAGGTTCCCCAGGGAGTGATGAACGATGTCTTCTCGCGATCTTCGACGGCCATCTTGATCTGATTGTAACCTGAGAACCCGTCCATGAATGAGAAGATTTTGTATCCTGCAGTGTTGTCGACTAGAGTGTCGATATGTGGCAAAGGGAAGTCATCTTTTGGACTGGCTTTGTTGAGATCTCGGAAGTCGATGCACATTCGAACCTTGCCGTCCTTCTTCGGTACTGGTACGATGTTAGCGAGCCATTCAGGGTAGTTGGAGACTACCAAGAATCCCGCGTTGTATTGCTTGATGACTTCATCTCGGACTTTCAGAGCCCATTCTGGCTTCATTCTTCGGAGTTTTTGCTTCACGGGCTTCATATCTGCCTTGGTTGGCAGATGGTGTACAACGAGCTCTTCATCGAGCCCCGGCATGTCTTCATATGAGAACGCGAAGTTGGACAATCTTGGAGCTAGGAACTCTATCATTTTCTGTTTCATCTCAGGTGGCAACGATTTTCCAATGCGTACTTCCCTAGGGATCTCAGGCGTCCCCAAGTTTACTATCTCGAAATCATCGGCTACAACGTTGGCTTTAGATTCGAACTTTTTGAGGAGATCCTCAAGTTCGGGAGCAGGATCATCATCTTCCTCGTCCCGAGCTTCGTCCAGACCCATGAGTTCGAAGTCTAATTCGATGTCGAAATCATATGATTCGACTTCAAACTCATGCGACTCTTTAGACGAACTTGGCACACTATTGAATGCAGGAAAAGAAATATTTTTTGGTTTTTGAGATTTTTCTGAAATTGAAATGATAGATGTTTTTGGTTTTTGAAAGTTTTTGATTTTTTTGGTTTTTTGAAATTTACGGGACTTTGAACAAGCGGGCATTGCAGACCATGATTGAGCCCAACTTGTTCCAAAGTTCCGGTCGCTGCTTAAACAGGCGTTTTTTTTTTGGAAGCCAGAGCCCTCAGATGGCTCTTTGGCTGATTCAAAAGTGAGGGGAACGGATGACCATTCAGGACCCCACACTTCCTCCCTTGAAGAGGTGGGGGTTGATGTTTTGGGCGAAGAGTCACGATCTGGCCCAATGACCATGACTTCTCGCTGGTCGGGTTCGGGATCTGAGTCGTACTCAGTCCCTCCCGGATCACTTACTTCGCATTGCAGTTCGTCTGGTTCCACAGTGAGACATAAGTTTGGAACCTGGACATCAGACCAATCTAGGGCTGGCCATTTCCCTTTCTTGGTCCAATGGATGGGCTGCTTCTGCCCCTGGCTGATGATTGATGATGTTGACTTTGCAGAGATGGGCAAGTCGTGCCCCTTGCTGATTGGTGATGAGATGGGCGAGTCGTGCCCCTTGCTGATTGAAGTGGGCAGGTTGTGCCCCTGGTTGAGAGAAGTGGGCAAGTTGTGCCCCTGGTTGGGCAAGTTGTGCCCCTGGTTGGGAGCAGGTGTCAGAGTAACCTGGTCCTGAAGCTGCTGTATTTGTCTTCCTTCTTCGTCTTCATCATTTCCTCCTTCTTCTGGAGGCTTAGAGGGTTCGAGAATCTGATCCCATCGAATGGGGGGCCACGTAGCCCAAACTAGGCTCATCGGGAGGCCTTTGTGTAGTGCAGTCGGTTGATTCCCTCCTGGATCTTTGCAAGGTTCTCCTGGCTTGACGAATTGGATGGGTGAGCACCGAAATTTCTTCCTTCTCTTGTCTATGAAGGTTGACCTGTATCCGAGTCCCCACTTGCGTTGGTTATATACTAGCGATACCTTTCTGGACTTGAAGTGGTTCTTCATTCGATATTTGAGGCTCAGACGCTCTGCCGGTGAAAAGACACGGTCCGCCCTTATCGGTTCTGGATTGGCGATAGAGTTCACAGTCTCGAATTCGAAACTGTGAAACGGGATGTCTTCTTCAGAGTGCTGGATATCAATGACCGGGACGTCTGGTTCAGTGGCAGCAGCATTGGAAGGAATGATGAGTTCCTTCTCTGCATGGATAGAGATCACTTGATTTCCACATATGTACTTCACCCGTTGATGTAAGGTTGATGGCACAGCTCCAATCTTGTGCAGCCACGGCCGTCCGAGCAACATGTTGAAAGAGGCTGATATATCCAGGATTTGGAATGTGATGGTAGAAACTTCTGGACCTATCTGTACCTCTATGTCGACCTCCCCTTCCACTGATCGGCGGGTGTTGTCAAATGCTCTGACGCATATGGTGCTGGGTCGGAATGAAGAAGGACTGATTCCCAGGCGTTCCGCGGTCTTGAGTGGGCAGACATTTAAGCTTGAGCCATTATCGATAAGGACCAGCGGAACACAGAGGTCTTTGTATCGTAAGGCTATGTTGAGGGATCGCCCATGATCTCGTCCCTCTGGTGGCAACTCATTATCGGTGAAGGTGATGGCGCGCGGAGCCAGTAGCTGTCCAATCATCAATGCAATCATCTCTGGTGCCGTATCGGAGGAGACATGAGCATCATTCAAGGTCTTGGCAAACATTTCTCGGTGTATGCGAGATGTGCAGAGTAGCTCCCATACTGAGATTTGTGCAGGGATTGACTTGAGCTGAGTTGCTACGTCGTATGCGGCTTCATTTTTGCTGCCGAGGCCTGAGAGGACGCCTTTGGGATCTCCTCTGTTTTGATTATCTCTTCGGGTGCAACGCCCGTTGGGATTCATGTTTCCCACTTCCGCACATTCTGGATAGTGCCATGGAACCTCTTTGTAGTTTTCCTCCCTTTTGCCTTCTAGGACCACTGGTTCTTGCAACGGTGCTGGTGTGGGTACCAGATCTTCCTCGTATAGAGCTTTTGCCTTGAGAACTACATTGTTGCCTGTGCTGAAGGGGTAGTATCGAGGCTTGTCTTCATAGACCACATAAGGTCGTGGTCCTGGCTTGACTGTTCCTGGGGCAGGAGGCTCCCATGGAATGAATACTGGTCCTCTTGATATGGCAGGAGGTTTCTCTGTTCGTCCGAGCTGCCGTAGCGTGATTGATATGCCTCCGGGACTTGCCCCTTGCAATATGACAGGCTTGACTGGAAGAGATCCTTCCAAGACAACGGGCTCTTGCTGTTGATGAGTATAATCCTTCCATTGCGGATTGGATTGTTCTGGAGTTGCCCCTTGCAAGATGACAGGTTCGTATGTGGGCTCAATGTATGATTGTGCTCCTTCCAGGACGACTGGTTCCCAGCTTGAATGGTTGTAAGGTGCCCCTTGAACAACTGGTATATCATATGGAGGAGCTCCTTCAAGCACTACTGGCTCGGAGATTGAAGGAAGAAAGGGACTTGCCCCTTGCAAGACTGGAGGAGGATTTGTTGGCTCATAGGTGTAGGTATGAATGGACTGAATAGGGGAGAAGAAGCGATCGATATGGTCCCCTTCTTCTATACTATTGACGGCAGGGCCACGAGACGAACTGGGGTCCGTTGGATGCTGAGGCAGAGGATTCTGAAGGATGTTGGTGGAAGCTGCTGGAGAAGTTCCAGGGACCGAGATGACGATCTTGCGGTCATCAATCAGGTCTTGTATGGCATTTTTCAAAGTATAGCATCGATCAGTGGCGTGGCCACGTCCTTGATGGTAGGCGCAGTACTCATTTTCTCGGTAATTTGGAGGCAGAGGATGAGGCGGAGGCCTAGGTGTCATCAGAGTGAGTAACTGCTTTTGTACCAGCGTAGTCATGATTTGACTAAGTGGTTGACTGAGTGGAGTGAACTTCCTGAATTCCCTGTAATTCTGCCTGTTCTGGTATGAGTATTGGCCGTTTCCCCTGAACTGCTGCTGTTGTCGAGGTGGCTGTGGCTGAGGATTCGGTTGTGGCTGATATCGCTGAGGCTGATGCTGAACTTGATTCTGCTGATACTGTTGACGTCCTTGTGGGGGAGCACGTTGATTTCCTTGAGCAGCGGTGTTGATGTTGTTTACCTCTGTTGGGCGGGGAGGAGAAACATTGCGGTTTCCATTCCCGTGCCCGATAGGTCTTCCTTCCACTCTGTTCCTCTTGACTGGAGTGGCTTGATGAGGCCATGGGGAGATCGTCCCGGCCCGGATTCCTGCTTCAACTTGCTCTCCAGCACGGATTAGCTGCGAGAAATTCGCATACGGATGCGAGATGAGATACCCGGATATGCCTGGATATGTTGAATGAACAATCATGGAGATTTGTTCTTCATCGTCGATGGGTGTCCGCATTCTGGCTGCCATAGCTCGCCAACGTCCCACATAAGCTGATAGTGTTTCATCACTCCTTTGCCTGAGTGCTGCGAGGTCGGCTCTTCTGGGTGCCATGTTGAGATTGTATGCGAATCTGTCGACGAAAGCCTGGGAAAGCTGTTCCCATGTCCTGATGCGGTGGCAATCCAATGAAGTGTACCAATCTAGGGCATCGCCCTTCAGAGATTTTTGGAACAATCGAATGAGGGCCCCTTCGTTTCCTGAGATTGCACTCAGCTCTCCACAGAAGGCCTTGAGATGTGCTGTGGGACAACCGCTGCCGTCGTATCTTTTGAACTTTGGAACCTCAAAGTTTTGAGGTACCCGAGCATCTGGGAAAGGACACAAGTCTCTGAACTTGGTCGAAGGTAAGTCGATTCCTTGCTGTCGCTGAAGCTGATTTTGCAAGATCTGGAACTGCTCCCGCAACTCGTCCAGTCCTGAGTGATCTGTTCGAGCGACTGGTGCCTCCTGGAATAAGGCACGTTCTTCTTCGGCATAGTGGTCGATGTCTTCGACCCTATGGGCTTGCTGAAAAGCAACCGCGGGTTGCTGAAATTGGTTTGATGATTGAACTAGATTCTGATGAACTTGAGCTTGAACTGATGGTAACTGAACTGGAGACTGTACTGAAGGTTGAACTGGAACTTGCTGGAAATTAACTGGATTTTGCTGAATTGAAGATTGTTGGAAATTAACTGGATTTTGCTGAATTGAAGATTGCTGGAAATTAACTGGATTTTGCTGAATTGAAGATTGCTGGAAATTAACTGGAATCCCATCGGCGGGGATGCGCTGGAATTGAAAAGTGCTCCTGTTTGCAGGAGGCTGAGATGCTGGGAAGTGACCCCCTTGTTGGGTATTCGCCACTGTCCGCTGATTGATGTGGGCTTGACACTGACCCCCATTGTGGGCATTCGCCAGTGCTGTCCCTGTTGCTGGAAATTGAATTGAAATCCCATCGGCGGGGATGTGCTGGAATTGAAAAGGTGTCCCATCGGCGGGGACATGCTGAGATCTACTGAGATTGTTGTTTGCAAGATTGACTGGAATCTGACTGGATGTTCCGGCAACGGAGGTGCTCTGAGATGGCCTTGTCGTCGCAGGAAGATATTGAGAAGGATGCCCCATAGCGAAGGGCTGAGATGGCTGCTGTCGGTAGTCTTGGGCAGACTCCGATGGTTGTGCTTGATTTGAACTGGAGGCCGGGAGGACCCGGCATGGCTGCTGAGCTTGCTGAACTGGGCCAACCTGATTGTTGGCTGCTGCGGTGGTTTGTGCTTGCATGAATTGTAAGAGCATTTCTTGCATTGCTCTCATTCCTTGTGCCAATTCTTGTATGATTGGCGTATTGTCAACGGGCTGTTGCGCTGGAGGTTGCGCTTCGGCTATTTCGAGGGCAGGGAAGTGATGGGTTTCTTCTTCGTGGTCGGACATGGCTTGCTGAGCCCGAGTGCGGATTATGCTGCGGAAGGGAAGTTGTCTCCGCGTACGTTGAGCCCGAGGAGGCGCAATGGTGAGGACTGTACTCTACCTTTTTTTGGGTTTTGGGATTTTCTATTTTTTTTGTTTTGGAATTTTCTATTTTTTTTTGTGTTTGGGTTTGGGTAGAATGCTATGCAGATGAGATTGTATGAGGATTAATGACTTTCAAGTACGGGAAGGATTCTGTTTTCAAGTTGGATCACGACTAGCGGGACTAGCTATTCCCCAGTGGAGTCGCCATTCTGTGGACCCTCGCCGATTTTCCCCGCGCTCCCACACGACGTCGTTCTCCCTTTCCCTTCGGAAGAAGAAGAAGAAGAGGTGCGTGAGTGCGAAATCGCCGTTTGTGCCACTGGCTTGCCTCGTTCTCGAGGGCTTTGTTTGGTTGTCGTGTTAAGCTGGATATGTTTAAATGAGTTTATATAAGACCAGAGTCGCCACTAGCCAATTACTTCGAATCTACAGTCGGCTAGACCCCATAGAAACGTTAGAGAAGGGGATCTGAAGATCCTTTCCTCTAAAATGACTCCTGTTGATCTACGGTCAGAGATTCAAGGTAAGGGATCACGGTTACAGGGTGGGAAGAGGTTAAGCACCCCACACACTGCCCGTACCGAAGTACGGTCTCTACTTCACAGAATCGATCGAATACTTGAAAGTCTAATTTAATCCTCGTATATTCTCATGAATGACATGATGCATGAATGCGGGTCTGAACAGTAAGAGTTTCTGATGGGCAGGTTCCAACAACGGGCAAGCCCAGAGCGTACGCTCGAACTGTCAGGTGCTTAATATAAGACGTATGCAGTGTGCTTGAATGATCAAGGTGTTTTATGGTGAAGCATGAATGCAGGTCTGAACAGTAAGAGTTTCTGATGGGCAGGTTCCAACAACGGGCAAGCCCAGAGCATACGCTCGAACTGACAGGTGCTTAATATAAAGACATATGCATGTGTGTTTGAGTAATCAAGGTGCTTGTAGTGAAGCAGGGGGGTTGGAAGAAAAGTAAATGTTGCACTTATGCTAGATGCAAATGAGATGATGCTGGAAAATGAGTAGCTGGGTGGACGGAGGTGTCGCAAGGATTGGCTTCGAGTGGCTGGATTAGGACTTAGATGGCTTGAGAGGCTTGGACCAGTGGTCAGGCTGGGCTGGACCAGGGTTAGACTCTCCTCACTCGGGCTCTCCTTGGTGAAGGAATGGGCTAAAGGACGAAGGAGGGTGACTCAGACGGACGGGCTCTCTCTAGCTGAGTGGTCTTTTGAAATGAGAAAGGGAGGGGGGTATTTATAGCAGCGAGCAGTGGCAGAAGTCGTAATTTTGTCCGGGCGGCCTGCCATGGGCCGCCCGTACGGCCGCTCCTCGGTTTCCAGCGAGTACGGCCGTTCCCTCAGGGCTGCTGTTGGACTCGCTGGTCGACTCAGTGAGTTGACTCAGCGGGTCGACTCGGTGGTTTGACTCGACGGGTTGACTCGACGGGTTGACTCGGTGTTTTGACTCGACGGGTTGACTCGACGGGTTGACTCAGCGTGTTGACTCAGCGGGTTGACTCAGTGAGTTTGACTTTTTTGGGTTTTTTTGACTGGCCTTTTTTATGGGGGGTTTTTCTGGGTGGTGTTTAGGACTGGGTTGACTGGGTTCAGGCTTGAACTGGGCTATGGAATGGGGCTTACAAGGGTGAGTTTGGCTGAGTTTGGACTTGGGATTTGGGGGTATGGTCCTCCGTTCAACCAGCTATCTCTACCAACAGTGTAGCCGAAGGTGGGGTGTCTACAGGGGCCCATCGAAGGCAGGTCCGACTCAAAATCTCTGAACCTCACCTTGAGAATGGCGTCAGAGTCCAAGGTTTCCGACATGGTGAAATAAAAAGAAGGAAACGAGATTTTCAAAAAGGTTGGAAAAACGTACTAAGAATGCTGGTACACCGGCCTGAGGAAGAAGATCAGAGAAGAAAAGATAAGAAAATCAGAAAGATTCGGATGCTTAGGGAGACAAAGAGTCTGAAAGCAGAAGAGAAGAGAATTTTTTATTTTTTGACTAAGTCTGGAGTTTTATACTCGAAGGATTTCCTTGCATTTAATACCTTAGTGCCATGTGGTAAGTTCTGACTCGATCGTACAAAAAGTGATGCATGACGCCTACACGTGGTAGCACCCTGTTCCTCAAAACTCTACGGGTGCCCCCGCGCCATACAAGCAAATAATGGCGCCTCAATTTTTCAAACGACGCATTAAATGCCAGTTTTTCACCCGCCTAAATGACAGCGGTACAGCTACCAAAAGCTAAAAGTAACCAGGTCAGCTTATCTTTTTCGACAAATTACTCCCGACCCAGACGAGCTAGATTCGAGAGTAAGGGGGCTTCTGTTATGGGTAAATACGAGTTGACCTTTAGGTCGTAATATGAAACGACCTGAGTTCGGGTCGGAGCTAACCGACCTGACCCGAAGACAAACTCCCCGACCTCGTCAGCGAGACGACCTTGTCCATAGGACGACCTCGTTCGCAAGACAACCTCAGCCTTATCATCTCGAATCCCGTAATCTCATGCTTCTGCCAAGATAGTAGGAGAAATATGTGGAGAGTTGTCTGCCAATGCGAAAACACCTCAAGCAATTGCGGAACGACCCAAAGATCTTGGAAGTTCGGGATTTCCTCCTTAGGGATTGCATTTCCTAATAGGAAGGTGATTCCTAAACTAAGTCTATAAGAAGAAGGATTCTCCTCTTCATCAAGGTACGCACACAGATAAAAAAACAAAGAAAGACTCCCACTCATTAGAGAGAGATGAATTATCAATCTCAAGAGCTCTAACTGACTTAGGCATTGGAGGACTAACGGTCGGTCCCCGGCCCCCTCTTAGCTTGTGTTTATTCTTGCAGATGTCCAAGAGAGAGACCAAAACCTCCCTGCACCTTTGAGGTCATTCGCTGATCTCACTTCTCCCGTTGTTGAAAATCCAGCAACAACAGTGGCCCTATAAAAGTCTCAATGGTGGGAGTTCAATCCTTGCTTGTTTCTTGTGGCATGGCCCGGACTAGGGTTATGTTTGGCCTCAATTCCTAAAATGAGGCACGGATGAATGGAACACAAACATCATGGTATAAGCCCCACGGAGGGTGGTCTTGCACGCAAGTGGCGTCCATAAATTAGCATTGATTTCTAAGCATCCTTCGGCCCACGCCATGAGAATTCGAGTCTTATTTATAATAATAATAATAATAATAACCTGAAAAGAAAGGAACAAGCTTTTGATATTCGCATATTTATTGCATGCGCATCGGATCCAAACCTTTCATCTACCGACCCCTGATCATGTACTAAGAAAAGCACATCACTTGGTGATCCTTAAGGAATACGAATGGACGACCACTAGATGATCCGACCAATGCTCATCGTTCAACGGGAAGCTGTAGTCGCATGCTAAGATCATGTTCATGTGACCTGTGTGATTTTTGAGGTAGAAAATGGGAGTAGATTAGGGGTCCACCTTGATGATGTGTTGTATATCCATGCCGTCTATCTATTTCCTCAGCCCATTTTAATGCAAGGTTCCAAAAATTATGAAGATACAAATCTCAGGTGGACCAAGCCACAGGAAACAGTGGTGGTTGAGTGCCTCACCATTAAAAATTCCAAAGGGCCCATAGTAAGGTTTTTGATAATGTTTATTTACAATCCAACCTATGCCAACAAGATTTGGATGAAGGGAATATACAAATATCAACTTGATGCAAAACTTTTGTGGCCTCGTACATTCCCTTCATCCAAATCTTTTGTGGCCCACAAAAAGCTTTTAATGGTCATTCATCACTATTTCGAGTGGTATGGCACCTGAGATATGGATCAAGTAACGTGGATTGCGTCTTGCCCTGCCCGGACACATTACTATACATTCGGGTAGACTTGTGGAGAGGCCCACTGTGATGTATCTATTTATCCACTCCGTCCATTCATTTTATGAGATCATGCTAGGATGCAAGCCCAAAAACGAGGTAGATCCAATGCTCAAGTGGGCCACACCAAATAGTGAGCAGACCCTTATGACATCATCACTACAACAGCTAGGCACCAAGTTTCCATCACTATTTGGTGTGGCTTACTTGACCGTTGGATCTTCCTCCTTTTTAGAGTCATACCTTAAAATGATCTTATAAAATGGATGAACGGAGTGGATAAATGGATACATCTAATCCGCTCCCATAGAGAATATCATGGTCGGTTACAATAGTTGAACAGTCCTGATCATGTACACGTGCGCATGCACAGAACTCTCAGCTATTTAACAAATATTTATAGAATATAACGGATAGAAATGGGGGTGGCAATTGCCGGGTCCCAGCCGGATGCAATTTGATGTAAGACAGATCAGGGCCTGCTTTATAGAGGGCTGAGAGATCGAAAGAAATCGGGCTGAAGGAGTTCACCAGACGAGACAATTTTATTAGCTGGTCTGCTCATGCTCGTATGCATGCTTCATTCATTAACACTTTCAGCCTACACGACTACATCGGTGGGCCATGATGCAACTTTCATGATATGGGGTGCAAATCAACCGGAACATTTTCTAGCTTTCATTGAGCTGGTTTACTGTCACGTGGATGCATGATCTCTGCACCATGACAAGAATAGGATATTGGATGGAGAGCCTCGGGAAGCCCTCACACACCTGTACATTCACGCATGCCAACCTTGCGTATGTAGGACATATGAATAGAGGTGGGCAACCATCTGGGCTGAGCCGAGTTAGCCCTAGTTTGGTTTGGCTTCTTTTTGTACCACCGTAGTTTGTGGATCAGTTTGGTTTGGGTTTTAGGCCAACCCATGCGGCCGAGTTTAGTTTGCTCTAGAAAAATCTGGTTTGAGCCGGGATTGGTTTCGTCGAAAATTTTGAATTGGGCCGGGCTGAAATCAAACCGGCAGCAGCTCTTTTTTTTCCTAGTTTATTTAATTAAAAAAGAATTTTAAAAGTTAGAAAAAAAGTACAAATGTATCTTACAATATGACGTTTAACATCCTCCAAAGGAGTGCAACTTCAAAATAAACATGTAAGCCTATTTTCCAAACAAAAGTACACAAGTATAATTTTACCCGTGCAAGGAAATAGTGTGCATTCATGTATATGTATTATGCATTATCCATGTCATCATGTATATGTATCATGTATTATCCATGTCATCATGTATATGTATTATCCATGCTGTCCATCTGTTTTACATATCATTTTAGGACATGATCCCAAAATGGAATTATATCCAAAGCTCAAGTGGATCACATCATAGGAAACAGTGTGCTTATAATCTTCGAGCCATATCAAACCGAGCTGAATCAAATCGAGCTTCAAGCCGAATCAAGCCGGTACTGCCCTAGTTTGAGCTTGGTTTGTTTTTTCAAACGAGGTTGACTCGGAGGCTTGGTTTGGTTTGAACTTCCATTCGGACCAATCCAAGCCGAGCTTTTTCGAACCAATTCGAGCCAAGCTTTCGAGCTTGCTTGGTTTGTGCCCACCTCTACATATGAACCATGTGGGTCTTGTCATATATTTGACCTGACCAGAAGATCAGACCTGTCAGCTCGTCATATGGACTGTAGTTGTGCACCATATACAAAAAAAAAAAATACTAGGGCCCACTTATGATCATATGCCTCAAAACAAAAATATGAGGAATCCTGATCCTCTATTGAAACTGAGCAGAGAAATCCTGCTCGTCACCTCTCTTATTGGTCCAACTTAGAGTAGCTCTGCCACAGTCAGAGCAGCAGAGGTTCTATGTCAGAGCTGCTTTGAGTTGGACCAATCAGAGCAACACCAGCAAAGGTTCTCTGCCCGATTTTTACAGAGGATCCAGATTCAAAGAAGAGACCTTATAAACAAATGGTAATTATGATACATATGATAGTAAATTGCCCTTTATTTCACATGGGTCATCCACATAGTCATGGTCACAAGATGTAAAGGTCTTCCCACGTTCCAAGTAGGCACATGTGAATACATGTAGAGGTGCATATGAGCTAAGGGGTATATATTGGGCCATGTCCTATAAAGAAAATTTTAACTCATAGCACGAGAATCTCCATGTATGAAAAACATGTAAAACTAAAATAATGGACGCCCGTGAATTGCCAGAAATCTGGCAAAATCGTTCACCTCTTTATTATGTAAATCAAACACTTTATAGCTTTATGAATTGTAAAATAAAACAATTATCTCAATGAAAGGGAGATGAAGAATATTAATAAATAGAGAAGCAAGACACCACATAACAATCACGAATCGCACACCACACTCAGCTTGTAGCCACGAAAAAACACTTTCACCCAACTCTCCTTACCCTACAATGCAGCATAGTTTAAAATCATGAAAACTCGATTCAACTCAACTCAAAAGCCAATCTAGTCAACTTGAAAACTCGTAACTGAGTTTCTTCAAGTTTTTTCAAGTGCTTTATCTTGAGTTTTGACTCAGTTGTGACCAGATTGAGTTTTCCTCAAGTCTTGGTGAAATCTGGTTGAGTCAAGTTGACTCAAATGAGTCAAATTTTTTTCCGTTTGGGAAGTGACACCCAAGTTAAGAAGACATTCACCTACATCAGTGATCTTCCTCAGGAAATCCGGGGTCTCATCTTTCTTGATAAAGTGAGCCTTGGAAATTTAAGAATGGTAATCTAATCTTAGGATGGGGGCTGGTTAATGTTGAGCTGGGTATTGCTTCCGAGCTTTTTGGTGGGTGAGTTTTCTATTTAGAGCTCCCTGAGATTTTTTGTTCAGGGATCTCCCACAAAGTTGTAGGTTGTGTTTGGCAATTGCCTTTGTGCATAATAGCATATACTTATTAAAAAAAAAAAAAAAAAGATGAGTAAAAGTTTTTCAACTTTTTAAACCATGCAAGACATGCACACTTACTATCAATGAATCAATTTGAACTCAAACACACATCAATTGGTAGAACTGCATCTCCTCCTAATCTCCCCAGAGGACCCAGTGAGAGGATCAATGTCACCCATCTTGACCATAGCTGCGGCAAAATCATAGTAGAAAGAAGCTCGGTTGTTGCTATACTCGGTCACAAAATCGTTAGTGGAGCCTCCGCTGAAGAGAACCTGGTCCGACTTGAGGAGACCCTTCCTCTAAATGAGGTTCTTGTAGTAGTTGTTGTCGAAGGAGCTCGGTGTTACTAGATCAATTGAAGCCAAATTGTCGTCGTCATCATTGGATGGACACCTACGTCGGCGAGTACTTGCGAAACCAACATCGATGTTGGTCTCATTGTAGATTCTATTTCAGAATGTTATACATTGTGCTTGGCCAATCGTATGGGAGCCTGCCACAGGGATCACCACAGGGTCCTTTAGCTAATTAATGTAAACATATGAATGTATGTGTACAAGAGAATTGGTTTAGTAGATGGAGAAATGTAATAGTAGAGTCGATGGATTTGGCAAAAGGTAGAGCATCAATTAGAGAGCAACTGTTGGGCTTTGACGCCTCAAACCTTTAAGCATGAAGACCACCAACCGGTCGGTCACGTTGGATCAAGACAAGAGGCTTTCTGAAACGTTTTTGGGCCATCCGGACGGCCGGTGGGAGGTTCGACCGGTCAGCCGACCGGTCGACAGTTTCCTTTTTAGTCTGGGTTTGTTGTGTAAGGAGTTTCTAGCTAAATTCGGTTTTCCCTATTTAAGGGGATGTAATCCGAGGTTAGGGTTGCTGCCTATGGGCTAAGGGATTGAGAGGGTTCTAGGGTGAGAGAAAAAGCTAGGGAGGAAGCTTGGAGTTCTCTAAGTTGAGAGAAAGGGCTGTGTTTGTCCTTCTCATGTGAGAATTAGCTTCAAGTAGCTTGGGATTTCTCTTGTGGGTTGTGATCCAGGGTTTTCTTCTATAATCTCTTGTAACTTCTGATATAATAGTGGATTGGTGTCGCTTTGTGCCGTGGTTTTTTACCCTTGAGGGGTTTTTTCACATAAAAATCAGATTGCCTTCTTGTGTGTGATGATTTGCTTGTTGATTGCCATTGTGGTGTGTTCCTCACCTGCTTTGATTGCTTCTGCTGCGGGGCTCCTAACCCCAACAGCAACAACTAACATCTAAAAGCATTTTTATAAAATAAAAACTATTTTTTCTTTTTACAAATAACTTTAGATGTTTTGCTGTTTGATAAACTTAAAAAATAAGCTCTAAAAATTAAAAGCATTGTTGAAAACTTAAAGTCCTGAAGTATAATTTTGAAATCATTTTGGACATATTTAGTTAAAATTGAAAAGAAATTTTAATGCATCACCACTTCACGCATTTAGTAAAGGGAGGGTGTGGACCCTCGCTGTTTTCGCGCTCCCACACGACGTTCTCTTCCCTTCCCTTTTCGAGAAAAGAAGGAGAGGATGTGTGAGTGCGAATCGCCGTTTGTGCCACTGGCTTGCCTCGTTCCCGAGGGCTTTGTTTGGTTGTCTTCTTTAAGCTGGATGTGTTTAAATGAGTTTATATAAGACCAGAGTCGCCACTAGCCAATTACTTCGAATCTACAGTCGGCTAGACCCCGTGGAAACGTTAGAGAAGGGGATCCGAAGATTCCTTCATTTAAAATGACTCCTTTTGATCTGCGGCCAGAGATTCGAGGTAAGGGATCACGGTTATAGGGTAGGAAGAGGTTAAGCACCCCACACACTGCCCGTACCGAAGTACGGTCTCTACTTCATAGAATCGAACTAATACTTGAAAGTCTGTTTTAATCCTCGTACATTCTCATAGATGACATGATGCATGAATGCAGGTCTGAACAGTAAGAGTTTCTGATGGGCAGGTTCCAATAACAGGCAAGCCCAGAGCATACGCTCGAACTGACAGGTACTTAATATAAGACGTATGCAGTGTGTTTGAACAATCAAGGTGCTTTATAGTGAAGCATGAATGCAAGTCTGAACAGTAAGAGTTTCTGATGGGCAGGTTCCAATAACAGGCAAGCCCAGAGCATACGCTCGAACTGACAGGTGCTTAATATAAGACGTATGCAGTGTGTTTGAATGATCAAGGTGCTTGCAGTGAAGCAGGGAGGTTGGAAGAAAAGTAAATGTTGCACTTATGCTAGATGCAAATGAGATGATGCTGGAAAAGAACAGCTAGATGGACGGAGGTGTCGCAAGGGTGGGCTTTAAGTGGCTGGATCAAGACTTGGATGGCTTGGGAGGCTTGGGCCAGTGGTCAGGCTGGGCTGGACCAGGGCTAGGCTCTCCTCACTCGGACTCTCCTTGGTGGAAAGATGGGTTAAAAGGGTGGAGAATGACTCAGACGGACGGGTCGCTGGACTGGATGGGTTGTTGTCTTGAAATGAGAAGGGGAGGGGGGTATTTATAGCAGCGGGCAGTGGCAGAACCCGTAAATATTTTTGGGCGGCCCGCTGTGGGCCGCCCGTACAGTCATTCCTCAATTTCCAGCGCGCGGTACGGTCGTTTCTCGGGGCTGCTGTTTGGCTTGGTGGGTCGACTCAGTGAGTTGACTCAGCGGGTCGACTCGGTGATTTGACTCGGTGTTTTAACTCGACGGGTTGACTCAGTGGGTTAGCTCAGTGGGTTGACTCAGTGGGTTGACTCAGTGAGTTTGACTTTTTTAGGATTTTTTGACTGGCTTTTCTTATGGGGAATTTTTCAGGCTGATGTTTAGGGGTGGGTTGACTGGGTTCAGGCTTGAGTTGAGCTATGGATTGGGGCTTAGAAGGGTGAGTTTGGCTGAGTTTGGACTTGGGATTTGGGGGTATGGTCCTCCATTCATCCAGCTATCTCTACCAACAGTGTAGCCGAAGGTGGGGTGTCTACAGATGCCCCTCTTTGGCAGAGGTTGCGTGCAACCGAATGCCAAAGCGAGTGGACACCCCACTTCTGACCCGGTCATTCATAGATCATGGTCTGAAATCTTTGCTTGCCTTTGCATCTGTGCCAGTTGATCGTTTGGAAACCGATCACTCGCACATACCGCGGGAGTTTGGAGAAAACATTGCGATTGTTCCTGCATGCGCTGCAACCTGGGTACCCAATCGCAACCCTTCCATTCCCGATCGGTACTAACATCGGAAAGGTACAGCAGAGCCTTTGCGTCGTTAGTCTTTCGAGGTTACTGACCCTGAGACTGATTGTGTGATGTTTGATGCTTTCCCAGATCACTCCAGGGGTACTTGTTTTGCTTGACTGTCAAAGTGGTTTGACGCCCTGCGTCAGATAGTCTTACGGGATTCTACTACGCTGACTTGGACTCAGTCAAGGTACTTCAGGCATACATGCCTAGGTATGTGCGGGTGGACTCCTTCCACCCGATCTGCTGGTTTCGATGCTTAGTTTGCAATTCATTCTTTCCTTGATTGTGGTCTGGAATCTTTGTTATCCTTTGTATCTGAGTCAGTTGATTGTTTGGAAATTGATAACTCGCACATACCGCGGGAGTTTGGAGAAAACGTTGCGATTGTCCCTGCAGTTTACTAGAACTTGGGTAACCAATCGCAACCCTTTCATTTCCGATCGGTACTAACATCGGAAAGGTACAACAGAGCCTCTGCGTCGCTAGTCTTACGAGGATACTGACCCTAAGACTGATTGTGTGATGTTTGATGTTTTCCCAGATCACTCCAAGAGTACTTGTTTCGCTTGACTGTCAAAGTGGTTAGATGCCCTGCGTCAGATAGTCTTACGGGATTCTACTACGCCGACTTGGACTCAGTCAAGGTACTTCAGGCATCCACGCCTAGGTATGTGCGGGTGAACTCTTTCCACCCAATCTGCTTATTTTGATACTTGTGTTACAATTCATCATTTCCACCTGTTCAAATGGTTTCTGTGACCGAGCTTTTTGGCTTTCATCTTTTCGTATCTTGGCATGTGGTACGACCGCACTGACACTGGAGTTTAGTTCGACCGTACTTTGAGTGCATTGGATCCGATGGTCTCCGGGGAAACCGCGAGACATTGGATCTTATTTGATTTTTGCGTCGGCTCCTACCCAGAGATATGGAAGATCTCCTGGTGTTTTGGAGGCAGAACGCTCTACTGGGAAAATATTTTTTGGGTTTTTGAAAAGATACCCACTCTGGGGAGTGATACTCCGTGGGGTTTTTATTTGCAAATGGAGATATATTTTTTTATCTTTTTGAAATGGGAATCCGGTTTGCATGTGCCTTCACTAGGGATGCCCGTGGGGTCTTTGGCTAACCGACTTTTATTTTAAAAGCAGGTAAACATGATGATTGATGCAATGGATGCTGATGCATGGAGATGCATGATGAATGCATGGCTTGGCTCATTCTCTTTCAGTTTGATGATTTTTCTTTTGCTGGTGATGCAGAGAACTTGGAGCTTATTGCTTCCAGGGTTGTGCTTCCCTGGGGTTTTTCTTTTTAATGCGGATGTTTGGTCAGCGGGTTGGTCAAGATCCCGACCCGTGGTCGATCAGGTCCATTGTCCCAAGATGCTGTTTCTTTGCTTAATGAGAATGTACGAGGATGTTATCTGACTTCAAGATATTCTTCTGGGCATAAATGCTATTGAGACGGTGCTTAGTCACCAGTTTTGGTCAAGATTCCAATTTGCGGGCGATTGGATCCGTCATCCCAAATTGTGAAGTGAGCGGAGTTCAAGACTCCTGAAGTGTAGTGTTGGGGATAGTGCCAATTTTTGTGATTTTTGCAAATATGTGGTTCGAATCTTTACCTGAGTGGTCAGGATAGAGATCGGTTATTAAAAACAAAGGAAATATTTTTGTGATTTTTTGAAAATATTTGATTCGAAAGCAAGGGAACTATTTTTTGTGATTTTTGCAAATATTTGATTTGAAAGCAAGGGAAATATTTTTTGTGATTTTTGAAAAGGTGATTTTGCAATGTTTTGGTATTTTGATTTTTCTGAAATGCGAGGAAAGATGTGGAATTTTCATCCACTTCCAGCTTCTACTGCTGGTAAGGCACCCGATCCATTTTACGTCAGCGAGCAAGACAAATCTCACACAGTTAAGTGCCATAGTTTTACATCTTCGGATGAGGGGATTTTGAGTGTTTTCAGTCAACACACCCACAAAGTTGCCTGTTCCTCATGTGCAATGCACATAGACCACGTATCGTCCAACGGACTCCTTCGGCTACAAAATGAGCCACATCCTCACATTTCCCTTAGTCAATCCAGTTTGGGGCCTTACGTTGCTCACAATTCCGTGAGGGTGCGCTCCACCTCCCAACAACCTTAATCCCCTTCATGAGTTCTAGGAACAGGGAACATCCGTCAGATTCAACAGCGACTTCCAAATCAAGGTTGTCTATCACGGTGCATTCAACACGAACAGGATTGTAGAGTTCTGCCCGCCTCGGTCCTTACCTGTTTAGAAGGCTCCGGACACCCGTACGATCAAGTGTCAGCCATGTCCAGAACAGGTTGGGGAAAGAAAGCCTCCGAGAAGTTAATCCCAGTGTAGTTTTAGGTCTTCGGACCGCTGGAGATAAATTTGTGCAGTTGAAATTGATGGTGAAATTTTTATTTTTTATTTTTTATTTTTTTATTTTTTTTATTTTTGAAAAAGTTTCAAATTTCAACTCGGGTAATCGAGGTTGATGCTGGTTTTATGGAAAGCTTGAAATCTCTTTGGTATTTTTGAAAATGATCCGGATTATCTAACCTTGATCCCAGCGGTTGGGGCCGATGCCAGTTTTTGGTTGAAAGTAGGAAATTGTCCCCCGAGAAATTAATCCCAGTGTAGTTTAAGTTCTTCGGACCAAAACTTTGTACATGTTGAAAATACATTCTTTTTTTTTTATTTTTCAAAAAATGTTCCAGGCTATTAAATCTCAATTTTGAACGGTCAAGATTAACACTGGTTTTTATTGGAAATCTCTCGGGATTTTGTTCCCGACGTAGTTTAAGGTCTTCGGACCGTAAAAAAAACTTTATGTACATGCTGAAAGTACATTCTTTTTTGTGATTTTTCGAAAAATGTTCCAGGCTGTTAAATCTCAATTTGAGCGGTCAAGATCAACACTGGTTTTTATTGGAAATCTCTCGGGATTTTGTTCCCGACGTAGTTTAAAGTCTTCGGACCGTAAAAAAAACTTTATGTACATGCTGAAAGTACATTCTTTTTTGTGATTTTTTGAAAAATGTTCCAAGCTGTTAAATCTCAATTTGAGCGGTCAAGATCAACACTGGTTTTTATTGGAAATCTCTCGGGATTTTGTTCCCGACGTAGTTTAAAGTCTTCGGACCGTAAAAAAAACTTTATGTATATGCTGAAAGTACATTCTTTTTTTGTGATTTTTTTTGAAATGATCCAGGTCATCAGATCTTAGCCTGAACGGCTAGGATCAATGCTGGTTTTTATTAAAATCCCTTGGGATATTAATCCCGACGTAGTTTAAGGTCTTCGGACCCAAAACTGTATAAGAGAGTGCTGGTAATGCATATATATATATATATATATATATATATATATATATATATATATATATATATATATATTTGTGATTTTTTGAAAAATATCCGGTGTTGTCGGATCTTGACTCGAGCAATCAAGACTGATGCCGGTTTTTATTGAAAATCCCTCGGGATCTTGATCCCGAAGTAGTTTAAGGTCTTCAGACCCAACTATGTAAATGTAAACAATAATTAAGGGTGGAGATTCTTGGGATTCTTCTTGGAATGGTTTGGATCATTTGGTCATGCCTTTGGATGGTTGAGATCGCTGTTTGACCAAGTCAATTTTTTCTTTCTTTTCCTTGAAAATTTCATGGAGCTTTTCCACATCATCAACCCAATTTCTCACCCATTTCTCACAAGATGAGATTTTGGTGAGATTTCTTATTTTTTCTCACCATTCTCTTCCATCACTTCATTCTTACAAGGAGGTACAAGATTCACTTGCAACCACCCTTCCAAAGGAGGAGTTCTTCCCAAGGAGAGAGGAGGAGAGGTCGTTTCAACTAGGGGAGAGGTAGGACGGCCCCCTGGGCGCCGTCCGGACCGCCTCTGACCCCTGGTTTCTTCAGTGGGTTGGGTAAAGAGGTGCACCCCCCTTTTCTATATAACATAGGGCACCCTTGCCCCCTCCAACGTGCAATCTCTCTCTTCTCTCTCTCATACTCTCTCTTTCTCAAAGTTTTCTCTCTCCTCTTGGTGGTTCTTTGCTTCTCTCAAGTGGTGGGCCTTAGAGAAGTTTTGGGACAGCAAGGTGGTCCTTCTTTGGTGAGTGGTAAAGGTATGGACCACTCCATTTCTCTTTCTTGTCCTTTTCCTTCTTCATTATCTCTTCTCATGGTTCTTTTCTTCTTCCATGTAGCTATTCCAAAAGGAGTGAAGGTGGGCCCAAGTGTTCTTGACCTTTTTCTAGATCTCCAATCTATTTCAAAGGTGGTGCATGGAGAAGGACATTGCAAGCTTTCCATTTCATTTTTCCTTTTCTTCTTTTCACACTCCCTTGATGTGTATGTAAAGGGTAATTTTGCCATGTCCATCAAGTGTGCATGGCAAAATATACTATCTTTTCCATAGGAGTTGGGCCTCTTTTCATATGTATCAAATGGGCTTAAAGTGAAGTCATGGCCCTTGGTGTATTTGATGGGCCCAATGCTTCATTTTGAGCTCCCTCTTACTTTCTCTTTCTTGTCATTTCCTTTGGAGCTTTCTTTTCTTTTCCATTTTCTCTTCAAGGTTTGGGCCCATGGGAATGGTAGGGCCCACCTCAAGTTTTGGGCTCATGGGGCTCACTTTGGGTGGCCCCATCTTTCTTCACATGTGTATGGACCAAGGTGACTACCCATTCTTCACTTGGATCTCAAGTGGGCTAGATTTCTTAGTTGGGCCTTTATGGACAAGTAGCCCAAATCTTCCACCATCTCTTGATTATGATGTACATCCTTGTACAAAGTGTGGTGGGTTCCTTGGAGTTTTTCCATATGGATGGGCTTTTGGGCCTTCATTGAAGCTTGGATTTCTTTGGACCATGTGTGCACCACTACACTTTGCCCATGTAGGCTTTTTTCCTTTCATGCTTTTTCTTTTGATGGATGGAGGACTTGAGTTTCTTGATCATCTACAAGTCCCATGAGTGAGTTGTTCCAACAATCTCACTAAGTTCAAATGGTTTTTCCTTGTGGTAGGAAAGTGGTTTCCAAGAGTCTCCTTTAATGTCATCAATCTCAAGTGAATGATTCTTCTTCAAGTGAGCTATCCATGCAACCATAGCTCCTTGAACTTCCTTTTGGGGTGCTTGGTGGGTCATCCACCATCATTCTCAAAGATGAGTGATTTTCCTTTCAATTTGTGAGAAAGAATGATACCCATAAGTTGCCCAATTTTGTCCCATGCTTTGGGACATTTTGGATTTTGATCTTCAAATGGGCTATGTATACCATTCTTATCTATTTTCATGATGGTTGGGTGACTCATCAAGCCATGCCCTCTTGTGCTCAAATGGTCCCCCTTTTTGGTAAAGAAATTGGTGCACATAAGTTGCCCAAACTTGCCCTTTCATGGGCATTTTCAACTTGATTCTTCATGTGGGCTATGTGCATCAACTTTTTTACTATTAGCTTCTTTGATTCATATGTTTGTGGGTAGACCGCCATGTTGTACTCTCATGGTCAACACTTTCATCAAGATGGTGCACATAGGGGTGCCCATGGTTAACCCATGAATGGGTCCTCATGTTTTTCAAGTGGGCTATGTGCTCCCTTCAATCCATTGAGGTGAGGCATTTGGGTTGCTCTTGGGGGCCCATTTCCCTCCTATTCTCCACTTGTCCATGTACATGTGTAAAAAGATGGAAACATCTTAAGTGAGAATCATGGCCTTGGCATAAAAAGTGGACCAATCCTTGGCCACATGTGGACTTTGAAGAGAGATTTCTCATGTGAAGTAGGATTCTTATCCTTTGTTGATCTCATGGTACTTGAGTGCATTTGTTGTCCAAAATGTGTCCTTAGATGATGGACTTTTCTTGCCTAAGGCATATCATGCAACCTTCTTTAAGGTGGGCCTTGCTTTTTTCAATGGGCCCAACACATAACCTAGGTAACACATGGAGTTGGATTTTAGATCTTGCATTTGAATGTGAGTCCAATCCCATGGGTTTCCTCGATGATAATTTGGATTTTAACGGGTAAGGGATAGGGACTTACCTTGCCAAGCTTGTAGGATTCAATGGCGGATGGTACCAGGGGACGTCGAGTGATTGATGAGGATGATCCTGCCTTCATCATCCGCCGAGGGGACCACATGTGTTCCTTGGCTATGGAGCACCAACCTCTTCCCGCCATCAAGGGTCGAGGTACCAGGGATCACTGGGATAACTGGGTGAAGGATCCACAGCCTTTGCTTGAACGAGTATTGGCTGATACTCCTTTTGCTGGCCTCCTCACCTTACGTTTTCATAACAACAGTGCCAACCGCATGATGCTCGCGGCCCTTTGCGAGAGGTGGCGGGATGAGACCCACACCTTCCAGCTCCCTTGTGGTGAATGGGGAATAACTCCCCTGGATATTTATATGCAAATAGGCTTTCTATTTCATGGGGCAGTTGTTCCCCAAGTCAGCTCTTTGGCTCCCATCACTTCCACTGACTGGCTACGGCTTGTCGGTGATGTCCCACCCGAGGATGAATTCCAAGGCCATCAAGTGAAGATGCGATGGTTCTACAATACTTTTGCCTCCGTCATCCCCACTACCGAGCGAGAGGCCCTCCACAAAGCACGGGCCATGATCACTTATGCCTTCGGGTCCTTCCTTCTCTGCCACGCCAATGAGAGGGTCGATCCTAAATTTCTTCTCTTGGTTGAGGATCTACACCACCCCTACAATTGGAACGGGGCTATCCTGTCGGAATAGCCAGTCCTACACCGATTTCTGGCCTGTCGTCGAGGTATTTCTTCATCCACCTTTCTTGGAGACATTTACCCTCCTCTTTCTAATTGTTAGGTGTGCCTTTGCCCAGACTTACTTTTATGACCATTTTCCCCATCTCACGCTGAGGATGCGGGACGATATTGAGCCCTCTTTGTATCGCCACATGCATTGGCACCAACAAAACTGTCAGCGGAACTCCCGAGTTTCTGGGGACAATTGGCGCGCTGACATAGACGGGTTGACCGTTGATGATGTAAGTATCTTGCTGTCCTTATCCCTTGCTCTGTATTGTAATTGACCGTGGTGACCTCATTTGCTGTAGCTCGCTCGGATGCCATATGTCAGCTTCCCTCTCTATTACACCCCTCAGCGTGTGGAGGCATATGATGCTTCATGTCTCCGTATCATGCTTTCTAACGCTGAATCTTTTTAGTGGTATCTGGGTGAGAGGCTCCTTCGGCAGGTCACTGGGGTGGCTCGGGTCCCTTGTTCTGCACCTCCTCCAGTTGCTCAGATCCCAACTGATGAGATGGCTGATGCTCTTGTGGGCCAGCCCGGGTTTCGTTTCACGATCCCGGATCGTGACTATGATGAGTGGTATTTGCTGTACGGCCAGGGGCCTCTGCTTCCTTCGCTCTATGTACCAGGGGGCCGTCGCAGATACGCTGGAGGCTCGGTAACTGCTCCTTTGATGGATCTTTACCGTCGGGAGCGGGACGAGAGGAGGGACGATGACGACTATGTTGGCGACTTGTAGCTTGCTTTTGTATTCAGCTTACTTGATGGATGACCTTCTTCTTTTGGCTTTTACGTTCTTCTGTAAGAAGTCTTCTGAATGAATATACAATCTTTGACTTGTCTCAAATTCCTTGATGATGTCTGGATGTTTTGGCTTTTGACTCATTCCTTAATGATTTGTGGAAGATGAGACTTCTCAACTGCATGGATGATGACTTGAACGGTTCAGATTGCTTAATTTAGCCCTGTGGGCCCGCTTGATGATCAGATCTTGGATTCTGGCCATCTTTCTTGATGATCGGACCTTTGATCTTGCTATTTGATGGCTCATATGGGTTCTTCCATGGTTTAGATCATGATGATCTAGTATTTGAATGACTTGGATTGCTTGTGGCCCCCACTTGATCATTTTTCCCTCTCTTTGACTTGATCAGACACATTCTGGCTGCAGTGCTTCATGATTGGACCAGTGGGGTACCTTCTAGATGATCTTGATCAACCTCAATCGAAATCTGGAAGGGATTGGAGCCTTGGGCGGCCCTCAGGGTGCCATCTGCTGATGTGGACTGTCAGCCTCACCTACCAAGAACCATGGAGCCAATCCCGCGGAGAGAGAGGGAACGCGTCCATACGGGCGGCCCAGAGCGGGCTGCCCAAAGCTCGCCTCTTGTGTGGCTTGGGCTGGCTCGTGCTCGGATATTCTTCACAGTCCTCTGCTCTTGTCCCATGTTCCCTGCACGTCTCGGTTTGACTACAGCCATGAATATTCTCTTTGTCTCATCTTCCCTCCTTCTTTTGTCTTCTTCTTGTTTTGTCCTTTCTTAGGCAATGGATGGTGGAGATTTAGGGGCTGTGGGGGCTGTCCATGGTGGGTCCCACACTGCAGGAGGTGGTGCAGGCTTTAATGATGGTGGAATCTCTTTAATGGATGGTAGAGATGGTGCATTGAATGGGGGCATTGATGAGGGGTTAGGGATGGTGGTTGGTGGAGCTTTGAATGGCCCCATTAATGGCAGCCATGCTGAAATTCCAGATTTGAATGGGGCTTTGATTGTGGGAGAAATGGATGGCATGGATGAGATGGGAGGATGGGACATAAGTGAGGCTATGCATCCCTTGAATATAGGCCACATGGATGATGTGATTGATGGAGGTGATGGGACCATGATGGACATGGATGGGCTGATCTCTTGTCTGGATGGGATGGATGGTTCAGATGATACCTTTAACGGTTTGGATGCTCTTGATGAGGGCCGAGATGCGCGGCATACTTGTTTGGGTGGACTTGATGTGATCATTAATGATGTCCCCTTGGTGATGGACAGTGTGGATGCCTCGATGATCCCTTTGATCGGTCAGGGTGATGACTGGATTCATGATCTCCTGCTGGAGAGGGCCGCAGGTCCAGATTTGACCGTTGATTCTTCGATCGGGGTTGCCGGGACCCTTCTTGATGGTTCAGATGCATTCTTTGATGGTCAGATTGGCCAGGATGCCATGATGTGTGGTGTAATCTTCACCGATAGCCCTTTTGCTGGAGAGTATCATCCTTCTCTTGATCATCGGTCTTTTGCGCACTCTATTCATGAGGTGGGCGAGTCTTCTCATGCTGCTGAGGTTATGACAGTTTCAGACAGTAATGCGACTATATCAGACATAGCCATTACTGAGGGCAGGTCAGGGGCTGTCGAGTCTGCAGAGGTTCCAGCTTTTTCTTCTCCTTCGCCCGTTGACCTTCTGATCCTTGATGAGCCGTCATTGATTTCTAGGCCTTTTGTTCTGGAGGGGGTACCAGTGAGGACTTGCCAGCTGCTTCCTCGTCCTTCTTGCTCGCCACGACTGCTTGCTTGGCTTGACAGCTTGTCAGCTTATGAGATTCGAGATTTGGAGTTCTATGGCTTCGGCAGTCTGATCCATATGGCTAGAGTTGACATTGATTGGAGGATGCTCGGAGCTGCCTTGATTGACTAGGTCCCTTCGTTGAACTTGTTTGCGTTCAACGATATGGAGTTGGGACCCTCTTTGGAGGAGCTTGCGCGTTTGATAGGCCTTCCTTGGGATTATACTCAGTATTTCTCACTGAAGACGTCACCGAAGACTGCTACACCGCAGAACTGGTTCGGGATCCCCTATCTTGTTCGGCCTGCAGCCGCTGGCCAGGATGCTGTAGTGTTCTCCTTGGATTTACTGTATGACCTTTTTTCGGGTCTTCGGAGTGTGGCCGATTCTACCTTTGCTCGGAACGCACTGATGTTCTGCTTGATAGCTGAGGTGTTGTTCTCGGGATGGCGCAGGTCTCAGACTCCTCTGCTTTTTGAGGTGATGAGCCAAGCTATCCGATGGCAGGGGATCATTTCTCTCATCTTGGCCGAGCTGTTTAATGGGCTGACTGACTGCACCCTGGGCCACACTCGTGTCCTTCGCGGCTGTTGTGCCTTTCTTCAGGTATCTTTTCTACACCTTTTTCTTCTTGCTTTGTTAGGAATTGCTTTGCTCTAGGTGAACTTCTTTTCCTTTTTTGTGATCAGGTCTGGCTATGGGAGCGTCTTTCTTTGACCGTTCCTACACCCTTTCCTGGCATTCCTAGCTCTGACGTCATGCGTTATATCATGGAGTTTCTTCCGCATACGGCTAGGATGAGTGAGCCCTTGTATCGCAGGATGTTCGCTGAACTTCGTGACTGGAATGTTCGTTGGGAGTCATCTTGGCTTTCACTTCCTCCAGTGCTTTGCGATGCACACCGCCTTCCTCTGATGTTGGTAGGCTTTCGATCTTACTTTTCTTACCATCCTATTCGGTTCCTGCGGCAGTTTGGGTACGAGCAGGATGTTCCTCTTTTCGCTTTCACGGGTATCAGGCGTCGGGCGCTTCCATCTAGATCCTCTGACTTTAGGACTCGGGTTGATGGATCTTGGGCGAGTTACTTGACTGCTGATTTGCTGGGTTTTGAGCTGCGGACTTTTTCGATGGCGACCGCCCCATATCAGTACTGGGTTGCTGAGCAGTCTTTGTATCGACGTATCCCTTGCTGGCACCAGACTGTTGATGAGGATGAGTAGGATATCCTTGGAGATGCTGGCTCTTCATCTGGTTCATATGAACCTTTTAAGGAGCGCCCATGCATTGATCCTTGCTTCCTTTTGGCCACTCATGGCCATCTGCTTTCTGAGATTTCTGCACTTCGGTATCATTGTGAGATGATGTCGAGGAGATTGGCTGCCGATCAGAGGTTGTCTGACGAGGAGACAGCGATCCGTACCCTTGAGCGTGATGAGGCACATTACCTGCGTATGGAGGTGAGTAGGTTGAGAGCGAGGCTGTCTTTTTATGAGTCAGAGGACTTACCTGATGTGGCCGAGGGGGAGGGTAGAGATTGATGGTGTTGGCCACCTGCACATTCTTTTTTTGCATATATGTTTGATGATGATGCATTTTTTTGTATTTTTTTGAAAGAGATGACATGATATGTGTAAAAGAAATATGATGCTTTTAATGAAAAAAGAAGAAAACTTTTTGAGAATCTATTGTGCCATGAGTTGTTTTGTGAGTGTGTCTGAATTTTGTGTCAGGATATAGGAATCAGAGTTGGGGCTCAGCCAATGCTTTGACCGATGTCTCGATATTTACTTGCGTGATCCTTTGGTTCCCTAGAGGTATAGGCAACGGAAACTATTGCCTCTTGAGATTGTCAGAATTTACAGAGCTCTTCGCTCCAGACTGCACTTCTTCCTGTTCTTGAATTGTGACTGCTTGAACCATTTTGAACTGTCTGATTTCTTGGTACCTGTACTTTTCATTTTTTTTCTTTTTCCATTTGAGCCATTTTTGCCTGCAGCGCTCTTTCGAGTTTTCACCACAGCCGGCATTTTTCCGTAATTTTTCCCCGTGGCGCCCTTTCGGGTTTTCACCATGTCCCGGGTGTTTGATCTTGCCTGCCCCTTGACAGCTATGCTGTTTTTACCCTCGGCGCCCTTTCGGGTTTTTACCAAGTCCGCTGTATGCCCACTGTTTTTACTCGAAGCGCCCTTTCGGGTTTTCACTCCGCCCTCTTTGTTTAGGCACGCATTTTCTTTTTCTCTTTTTTCTTTCTCTGAATCTTTGAATAACTGTGGCGGCTAGAGGTCGGGAATCCGTCGTTGCCGGCCGATGGCAGTCTTTCAGCCTTTATCTTAAGTTACGATAATAGAGCTGTTGGTCTTATTTAAAGACCCTTCTGAGATGAATGGATGGATGACTGTGTTTCTTCTTGGGCTGATTTTTTCCTTGGGTGCCTTGCTTTGGCTTCCCTTTTTCTTTCTCTTTTCTTTCTTTTTTTCTTTTTCTTTTGTATTCTTTTTCTCTCTTTTTTTTTGTTTTTTCCTTTTGAATCCCCTTACTTGAAACACTTATTGGTGGACGGGAATGATTTCTCAGAGGTCTTAGCTTCGTCCTCTTAACTTCAGCTCTATTAAAGTAACTCTTGATAAGGTCAGAATAACTTACCCATGAAAGATTTTCACGTTGTCGGCGTTGGTTGGCTCAGCAAGATCCACCCCTCTCATGCTGATGAGTCTGAGGGCGCCTCCGAGAAGTACTTCTCTGATGATCAGCGGCCCATCCCACGAGGGTTTGAACTTTCCTCTGGGTTTTGGAAGGTGCGACGGTAGAATCTTCTTCATGACCATGTCGCCTACCTTGAAAATTCTTTTTCGGACTCTTTTGTTGTAAGCCCGAGCGATCCTTTTCTGATAACATTGAGAATAACTTAGCGCACGCATGCGCTTTTTATCTGCTAGCTGCAACTGATCGAATCTGGCCCGTTGCCATTCTCCTTCTTCAATTCAGCTTTCGAGTAACACTCGTAGTGATGGTATTTCCACCTCGACTGGCAAAACTGCCTCCATTCCATAGCTAAGCTCGAAAGGAGTAACGCCCGTAGCAGACCATACAGACGTTCGATAGGCCCAAAGTGCATATGGGAGCATATCTGACCAATCCCGATAGGTCACGACCATCTTCTCAAGCATCTTGACGATTGTCTTGTTTGCGGCTTCTACCCCACCATTCATTTGAGGACGGTAGGGGCTTGATCGATGACGTTGGATCTTGAATTTACTGAGTAAGTCATCCATCTTCTTGTTGACGAACGGGGTCCCATTATCTGTGATGATAGCATTGGGGATTCCATACCGGCATATGATGTTGTTCTTCATGAATTTGATCACCTGAGATGCTGCAATCATGGTGTAGGAGGTTGCCTCTACCCACTTGGTGAAGTAGTCGACTGCCACAAGTATGTATTTATGACCATTTGATGCTTTGCGGCTGATCTTGCCGATGATGTCGAGTCCCCACATGGAGAAGGGCCAGGGGGTGGTCAGGTTGTATAATTCTGATGAGGGGGCATGGATTTGATTCGCATGCTCCTGACACTTGAAGCATTTTCTGATGTGCTGGCAACAGTCTGTCTCCATGGTGAGCCAATAGTAGCCGAGTCGTAGAATCTTCTTTGCCATCATGTGCCCGTTCATGTGTGGGCCACAGATTCCTTCGTGTATTTCTTTCATGATCTTTGCAGCTTCTGTTTCATTGACTCATCGAAGGAGGATGTGATTATAAGATCGCTTGTAAAGAACTTCGCCACTGATGGTGAAATAGCCAGCCAAACGCTGGATGGTTCGGCGATCTGTTGCTGTTGCTGACTTTGGATAGTCCTGGGTTTCGAGATATTGCTTGATGTCGGCATACCAGGGTTTGTCAGGGACAGCTTCGGCTTCTTCTATTTGCAGGCAGAAAGCAGGTTCATCTTGAATTTCGACTGTGAGCTCCCATTCTGAAGCTCCTTTCGGGATCTCGAGCATTGATGCGAGTGTAGCGAGAGCATCTGTAAACTGATTCTTGGCTCTGGGCATGTATGAGAAGGTGACTTCTTTGAATTCTTCGATCAAATTTTCAAGATACACATGATATGGTATCAACTTCTCGTCCTTGGTTTTCCATTCGCCATTGGTCTGATTGATGATAAGCTGTGAGTCTCCAAATACTCGTAGCTTCTTGAAGCCCAAGATTATGGCTTCCCTTAAGCCAGCGATGCATGCTTCGTACTCTGCCATGTTGTTGGTGCATTCGAATGCTATGCGCCTTGAGATTGGAATAGGGACATCATCTGGAGAGTAGAGGATTGCTCCAATACCACTCCCTTTAGAATTTGCTACGCCGTCGAAGAATAATGTCGACTTATCTTTTTTCTTCTTTTCTTCCCCTTCAATAAGCAAGAGATCTTCATCAAGGAAGAACGTCTTGAGTGGTTGATAATCCAGGAGAGAGTGAGCGGCAAGATGATCAGCGAGGGCCTGCCCCTTGATTGCCTTCTGAGTGACATAGGTGATGTCGAACTCAGATAGGAGTAGCTGCCATTTAGCTATCCTTCCAGTGAGTGCCGGTTTCTCGAACAGGTACTTGAGCGGATCCATGTGAGCGAGGAGGAGAATAGGGAATGCAATCATGTATTGACGGAGTCGTTGGGTTGCCCAGACTAGGGCGAGGCAAGTCTTCTCGATCGGGGAATACCTGGTCTCATAGTCAATGAACTTTCGGCTCAAATAGTATATTGCTTGTTCCTTCTTCCCGGTCTCGTCGTGCTGGCCGAGGACACAGCCGATGGCTTCTACTGCTACCGAGATGTATAACAACAGTGGACGTCCAGGAGTAGATGGCACTAGGACTGGAGGATTCATGAGATATCTCTTGATGCGGTCGAAGGCGACTTGGCAATCATCATTCCATTCTTTTGGAACGTTCTTCCGAAGGAGCTTGAAAATGGGCTTACAAATAGGTGTGAGCTGTGCGATGAAGCGACTGATGTATTGAATTCTACCGAGGAAGCCACGAATTTCCTTCTCTGTTCTAGGAGGGGGCATCTCAATGATTGCTCTGGCTTTAGTCTCGTCGACCCTGATGCCATCCTCGCTCACCATAAAGCTGAGGAGCTTACCTCCCATTGCACCGAAGACACATTTCTGAGGGTTGAGGCGGAGCTTATACTTTTCTAATCTGTTGAATAACTTCTTCATATCTTTAAAGTGTCCTTCAACTATGCGAGATTTGACGATCATATCGTCCACATATACTTCAAGCTCTTTGTTCATCATGTCGTGGAATAGTGCTGTCATTGCTCGCTGATATGTTGCTCCTGCGTTCTTCAGACCGAACGACATTACCATGTAACAGAAAGTTCCCCAGGGAGTGATAAACGATTTCTTCTCACGATCTTCGATGGCCATCTCGATCTGATTGTAACCTGAGAACCCGTCCATAAATGAGAAGATTTTGTATCCAGCAGTATTGTCGACCAGTGTGTCGATGTGTGGCAAAGGGAAGTCATCTTTTGGACTGGCTTTGTTGAGATCTCAAAAGTCGATGCACATTCGAACCTTGCCATCCTTCTTTGGTATTGGTACGATGTTGGCGAGCCATTCAGAGTAGTTGGAGACTACCAAGAATCCCGCATTGTACTGTTTGATGACTTCATCTCGGACTTTCAGAGCCCATTCTGGCTTCATTCTTCGAAGTTTCTGTTTCACTGGCTTCATATCTCCCTTGGTTGGCAGATGGTGTACAACGAGCTCTTCATCGAGCCCCGACATGTCTTCATATGAGAACGCGAAGTTGGACAATCTTGGAGCTAGTAACTCTATCATTCTCTGCTTTATCTCAGGTGGCAACGATTTTTCAATTCGAACTTCCCTAGGGATCTCAGGTGTCCCCAAGTTCACTATCTCGAAATCATCGGCTACAACATTGGCTTTAGATTCGAACTTTTTGAGGAGATCCTCTAGTTCGGGAGCCGGATCATCATATTCCTCATCCTGAGCTTCGTCCAGACCCATGAGCTCGAAGTCTAATTCGATGTCAAAATCATATGATTCGACTTCAAACTCATGCGACTCTTTAGACGAACTTGGCACACTATTGAATGCAGGAAAAGAAGTTTTTTTTAGTTTTTGAGATTTTTCTGAAATGGAAATGCTAGATGTTTTTTACTTTTGAAAGTTTTTTATTTTTTTGGATTTTTGGAATTCACGGGACTTTGAACAAGCGGGCATTGCAGACCATGATTGATCCCAGCTTGTTCCAAAGTTCCGATCGCTGCTTAAACAGGTATTTTTTTGGAAACCAGAGCCCTCAGATGGCTCTTTGGCTGATTCAAAAGTTAGGGGAACGGATGACCATTCAGGACCCCACACTTCCTCCCCTGAAGAGGTGGGGGTTGATGATTCGAGCGAAGAATCACAGTCTGGCCCAATGACCATGATTTCTTGCTGGTCGGATTCGAGATCTGAGTCGTACTCAGTCCCTCCTGGATCACTTACTTCGCACTGCAGTTCGTCTGGTTCCACAGTGAAACACAAGTTCGGAATCTGGACATCGGACCAATCTAGGGCTGGCCACTTCCCTTTCTTGGTCCAATGGATGGGCTGCTTCCGCCCCTGGCTGATGATTGATAATGTTGATAGAGTCGTGCCCCTTGCTGATTAATGTTGAGGTGGGCAAGAGGTGCCCCTGGCTGATTGAAGTGGGCAGGTTGTGCACCTGGTTGATTGATGCTGCAGTGGGCAGGTTGTGCCCCTGGTTGGGAGCAGGTATCAGAGTAACCTTGTCCTGAAGGTGCTGTATTTGACTTCCTTCTTCATCTTAATCATTTCCTTCTTCTTCTGGAGGCTTAGATGGTTCGAGAATCTGATCCCATCGAATGGGGGCCATATGGCCCAAGCTAGGCTCATCGGGAGGCCTTTGTGTAGTGCACTCGGTTGATTCCCTCCTGGATCTTTGCAAGGTTCTCCTGGCTTGACGAATTAGATGGGTGAGCATCGAAATTTCTTCATTCCTTTTTCGATGAAGATTTACCTGTATCCGAGTCCCCATTTGCGTTCGTTATATATCAGCGGTACCTTTGAGGCTCAAACGTTCTGCTGGTGAAAAAACACGGTCCACCTTTACCGGTTCTGGAATGGCGATAGAGTTCACAGTCTTGAATTCAAAAATGTGAAACGGGGTGTCTTCCTCAGAGTGCTGGATATCGATGACCGGGATGTCTGGTTCAGTGGCAGCAGCATTGGAAGGAATGATGAGTTCCTTCTCTGCATGGATAGAGATCACTTGATTTCCACAGATGTACTTCACTCGTTGATGCAGGGTTGATGGCACAGCTCCAACCTTGTGCAGCCACGGTTGTCCGAGCAACATGTTGAAAGAGGCTGATATATCCAGGATTTGGAATGTGATGGTGGAGACTTCCGGACCTATCTGTACCTCTATGTCGACCTCCCCTTCCACTAATCGGTGGGTGTTGTTGAATGCTCTGACGCATATGGTGCTGGGTCAGAATGAAGAAGGACTGATTCCCAGACGTTCCGCAGTCTTGAGAGGGCAGACATTTAAGCTTGAGCCATTATCGATAAGGACCAGTGGGACGTAGAGGTCTTTATATCGTAAGGCTATGTTGAGGGATTGCCCATGATCTCATCCTTCTGGTGGCAACTCATTATCTGTGAAGGTGATGGCGCGTGGAGCCAGGAGTTATCCAATCATCAATGCTATCATCTCTGGTGCCGTATCAGAGGAGACGTGAGCATCGTTCAAGGTCTTGGCAAACATTTCTTGGTGTATGCGAGATGTGCAGAGTAGCTCCCATACTGAGATTTGAGCAGGGATTGACTTGAGCTAAGTCGCCACATCGTATGCGGCTTCATTTTTGTTGCTGAGACCTGAGAGAGCGCCTTTGGGATCTCCTCTGTTTTGATTATCTCTTCAAATGCAACGCCCATTGGGATTCATGTTCCCCACTTCCACACATTCTGGATAGTGCCATGGGACCTCTTTATAACTTTTCTCACCTTTACCTTCTAGGATCACCGGTTCTTGCAACGGTGCTGGTGTGGGTACCAGATCTTCCTCGTATGGAGCTTTTGCCTTGAGAACTACATTGTTGCCTGTGCTGAAGGGGTAATATCGAGGCTGGTCTTCATAGATCACATAAGGTTGCGGTCCTGGCTTGACCGTTCCTGGAGCAGGAGGCTCCCATGGAATGAATACTGGTCCTCTTGATATGGCAGGGGATTTCTCTGTTCGTCCCAGCTGCCGTAGTGTGATTGACAAGCCTCTAGGGTTTGCCCCTTGCAATATGACTGGCTTGACTGGAGGAGCTCCTTCCAAAACAATGGGTTCTTGCTGCTGATGAGTATAATCCCTCCATTGCGGATTGGATTGTTCTTGAACTGGAGTTGCCCCTTGCAAGATGACAGGTTCATATGTGGGCTCGATGTATGATTGTGCTCCTTCTAGGACGACCGGTTCCCAGCATGAATGGTTGTAAGGTGCCCCTTGAACAATTGGTACATCATATGGAAGTGCTCCTTCGAGTACTACTGGCTCGGATACTGAAAGAGAGAAGTGACTTGCCTCTTGCAGGATCGGAGGAGGATTTGTCGGCCCATAAGTGTAGGCATGAATGGACTGGATAGGGGAGAAGAAGTGATCGAGGCGTTCTTCTTCTTCTATGCTGTTGACGGTGGAGCCTCGAGATGAACTGGGATCTGTCGGATGTTGAGGCAGAGGATTCTGAAGAATGTTGGTGGAAGCTGCTGCTATGACGATCTTGCGGTCGTCAATCAGATCTTGTATGGCATTCTTCAAAGTAAAGCATTGATCAGTAGTATGGCCATGTCCTTGATGGTAGGCATAATAATCATTTTCCCGATAATTCGGAGGCAGAGGCCAGAGGATGAGGAGGAGGCCTGGGTGCCATTAGAGTGAGTTACTGCTTCTGTACCAGCATAGTCATGACTTGACTAAGCGGTTGAGTGAGTGGGGTGAACTTCCTGGGCTCCCTGTAATTCTGCCTGTTCTGGTATGAGTATTGACCATTCCCTCTGAACTACTGCTGCTGTCGAGGTGGTTGTGGCTGTGGTTGGGGATTTGGTCGTGGTTGATACCTCTGAGGTTGGTGCTGAACCTGATTCTGCTGATGATGTTGATGTCCCTGTGGGGGAGCGTATTGATTACCCTGAGCAGTGGTATTGATGTTGTTTACCTCTGTCGGGCGGGGAGGAGAACCGCTTCGGTTTCCATTCCCATATCCGATGGGTCTTCCCTCCACTATGTTCCTCTTGACTGGAGTGGCTTGATGAGGCCATGGGGAGATTGTCCCGGCACGGATTCCTGCTTCGACTTGTTCTCCAGCACGGATTAGCTGCGAGAAGTTCGCATATGGATGCGAGATGAGATATCCAGATATGCCCGGATATGTTGAATGAACAATCATGGAGATTTGTTCTTCGTCGTCGATAGGTGTCCGCATTCTAGCTGCCATGGCTCGCCAACGTCCCACATAAGCTGATAGTGTTTCATCACTCCTTTGCCAGAGAGCCGCGAGGTCAGCTCTTCTGGGTGCCATGTTGAGGTTGTATGTGAATTTGTCGACGAAAGCCTGGGAAAGCTGTTCCCACGTCCTGATGCGGTGGCAGTCCAATGAGGTGTACCAATCTAGGGCATTGCCCTTCAGAGATTTTTGGAACAAACGAATGAGGGCCCCTTCATTTCCTGAGATTGCACTTAGCTCTCTACAGAAGGCCTTGAGATGTGCTGTGGGACAACCGCTGCCATCGTATCTTTTGAATTTTGGTACCTCAAAGTTTTAAGGTACTTGAGCATCTGGGAAAGGACACAAGTCTTTGAACTTGGTTGAAGGTAAATCGATTCCTTGTTGTCGCTGAAGCTGATTTTGCAAGATCTGGAACTGCTCCCGCAGCTCGTCCAGTCCTGAGTGATCTGTTCGAGCGACTGGTGCCTCTTGGAGTAAGGCACGTTCTTCTTCGGCATAGTGGTCGATGTCTTCGACCCTATGTGCTTGCTGAAAAGCAACCGCGGGTTGCTGAAGTTGATTTGATGATTGAACTGGATTCGGATGAACTTGTGCTTGAAAGGACTGTAATTGAATTGGAGACTGTACTGGAGGTTGAACTGGAACTTACTGAATTGAAGATTGCTGAAAATTAACTGGAGTTTGCTGAATTGAAGATTGCTGAAAATTAACTGGGATCCCATCGGCGGAGATGTGCTGGAATTGAAAAGTGCTCCTGTTTGCAGGAAGCTGAGATGCTGGGAAGTGACCCCCTTGTTGGGTATTCGCCACTGTCCGCTGATTGGTGTGGGCTTGACACTGACCCCCATTGTGGGCATTCGCCAGTGCTGTCCCTGTTGCTGGAAATTGAATTGAAATTTCATCTGCGGGGATGTGCTGAAATTGAAAAGGTGTCCTATCTATGGGGACATGCTGAGATCTACTGAGACTGTTGTTTACAAGATTGACTGGAAGCTGACTGGAAGTCCCTGCGACTGGAGTGCTCTGAGATGGCCCTGTCGTCGCAGGAAGGTATTGGGGAGGATGACCCATAGCGAAGGGCTGAGACGGCTGCTGTCGGTAGTCTTGGGCAGACTTCAATGGTTGTGCTTGATTTGAACTGGAGGCCGGAAGGACCCGGCATGGCTACTGAGATTGCTGAATTGGGCCAACCTGATTGTTGGCTGCTGCGATGGCTTGTGCTTGCATGAATTGCAAGAGCACTTCTTGCATTGCTCTCATTCCTTGTGCCAATTCTTGTATGATTGGCGTATTCTCAATTGGCTGTTGCGCTGGAGGTTGCGCTTCGGTCATCTCAAGAGAAGGGAAGAGATGAGTTTCTTCTTCGTGGTCGGACATGGCTTGTTGTGCCCGAGTGCGGATTATGCTGCGGAAGGGAAGTTGTTTTCGAACACGTTGAGCCCGAGGAGGCGCAATGGTGAGGACTATACTCTTTTTGGGTTTTGTGATTTTCTATTTTTTTTTTTGGTTTTGGGATTTTTTATTTTTTATTTTGTTTATTTTGGGTAGAATGCTATGCAGATGAGATTGTATGAGGATTAGTGACTTTCAAGTATAGGAATGATTCTGTTTTTCAAATCGGACCACGACTAGTGGGATTAGCTCATCCTCAGCAGAGTCGCCATTCTGTGGACCCTCGCCGTTTCCGCGCTCCCACACGACATTCTCGTCCCTTCCCTTTTCGGGAAAAGAAGGAGAGGATGTGTGAGTGCGAATCGCCGTTTGTGCCACTGGCTTGCCTCGTTCCCGAGGGCTTTGTTTGGTTGTCTTGTTTAAGCTGGATGTGTTTAAATGAGTTTATATAAGACCAGAGTCGCCACTAGCCAATTACTTAGAATCTATAGTCGGCTAGACCCCGTGAAAACATTAAAGAAGGGGATCCGAAGATTCCTTCATCTAAAATGACTTCTTTTGATCTGCGGCCAGAGATTCGAGGTAAGGGATCACGGTTACAGGGTGGGAAGAGGTTAAGCACCCCACACACTGCCCGTACCGAAGTACGGTCTCTACTTCACAGAATCGAACTAATACTTGAAAGTCTGTTTTAATCCTCGTACATTCTCATAGATGACATGATGCATGAATGCAGGTCTGAACAGTAAGAGTTTTTGATGGGCAGGTTCCAATAACAGGCAAGCCTAGAGCATACGCTCGAACTGATAGGTGCTTAATATAAGACGTATGCAGTGTGTTTGAAAAATCAAGGTGCTTTATAGTGAAGCATGAATGCAAGTCTGAACAGTAAGAGTTTCTAATGGGCAGGTTCCAATAACAGGCAAGCCCAGAGCATACGCTCGAACTGACAGGTGCTTAATATAAGACGTATGCAGTGTGTTTGAATGATCAAGATGCTTGCAGTGAAGCAGGGGGTTGGAAGAAAAGTAAATGTTGCACTTATGCTAGATGCAAATGAGATGATGCTGGAAAAGAACAGCTAGATGGATGGAGGTGTCGTAAGGGTGGGCTTCGAGTGGCTGGATCAAGACTTGGATGGCTTGGGAGGCTTGGGCCAGTGGTCAAGCTGGGCTGGACCAGGGCTAGGCTCTCCTCACTCGGGCTCTCCTTGGTGGAAAGATGGGCTAAAAGGGTGGAGAATGACTCAGACGGACGGGTCGCTGGACTGGATGGGTTGTTGTCTTGAAATGAGAAGGGGAGGGGGGTATTTATAGCAGTGGGCAGTGGCAGAACCCGTAAATATTTTTGGGCGGCCCGCTGTGGGCCACCCGCACGGTCATTCCTAGATTTCCAGCGCGCGGTACGGTCGTTTCTTGGGGCTGCTGTTTGGCTCGGTGGGTCGACTCGGTGATTTGACTCGGCGGGTTGACTCGACGGGTTGACTCGGTGTTTTGACTCGACGGGTTGACTCAGTGGGTTAGCTCAGCGGGTTGACTCAGTGAGTTTGACTTTTTTAGAATTTTTTGACTGGCTTTTCTTATGGGGGGTTTTTCAGGCTGATGTTTAGGGGTGGGTTGACTGGGTTCAGGCTTGAGTTGGGCTATGGATTGGGGCTTACAAGGGTGAGTTTGGCTGAGTTTGGACTTGGGATTTGGGGGTATGGTCCTCCATTCATCCAGCTATCTCTACCAACAGTGTAGCTGAAGGTGGGGTGTCTACTGAGGGGAACTAGCAAAAAAGACCCATATTTTCAATGAAAATCGAGTTAAGCATTTAATAATTTAGATTTGCCAAATGATATAATAATATAAGTGTTAAAGATAACTTGCTTTTATTGGAAAAAAAGTGTTAAAAATAAGTGATAGGTGCTGAAAATAAGTTTTATCTAAGGGTGTGTGTAAATGTGTGTATAGTGAAATACTCACCTAAGCACTTATTCTCATCTTGTGAGAACTTTTTGAAAACTTATCTCACGTAATATGAGCCCAAAATCTGAACCGTCCACGTGATGAAGCACCCCATCAAACCCCTAAGGCCCAACTTTTACCCTAATCCAAAACTTTGGTAGGCCATGGAAAAAGAAAATATTTTCCTATCTTCATTTGCCTCTCCCTTTACTATGGCCACCCGAGTTTTGAATCAAGTTGAAAGTTGGCCATTGGAGGTGTTAGTGCACTTTTCTGTGGCATACTAGTACACCTTGTTTGTCAATCACTTAGGTTAGTGAGTCTAGTGTCGGTTGAGCTTAATGAAGACAAAGATCGAAGACTCAAGACGGACCAGCTACATCAAGGATGAAGAAACAGGTAAAAGAGATGCCTTGGTGTGCCTTGCCTTGAACCTATCCAAAACCATAACGTCTTAGATGACTCGGACCAACTAGGTATACCTTTAGTCATCATTATTAGTCTTAGAACTCCATGAAAAATATGATAAATTAGACTAATTAAAGAAGTGGAAGCTGCTGTAATCAAAACAGCTCAAACAGCAGTTTCCGATAAGATTCCGATCAATCGGACAAGTGCTCCGATAGGACTCCGATCAATCGGACAGAAGATCTGATCAATCGAAAATTATTCCAGCTACCTTAAAAATCCACTGGACATATTTCCGATCAACGGACAGTCTTCCGATCCATCGGAAGGGGTCAGTCTGATCAATCGGACCATGCTCCGATCAATCGGAATATCCTCCAGAGAATTCTCTGGACTGAATTCTGATCAATCGGACCTTATTCCGATCAATCGGAGATGCGCGAATCTGCCCGTTTTTTACCGTTGGAAGAAAATCTATTTAAGATGGGGGATTCGTTTTTGAGAAAAAGAGAGGGGATTTTGAGGAGATAGGAGCTACCATTGTTAAAGATCATTAAGAGCCCTATTCCTGACCCAGACAAGTGATCTTCCTTGTGATTCATCACAAGTATGGAGCATTCAAAGCTCAAGAAGAAGATGCACTTGTCCCTCTTTTGATCTCTAGAGATTGGATTGATCTTGATAGTCATATTCCTATCCAATACTCTATGATGAGATCGTTGTAGGTGAGACTCTCTAGGCAACCCATTCCCATAAGTTATAGAGATCTTAAACCTACCCTCCCTAGCACCTTGGGCATCTCCAATGGAGCATCACATGCAAGGTAGCTGATCTTGGAGCTGAAGCCTTATCAAAGCAACGACGTCAAAGATCGGGGGAGCACAAGGGGAACTGATTCAAGCACGGAAGAGCGAGAAGAAGCAACCCAAAGCGGCGCTACAAAGGGGCTCAATCCGACAAGTAAGGTTGTCTTGTTAGGAGTCTATCCACTCAATTTCCTGTGGGAGTTGAGTGTAGAGTTTGTTTGACAAACTCGATCTAGGGTCGTTAGCCGATCCTTGGCCTGTTAGTCGGCCTAAATTTAGGGACGTCAGCCGTTCCTTGGCTCGTTAGTCGGCCTAAACAAAGTCTCCAAGGGGGAGCCACCAACACGGGTGCAAACGTGTAGGTTGGAAGGAACCTATAAACTCCTCGGTTGGGTAGATCCGAGTTAAAACACCTTGGTTGGGAGGAACTAGATTTAAACTCCCCAATGAATGCCGGTGTGCTCAAAGGGGTTGAGTACTTGAACCGGGAGTGGAATAGACAAGTAGTCGAACCACTATACATCCTTGTGTTTGTGATTGTTCTTGAGCACATTTCTCTTTATGCATTGTGTTTAAACTTGTTAATTATGAATGCTTAGTTAGGAATGTATACTAGGCACTTGATAGGCACACACACACACACACATGATGTACTTTCACTCCTCATGGTGACTTGAGCTTTTGTTGATCCATCCTCTCTAGTTCACATGAGTTGTTTAGACTAGGTTGCTGATTGCACTTATCATTTGCTAGTCTTTTGATTGGACCCACTTAAGCTTAGAAGCCGAAGTGTTAATTGCCTACGTAGTTTGATTTGCTTAATTTGTTAAGTAGGCGAAAAGAATTTTCAAATAGGTCCTAATCACCCCCCTCCTATTGGTTAGCCATAATTCTAGTTTCTCTTTAAGCTTCCGCACGTGTATGCATATGGTGTTGTGTTAGACTACCCGACGCAATTTCAGTTGGTATCAGAGCGGGTTGCTCTTCAAGGACGTAACAGTCTAGAGTAAGATCCGGTACCGGAGCACTAGCATTATGTCTACCCAAAAAGGGGAATCTATGTTGCCTCATGTTGAACTATAAGTAAAATGATTAGTTGAGGTCAATAATAACTAGGGTAGGAACTATTGTCATATCCCCTACCGAACATTACTCTCCAACTTGGAATGAACCTAAGGGAGAAAAATCTAGGATAGATAAATTCCCTCCCAACAAGCATGTTGGGTCCTATTTACCATACCCAAGGGGGTTGTGATCTGGGTTAGGTGACCTTTGGAGACCATATTGAGCTCAAATAAATATCTGAGGATCAAGCCTTATTTTGAGCAAATTGATGAACTTGAGGAATTTAGCCACTTTGGAACTATAGAAAAATCTGAGGATGTCAGCCTCATTTCTGTGTGTATGAAAAAATCAGAGGATTCAAGCCTCATGAGCCCAATTTTGGTAGTTTAGCCTTGCTTCTATTTTATATATTTGCTGCTAGACTATCTCACTGCTTAGATTAGCTAATCCTCTTGAGTTTTATGCTTCATTGTATGCTAATCTTTGCTTAGTATTGGTCTTGATATACCAATAGGGGAGGTTGGTTGATTGGGCTATAAGCCCTTGAGCTTTAATGCTTAATGTATATCATAGATGACCAATTATGCATGATTAACTATGATTAGATAGTTACATTTTCTTGTTAATCATGTTCCCATGTATGCACCATGTTTTAAAGTTCATGCACCCTATACTCTCCTTGTTAGCATGTGCTTATAGTTATAACTGCGACATACTGTTTACTCTTACCTTAACCTTATTGATATATCATTAAGGCGGAGAGAATAGTTTGTCAATTGCTGACAAAAAGGGGGAGAAAGATCAAGTCCCACCAAAACTAGTTTGTTATTTTTTGTGATGCAGGGATTGACAGGTTATGGGGGAGCAAACTGAAGAGGAGCTGCTTAGTTAGACATGTCAAGAGTCCTGCATTTAATTTCATATCAATGTAATCTCTTGTACATATATTTTATTTTGGTAGGTTAGGTTTTTGTAAGTAATTGAAAAGGGGGAGATTGTTAGTGCACTTTTTTGTGGCATACTAGTGCACCTTGTTTGTCAATCACTTAGGTTAGTGAGTCTAGTGTCGGTTGAGCTTAATGAAGACAAAGACCGAAGACTCAAGACGGACCAGCTACATCAAAGATGAAGAAACAGGTAAAAGAGATGCCTTGGTGTACCTTGCCTTGAACCTATCCAAAACCATAACCTCTTAGATGACTTGGACCAACTAAGTATACCTTTAGTCATCATTATTAGTCTTAGAACTCCATGAAAAACATGATAAGTTAGACTAATTAAAGATGTGGAAGCTGCTGTAATCAAAACAGCTCAAACAACAGTTTCCGATAGGACTCCGATCAATCGGACAAGTGCTCCGATAGGATTCCGATCAATCGGACAGAAGATCCGATCAATCGAAAATTATTCCAGCAACCTTAAAAATCCACTGGACATATTTTCGATCAATCGGACAGTCTTCCGATCCATCGGAAGGGGTCAGTCCGATCAATCAGACCATGCTCCGATCAATCGGAATATCCTCCAGAGAATTCTTTGGACTGAATTCCGATCAATCGGACATGTCTCCGATCAATCGGACCTTATTCCGATCAATCGGAGATGCGCGAATTTGCCTTTTTTTTTATACCGTTGGAAGAAAATCTATTTAAGATAGGGGATTCGTTTTTGAGGAAAAGAGAGGGAATTTTGAGGAGATAGGAGCTATCATTGTTAAAGATCATTAAGAGCCCTATTCCTAACCCAAACAAGTGATCTTCCTTGTGATTCATCACAAGTATGGAGCATTCAAAGCTCAAGAAGAAGATGCACTTGTCCCTCTTTTGATCTCTAGAGATTGGATTGATCTTGATAGTCATATTCTTATCCAATACTTTATGATGAGATCATTGTAGGTGAGACTCTCTAGGCAACCCATTCCCATAAGTTATAGAGATCTTAAACCTACCCTCCCTAGCACCTTGGGCATCTCCAATGGAGCATCACATGCAAGGTAGCTGATCTTGGAGCTGAAGCCTTGGCAAAGCAACGGCGTCAAAGATCGGGGGAGCACAAGGGGAGCTGATTTAAGCACGGGAGAGCGAGAAGAAGCAACCCAAAGCGGCGCTACAAAGGGGCTCAATCCAACAAGTAAAGTTGTCTTGTTAGGAGTCCATCCACTCAATTCTCTGTGGGAGTTGAGTGTAGAGTTTGTTTGACAAACTCGATCTAGGGTCGTTAGCTGATCCTTGGTCTGTTAGTCGGCCTAAATTCAGGGGCGTCAACCGTTCCTTGGCTCGTTAGTCGGCCTAAACAAAGTCTCCAAGGGGGAGCCACCAACACGGGTGCAAACGTGTAGGTTGGGAGGAACCTATAAACTCCCCAGTTGGGTGGATCCGAGTTAAAACACTTTGTTTGGGAGGAACCAGATTTAAACTTCCCAGTGAATGCCGGTGTGCTCAAAGGGGTTGAGTACTTGAACCGGGAGTGGAGTAGACAAGTAGTCGAACTACTATACATCATTGTGTTTGTGATTCTTCTTGAGCACATTTCTCTTTATGTATTGCGTTTAAACTTGTTAATTATGAATGCTTAGTTAGGAATGTATGCTAGGCACTTGATAGGCACATACAAACACACATGATGTACTTTCACTCCTCATGTTAACTTGAGCTTTTGTTGATCCATCCTCTCTAGTTCACATGAGTTGTTTAGACTAGGTTGCTGATTGCACTTATCATTTGCTAGTCTTTTGATTGGACCCACTTAGGCTTGGAAGCCGAAGTGTTAATCGCTTATGTAGTTTGATTTGCTTAATTTGTTAAGTAGGCGAAAAGAATTTTCAAATAGGTCCTAATCACCCCCCCTCCTATTGGTTAGGCATAATTCTAGTTGCTCTTTAAGCTTCCGTATGTGTATGCATAGGGTGTCGTGTTAGACTACCCGACGCAATTTCAGGAGGTTCCACGGGGTTCCTTGTCACATGGACTGTTCAGATTTTGTTTCCAAGACGTGTACAAAGATGCGTAGTTGCACAGGTGTGCAGGTGAGGATGACTCTCTCTCTCTCTCTCTCTCTCTCTCTCTCTCTCTGTGTATATCAAAGAGAAAGTGGGAGAGAGAGAGAAAAGCATTCTACCTTATTACGGTTTTATTAGCTTTACCATATCAATATATCATCTGCCATGGTCAACAGAATTAATGCAAGTTAGAATATAACTAGTTGGTACGTACATTCATTCACATGGACAGTCCACTCGGCGGATTAGGACCATTGATCGTGTCATGCCCACTCTTTACATGGAAAATGTGGAAACCACACAAGTCTTCGTTATCCTATCCATCTGAAGATTACTATTCTTCAGTACCATCCATTTTCCAAGCCAAGGATGGGGTGGTCGCCATCTCCTAGCTAGAAGTGATTCTTGAGAACCGTAGGCAAAGCAAGGTGGGCCATGTGTAGATATGGTTAAGGCCGATTATCAGACTTTTTGTTATAAGCTAATGGAATCAGCCATTTTTTAATTAAGGGACATGATCACATATATGGATGGGATGCTCAGTATGATGTGATTCTTGTACAGTGGCTCATGGAGTGTAGTGTGTATTGAATGGACGGTTCAGATTAGTTAATCTTATAAATACATAAATACATATCTACACACGCAAACATTTGAGGAGGCCTTCGTACCTGAGAGTGCAACCATCTCTTTCACGTTGAGACCCTTCCTCCTGAATAAGGAAAGGAGATCGCTGAGGTCGGCTGAAGCCCTAGGAAGGTTACTTTCTGCTTGGCTTTGGCTCGCTGTCCTCGAGTCCCTCCTTCCCAGCTTCACTGTCCATGTTGGCCCACCTACCTGTTTTTTTATTTAACAACAAACCCATCTTCAATATGAAAATTTGCAAGTTTTAGACTTAAAGAGGACCACAAAAGAACTGGGCCCAAATCGACTAGATATCAAGCCCGTACCCAACTTCCTCGGGTGAAGTTTACGGCCAAGCCATGGCCCTACAGGGCCCATTGCCACCTCTGTTTGAGCCATGAATACTATGCTCATTAGGCTAATAAAGATACAAGGGCCTCGGTTTGGACCTGGCCAAGACTCAATGTTCCTAGTGGTTGGACCTTGATTACATCATTTTAAATACAGGCCTTTCTTGGGCCCATTGAGTTCTAGCTGATCCACACACGCTGTATGCATGTGTTTATGAAAATCATTTTTTCTCTTTTCAATAAACAAACAAGAACCATATGTACTCACAGCAACGGATGCATCACGTGCCGCGACTGCAAGAATGTCGGCGCAAGACACAACCCCTGGGCAAACATTCTCCACCCTAGACTTCACAGCGTCGACCACTTCAAAACCTCTCGCTGACCCTAAATTCTGAAACGCACCCCTCTCGCCGGTGAATGAAGAAGTGTCCTCGAGCAAGAGCGACCCGTCGCAACCTTGGACGAAACAATCATGGAAATGAAGCTGAATGAGAGACCCGGCCATCCGACGTTCACGTGAGATGGCCGTCCTCACGGCAGACCGGATTGTCGAGAGTGCATTAGGGCACGCCTTGTCATAGAACGTCGAAGATAGTTGTGCATGGCATAGCCCATTGGACACCAATGACAACATGGTAACAAGAAAACATGCAAGGTAGACACAAGAAACCCTAGTGGGCCTTACTCGTAGGAAGCCCATTTCTCTCTTCTTCTCTTCTTTATTTACTCTACTAGTGTAAATTGTTATGAAGGCCTCATTACTGTGCGTGTACAGAGTCCACCGACCGGTTGCCCGACCGATCGGCCAGTGGACAGACTACGCAGTTTTGAGTCCAAAACTCTCTGGACGTTTTTTGAGCTTTTGAGACCAGTCGCCCGACCGGTCGCTGGCAGCTCAGACCGGTCGCCCGACCGGTCGCAGGGTGCTCAGACCGGTCTGGGGACAGGTCTGAGTTGAGGCAGCAGCGAGCAAACCTCTCTGGACTAATCACGACCGGTCGTGCGACCGGTTTGCGGTCTGCGGAGATTGTAGTGTTGCGCGGTTTTTGCGCTACTTGTTTTTATTTTCGGGTTTCTTCTTATATATATGTTTCCTAATCGTGCTAGACCTCATGCTAAGCAATACCTAACTGTTCTAAACGGGATTAGGGTTATTGGGAGAAAAGGATTGAGAGGTTGTGTGCTTGGTTCATCTTTGGGAACTACTCGGGTAGTTTTAGCTCTGTAATCATCTGAATTCATAGTGGAAGTTGTCGCTTTGTGCCGTGGTTTTTTCCCGCAAGAGTTTTCCACGTAAAATTCGTTTGCTTTTGAGTTGATTGCTTGTGTGGCTTTGTAGTGATTGTTTGATATTCTTCGGTGCTTCCGCTGACCGGTTTTCCAACAAGTAGTATCAAAGTAATCGTTGGAGGGTTGAAGAAGAAGTTTTCTGAAACGATCTCATGGCTTCAAGTACCAAGTTCGACGTTGAGAAGTTCTCGGGCAAAAATAACTTCGAGTTATGGAAGGTGAAGATGCGTGCCGTCCTAACTCAGTAAGGGGTCGTGAACGCCCTTGGAAAGCGCCCTGCCGAGATGAAAGATGATGAGTGGACAAAGATGGATGAGAAGGCAATGGCCTCAATCCAATTGTGCCTTGTTGATGACGTCCTCTATAACGTCATGAAGGAGAAGACCGCTGTAGAAACATGGACCAAGCTAGAGAACATCTATGCGAAGAGGTCTCTAGAAAATCGCATGTATCTAATGATGCAACTCTTCACTTTGAAGATGGCGGATGGACAGATGTGGAGGACCATATTATCACGTTCAACAAGTTGATTTACAAGTTGCTCGATTTTGGTGAGCAGATGAAGGACGAGTATCAAGCCTTGATCTTGTTGAACTCGCTTCCTAGTTCATATGAGTCACTCAGGGACTCGTTGTGCGCGGGTAGGGACACTATTAGTGTCAAGAACGTTGTCTCAGCCCTTCAATCAAAGGCCATGAGACAGAAGAGTGGTGATACTAATTCCTCCTCTGAAGCATTGTTTATGAGAGGAAGGAATTCTGAGCAAGGTGAAGGATCGTCACGTTCTCGATCCAAATCGAAGGCAAAGGCAAAGGCAAGTTGAAGTGTTGGGGATGTGGCCAAGTTGGGCACATGAAGAAGGACTGCAAGAGTCCTAAATATAAGAAGGAGAAGTCAGGTGATTCTTCTAGGGAAGCCAATACCGCTGAAGCCGAAGAAGGTGGTAGTGATGTGTGTGAAGTCTTGACGGTGTCAAAGGCTGGACCTCTCTGTGATGAGTGGATCATGGACTCTGGGGCCTCATATCACATGTGCTCAGATAAGAGCGTCTTTACTTCCTACAGAGAGTATGAGGGAGGCTCGATATTTCTAGGTGATGACTACGCCTGCAAGGTTGTGGGGATTGGTATAATACGCATCAAGATGTTCGATGGGATCGAACGGACCTTGACGGAAGTAAGGCACGTTCCAAGGTTGAGGAAGAATCTGATCTCCCTTGTTGTACTCGAAGCATTGGGGTGCAAGTTCACCGGTTTTGACCGGTTCTGCAAAGTTTCAAAGGGGGCTCTTGTAATTATGAAGGGACAGAGGCATGTAAACATTTACAGGCTGATTGGGAGCACTTCAGTAGGTGGAGCTACAACGAATGTAGAGGATTCCACGTCTGCACGTATGTGGCATGCACGCTTAGGTCACATAAGCGAGCGGGGCATGAAGGTACTCTCTAAACGATCTTTGATTCCTTCCTTTAAATCTGTAGACTTTAGTATATGTGAACACTGCATGTATGGGAAACAGTCTAGATTGTCTTTTAAAGGGGGAAAACATGTATGTAAAAGGGTGCTTGATTATGCATGTCCATTCCGATGTATGGGGGCCGTCGTCTGTTATTTCTGTTGGTGGGTAATCGTGGTTTGTGTCGTTTATCGATGACTATAGCAGGAAGGTTTGGGTTTATTTTTTGAAAAATAAATCTAATGTTTTCACGACCTTAAGTATTGGAAGGCGATGGTGGAGAATCAGTCAGGGCAAAAATTGAAAATTTCGAGAACCGATAATGGTGGTGAGTTCACTTCCAGGGAATTTAACACGTATTGTAAAGAGGAGGGGATTGTGAGGCACAACACAGTGCGCCACACGCCAGAGCAGAATGGTGTGGCATAGCGGATGAATCGGACTCTCTTGGAGAGAGCTCGATCTATAATTAATAATGCTGGGTTGGGCAAAGAGCTATGGATTGAGGCCGTTAACACGGCTTGTTACTTGATAAATTGGTCACCCTCTATGGCAATTGAATGTAAAATCTCTGAGGAAGTGTGGAGTGGTCGTACGCTATACTACTCAAGTCTGTGAGTATTTGGTTGTGAGGCTTACTCTCATGTACCGTCAGTTGAAAGAGATAAGTTAGACTATAGGGCTAGAAAAGGGATCTTTGTTGGCTATGGTGACGGTGTGAAGGGATATCGAATATATGACCCTGTCACACGGAAGATCACCTTGAGCCGTGATGTCAAGTTTGATGAGGGGTCTTTGTTCCGTAAGGATGCTAAAAAGGAACCAGAAACATCAGAACAGGTTGATACTCATGAGGACAGAGATGAGACACGGGCCGATACTGAGGCGCAGACAGAGGTACATGATCAGGTGGAGCAGCCACCTATGGGAAGAAATCCACCCAGGGATCGCAGGTTATCGGCAAGGTATAGGGATGACTCGAATGTTGCATTCGCTCTCATTACAGATGAGGGGGATCCTTCTAACTTTGAGGAAGCTCTACAAGATGTAGATGCTGAGAAGTGGAAGACGGCAATGCAAGACGAGATGGACTCCTTGTACAAGAATGAGACTTGGGAGCTTGTGAAGCTTCCAGTGGGCCGAAAAGCGATAGGGTGTAAGTGAATTTTTCAGAAGAAACATGATAGATACAAGGTAAGGTTGGTAACGAAAGGTTATGCTCAGTGTGAAGGCGTAGCCTTCAGTGAGATTTTTGCACCGGTTGTAAAGCAAGTATCTATCAGGTTCGTGTTGGCGCTGGTTGCCCAATACGACCTTGAGCTGGAACAGATGGATGTGAAGACTGCTTTCCTGCATGGGGAATTGGAAGAGCAGATATACATTGTGCAACCAGAAGGTTATACAGTGCAAGGGGCCGAGAACAAGGTTTGCAGGTTGAGGAGATCGTTGTATGGTCTCAAACAGTCGCCTAGGCAGTGGTACAAGAAATTTAATTCCTTCATGATGAGTCAGGGCTTTGCCAGGAATGAGTACGATCATTATGTCTATTACAAGACACTGCATGATGAGAAGTTTCTCATACTGGTGTTGTACGTCGATGACATGCTTATTGCCAGTCATAGCATGTCTGACATCGATGTGTTGAAGACTCAACTTTCAGGAACATTCGAGATGAAGGATCTGGGGGCTGCAAAGAGGGTTCTTGACATAGATATTCATAAAGGCAAGAAGAGGAGCAGGTTGTGGTTATCTCAGGAAGAATACCTTGAGAAGGTATTGAAAAAGTACGAGATGGACAAGTCCAAACCAGTTAGCGTTCCCCACGCGGCTCACTTCAAGCTTTCTTCTGAACATTATCCCGAAACGGATGAAGAAAAGCATGTTATGTCTCATGTGTCCTATTCAAGTGTTGTGGGCAGTTTAATATATGCCATGGTCTGTACAAGACCAAATATTTCACCGGCTATGGGTGTTGTAAGCCGATTCATGTCTAACCTGGGCAAACAACATTGGGAAGCTATGAAATGGCTACTTCGATACATTCGGGGTACGCAGGACTATGTCTTGACGTTTGAGAAGTCAAAGGACAAGTTTGTTGGTTATGTCGATTCTGACAACGCAGGTAGTGTGGACAATAAGAGATTGACTTCATGGTACTTGTTTGTATTAGCGGGTGAAGTGATTAGTTGGATGTCTAAGCTTCAGTCGGTGGTGGCTCTTTCCACTACTGAAGCTGAGTATATGGCAGTGACAGAAGCTTTCAAGGAAGCTGTTTGGTTGAAAGGGATGATAAATCAGTTGGGGGTTCAGTAGGAAGCCGTGCCGGTTAATTGTGATAGCTCAAGTGCTGTAAATTTGGCTAAAAATTCTGTTTATCAGTCACGTACTAAACACATTGATGTGCGTCACCATTTTGTTCGACAGGTGCTTGAGGAAGAAGATGTGACTCTAGACAAGATTCACACCAGTGTGAATCCGGTGGATATGCTGACCAAGGTGGTCCCTATAGAGAAGTTCAAGTTCTGCGTAACTTCTCTGGGATTGGCGAAAGCTTAACGAAGACGCAGTAATGCATGAGAAGCGGCTACTATGATTGATGATGAGTTGGTTCTTTGAAGAGTAGAAGAGATGGTTCGAAGTGCAATGATGCCTTGGTGGAGTTTGTTATGAAGGCCTCATTACTGTGAGTGTACACAGTCCACCGACCGGTCGTCCGACCGGTCGGCCAGTGGACAAACTACGCAGTTTTGAGTCCAAAACTTTCTGGACGTTTTTTAAGCTTTTGAGACCGGTCACCAGACCGATCGCTGGCAGTTCAGACCGGTCGCAGGGTGCTCAGACCGGTCTGGGGATAGGTCTGAGTTGAGGCAGCAGCGAGCAAACCTCTCTGGACTAATCACAACCGGTCGTGCGATCGGTCTGTGGTCTACGGAGATTGTAGTGTTGCGCGGTTTTCGCGCTACTTGTTTCTATTTTTGGGTTTCCTCTTATATATATGTTTCCTAATTGTGCTAGACCTTATGCTAAGCAATACCTAGCTGTTCTAAACGGGATTAGGGTTATTGGGAGAGAGGGATTGAGAGGTTGTGTGCTTGGTTCATCTTTGGGAACTACTCGGGTAGTTCTAGCTCTGTAATCATCTGAATTCATAGTGGAAGTTGTCGCTTTGTGCCGTGATTTTTTCCCGCAAGGGTTTTCCACGTAAAATTCGTTTGCTTTTGCGTTGATTGCTTGTGTGACTTTGTAGTGATTGTTTGATCTTCTTCGGTGCTTCCGCTGACCGATTTTCCAACATAAATCTAAAGCAGTTTAATGAAAGTTGGAAATTACAGGGTCTTATAGACAATGGGATTCTTATATCTTCAGTTGAACTAGTCTGCTTGCAGCGCACGCCATCTTACGTGGTCTTACTAAAACAGCTGTATTAGATAGGCAACTGGTCTCCCATACAATGTTCCAGAATATATGGTGATGGTTTGCCTCCATTTTAAATGGTGCTGACCCATCAACCCTTCTCATCACATTTACACATATCATGTGTCCTGCAAATAAGGTGGGCCACTGGTTGAATGATTCAGACTATTAAAATATTGGATACTACCCAATCGAGATTAGAATAAAGTGGTTAGAGGTCCTCATTCAAATGGTTTGGATCATTAATTGGTGTGCTTCATCTATATTTTTGCCCTTAAATTTAGATGTATGGATGAGTTACAACCATTTTGATCATGGTGGTGAACTACATAGTAGTCCATCTTCTAATAAATTGTACAATAAATGAAGAGGGAAATCTTATATTACTCAAGCAGAGCATGATGGATAATACGCATGAACTTAGGAATTGCACACGTGGCATACAAGTAAGTAAAATCAAACTGTCCAAATTATGGACCCGGCCTAAACAAAAGATTATCCTTATTTGATCATATAATTACTATCAGATTGTCATGCATTTATTGTATGGTTAAAAATGAAAAAATATCCAACGGTCCTATTTCTACAAACAAGTTTCCACAAATCAGAGGTTGATATTATTAAAGAAATATGATCTTGGGACCGTGACTTAGCATGAGTGGTTCACAATTCGGTTGATCTAGTTTGAGTTAATGCATGCCAAGTTTACAATATTTGAGTGCCTGCGTATTGGAAGCGGATTGGCTGGTGCACCCAACACCAGCTACGTTGCTGGTATGGGTATGTGTGGTACGCAGATGAGTGCGCCGGTCTGGGTATGTGTGGTACGCAGATGAGTGCGCCGGTCCTCGAGCACTGTGATTGTACGAACGGTTCAAAGAAGATTAATACTCCATGAACCCCACAATGATGTTTTTAGCATATCCACACCATCCATCCATTTGGGGAGATCATTTCAGAGCATGTACCTAAAATGAGTCATATCCAAAACTCAAGTGGACCACACCACAAAAGGCAGTGGGGACAATGATTCTCATTATTAAAACATACCTAGGGTTCACCATGATGTTTATTTTCCATGGAAACTATTCATAAGGTCCCAATGACCTAGATGAAGGGTAAAAATAAATATCAGACTGATCCAAAACTTCTGAGGCCTCTATGAAGGTTTCAATAGTATAAGTTCAGTCTCCCATTGGTTTCTGCAATGGGGTCCACTGGATTTTTTGATCTGTCTTATTTTTTAGCTCAAGCCTTACAATAATCTCAAAAAAAAGGACGGGCGGTATTGTGTTATATAACACGTACCCCATGGCGGGACCTACTGAACTTGACGACGTCACTACATCAGCAACATGGATGGTGTAGGGTGCACCAGCCAATCCCTTTCCCCTGTGTATCAAGCTTCGTACGCCGCCAGACTAGGAAATAACTCTCAGGGCAGAAATGGACATCCATGGGAAAAAAAAAGGTGTACGGCTCTTTATTCCGTAGATAAAGTCAGAAGCTGACCTAACCTTGCTGACCATGACATTTTCAAATGGTGTGTACGTTACTCAAGGATGATGGTGGGTGGATCGAAATTATAGTTTTCTATTTCTTCAATGATGGTTGGTGAATCTGGATCGTCCATCTAGTGGGCCATGCTGTAGATTGACCATGCTTAAAAAAAAAAAAATAATAAAATTCATGACAAAATCAGTCGGATGAATAGACTTTATTCATGTGAATGTGAAGCATTAATGATCTTTATTTTCAGCGTCTATTTCACAGAAACATAATGGACGACCAGTGTTGTTTGATCCGTGAGATTTTATCGATTTACACGATCTAATTCGAGGACTACTAGATGGATGGTCTGGATTCTCCAGTTTTCAAGCATGTGATCATGCCATGTAGCTAACACTGACGCGATTAACTGACTCAGCCATGAAAAAAAAAAAAAAAAAAAACTTCGTAAAGGGTATATTAGTCCTTCTGGAAGCGGAGAAGTAGCTCGATGCACGTGGAAACATCTGATGTCGGGAAGATAATACGGTAGAAGTTGGTGTACCAAAATATTACAAATCAATCTCTCCAAAGTACAACTGGAAGGTTTATACGTTAATCAGTACCGTTCATCTAGTATTAACCATCTTGGTTGGGCTATGTTCTAAAAATTATAGTAAAAAAAAAAAATTCTATCCATCACGTTTCCTCACTTCCAGAGAGTAAATGTAGATCACTGGTTACTTTTGCTATTTCTGCCACTGCTTAGAAGGCCAATGGTTAGATGGATGGGATCGTCTTCCTTAAATTTACTTTTAAACATATTCCATCAGGAAACTTGATGGACGGATAGAATTAACGTGCATTGGCATTAAAATAAGGCCAGTGCACTGAGCAGTGGAATCATATGTACTTTGAATGTGGACCTTGGGTTGTCATTTTCCTGTTTTTAATAATTGTGTACCCACCGGAGGAATGGACCAGCTTTGTTTTAGGCAGGAGACTTTCACCTGAAGCCTACCCAATGAACAGCCCTGACCTTGCATACGTGTGACATTTTGGCACGTGCAGGCCACTTGTAGATAGGAGAGAGTGTACGTGTGTATGAATTTGTACAAAACATGCATGCATTTAATCAAAATCACTCCTTTTCACCTAGGTCACATCAATATCGTTTGAAAATTATCCATGACCTTGACCACGTGATACTTGATTGAGCAGGTGGCTGACATTATACGACTTGCTCTTTACGTGTTCATTAAATAAATAATTATGTGCTTATGGAGCCCATTTGTAAGTAACGAGAGTGGGTCTACTTAAGGTTGCAGACAAATCCGGACCCTCCATCAACCACGCAACAGTTAGATTGTCTTTTAACCAAATTTCTGGCCCATGCTGATCTAGCATTTTTTTTTTTTTTAAATATATATCCATGCGGTCCATCCGTTTCTTCAGATCCGTTTAGGACGTTATCCCAAAACTTAAGCAGATCCATATCTCCTGTAGACCACACCACTTGAAAAATGTGGTAACTCATTCTATTTTCCCTTCATCCAAATCTGGTTGACCTTATCAATGGGATGGATGGTAAATAAACATTATGTATCTTCTTACAATGGGCCCTGGGTGGACCACTAGTGGGTGAGGCGGGCCACCGCAACGTATTTGTATATTCATGCCGTCAATCTGTTTTGCCAACTCATTTTAAGGCATGGTCCAAAAATTCAGATAGATCAAAATCTCAAGTGGACCACTAGTAAGTGACCCCTTAAATATGGGGCCTACCTCAATACATTTTTTATATATACATGCGGTCCATCCTTTTGCCAACTCAATTTAGGGCATGGTCTAAAAAATGAGCCAGATCCAAATATCAAGCAGAGCACATAACAGGGATTGAATTTCTATCATTAAAAATTTATTGGACCATTTTTTTTAATTAAGTAGTTATTTGTGTTCTCCCTTCATCCATGTCCATGTGACCTTATCAACAGGTTTGATGGCAAATAAATATTATAGTGGGCCCTCTGAAGTTTTTAACGGTGGGCATTCAATCCTTACTATGTGGCCCACTTGAGATTTGGATCCCTTTATTTTAGGGACCATGCCTTAAAATGAACAGGAAAAATTGATGAATAACATGGATATACTACACATAAATCAAGGTGGCCCCACGCAGCGAAACATTGCAAGTGCACTGTTTTACATATGCTACAAAGTATTTTAAAAAAAATGGTACGTGGTTGTTTTACAGCCACGTAGCCCATTCATTTTTTTTTTCTAAACGATCAACGAGAGAGAGGGAACTGAAAAGAGGGAAAGAGAGAGAGAAGGAACCGAAAAAGGAGAAGGAGAGAGAGAGAGAGAGAGAGAGAGAGAGAGAGAGAGAAGGGGGGGGGGGGGGGGGGGGGGGGGGGGGGGCGCTCTTGCCTGTAGTAGCCCAAAAAGAAAAAGAAACAAAAGGTATGTTTTTTATTTTTTTCTTTTCTCTTTTCTTTTCCCCCTTTTTCTTTAGGGTTTTTATGCGTAGCAACTGTCGTAATGGCCGTTACAGATAAAAAAACAAGGGGGTCATCGTTTCAGGAGCGTAACGCGTAACGGTGTCGGCTGTTACCATTATGTATCGGTCGTTACGGCCGATACGTAACCGATTTGGGACACCTTGGTTGCAGATGACTCAGTTCTTCTCACCGACTCTTTAGTGCACCAAAATACTCAGTAACTGACAAATTCTCTTAAGGGAGAGAATATAGTACTTTAGTGGTCAACTGAAAGATACGATGCTTGTTAGAAATGGTCCCATATGTCTCATTTAGGGACTTCCACAGGTCAGCAACAGAATTATAAAAGAAATAGGAGGAAACAATAACCGGTTCCATAGAATTGAAGATCCAACCCATAATAATAGCATTTGAGGAATCTCATGCACCAAGTTATGATGAATCATCAGAAGACATGCCGGTAAGAAATTCAAGTTTTTGTTTGCCAATAACATACATGCGAACAACCCGGGACCACAAAAGAAAATTGTTCCCATTAAATTTTGTGGAGGTAATTGAGAGGGGTCTCTCATAGCTATGTTTGAAATATCGGTTTTGCGTTACGTATCACAACCTAATTAGGATATAGATACGTATTGGTTATCACATGGGATATATCGGTTGTATCGCATAATGTATTGTTGTTGTTGGTGAAATGCGGGCCCAGCTTAAGGAAATTAAACCGAGGGATGATGTGCGTTTCCCAAGGTTCAAGGGACAAGATCCCCTAATTTCTCCAGCTTATTAACCTTAAGACTGGGTCGAACCAAATCTGATTCGACACTACAATCACCACCACTCAATGATTTTTTTTTTTTGGTGGGGGTGGCTAGGTTTGGGCTCAAGTTACTTTAGCCCAACTTGACATGGCTTCATGCATGAGCTATGTCCTACAAATATGCTATTATAATCCTTGGTTATCCAACCAATTCCTTTAAAATGTCTCTTTTTACTTTTCATGTGTGGCCAACTCAATGAATGGAGATATATTAGAAAAATTCAACTTGTAAATAGGGATTTTAAGAAATTTTGGCCGAGCGAGTAGGGTCAGGTCAGGCCCAGGCCCACCCAATTTTTCCAAGGCTTGGGCCTTGGGTCTTAATTGTGGGCCTAGGCTTGACCTTAGCACGGCCCATTGCCAACCCAACTAACAGTGGATCCACGGTTTCTTTAAAATGGTATCAATACTAAGTTCATAAGTTAGCATTGTTTTTTAAGCCGCATTTGGCCCACGCCATAAGAATTTGAGTCTTATTTATAATAATAATGGTTGTAGCTGGAAACTGGATAACTGATAAGGTGGCTAAACGTCCAGCTTGATAGATGAATGCCGCTGATCTCTTGTAGAAAGATCATTTGGATCTAGATGAGAGGTCCTGCAAGGAAAAATAGGGGTGTCTGGGGTTCAGTCGTTAGCCCTCAAATAACTAATTAAGTTAGATGATTTGAAAGAGATAGCAACGCTAATTATAGGGAAGGTTTGTCTGTACCTTAGGTTAGGGGTGAATGCATCCATTTATAAGTCATTAGAGAGCAATCGTGGGCCACGATCATGGATGCGATCATGGGGGAGATGCCCATTGGGCGGCGTGATTCCCGAAGATGTGGATCACGCTGGTAACGGTCGGAGACGTGTTCACCTCCTTCGGACCCATCCTGGACTCTCGCCCGCTTTAATGACGGTATGTAGGTTGCGGCCTAGGTTGGCCTGTTAATGGTGTAGGCCGAGGTTAAGCCCTCAGCTGGTCGGTCATTATAATAAACAACGTAGTTTGGGCTTGTCTTTGATATGTCCAAAATGTCCTTCACAAAAGCCGACCCGTCATCAGATTGATTCAGGTCCCTGGCTCTCTCCCTGTTTTAGTTGACCGTCATATCGTCGACATCAGTGTGTGAATATGAGAACTTGAACCTGGGCTCGTGGGCCCATGGGCTTCATGGGCTTTCCTTGGGACCTAAGGTCAGCTTGGGTTTACCCATAACAACCACAACAATAATAATAATAATAACATGAAAAGAAAGGATCAAGCTTTTGTATATTTAGTGCATATGCATCATATTCAAAAGTTTCATCTACCGACCCGTAATTAGAATTTGGATTACATATACTAAGAAAAGCACATCACTTGGTGATACTTAAGGAATACAAATGGACGGCCACGAGATGATTCGACAACCAATGCTCATCGTTCAACGAGAATCTGTAGTCGCATGCTAAGATCATCTAACCTGTGTGATTTTTTTTCCATAGAGAATGGGAGCAGATCAGGTGTTACACAGGTTGTTATGGGTAAATTTGAGCCGACCTCAGGTTACGAGGAAAGCCCACAAGCCCATGGGCCTAGGCGCAGGTCCTTCAGCTCACACATTGATGTTGACTACATGACGGCCGACCATAACAAGAAGAGAGTTGAGGACCTGAGCTAATATGACGACAGGTCGACCTTTACGAAGGACATTTTGAATACATGAAAGACAAACTCGAACTAGATTGTCTATTGACATGGTCAACAAGCAGAGAGTTCGGCCTCGACCTATATCGCTATTGGACCGATCCGGGCCACAACCGCCCTAGAGGGGCTTGAGAGTCCAGGGATGGCTCCGAAGAAGTCGGGATAGGTCCTCGAACATTACAGGCATGATCCACGTCTTTGGGAATCACACTGGCCGCAATGGGCGTCACGCCCATGATAGAAGCCACGACTGCGGCCCTAAATATTTAGCTTTCCAATAGCCTATAAATAGAAGCATTCACCCCTAACTTGAGGCATGCGCAAATCCACTTTGCAATTAATTGCCTCTACATTCTCCTTTAAACCCATCTGATGTAAGCATTGGAGGGCTAGCGGTCGGACCCTAGCTACCCCCTTAGCTTTCTTTGTGCTTTGCAAGACATCACGTCCAGATCTAGTTCACACACTTGGAGGAGATCAGCAGCGGCATCTATCCATCCAAGGCGGAACTTAAGTCATCTCATCTGTTGTCCAATTTCTGGCGACAACACAAGTACCACCCACTGAGGTGTTACCCTTATTTGGGGCCTACCTTAATGATACGTTGTATATCCACGCGGAACATCCATTTCTTGATCCCATTTCAAGACAGGGTCCCGAAAAATTATGCAGATCTAAATCTAAGGTGGACCACACCACAGGAAACAATGGTGATTGAGTACCTCATCGGAAGGTTTTGGTAATGTTTATTTACAATCCAACCTGTTGATAATGTGAAAAAGATTTTCATGAAGGGAATATACAAATATCAGCTTGATCCAAAACTTTTGGGGCCCACGAATTTTTTTTAATGGTCATTCATCACTGTTTCTAGTGGTATGGTCCACCTGAGATTTGGATCTTCTTAAGGTTTGAGATTGCGTCCTCAAATGAGATGTAAAAACAGTTGGACAGCATGGATATACAACAAATACATCAAGGTGTGCCCCACACAGCTAATCCACTCCCATAGAGAATATCATGGTCGGTTACAATAGTTGATCAACAGTCCTGATCATGTACGTGAACATGCACAGAACCCTTCTTGGGTTCTTCTCTGCTATTTAACAAATATTTATAGAAGATAACGGATAGAAATAGGTGTGGGAATTGCCAGGTCCCAGCAGGACGCAATTTGATGTAGGAGAGGTCATGACCGGCTTTATAGAGGGTTGAGATAGAAAGAAATCGGGCTGGTCTACTCATGCTCGTATGCATGCTCCATTCATTAGATATTGAAACAATTTCAGCTTACACGACCACATCGGTGGGCCATGATGCAACTGCCATGATATGGGGCGCAAATCAACCGGAGCATTTTCTAGCTTTCATCGAGTTGGTTTACTGTCACGTACGTGGATGATCTTAATTTGCACCATGGCATGACTAGGATACCGGATGGATAGCTTTGGGAAGCCCTCGCACATGACCTATACATTCACGCGTGCCAACCTTACGCGTGTAGGACATGTGAACCATGTGGGCCTTGTCGTATATTTGACCTGACCTAAAGATGATCAGACCTGTCAGCTCGTCATATGTGCACCGCATATGTGGATGATATGGCCGACTTGCGTGTAGTAAACACTAGACAGACTGCGTGCAGAGTAGAGCTGAATCGAGCTGGGCCTAGCTCGGCTCAGGTTGGCTAGCAGGCAACCCTGGCTTGAGGTCGACTTGACCTTCAAGCTGGATTAATAGGCTCGGCTTGGTTCGATTGGGCTTTTGACTTGATCACGTTCGAGCTGAGTTCGAGCTCAAGCTCTTTGAGCTGAGGGTTCAGCTTGGAAAAATAATGTACTATCTCTCAATCGGGACGAAGGATTGGCCTGCTGGAAGGACAGGATTGAGCAACTAAGGTTAGGTTGAAAAGGAAGTGGTAAAGGGGATTAGGGTACGTGTTCAACTACTACTGTTTTCTATGGTATGGTACACTTAAGCTTTGGGTATAATTCAATTTTAGGCTTATAACTTAAAATGAACTAGAGAAACTGATGGACAGCATGGATAAAATACATACATTATAGTGGGCCCCATAGAGTTTTGGCACCACTATAAGGGTGGTGAGACCCTTAATATAAGTCGACTAATCGTTACCTAAATTATAACAAAAGGGTCGTCCAATTGAGGTCGGCCCACCATCTTATATGTTTCAAATCTACTCCAACCATTAAAACTCACACTAAAAGTTAGGCCCAGAGCCCAAAAATCAGCTCTATCTATGATTCGAGTGGGCCACACAAAGGAAAACAATTTGGAGAGTGAGTGTCCTCTTAACACCGTTTGTACTCATGTGGCCCACCTAAATCGCAGATAGGGTTGATTTTTGGACCCTATGCCTAACGTGGGCTAATGCATTTAATGTACGGAATAAAATTGACAAACACATCATGATGGGGCCCACCTGAATCGACCATACTTCCATATGGTAATTCCATACCGTAAATAACGATTTACGGCATGGTGGTTGGAGACCAAAATTCTCTCTCTCTCTCTCTCTCTCTCTCTCTCTCTCTATATATATATATATATATATATATATATATATATATATATATATATATATATATAAAATTGAGTTGAGTCAAGTCAAGCTACAATCTAGCCAAACTTTGAGCCCATCTGAATCAAGCTCGGATCAGCTCATGCTTGACTTGAAAATCCTAATGAGCCTGAGAAAACGGCTCAACTTAGCTTCAACCCAACTTTCGAACAAGCTGAATTAAGCTGGTTCGAGCCAAGTCGAGCAAGCTAACCTTGCCAACTCGACTCATGTACAGCTTTAACACTTGATGTACATACGGTAGTTTTTTTTTTTAGAAGCTATATATGCACCACAGAATACATTTGGGCAGCCCCTAGCCTAAAAAAAACACGGGGCGGGCTCATCGATCATATACCTCAAAACAAGAAAGAAGAGAGCTAAACAAATGGTAATTATCATACATATGGTAGTTATGATAGTAAAGGTACTGCCCTATTTTCCACATGGGTCATCCACACAGTCATGGCCACCAGATGTAAAGGTCTTCCCACGTGCCAAGAAAGGCACATGTGACCACATGTATGGTATTGGGCCATCTCCTATAAAGAAAATTTTAACTCATAGCACCAAAGAATCTGTAGATATGAAAAACGTGTAAAACTAAGAATAATGGACGGCCCATGAATTGCTAGAAATCTGGCAAAATCATCACCTCTTTATTATGTAAATCAACACTTTATAACTTTATGAATTGTGAAACAATCATCTCAATGAATGAGAGATGAAGAATATTAATAAATAGAGAAGCAAGACACCACATAACAATCACGAACGCACACCAAACTTTGGGCCGCGAAAAACACTTTCACCCAACTCTTTTTACCCCACGACAAAGCATAGTTTAAAAACATGAAAACTCAACACAACTCAGAACCCAATCATGTCAACTTGAAAACTCATAACTGAGTTTCTTCAAGTTTTTTAAGTCCTTATCTTGATCAGTTTTGACTGAGTGGTGACCAGATCGAGCTTTCCTCGAGTCTTGGTGGAATCTGGTTGAGTTGAGTTGACTCAGATGAGTCAATTTTTTTTCAACTTTTTAAACCATGCAAGACATGCACACTTACTATCAATAAACCAATTTGAACTCAGACACACATCAATTGGTAGAAGTGCATCTCCTCCTGATCTCCCCAGAGGACCCAGTGAGAGGATCAATGTCACCCATCTTGACCATAGCCGCGGCAAAATCATAGTAGAAAGAAGCTCGGTTGTTGCTATACTCAGTCACGAAATCTTTAGTGGAGCCTCCGCTGAAGAGAACCTGGTCCGTCTTGAGGAGACCCTTCCTCTGAATGAGGTTCTTGTAATAGTTGTTGTCGAAGGAGCTCGGTGTTACTAGATCAATTGGAGCCAAATTTTCGTCGCCACCATTGGATGGACACCTACGTCGGCGAGTACTTGCGAAACCAGCATCGATGTTGGTCTCGTTGTAGATCCTATTTCGGAATGTTATACATTGTGCTTGGCCAATCGTATGTGAGCCTGCCACAGGGATAACCACAGCAGGGTCATTTTGCTGACATAAACATATGCATGTATGTGTACAAAAGAATTGGTTTAGTAGATGGAGAAATGTAACAGTAGAGTATATGAATTTGAAAAAAAGGTAGATAATCAATTAGAGAGCGATGACTGGCGTCTAAAAGCACTTTTATAATATAAAAACCAATCTTTATTTTTAACATATACTTTTACATGTCGTGCTGTTTGATAAACTGAAAAATAAGCTTTGAAAATTAAAACCGTTGTTGAAAACTTAAGGTAATGAATTATAATTTTGAAATAATTTTAGAGATATTTTAATTAAATGTGAAAAGAAATTTTAATGCATCATTACTTTCAACGTTCAACCTTCAGCATTTAACGAAGGGAGGAGAATTAAAAAAACAAAAACCCATATTTTCAATGAAAATCAATTTAAGCATGTAATGATATTTGGATTTGATAAATAATCTTAATCATATAAGTGATGAAAATAAGTGATAAGTGCTGAAAATAAGTTTTATCATATAGTACCTATGTATGCCTAAGTATTCTACCTTAGTATGGTTTTATTAGCTCCATCATATCATTTGTCATAGTTTGACAAAATTAATGCAGGTTAGAATATGACTAGTTGGTACATTTATTCACATGGACTGTCCACTCGGCCAACCAATTAGGACCATTGATCGTGTCATGCCCACTTTTTACATGGGAAACGTGGAAACCACACAAGTCTTGATTATCCTATCTATCTGAACATTATACTCTTCTTCAGTACCATCCATGCATTTTCCAAGCCAAGGATGGTGGTGGTCACCATCTACTAGAAGTGATTCTTGAGAGCCGTAGGATAGAAGGTGGGCCTACTGTGTAGATCATGGTTAAGGTTGATTGTCAGACTTTTTGCTATAAGCTAATGGAACCAGCCATTTTTTTAAGGCATGGATAGGATACTCAGTATGATGTGATTCTTGCACAGTGGCTCATGGAGTGTAGTGTGTACTGAATGGACGGTCCAGATTAGTTAATCCTATAAATACATAAATACATATCTACACACGCAAACATTTGAGGAGGCCTTAATACCTGAGAGTGCAACCATCTCTTTTGCGTTGAGACCCTTCCTCCGGAATAAGGAAAGGAGATCGCTGAGGACGGCTGAAGCCCTAGGAAGGTTACTTTCTGCTTGGCTTTGGCTTGCTGTCCTCGAGTCCCTCCTTCCCAGCTTCACTGTCCATGTTGGCCCACCTACCTGTTTTTTTTATTTAACAACAAACCCATCTTCAATATGAAAATTTGCAAGTTTTAGACTTAAAGAGGACGATAAAAGAACTGGGCCCAAATCGATAGATATCAAGCCCAGGCCCAACTTCCTCGGGCGAAGTTTACGGCCAAGCCATGGCCCTACAGGGCCCATTACCACCTCTGCTTGAGCCATGAATACTAAGCTCATTAGGCAAATGAAAGATACATGGGCCTCGGTTTGGACCTGGCCAAGACTCAATGTTCCTTATGGCTGGGCCTTTATTACATCATTTTATATACAGGCCTTTCTTGAGCCCACTGAGTTCTAGCTGATCCACACACGCTGTATGTGTTTATGAAAATCATTTTTTCTCTTTTCAATAAGCAAAAAAGATCCATATGTACTTACAGCAACAGATGCATCACGTGCCACGACTGCAAGAATGTCGGCGCAAGACACAACCCCTGGGCAAACATTCTCCACCCTAGACTTCACAGCATCGACCACTTCAAAACCTCTCAATGACCCTAAATTCTGAAATGCACCCCTCTCGCCGGTGAACGAAGAAGTGTCCTCGAGCAAGACCGATCCATCGCACCCCTGGACGAAGCAATCATGGAAATGAAGCCGAATGAGAGACCCAGCCATCCGACGTTCACGTGAGATGGCCGTCCTCACGGAAGACCGGATCGTCGAGAGTGCATTAGGGCATGCCTTGTCATAGAATGTCGACGTTAGTTGTGCATGGCATAGCCCATTGGACACCAATGACAACATGGTAACAAGAAAACATGCAAGGTAGACACAAGAAACCCTAGTGGGCCTTACTCCTAGGAAGCCCATATCTCTCTTCTTCTCTTCTTTACTTTACTCCACTATTGTAAATCTAAAGCAGTTTAATGAAAGATGGAAATTACAGGGTTTTATAGACAATGGGATTCTTATATCTTCAGTCGAATTAGTCTGCTTTCAGCGCACGCCATCTTACGTGGTCTTACATAAACAGCTATATTAGATAGGCTTCTGGTCTCCCATACAATGTACCAGAATATGGTGATTGTTTGCCACCATTTTAAATGGTGCCGACCCATCGACCGTTCTCATCACATTTACACATATCACATCCGTGTCCTGCAAATAAGGTGGGCCACTGGTTGAATGATTCAGACTATTGAATTGGATACTATCCAATCGAGATTAGAATAAAGTAGTCAGAGGTCCTCATTTAAATGGGTTGGATTGTTCAATTTGTGTGCTTCATCTATACTTTTGCCCTTAAATTTAGATGGTCTGGATTTATACACATGTATGGATGAGTTACAACCATTTTGGTCATGGTGGTGAACTATCGTAGTAGTCTATATTCTAATAAATGGTAAAATAAATGAAGAGGCCGGGAAACCTTATATTACTCTAGCAGAGCATGATGGATAATAAGCATGAACTTAGAAATTGCACACGTGGCATACAAGTAAGTAAAATCAAACTGTCCAAATTATGGTCCAGGCGAAAATAAAAGATTATTCTTATTTGATCATATAACTTTCAGATTGTCATGCATTTTTTGTATGGTTAAAAATGAAAAATATCCAACCGTCCTATTTCAACAAACAAGTGTCCACAAATCAGAGGTTATTAATATTATTTTAAAAAATATGATCTTGGGACAGTGACTTAGCATAAGTGGTTCACAATTTGGTTTGAGTTAATGCATGCCACGTTTACAATATTTGAGTGCCTGCGTATCAAGCTTCATAATCCGCCAAGACTAGGAAACAACTCTCAGGGGGAGAAATGGCCGTCCAAGGAAAAACCAAGCGTACGGCTCTTTATTCCGTAGATAAAGTCAGAAACTGACCTAACCTTGCTGACCATGACATTTTCAAATGGTGTGTACGTTACTCAAGGATGATGGTGGGTGGATCGAAATTATATTTTTCTATTTCTTCAATGATGTTTGGTGAATCTGGATCATCCATCTAGTGGGCCATGCTGTAGATTGACCATGCTTCGAAAAAAATAATAATTTCATGACAAAATGAGTCGGATGAATGGACTTTATTCATGTGAATGTGAAGCATTAATGATCTTTATTTTCAGCGTCTATTTGACAGACACATAATGGACAACCAGTGTTTCTTAATCTGTGAGATTATACACGATTGAATACGAGAGCCACTAGATGGATGGCCTGGATTCTCCATTTGTTCAACCATGTGATGATGCCATGTAACTACGAACACTGGCGCGATTAACCGACTCAGCCATGGAGGAAGTAGAAAAAGCTTCGTAAATGATATGGTAGAATTATCTAGTGGCACGTGGAAACATCTTCTGTCGGGAAGATGATACGGTAGAACTTGGTGTACCACAATATTGTAAATCAATATCTCCAAAGTATACCTGGAAGATTTATAATTTAATCAGTACCGTTCCTCTAGTATTAACCATCATGGTTGGCCTTTTTACTAAAAATTATACTAAAAAAAAAATTGCATCCATCACATTTATTCACTTTTTGAGAGTAAATATAGATCACTAGTTACTTTTGCTTTTTTCTGCCATTGCTTAGAAGGTCAATGGTTAGATGGATAGGATCGTCTTCCTTAAATTTACTTTTAAACAATATTCCATCAGGAAACTTGATGGACGGATGAAAATAAACGTGCACTGGCATTAAAATAAGGCTAGTGCACTGAGCAGTGGAATCATATGTACATTGAATGTGGACCTTAGGTTGTCATTTTCCTATTTTTAATAATTGTGTGACCCACTTGAGGAATGGACCAGCTTTGTTTTAGGCAGGAGGCTTTCACCTGAAGCCTACCCAATGAACAGCCATGACCTTGCATACGTGTGACATTTTGGCACGTGCTAGCCACTTGTAGATAGGAGAGAGTGTACGTGTGTATGAATTTGTACAAAACATGCATGCATATAATCAAAATCACTCCTTTTGACATCAATATCGTTTGAAAATTATCCATGATCTTGACCACGTGCTTCTTGATTGGGCAGTTGGCTGACATTATACGACTTGCTCTTTACGTATTCATTAAATAAATAATCAGGTGCTTATGGGGCCCATTTGTAGTAATGGGAGTGGGTCTACTTAAGGTTGCAGAAAAATCTGGACCCTCCATCAACCACTCAACAGTTAAATTGTCTTTTAACCAAATCTCTGGCCGATGCTGATCTAGCATTTAAAATTAAAGAAAGCTTCAAACAAAAGGGAACAGATTAGGTGTTACCCTTACTGTATCGGGCGCACCTTGATGATTTTTTTTTTTTTGTATATCCATGCGGTCCATCCGTTTCTTCGGATCCATTTAGGACGTTATCCCAAAACTTAAGCAGATCCATTTCTCCTGTAGACCACACCACTTGAAAAAAATGGCAACTGATTATTGAAATTTTTTATTGGTCACAAAAGTTTTAGATCAAGCTGATCTTCGTATTTTCCCTTCATCCATATCTGTTTGACCTTATCAATGGGATGGATGGTAAATAAACATTATCAATCTTCTTACAGTAGGCCCTGGGTGGTTTTTAATGGTGGTACTTCAATCACTACTGTTTCCTATGGTGTGGTACACCTCAGATTTTGATCTGCTTAATTTTTGGGACTACCTCTTAAATACGAGCTTGCAAAACGGATGGAAAGCATGGATATATGACAAATCATCAAGGCGGGCCTCACGATAAGGGTAACACCCACGAATGGACGGCGTGGATATATGAGAAATAATCAATGTGGGCCCCATGATATGTGTAACACCCACGGATGGACGGCGTGGATATATGACAAATCATCAAGGTGGGCCCCACGATAAGGGTAACACCTACGGATGGACGGTGTGGATATATGAAAAATCATCAAGGTGGGCCCCATGATAAGGGTAACACCCATGGATGGACGGCGTGGATATATGAAAAATAATCAAGGTGGGCCCACGATAAGGGGTGTTATCCGGGTAACACCTGGTCCGCTCCCCAAACGAAAGACCTATCAGGCCTCTCTTTTGCACTTTTCATTTTTGAATTGAGCAATTGAAGAACAAGATGATGGCTAAGTTTGCCTAATAAGTTTACTTCTGAAATATAAGCCACTGAACGGCTAGTGTGATATAGGGAAAAAATCCCATAATCAATGGACATGAAGAAAAATAAGAGGAAACTAAGGAATTTTCGATTTTGGAGTTTCAACCATAAACATGAAATTGTTATTCTTGTTTTGGATTTCGGCCCAACTTGTGGGGCCCATATTGATCATTTATGATAATCCGTTACATCCATTTTGTAAAGTTGCTCGACGCTAAGAAAATCCAATAAGTCTCATGTCAATCTGAGTTACGGATTGATCGTGGCATCCAAAATGGTACGAACTGTCCAGAAAGTTTTGAATTCCGCCTACTAAAACTAGAAATAGTGCAAGTGGCCCATTACTACTGATATAGAGAATCTGAGCCGACCATCTTAAAGAGTACGTCGATGTTAGCAAAAGCACAACGTTTTGTGGCAATCAGATATGTGGATTACTCGTATCAGTAGAAGGAAAATAGCGCCCGACAGGCGTTATACAGTTTGCGTAGATGTTTTTATTTCTTTTCTAATTATATTATGATTCTTTTCTTCATTTGCAAGTTAGTGTTAAGTACGAATTTAAGGTTTAGTTTATTATTTAAAGCAAGATAATTATGTTTTTATTTTATTTTATTTATTCAATAATTATTCAACAATGCTTCAAAATTATTTCCTTTTTCTCTTTTATTTTCTCTTGTGAAAACGGGAACCAACCAGTGAAGAAGACGGTGATCAACCTCCCACGTCCTCCTACGTCATAGTGCCAAGTGGATAGAACCGATTGACAGTTCATCATGCCATGTGTATTGTGGATGGAATGTCCAAGTAATAATCGGTTCTTTCAGCTCTACAGTATCACCTCCTTCGATTGGGATAATGCTGGGGACTAGAGGGCCGGAAAAGGTATACTAGCTATCAGGCATCTCTAAATCATCCATGTGTGATGGTGGTCAAATGGTGAGCTGCAGACTTGTATTGTAGAAGAATTCAAACCAGCTTACGGAATTCTGAATGGAGGATGACCGAGAAACTGTACCAAGAAGATGATATTAACCATCATATCTAGACCACCCACCATTTACTTTTAGCCATCCATTTGATAACCACTATTTAGATGGTTAGGATTACTTGAAGAGATATGGTCCATCAACAATGGGACCCACAATTTTGCCATTTTCACCGTAGGACGATGTATGTATACGCACAAGTGGCTTTTCCATTGTTACTGGACTAGGGAACCTAGTAAGCAGGGATATACTCAGTGGGGCCACCATGATGCATGTGTTTATCCATGCTGTCCATCCGTTTTTACAGATCATTTTAGGCCATGAGCCAAAAAATGAGGCAAATCTGAATCTCGAGTGAACCACACCACATGAAAGAGTGGAGATTGAATGCCAACCCTTGAAAACTTCTCTTGGGGGATACAGAAGTTTTGGATGAAGCTGATGTCTGCGTTTTCCCTTCATCCAGGTATGTATGATCTTATGAGTATGTTTGATGGCAAACAAACATCATTGGTAAGCCTTAGGAGGGTTTCAACTGTGGGTGTGGTGTGGTCCACTTAATCTTTAGATCTGCCTCATTTTTGGATCATGACCTAAACCGATCTGGAAAAACGGATGAACAGTGTGGATAAAATACATACATCACGATGGGCCCCACAGAGTTAGTCACTGGGGATGACCAGGTCTGAGGCAATCCGCGTCCTGGACCAGCTGCGTCCAACGCTCTGCTGGACACAATCCGCGTCTGGCATCCAGTTCACTTTAGCATTATTCAACCTAAGAAAAATCAATGGCCCCAATCACCGTATACCAGTGCCACCCGTAACGTACAAAAAAAAAAAAAAAAAAAAAAAAAAAAAAAGTAGAGTGCGGATCCTCTATTTCTAGGACATACGATTTTTTAATCCTGAACTTTCATTGGACCACGACATATCTGTTGCTGACAGCACATCAATTTAATAAACTAAAAGAATACTTATAGAAAAACGCCTAATTAAAATGTAATTTACATGTCTGTTTTATTGGCTCCTCCCGTCACGCGGCACGCTAGTAGGGGGTTGGTGGCTCTGGCGGGTCCCATTGTGATGTTTACGTAAAATCAACCCCGACCACAAGGTTCTTAACCCCATGTTAGGTTAAGAGCCCAAATATACCGTTATACAACAACGCTCACCCTCTAAACTATTTCCATTAACATGGTGAAGTAAATAAGATATGGGTTTGACTTTTTGGGTTCAAGCCTAAATAGTTTTGTGTAATTTAATGGTTGGAGTGGATTTTATAAAAGTATCACAATGAACACGGTAAAAAAAATAAGGGTATATGTGTCTCCCAACCATTGCCTTTCGATCAAATTCATAGATGGGCTTGAGCTTAGGTCCTTAGCCCTAATATAAAAGTCAAGATCTAATGAAGGGAGTGGTGTTGGGATTGGACGCCTCTACTCTTCATGTATGAAGACCACTAACCGGTCGGTCACGTTGAACAAGGCATCAATGTTACTGGAACGTTTTTTCCGATCGGTAGTTTCCTTTTTGGACTGAGTTTGTTGCGCAAGGAGTTTCTAATTTCAGTTTTTCCCTATTTAAGGGGATGTAATCTGGGATTAGGGTTGCCGCCAATGGGCCAAGGGATTGAGAGGGTTTTAGCGTAAGAGAAAGAGCTATGAGGAAGCTTGGAGTTCTCTGGGTTGAGGGAAAGGGCTATGTTTGTCCTTCTCATGTGAGAATGAGCTTTGGGTAGCTTGGGATTTCTCCTGTGGGCTGTGATCCTGGTTGTGTTTCTTCTATCTCTTGTAACTTCTGATATCATAGTGAATTTGTGTCGCTTTGTGCCGTGGTTTTTTACCCGTGAGGGGTTTTTTCACATAAAAATCGAATTGCCTTCTAGTGTGTGATGATTTGATTGTTGATTGCCATTGTGGTGTGTTCTTCACCTGTTTTGATTGCTTCTGCTGTGGGGCTCCTAACCCCAACAAGTGGATCTTACATGGATATTATGTTGGGCCATCAAAGTCAAAGCTAGCCTCACCCTTTTTAAAAAAAATTTATTTATAAATTCTCTGTATAGTTTTAGGGATTCTGAACACCCTCCTTGACACGTGGTGCATGCCCTAAATGTTCCTCCTATCCTAGCATGAGGCAAGGAGAGGGAGATGATTAGGATGTCCATGTGGCGATCGTCACAATTTTTGTGTTTAGCACACCAGATGCATGTGATTTTAGTTAAGGAAGATTTGGCTGCCTTAGTTGTGCAAAACCTTTCGTAAGGCAGTAAGAATGGCCAATGGGCCGTATGGAGTGGCCACTAGCCGGGAATGACTTTGAATTCTACAGTTGGCTAGGGACCATAGAATTGCCAAATAATGAAAAAGACGAAGAGTCCCTTCGCCTAAAATGACTCCTGAAATGATCTGTACCGTTGATTGAGGGTAAGGGCCTCGGTTATGGAGAAGTAAGGGGTTAGACACCCTTATCCACCCATGTAGTGCGCGGTCTCTACTTTACGGGGTTTTAATGATTTCTTTGAGGGAAAGTATTACAATGACTTGCCAAATAAAGTAAAAATAAGCAGGTTTAGAAATGATATGGAGTGATTGAAATATGTGGACCTAGAGTGGATTGGTTTTGAAGAGCCGGGGAGGAGAGGGGAAATCAAATACCCTTCTTATGTAGGAGAGATGATCGGACATCCCCAACCGTATCCCCTACTCTTCACTCGAGCTGTGGTAGTTGTCGTCTACTATTCATTGGAGATCTAGTAGCGCTGGCCCCTGATGATGACCCTCAGATACATTGGGATTGTACTTTATAGCGACGAGAATTTTCGGCAAGCATTCTGATCTTTCCTGATTTGAGACCAGGGACTTGGATGACTTTCTAGCTCAGATCTCTAGCCGAAAGTTATCACCGCTTCTCTATAACTCTCCCTTTTTGCTCTTTCTTTTGTTTCAGACCGCTCATTCGCACCGCTCTTCACCTTGATCCTCCCTTTTTCCGATCAGCGAAGGCAAGCATTTATAGGAAAAAACTACGGCTGCCAGACACTGTTGGGCAAATGTAGATATTGATGTTCAATAGTGATTGCAGAGCGAGCATCGAGCACGAGGCGGTACATCAATCACTTCGCACACAACCAGATGGTGTTAGCAGCCATCAGGTGTTGGGTGCAATCCACAGCCTTGAGAGAACAACCAGTGGTTTTGCCAGACAGTGGGGGCCACAGTGGGGTGTTTACAGGGACGCAGATTGGGTACTACCCCCACCAATACTTGGCTGGACTCGTACGGTCCTGTCAAGGGCTTTGTGGGGCCTCCGTGATATATGTGCTTTATCCATACCGTTCATCCATTTTGAAAATCAATTTAGGTGATAGGCTAAAAAATGTGGCAGATTAATGCTCAAGTGGACCACACCATAAGAAAGAGTGAGGATTGAACGCCCATCAATGGAAATCTCTTGCGGGCCACGAAAGCTATGGATCAAGCTAATACTTATGTTTTCCCTTCATCCAGGCATATGTGACCTTTTGAACAGGTTAGATGGAAAATAAAAATCACGATTGGCCCCTAAAAGGTTTCAATGGAAGGTCATTCTCACCATTGTTTCCTTCCTATGGCGTGGTCCACTGGAGCCTTTAATCTTCTCCATCTTCTTGTTCATGCCTTACAATATTGCAAAGTGGATGGATTGCTTGGATAAGACATATATATCACGGTGGGCACCACATAACCCCTGATAGGACCGTCCAGCTCCACTAGGTTCTGGTGGGGGTGGTGCCCAATCCGCACCCATTTTGTAGAGAGAAGTACCCCCTCTTGGTAGGGGCTCTGTGGGGCCCATTATAATGTATGTGTTTTATCCATGCCATCCATCCATTTTGACAGATCATTTTAAGGCATGAGCCCAAAAAAGAGGCAGATTGAAGGCTTGAGTGGAACACACGATAGGAAGAAGTGGGGACAGTTACGCCCACCATTGAAACTTTCCTAGGTCCCGCCCTGATTTTTTTTTTCATCTAAACTCTTGTTAAGGTCACACGCACCATAACCATAAACCTAGATGAAGGAAAAGCATAAATACGAGCTTGATCCAAAACTTCTATTGCCTAAAAGAAGTTTTCAACTATTTACGTTCAATCCCAGTTGTCGTGTGGTGTGGTCCACTTGAGACTTCCATCTGCGTCTTTTTTGGCACTAAAATGATTTGCCAAAATGGATGAACAATGTGTATAAAGCACATACATCAAGATGACTCCCATATAGCTGCTTCCAAGACTGTTGATTTATAAACAAAGTGATGGGATTGTCAGACAAAGTGACGGGGTTTCACAAGAAAAAGTGTTGGGATTTCATGATAAAGTAATGGGGTTCTACGAGACAAAGTTATGTATTTCACTACACAAAGTGATAGGATTGTTGGAGAAAGTCATAGGGTTGCCAAATAAAATGACCTGATTGCCAGACAAAGCGATCAGATTGTCAGACAAAGTGATAGGGCTACACAAGACAAAGTGATTGAGTTCCATGGGTTCGAGTCCTTGTCTCATTGGTAGACTCTCCTGAGTTTCAACAAGAGGTCTTGGGTTCGAAACCCATGAGTGGAGAAAATTCAATTAGGGAGTGACTATGGGGTTGTGTGGGGTGGGTGTGTAATAAAAAAGTGATTAAGTGCCAAAGTGCCACTAAACAAAGTAACAGGTTGTCAGACATGGCTGGGGTTCCACTTAACAGAGTAACGGGGTTGTTGGACAAAGTGAGAGGGTTTCACTAGACAAAGCAATGGGGTTGCCAGAAAAAGTGACAAGAGTTGCCAATCAAAGTAAGAAGTTTCCATTATAAAAAGTGACGAGGTTATTAGGCAAAGTGATAGGTTCCACTATACAAAGTGATGGGATTGATGAGTGGGGTGGGGTGTCTTCCCTGCAAGATGTTTGGTGGACGATTTTAGATTTGGCCAGGTCCATTACTTTGTCTGACAACCCTATCACTTTTTTCTAATGGAATCTTGTTACTTTGACTAGCAAACCCATGAGTTTGCTAGTGGAACCCCATCAATTTTCCATGTAACTCATTTAGTTTGTATAGTGGAATCCTATCACTTTGGCCGGCAATCCTACCATTTTGTATAGTGGAACCCTATCACTTTGTCCGTCAATCCCATCATTTTGTATAGTGGAACTCTATCACTGTCTCTTGTAATCTTGTCACTTTGTCTAGTGGAACCTTGCCACTTTATTTGGCAAACCTGTCACTTTGTCTAGTGGAACCATATCACTTTGTCATATATAACGTTATCACTTTGGTCTAGTGGAACCCCATCAGTTTATTCGACATAACCACGTCCCTTTGGTAGTGGAACCTTGTCACTTTATTCGGCAATCCCATCACTTTATCTAGTGGAACTCCATCACTTTGTCTAGCAACCCCATTACATTATCTAGTGGAACTTTGTCACTTTGTCCGGCAACCCCATTACTTTGTATAGTGAAACCCAATCTTTCTGTTCAAAAATCTCGATACTATATCTACTGGAATTTCATCACTTTGTATAGTTGAACACCATCACTTAGTTAGAAAACCTTGTCGCTTATTCTAGTGAAACTCCATCACTTTGTCTTATAACCCCGTCATTTTGTTTGGAAATAAAATCACGATGGGCTCTAGGAATGTTTCAACAATATGAGCATCATTGTGACCATTGCTTCCTATCATATGGTCTACTCAAGCCTTTAATGTGCATCCATTTTGGGCTCATGCCTTAAAATAATTAGTCTAAATGGATGAACAACTTGGCTAAAACACATCCACCATGGTTGGCCCCACAGAGCCCTTGTGAGGACTATTCATCTCCAGCTAGGTCCTGGCAGGGGTGCTACCCATACCGCTCCCATTTTGTAGAGATAAAACACATACATTGCAATGGGCCCCAAAAAGACAAAATGGGCACAGATATTGGGTAGTACCCCACTAGGACTTAGCTGGAGACGGACAATCTTGCAAGGGGTTTGTGGGGCCCATTGTGATATGTGTCTTATCCAAGCTATCCATCCATTTTGTAACATCATTCTAGAGCATAACACAAAAAGGAGGCAAATTAAAGGCCCCAATGGACCACACTACAGGAAGCAAGGGTTACAATGACCCTGCCTTGAAACCTTCATAAGGGTCCACTGCGAGTTTATTTGCCATCCAACCTGTTGAAAAGGTCTCATGTACATGGATGAAGGGAAAACATAAATATCAGCTTGATCTGCCAAAGCTTTTGTGGCCTCGAGAGATTTTCAGCCGTAGGTTTTCAATCCCCACTGTTTCCTGTGGTGTGGTCCACTTGAGCATTAATCTGTCTCATTTTTTGGCCTATCGCCAAAATTAATTTTTCATAATGAATGAATGGCATGATTAAAACACATACATCATGGTGGCCCCACAAAGTCCTTGACAGGACCGTATGTCTTCAGCTAAGGTCCTGGTGGGGGAATGTCCAGTTTGTTTTTATGCCTAGGGAAGTTAACCGAGCTGGGGACGCTCTTGCCAGGATGAGCAGTGAGTGGCAAGTGTCGAAGGTTCTTGATAAGCTTTCTAGGCTCCCTCCCAAAGATCAGGGTCTCCTGCGTTTGGATAGGCAGGGTTTAGTTTATATTATGTAGGATAGGGTTTATGTGATAGGCGGCCCAACCCTCCTTTTGTTGTGTTGCTTTGGGTGGCCTGAATAGGCAGCCCAATCCTTTGGCTCTGGAATAATATTCTCCTTTCTTCAAAAAAAAAAACAAAAAAAAAAAAAAGAAGTCCCAGTAGGGGTAGTACCAACTCATAGATACTGTTGGTTTTTGGGCCCTTAACCCAACATAGGGTGGTGCTCCTGGTGGTTAGAGTTGATTTGATGGTGGAGCCCACAGGAGCCACTGACCCATTTGTTGGCATGACTCGTGACGGAAGGCAGCGGAGCTGTTAAAACAGGCAGTGGGATGTAAATTACATTTTAATTAGATATTTTTCGGTACGTTTTCTTTTAACATTTTAAATTGATTTGCCAATTAACGTCAACATACATGCGGTGGCCCAGGAAATTTCAGGATACAGGAAATCCCTGCATCCTGGAAACAGAGGATCCGTACTAAAAAATGTAATCGTTATTATGCCTATGTGGCCACTCCATGTCACTAGCATACCATCGCCCCATGGGGTTCACAAGTAGAGACGGTCTGATGATAAGAACCATCCATCCACTGGGAAATATTTGAAAAACCCAGTGATCCAATAATCATACTGAAAAGATATGATCCTGATAGTTGATTTGTGGAGTTGAATGGGAGCAATTAAAAATATTTCACTTCAATGGTTCAATTTCAGATAGGGGTGGCAATGGCCCATGTTTAAGCTGGGTGATCAAAGTCAGCTCAAGCCCGACCACCATTCACTATTCTGGCTGAATCCAACCCAACCCCTTACCCTATGGCTCGACCAAACTCACTTAAAATTCATGAAAAACAAACGATCTAAGGGTGGGTGTCTGTTAGTACACACCCCATGTTAGTGCACCCACCCACCCCTGTTAGCCACCCACAATGTTAGTACACACCCCATGTTAGTGCACCCACACACCCCTATTAGCCACCCCACAATGTTAGTACACACCCCATGTTAGTGCACCCACCCACTTGGGCCCCCCACTTGAGAGTGTGTTTCTTAACATGTTCCATTTTGTGGGGCCCATTAATTGTTGCAGATCAGACTGATTTTTTGGCCTTGGGTTTTTTCTAAGGTGACACAGCTTATGGACAGTTTGATTTTGTTGATCGGAATCATCCATGTTGAAAATATTTGCTGCATGAAACTTTCGTAGAAAAGATGATTTTCAATAGCACCGGAACTTGGGAGGTTTTAGGCGTGGTTTTACATTGTCAACATTTGTGTGGTCCATATGAGTGTTCTTTTATTGGTCTTATCTTTTGAATATATGGTCAATATAAAGGTTATCTACTTGATGGATGGAGTGTATTTCACGTATATATACGACAGGTGGGCCCAAAGAGCTAGTGTATTTAACCAGCTGTGTGAAACGTAAAACAGTCGTTGAAGATTCCGGCTCCTCTCCTCTTTTTGGGGCACACAAAACTCGTTTTAAGGATATATATATATATATATATATATATATATATATATATATATATATATATATATATATATATATATATATATATGTATATATCATTTAATTATCTAGAAGCTAAGCAATTTGACGAGAAATATTTAGGTGCAGCGTTGAAATTAGATAGCTTGGTGGAACATCTAAGATATGAAAATGATGGGCCATACCATGCACCTGGAGCCAACGTCAGGAACAATCCTCTCATTAGGTGGGCCGCATATGTATGCTTAGTTTGAACATTAGCTCACTATAATAAATATGCGATATAGTGGTGGAAATTATTTCCACTATTGTAAGTTAACTTTTGCGACGGTTAACATAAACCGTCGTTGTATCGCAGTAAAATACTTTCGCATTTTTGGCATCCTTCCTACCATGGCATGTACCGACGGAGTAAATAATCAACCACCATAAAGAAAGTAATTCCACCGCTATAGTGCTAATTATTTATAGGGGTGGAATATTAATTTCATTGTTATATATTTCAAAATCTGAATAAATTTGTACCTGCCCGCCAAAATGAATTAATATATAGGGGTGATATATCGGCCGCTATATTAATCTATAGCAGCGGATATTGTATTCCCTGCGATAGATATTTCCACCTAACTTTATTCGACCTGTTACTCTGAACTGATTTGTAATGACGGATTATTGGCACTAAACAATGGGTTAAATGGATTAAGCTAATAACATCCAACGATTGGATTAAGTTAATAATATAATTTTGATAGTTATATTAAGGTGATATATAAATCTAATGGTCGGATTTTATCTCTATTGAAAACTAATGATTAGATTAATTAGTACATATTCAAATTGAATTTAACGGCTGGATTAAGCTGGTATGAAAATTTAACGGCTGGATTAAGCTGATATGAAAATTTAATGGTCAGATTAGGATGCTAATCAAGCATATTGAAATGTAACGATTAGATTAAGATGATATTAAAATCTATCGGTTGGATTAAATCCAGTTTGAGATATAATAGCTGAATTAAGTCAATGAATTTAGTTGATAAATTGGCCGGCCTATATTATGGGCCATTGTATGTTTCAGTGGCTCCATATAATGAATGTTCCAGATCTGGCATGCGTGCCACATTGGAGCATCTACCTGAAGATAATGCACAATGACAGGGCCCAATATTGATACCTTGATCTTATAGGTGCCAGAATGGACGGTGGATCCCTCAAACACTCTAGACAATCCTAACCCTTTGATTGACAGCGACAAATGGAGAAGCAATGCTGTATAGGGGGCGGAGACCGCATTGAGTTCCACCGGATGAATGGTCTGGATTACTGAGCAATGGACCCTACTTGTTTAAACTCAATGCTTGAGGATACATTGTTTCTGAGTTAAATGGGCTGGGCTGGGCCAGTCAAGAATTATTTATCTATCCTGACGCCCGCAATCTTGGCTTAGCCTGCCATCTAAGTAACTAGACCCTAGCCCACCCTACCCAACTGACCAATTAGTCCACCCACTAATGTTACAAAAGTTAGGATGGGCCCACTCTTGTGCTGAAAATTATGCATTTTCAAGCTCAGGTTTGGCTCATTTGATTACTGAGCTTAAAATTTGAAATCTAATGGTGGTATTAAATCCAATTTAAAATATAACAGCTGGATTAAGCCGATAAATTTAGTTTATAAATTCTAAAAGTTTATGATGGATTATTGGTTAAATGGATTAAGCTACTCTCAACTGATCTGGGGACCAGCTTTGTTTTAGGTAGGGGACTTTCACCTGGAGCCTACCCACTGAACAACCCTGACCTTGCAGACGTGTGCCATTTTGGCACGTGTAAGACACTTGTAGATAGAAGAGAGTACGTGTGTATGAATTTGTACAAAAACAAATTAAAATCACTCCTCCTCACCTAGGTCACATCAATATCGTTTGAAAATTATCCATGATCTTGACCACGTGCTTCTTGATTGAGCAGGCGGCTGACATTTTACAACTTGCTCTTTACATATTCATTAAATAAATAATCATGTGCTTATGGGGCCCATTTGTAGTAATGAAAGTGGGTCTACCTAAGGTTGCAGAAAAATCTGGACCCTCCATGAACCACTCAATAATTAGATTGTCTTTTAACCAAATCTCTGGCCCATGCTGATCTAGCATTTAAAGTAAATGAAAGAAAGCTTCAAACAAAAGGGAGCAGATTAGGTGTAACCCTACTAATAGGGCGCACCTTGTTGAATTTTTTTTGTATATCCACATGGTCCATCCGTTTCTTCAGATCCGTTTAGGACGTTATCCCAAAACTTAAGCAGATCGATATCTCCTGTAGACCAAACCACTTGAAAAAGTGGTAACTGATTAATGATTTTTTTTGTTGGTCACAAAAGTTTTAGATCAAGCTGATCTTCGTATTTTCCCTTCATCTAGATCTGGTTGACCTTATCAATGGGATGGATGGTAAATAAACATTATGGATCTTCTTACACTGGGCCTGGGTGGTTTTTAATGGTGGTTGTTCAATCACTACTGTTTTCTGTGGTGTGGTACACCTGAGATTTTGCTCTGCTTAATTTTTGGGACCACCTCTTAAAAATGAGCTTGCAAAGCGGATGGACAGCATGGATATATGACAAATCATCAAGGTGGGCCTCACGATAAGGGTAATACCCACTGATGGACGGCGTGGGTATATGACAAATAATCAAGGTGGGCCCCATGATAAGGGTAACACCGACGGATGGACGGCGTGGATATATGACAAATCATCAAGGTGGGCCCCACAATAAGGGTAACACCGACGGATGGACGGCGTGGATATATGACAAATCATCAAGGTGGGCCCCACAATAAGGGTAACACCGACGGATGGACGGCATGGATATATGACAAATCATCAAGGTGGGCCCCACAATAAGGGTAACACCGACGGATGGACGGCATGGATATATGACAAATCATCAAGGTGGGCCCCACAATAAGGGTAACACCCACAGATGGACTGCGCCGATATATGACAAATCATCAATGTGGGTCCCACGATAAGGGCTGTTATCCGGGTAACACCTAATCTACTCCCCAAACAAAAGATCTATCAGGCCTCTGATCTTTTGCACTTTTCATTTTTGAATTGGGCAATTGAAGAAGAAGATGACGGATAGGTTTGCTTAACAAGTTTACTTTCGAAATATAAGCCATTGAAGGGCTAGTGCCAGGAAATGAATACAACCGAATGATAGTTCATCATGCCATTGTATATTGTAGATGGATTGTCCAAGTAATAAGAATCCGGATCCTCTGCGCATACCGAGCAGAGAACCTCTGCTGCTGCCTGAGATTCCTCTGCTCGGTATGAACAGAGGATCCGGACTCAACTAATAATATGTTCTTTCAGCTCTACGGTACCATCTCCTTCGATTGGGATAATGCTGAGGACTAGAGGGAAAAGGTGTACGAACTACCAGGCATCTCTAAATCATCCATGTGTGTTGGTGGTCAAATGATGAGCGGCAGAGTTGTATTGCAGAAGAATTCAAACCAGCGTACGGAATTCTGAATGGAGGATGACCGAGAAACTATACCAAGAAGATGATATTAACCATCATATCTAGAGCACCCTACCATTTACTTTTAGCCATCCATTTGATAACCACTAGTTTAGATGGTTAGGATTACTTGAAGAGATATGGGACACACAATTTTGCCATTTTCACCGTAGGGCGATGTATGTACACGCACACGTCGCTTTTCCATTGTTACTGGACTAGGGAACCTGGAAACCAGGGATATACTCAGTGGGGCCCACCATGATGGATGTGTTTATCCATGCTGTCCATCGGTTTTTCCAGATCATTTTAGGCCATGAGCCAAAAAATGAGGCAAATCCTGAATCTCGAGTGTACCACACCACATGAAAGAGTGGAGATTGAATGCCAACCCTTGAAAACTTCTTGGGGGATACAGAAGTTTTGGATGAAGCTGATGTCTGCGTTTTCCCTTCATCCAGGTATGTATGATCTTATGAATATTTTTTATGGCAAATAAACATCATTGGTAGGCGTTGGGAAGGTTTCAACTGTGGATGTGGTGTGGTCCACTTAAGCTTCGGATCTGCCTCATTTTTGGGATCATGACCTGAACTGATCTGGAAAAACGGATGAACAGTGTGGATAAAATACACACATCACGATGAGCCCCACAGAGTCAGTCACTACGGATGACGAGGTCTCCAGGCAATCCGCGTCCTGGACCAGCTGCGTCCAACGCTCTGCTGGACACAGTCCGCGTCTGGCATCCAGTTCACCTTAGCATTATTCAACCTAAGAAAAATCAACGGCCCCAATCACCATATATATTTTTTTTTATCCCAATCACCGTATACCAGTGCCTAAAAAAATGTAATAGTTATTAAGCCTATGTGGCCACTCCATGTCACCAGCATACTGCCCCATGGGGCTCACAACTAGAGACGGTCTGATGATAAGAATTCCATCCATCCTCTAGGAAATATTCCAAAAACCCAGTGATCCAATAATCATACCGAGAAGATATGATCCTGACAGTTGATTTGTAGAGTTGAATGGGAGCCATTAAAAATATTTCACTTCAATGGTTCAATTTCAGATAGTGGTGGCAATGGCACAGGTTTAAGCTGGGTCAAGGTCAGCTCAAGCCCGACCATTCACTAAACAAGTTAAAAATTCTGGCTGAATCCAACCCACGACCCCTTGCATGAAACTTACGTTGAAAAGAAGATTTTCAACCGCACGGGAACTTTGGGTGTTTTAGGACATTTGTGTGGTCCATATGAGTACTGTTCTTTTATTGGTCTTATCTTTTGAATATACGATCAATATAAGTGTTATATACTTAATGGACGGAGTCATGTATTTCACGTATACGACAGGTGGGCCCAAAGAGCTAGTGTATTTACTGCTGTGTGAAACGTAAAACAGTCGTTGAAGATTCCGGCTCTTCTCCTCTTTTTGGGACCCACAAAACTCGTTTTAAGGATATATTCTTCATTTGATTATCTTAGAAGCTAAGCAATTTGACGAGAAATGTTGTTCAGGTGCGGCATTGAAATTTGATTGCTTGGTGGAACATCTAAGCTGTGAAAATGGTGGGCCATACCATGCACCTAGCCAACATTTAGGAACAATCCTCTCAGTGGGCTGCAAATGTATGCCTAGTTGGAACAATATTAGCTGTCCATTATTTCAACGGTGTGGCCTGGATGATGAATGGTCCATTTCAAGTCTGTGGCGATCATTACGATATGATCCACCTTTTCACGGTTTGGATTTTATACAACATACTAACGGGAAAGAGAGCACAGTACGTTGAAGTTCCAATGTACAAATCGACCTGTTCTCAGCCCAGTATGACTTTTTAGTGACATCCAATCCGTCCATTGTGTCCGTCCCTTCCTTTCCTTAGTCTCTCGGACCCAAAACTGTGGGGCCAAACCAGATGAAAGCACGCCTAAAACCTCTAAAACCAAGTGTTATGACCCACGTAGGTTTTGTAGAATGCCTCGATTTTCTGCTTGCATGTTCGTCTTAATCGGGTGCATCTTGGGAATGGATTAGATGAAATATATAAAGCACAATTAGCCCTACATAGAATCTGGAAGGTTTTTAATGGTAGGCGTCCCCATCCCAACTGCTCCCCATGACATGACCCACCTGAGATTTGGACCGGTCTGAATTTTGGGCTTAGAAAAACAACGGGAGCAAACGTTGGACGGATTAGATGTCAGTAAAACATCACGGTCAGCACCACACATCTGTTCTTTCTTTCTTTTCTTTTATTTATTTATTTATTTTTAATCGGTTAGCAGCCCACATCGATTTGTAGCTTAACGTACAAACATTTGTATTGGATCCGGTCTTCTTCCTTTCTATTATTTTTTATTAAAGAAAAAGGAAGTGTTTGCTTCATGTATCTACCCCAATGTGGATTATTCACATCCTTGGAAGAAACAGTCAGGCCAGCCACAGCTCATCACTCATTGCATGGTTGAATATCATCACGCGGTGGCCGAGATTTGACTAAGACAACCCCACCAATCCAATGGCGCGCATTGCACCGTGACTACATCTCTTTCGAATTCCTCCTCTATATATACTACCATGCACATATCTTCACCATTCATTCCTTAATTTCTTATTCCAATTCACCTAGCCCATTAGAGCATTTTCAGACAACATTCCATCTCCTTTCTTCACCCCTCATTTCTTCGATTACCATTGCTTACAGACCTTTCTACATACTAAGCAGAGAAATGGGGTTGCCTGCTGTGAATTCAACAAGCCATTGTCGCATTCCCTTTGCATGTGTTCTCGCTACCATGTTCCTCTTGTTGTGGACCATCCCATGCCGAGCCGATCTATCACCTACATTCTACGACAACTCGTGCCCAAGAGCCCTTGCTACGATTAGGACCGCTGTAAGGACATCAATTGCACGAGAGCGTAGAATGGCGGCGTCCCTTATTCGCCTCCATTTCCACGATTGCTTTGTTCAGGTATGCTTGTGTAATTTTTCTTCCGAGGTGTTCTTCTTATTGTGTTTTTATACTCTTTTGGGTTGACACGCACGGTCATGGGATTACAGGGATGCGATGCATCAGTCTTGCTCGATGACTCTCCTTCATTTGCAAGTGAGCAGAATGCGCCTCAGAATTTCCGCTCTGCGAGAGGATTTGAAGTCATCGCCAATGTAAAATCTCAAGTGGAAAATGTATGCCCGGGAGTTGTATCATGCGCCGATATCCTTGCTGTTGCGGCACGGGATGCTTCTGTCTATGTGAGTGGATTATTATAGTTTCTTTGTACTAGAAATTCAACCTATTCTCAGACTGACTGGGCTAAAAAAAACAATCCTATCACGTAAGTCCAATATCGAGCCGAAGCCAGTATTTCTTTGTAACCCTAAAGGGCTCACTAGACCGTGGGCCCAAGCTTACCACATCCAACACACTGCAATACTATTTTGAGGGACAATACATATATTGATGGTTGTTTGTTGTTGAAAAATTCAGGTGGGTGGCCCAACATGGACGGTGAAGCTTGGAAGAAGAGACTCCACAACTGCTAAGCCAATCCCAAGCAGCGAGTGACCTTCCAAGGTTCACAGACAGCCTAGAAACCCTCATAGCATCCTTCAGAAACAAGGGCCTCAATACAAGAGATATGGTCGCACTCTCAGGTTTTTAAGCTACAAACTCAAACAACCATGCAACCTCTTCTCCATTCTCTCCTTCGACCTTGTATTCATATGTATGAAAATTGGCATGCAGGTGCGCATACAATTGGTCAAGCAAGATGTGTGACCTTCCGAGATAGAGTCTACAACGAATCCAATATCGATGCTGGGTTTGCAAGCACTCGCAGACGTGGTTGTCCTTCCGTCGACGGGAATGGAAACTTGGCCCCACTTGATTTGGTTACACCCAACTCATTCGACAACAACTACTTCAAGAACCTGATCCAAAGGAAGGGTCTATTACAATCGGACCAGGTTCTCTTCAGCGGAGGATCAACGGACGGTATTGTTAATGAGTATAGTAACAACAGAGCCACTTTCAATGCAGATTTTGCAGCAGCAATGGTGAAGATGGGTGATATCAGTCCTCTGACCGGCACGTCTGGGCAGATAAGGAGGGTGTGCAGTGTCGTCAACTGATTTGGGTCTGAAGATTCATTTTAAGTTCATTGTTACTAAGTGTGCATATGTTATAAAGTTCATTTCTAAGTAGAATTCTAGTGTCCTGAATGAGGAGGTTTTATTGCATTAGACCATCTTCAAATGTTCATTCCATGCATTATTTTATTATTTTTCCAAGTGTGAAATATATTGTATGTGATTTCATGTACTCTTTTACGTTTGTTTGTCGTATATTATACATCTCTCTCTCCTTCCTTTGTTGGAAGATCTAAGCATAAACACATTCTCAAATCCCCGATGAGGAAAAAAAAAAAAAAAAAAAGGCAGCACGAAATACTCAATCAACTTGTTCAACATCTTAAGTATTGAAAAGAATAAAAAAGGCGGCATGAGAAATGATTTGGTATCAGCATCTTCAAAGACCAAAATATATATGATGTTCTATTCTTACTTAAATCACCTGGAAGCTCAAGGGCTCAAAGTGAAAATTCGTCCTCACTTATTGTTGAAGGAGACGTCAAGATCTGGGATGATGATTCATAGATCCAAACTGTTTATAAATGGATGATGAGAATAGGGTTTCGCTGGAGGAAGAACCCCTGCGTGAAAACATCCCAACCACGCCCTGTTCTAACCCCAACTTTCAACCTAGGGCTTGGCCTGTATTGGGGGCTGGTGATAGAGGCCAAGACCAGATGGAATAAATGATTTGAATCAGCCATGATGATTCAAGCCGCCGGGATGAGACCGCTAGAGAAGGAGCCACGACCACAGTAAAGAGATGGGACAAAGCAACAGGCTATCAGATCGTTTGGCCTGGGCCAGGAGGGCAGGGGTGTTGATCAGGTTCAGGGCTAGTGGTCACACCAGATATGCAACCCGAGGGCAGAGGGAGTTGATCATCGAGCCTGTCCCCACACCAAAGGCTCTACAATGAACTTTTCCCCGGCTCATAAAATAATTAACACCCTTGTCTCTTTAATGAATTTTACGTTGACACTTTTCCAAAGGCGCCATCTTGTTTAATTTTGTGCCCCTATTAACTAGTTAAAGGGCATATTTGTCATTTTATTATCTTTTAAGATAAAGCAACTGAAGATACTCCTTTGACAATTAACTTCATTAATGAGGTAACTTAATGAAAAGTTAATTACAATAAGCCGCTGGATGTAAATAGTTTGGAAAATTCTCTTTATAAAATTATTAGGCCTCTGCACCGGCTTTTGATTCTTCCACAGCGTGTCTATTGAATGAGTTGACTCTGACTCTATTTAAAATGGCCATCTTGTTTTTTGCCCTAGCAAACCACTTGTAGGGTATATTTGTCATTTCATTCTCTTAAAAGAAAAAGAAAAGTGCCCCCTTGTTTTTGTGCCCATGTTAACGTAGGCTTTTAACATTCTCTTGCTTTTAGCTACGAAGGAGCCTCTCTCACAATTTGAATAATGGGTTGGGGCCGCCATGGCTGCTCTGCAAATTGTTGAACATAAATAATCAAGCGTGGGTCATATCCGACCAAACCAAACTCCCCATCTCTCTCTCTCTCTCTCTCTCTCTCTCTCTCTCTCTCTCTCTCTATATATATATATATATATATATATATATATATATATATATATATATATATATACGCATGCCACTTGCTTGTATCTTCACATTTCTATTGGTAATAGGAACGTTAGCAGCGGAAGCGAAAGCCGAACAACACACAATAAAATATACTATCAAACGAGAAACACAGTGTAATCAAACCACACAAGCATTCAACCACAAGAGACAATCCGATTTTACGTGGAAAAACCCCTCAATGAGCAAAAAACCACGGCACAAAGCGATCCACTATGATTCCAAAAGATTACAGAGATTGACAGCCCACAAGCAAGGAAAATACAGAGAAAACCTAAGCTCTCTCTCTCTCTCTCTCTCTCTCTCTCTCTCAAAACACTCTCCCCTCTTCCTAACACACTTAGGAAACATTAAACACCTTAGAATTACATCTAAATCCGGATATACGCCATTTATATAGCAACCAATCCCAATTTAGAAACATCTCACACACAATCGCGTAATTGCATAAGAAAACGCGTACACCTCTGACTCGTCGAAGGACACAAAAAATAGTCTAGAGGAAAATCACACAGATTCTTCACTGCTGCCTTACCACTGACCGGTTAGAGACCCCTGCAGACCGGTCGCCCGACCAGTCTAGGGTGAATGAAAATCGTTCAGGGACCTCGTTGTGCTTCTGAGCCTAAATGCGTAGACCAGGTCGCCCTGACTGGTCTGAGCACCCAAAATTCAAACAGATTGAAGGCTCAACAATCTCCATCGAGGCTTCAAACGTCAAATAAAACCATCTTTGCTTCGTCATATCAACTTCAACATAGCTCCACCACTTCTCGTGCTTCCATCAACCATAATCTTGCACTTTTACGCCCTTTTCTGCTCTTCTCATGTGGCACTTGGGCACTTGCTACATACGAGCAACCATGGATTCTGCTGCTGATCCGCAGCTCCACTATGAATTGTGCTCCCGATCAACTTGTAAAAATAGGCCACACCTTCAGTGCCTTAATCCATGCGAGTGCCCCTTCATCACTTTACAACAACGATCGTGGCCGATGAACATGCACACTTTTGCCTCGGGTGCACCAAGAGAGATGATCTTCATCTTGGGGACATGCTTCACATTTTTCAGGGCTCATTCGATTTTCCATCAATCATTCTGATGCGCACTATACCAATACCCACCACCTTATGAGCGTATCCATCGCCCATAAACACTGATTCACCACCGTACTCCCTGTATATCGTGAATGAATTTCGGTAAAATAAACGTGACATAAAGCCCCTGAATCCAAGATCCACTCTCTACCATGAGATCCCTTGCCGGATATAGTCAAAATTTCACAAAGATCGTCACCATCCTCTACGGCATTGGCTCTCTCTAGAAGAATTTTCATACCTCTCTTGCTTTAACTTAGGATTCTGATAATCCCCTCTCATGTGGCCTTCCTGAATACAACTCCAGCACCACACTTTAGGCTTTCTCTTTGCCCTTGGCCTTACATCCCGATTTAGATTATCCCCCCACTATGCTCAGAATTTCTTCTCGCTCATAATCAGTATCTCTGAAGAAGAACAAGAACCTACATCAACACTTTTCTTTCTCATCGCCTTCGACTAGAGGCTGAGATAACAGGTCTCAACGTTGATGGTCTCCCTCCCTGCGCACAAGAGTCCCTGAATGACTTATATAAATTTAAAAAAGAATTCAGCAGGATGTATGCTTGATATTCATCCTTCATCGGCTCATCTATCTCCACCAACTTACAAACTAGCTGATTGAATGTACTTAAGTGGTCCTCCTACATCTGTCCCCTCAGCCATCATTAGGAGAGATACTAATTTTCTTTTCACTTTTTCTATGGGGTATGGTCTCGGAACTAACACCAGGGCAGAGATGAAGGTGGTGGTTGAGGGTCTTGAAATATGTGCAGAAAGAGGCCTCTCGAGAGTGGAAGTGGCTAGTGATTCTAGAATTGTAGTGAACATTTTAGCCTGTAAGACCCCCGCCTCATGGTCCATGTGGTATTGGCATGAGAGAGTCGCTGGTTGGAGGTGAAGATCACTCACACGCTGAGAGAGGCCAACTCCGTTGTGGATGGGCTCACTCGGTTAGGGAGTGATTCCCAAGCTAATCAGATTTTTTTGTCGGCTCAAGAATTACCTAAAATCACAAAGGGGCATCTCCTTCTCAATAGGGCAGCTGTGGAAAATATTCAGATGGGTTAGTAATCGGGAGGGCTTTGTTTGGCGGGCCTTGCTGTTTTTTTGTTGTGGGCCTATCGGGAGTGCTTTTGTTTTATATATATAGGTGTGGCCCGTCTCTTTGGGTGGCACCCGCCCAAACGTCTATAAGCTATTTTGCCAGTTTAATAAAGTTTCAGGTTGTGTGATTCCACCTTTCTGGAAAAAAAATTGTCAACCTCAATCCTTCACACCTTACAACCTCAACCCTTACAGACTTGATTGTCAACTTCTAGCCTTATTGGATGATAACCTCGACCCTATGTGGATGATAACCTCGACACTTCATATCGACACTTCATATCTACACTTCATATCAAGACTTACCACATGAAAATCTCTAACCTTAACACATGCCAAGTTACAACATTAATACATGGCAAGTTATACCCGAAACACATCACAACCTAGACAATTGGAACATGACAACATTGGCAATCTCAATATTTAAGGATTTATTTACCTTCATTCAATAATGACTAAATCTGTAGTTTACTACGATGGTAAAGACACCGGAGGACTGAATGATGAGGACCTTGCCTGAAAAATGTAATGCACGATCGCTGAACTGAATGACAAAGCTTTAAAAAAAAATTCAGATGTATGCTAGAGAATGACAAATAGACGCCGAAGAGAAATGTCAAAGAAAATTGTCGAAGGGAGAGTGGTGGTGGGTCCCATGCGCATCATTTTTCTAAGGAGGAAGCATGGCCTTTGCAAAAAGTGAAAAATGCAAGGTTTGGCCCTATATAAGGGCATTTGTACACCATTTGTGGGGCCCACCATTGCCTATGTGTGAAATCCACTTCATCATTTATCATCAAAATTTCATTGAAAGCCATGGTTGGAAGAATAATCAATATCCATAACTCATATGAACCACATTACAAGAAAATAGATTGTGTTTCACTTAAACCGTTATATGTTATCAGGTTTTCTAGGCCACACAGATCGTGTCAGCATGAGGTTATCAACATCTCATATAAACAGAGGCTACAAAGAAAATGAATGGATAGGATCTACCTTCTAATGGGCCCAATGACAAGTCTCATCCATATCACTTGCCTGGTGATTAGATATTACCTATTTTCTTATTGGATCCAAAGCAGGTGTATTTTAGTCCAAAATATTTTTATGAAATGTGTCGAAGTTACGTCAGATTTTTTTTTTTTTTTAATTCTCATCCTCACATGAAATTTGGCCATTCCACATGGCTACATAAGTCAAAATCCCTAACATATATTTTGCTTTGTTAGCAGCTAGGAGGATATACAATAGGTGAGGGTTTCGTTTTGGCGGCTAACAGCTAATGTGGAAATAATTGGGAGTGAAATTTAATGTCAACGTGTGTGGGGATCATGTACCTCACGATGGCCTCCACCATCCAATTTCGTGGGCCCAAAGAGGCTAAAAAGTTAAAACAATCCTAATTGCAAGTTTAGAACTGTTCAAATGTTAAATGCTTGATTTGAGGGCAATGGGCCCCATAGTTGATGGTTGGTATCATCCTTCAAGTTCCAAGACATTGACAACGTGTTAAAATTTGAGGCTTTTTAGATGTTTCAGTTGGGGCGCCGATTAGGTACTTCCCCTGCCTGTCCCTAGCCTGTCTCGAGCATGGGACAGGTGGGGCAAGTACCTAATCCGGGCCCTTTCAATTGCAGGTTATGCAAAAACCGATGGTGGAGATTAGCGCCGTCAACACAACGGTACAGGAGCTATCCCCACTACAGAAGCTCTGCAATGAACTTGCACCATGCCAGTTATAAAATTAACATGCTCCGCACAGGTTTATAATTGAATCCCCACCACAGGAAACAGTCGTAATTGAATCCCCACCATTAGAAGCTTCATGGGTTCCACCGGAATGTTTATTTTCCATCAAACCTGTTGCTAAGGTCACAAAGTGCTAGATGAAGAGACCACAAAATGATCATCTTTATCCAAAGCTTTTGTGGCCCACAAGAAGTTTTCAATGGTCAATCACCACTGTTTCCTGTACTATGGTCCATCTGGGATTTAGAACTGCTTCATTTTTTTTTTGGATCATGCCCTAAAATGAGCTTTCAATGCAGATGGACGGCGTGGATGTAGTTGCATACATCACAGTGGGCCCACAGTCAGGGGTCCCACCCACCTCGGTGGATCCGGGGCTCACCTAATCCGCTGTTTGTCATTTCATTCTCTTAAAAGAACAAGTAGTTTTATACTCCAACGTCGGCTTCTGAAATTCTTTGTTTTTTGCTGCAGGGGAGCCTCCCTCACAATCTGAAGAATGAGTCGGGCCAGCCACGGCTGCTCTTCATATTGTTCAAAATAATCAAGCGGTGGCCGATATCTGACCAAACCAAACTCCCCAGATTGCGCTCTCTCTCTCTCTCTCTCTCTCTCTCTCTCTCTCTCTCTCTCTCTCTCAATCTATATATACGTATGCCACTTGCTTATATATTCACATAGCTAGCATATAGAGAGAGCATTCCATTCCACCCTTTGCCTTCCTATTTCTTTCTTTCTTTTCTTAGCATTGCTTACACACCTTTCATATCTCATCATAGATCTCTCGACAAACTAAGAAATGGGGTTGCATGTTGCGAGCCAAACAAGCTGTCTTCGCATTCCCTTTGCATGTGTTCTTGCTACCATGTTCTTCTTGTTGTTGACCATCCCAAGCCAAGCCCAGCTATCGCCCACATTCTATGAAAAGACCTGCCCAAGAGCCCTCACTACGATTCGGACTGCCGTAAGGACTGCAATTGCACGAGAGCGTAGAATGGCAGCATCCCTTGTTCGCCTCCATTTTCACGATTGCTTTGTTCAGGTGTGCTTGTGTAATGTTTTCTTCCTAGGCGTTTTTATTATTGTGTTTTTATACTCTTTTGGGTTGACACGGTCATGGTATTACAGGGATGCGATGCATCAGTCTTACTGGATGACTCTCCTTCATTTGCAAGCGAACAGAATGCGCCTCAGAATTTCCAGTCTGCGAGAGGATTTGAAGTCATCGACAATGTAAAATCTCAAGTGGAGAACGTATGCCCAGGAATTGTATCATGCGCCGATATCCTTGCCGTCGCGGCGCGGGATGCTTCTGTATATGTGAGTGGTTTACATCTTACAAATGAAATTACTTATTGCTTTACATTATTTGATAATTACCTTTTTTTAATAATATCATTATTTGATAATTACATATTCTAGTTTCTTGGTACTACAAATTCAACCTATTTTCGGACAGACTGGCATAAAAAATCCTATCACGGAAATTCACTATCAAGCCCAAGCCCGGTATTTCTCTTTAACCCACAAGGGCTCAGTAGACGGTGGGCCCAAGCTCACCACCACCAACACAATGCAGTGATATTTTGATAGACCACATATTTTGATGGTTGGTTGTTGTTGAAAAAATCAGGTGGGTGGCCCAACATGGACGGTGAAGCTTGGAAGAAGAGACTCCACAACTGCAAGTCAATCCGAAGCAGCGAGAGACCTTCCAAGGTTCACAGACAGCCTAGAAACCCTCATAGCATCCTTCGGTAGCAAGGGCCTCAATGCGAGAGATATGGTTGCACTCTCAGGTTTTTAAACTAGAAACTCAACAATCATACAATCTCTTATTCCATTCTCTCCTTACTTCAAACTAGTATTCACATGTATTAAAAATGGCAGGTGCACATACAATCGGTCAAGCAAGATGTGCAACCTTCCGAGATAGAGTCTACAATGGATCCAATATTGATGCTGGGTTTGCAAGCACTCGCAGACGTGGTTGTTCTTCCGTCGGCGGGAATGGAAACTTGGCCCCACTTGATTTGGTTACACCCAACTCATTCGACAACAACTACTTCAAGAACCTGATCCAAAGGAAGGGTCTGTTACAATCGGACCAGGTTCTCTTCGGTGGAGGATCGACAGACAGTATTGTTAACGAGTATAGCAACAATAGAGCCACTTTCAATGCGGATTTTGCAGCAGCAATGGTGAAGATGGGCGATATCAGTCTTCTGACCGGCACATCTGGGCAGATAAGGAGGATGTGTGGTGTCGTCAACTGATTTGGGTCTGAAAAATCATTTTTAGTTCATTGTTACTAAGTGTGCATATATTTTAAAATAAAGTGTGTTTTAAGGGTTGGCAGTTTTTCAAACCTTTTACCCTATATTATACATCTCTCTCTCCCTCTCCCTCCCCCCACCCCCTTTCAAGATCTATGCATAAAGACATTCTCAGACCAACTTGTTCAACAATCTTAAGTTATAAAGAAAAGAATTTAGGTGGCATAAGAAGTCATTTGTTATCAGCATGTTCAAATTAAAGACCAAAAAAATGAGATATTTTATTCTTACTTAAATCAATTGAAAGCAAGGGCTCTAAGTTAAAATTCATCCTCATGCTATTGTTGAAGGAGAAGTCAAGATCTGGGATCATGATTCATTCATCCAAATTGTTTATAAAACGGGCCACCAAGTGGATGGGAGATAACTAAAAAAAGGAATTAATATTTCAAGTATTTGATCATGTTACTTATTTTGCTTTGAAGATGAACAATCTCCTTGACCGTTGTTGTGTGGGCCATAGATCAAAAGTTTAGGATGTTCCAATCTTGAAGATTTCCTAGTCATCAACCATCGGCTGTGTATCTTGTCAGATCAATGGTTTGGATCACCCTCAGATCCACCAACTGCTACAATGTGTCCTTTATTTATGTTCATTGTTGCAAATCTCAAGGCTAATAATTAATCTCTTTTAGTTTATTCTATGGTGTGGCCCACTTTTGGGGCATCCGATCATCATGTTGTGGATCATGAATGCCCAGGTTGAATGGATACGCGGTGGAGCCGTGGAAAACAATGGATAACCACCCAAGTGCCTCCAAATTCACATGATGGTCGATAGATAGTTGGATTGGCCTGATTTGTTTTGGTGTTTGACTTTCATGGAGGGCAACCTCAATGAACAGGTTGGATTCTACACATAAAATCCGTTTGCACCAGCGTAGCATGCGGGAACCGACCAGCCTTTTTACGGGCCGTTTGTCCATCTCTACTAATAAGAGCTTATTTGCTTATTCCATAATATTAGTTTCCAAATAGATTGAAATAAATTGTTTGATAAAGCTTTAATTTTAAAACTTATTCTTTTAGAAACTAGCCAAAAAGCTCTTAAAAAATAAGTGACGAGGAGTTTACTTTTTCTTTTAGAGTTTATTTGGCTTAAGCGGGTAGAACATTTTTAATTAATTTTTTAATAAGTTTATCATTAAACTTTTTAAGTAATTTCCATTTTACCCTTCTCTTCTCTTTATAATCTCTCCAGGGTAGACCCACATGATGATAAAAATTCACCTGAAGATGGGCTCTACATGATGAATGGTCCACACTAAGGTGGGCTCACATAATGCACGGTCACATCAAAGGTGGGCCCCACATGATGGACGACCCACATCAAAGGGGGGACCCACATGATGGATGGTGGACATTGAAGGTGAGACCACATGATAAAAGCTTGACATCAAAGGTGAGCCCATATGCTGAATAACCCATATTAAAGGTTGAGCCCCACATGATGGACGGTCCATAACAAAGGTGGGACTCACATGATTGATGGTGAACATCAAAGGTGGGTCCCACATGATGGATGGCCCACATCAAAATGTGGCCCCACGTGAGAGACTATCTACATCAAGTGGGCCCCACATGATGGATGATCCATAGCAAAGGTGGGACCCACATGATTGATGGTGGACATCAGTGTACCCATATAATGAACTACCCATATTGAAGATGCCACCACATTGATGAATGGTCCACATCAAGGTGGGCCCACATAATGCATGGTTCACATCAAAGGTGGGCCCCACATGATGGATGACCCACATCAAAGTGTAGCCCAACATGATGTACCATCTATGTTAAGTGGGTCCTACTTGATGGACGGTCCACATCAAAGGTGGGACCCACATAATGGATGGTGGACATTAAAGGTGGTTCCACATGATGGACAATAGACATCAAAGGTGGGCCCACATGACGAGTGAGCTGCATTAAAGGAGGGCCAACATAAAGAATTGTCCACATCAAGGTGACCCACATAATGGATGGAGTGGGCCACACATGATGGATGGCCCACACCAAAGTGTGGGCCCTTGTGATGGATAGTCCATGTCAAATGTGCCCCACCTAATGGACGGTCCACATAGAAGGTGCACCCCACACCATGGACATAAAAAATGGGCCCCCCACATGATGGACAACCCACTTCAAAGGTGGGGCCTACACGATGGACATAATGGATTCCATGTGGTGGGTATTGGACATTGACGTAATGGAATTGTAATCTTTAAAAATTACATCAACCACCTCTAAAAAAAAGCTCTTATTTAAATATTTTACCAAATGTACTTATTTCATGTAAGAGCTTTATTTATTTATTTATTTATTATTTTTTTTATTTTATTTTATCAACAACAAGCTTATTTGAAATAAGAGCTAGAATAAAAAGAGCTAATTATAAGAGTAACTCTTATTTAAAAAGTTCTAATTAGATTAAAGTAGAGATGCCAAACGAACCCTTAGAGTTTTTCACAATTAATAGGTTTTAATTTGTCATCTTCCAAATAAAAGCTTATTCAAATTCAAAAGGTGGCTAAAAAGAGAAAATGTTTCTACATGTATGTGCTTGATAAGTAATCAAAATTGAGGGTTTTTCTTTTCTTTTATTTTTGGTTAGTAAGCTTTTTTTTTTCTTTTTTTCTTTTTTTTTTTTAGTTGAGAATAACTAATCTATTAATGGAAAACTTGAATTACCTTTGGACAAGAGTCCGGATCCTCTGTTGAAACCTAGCAGAGAAATTCTGCTCGTCACTTCTCTGATTGGTCCAGGTCCTCCTGACTGTGTCAGAGCTGAGCTGCTCTGACACAGTCAGGATGAGCTGGACCAATCAGAGCAGCAGCAGCAGAGGTTCTCTGCTCGGATTCAACAAAGGATCCGGATTCTTGGACAAGATCCCACCAAACAAGCCAAGGGGTCCAACCTATCTTACTTATTTATTTATTTTAATAAGAATAAATTTTTTTTATCGAGAAACAACCTCTGAAAACAAAACGGGCAGCCCAACAAAGAAGAACAACAAGGGCTAGCCACCCTTTAAACCAACACACTCTATAAGGGAGTCCTTGCTACTCTCTCCCTCACAATACCCAGCCCAACCTGGTCGAGGAACAACCTGCCTTTGACAATCTGTGGTAGATCTTTTTCCTCGCTAAACACCCTATCTTGTTGTCGCTCACTCCCTAGACGAGCTAGCCCATCTGCAACTGGTTAGCTTCTCGCGGCGAATACACCACCCGCACATGGGCCCTGTTAAGGATCTAGTTCCCCAAATGCCGCCTGCCAATACCACATCTTCCATGTATTGGGCGCCCTCCGCCCATGGCCTCCACCGAAGATTTGGAGTCGCTCTCTAGAATAATATTAGTGAGGCCCTTTTCCACACACATAATTAAACTTGCAACCATGGTGCACACTTCGGCTCTAAAACTTGACGAAAACCTAAACCCTTTGGAGAAGGCAAATAAAAATTTACCTCTATCATCCCATCCCTCCCCCCCCAGCCCTGGATTTCCCCTCGTTGAACCATCGACATTCACTTTGAACAACCCTGGGGGCGGTTTGCTCCGAGGTCTCGATGGAAAGCAAGGGGAGAGAAGATAGCAGCTGAGGAATACCAAGAGCCAGACAAAACATCCGATCAGTGCTGCTAGAGGAGTCCATTGGACATGCATTCCTGGTGGCCCACACCAACCAAGAAATCAGATTCTTCAACACTCTGTTCACGTCCACTTTAATTCCCTCGTGCCTTATTCTATTTCTCTCACTCCACAACTCCCATAACACAAAGGTCGGGGCTAGGCCTCGCAAGAAGGAGACCAAATCCTTTGACAACGCACATCTCCACCATAAATCGAACAATCTACCTAAAGGTAAGAGGGCCTAAAAGGATAAACCAAACCAACGACTAACCTTCCCCAAACCTCTTTTGCCAGGTCCCTCATCGAGAATAGGTGGAGGACGGTTTCTTCCTTGCTTGAAATGCTGCAACAACTACACATAGAAGGAAGGCAAATACCCCTACTCTTAATTTTGTCATCTATTGGAATGCCACCAAGCAGGGCTTTTCAAGCGAACAACCCTCACTTGGGGGGCATGATACTATGCCAAACCCATTTGAACCACGTAATTGGAGCTCGAACCTGTTTACAGAGATGTCACGCTGACTTAAACATGAACTTGTTAAAGCCTGTCCAACGGCTAGACCACCATGTCCTCCCTGTTGGATAACCTGATGCCCTCGACGGCTATAATAGATTTCACCTCCTGCGAGATAATCCTCATTGACTCCTTTGTTGTCAAAAAACCACTCGGACCCAGGAGATCAGAGACCTTCAGCCCCGTGAGACTCACTGGAACACCACCTGGCATGTAATCAGCAAGAGGGCCCTGCCCAGTCCAATTCGCAAACCAGGCACTACAATCACCTTTCCCCACCAACCATCTAACATTGCAGTCAATGATTAATGCGAGTTTGACAATTTCCTTCCAGCAAGGAGTCGGTGAAGTGATTCTGGCTCCACTAGCAGATAGATCCCCATACTTGCTTATCATATAGGAGGCCCAAATTCCTCTGTTAGACCCATATTTCAGCGACTATGCCATCTTAAGCCTTAAACTGGACATGACTTCAGGAAGTCTTCTTATTCCCAAGCCACCCTCCTCCATAGGCAGCATAATCTTCTTCCAGCTAATCTAGTGGGTCTTTCTATGATCTCCTCTTCAGCTCTAAAAGAAGTTAGCCATGCTTCTTTCCATTTGTGAGAGACATCATAAGGGAATCGCTGTTGATGCCATAACGTGCATTAGCATACTCGATAGAACATGCTTGATCATGGTGAGTCTTCCCGCTTGTGAAAGAATCCTGCTCGACCACCCTTAAATTTTCTGTTGAACTTTATCACACAGAGGCTGAAATTTAGTTTTTTTTGGCTTTCCCTTTGAATATAGGCACTCCAAGGTAGATTAGCATACCAAACGATTTGCCCACACCCAATGTTTCCTCAATTTTCTTAACATGCCTCAAGGAGAGCTTGTTCGCACAGATATACAATCAAACAAGCTAGCCCCAACAATCTAGCCAAATGAACTGAAAAACCCACTGGAACACCATTACTAAAACACCCGAGTCACCCTACCCCCTTCCTATTAATCTTCCTCATTCTAATAAGACCAATACCTGCATTGTCCAAATTAAGCAAGGGAGCCTCTGATCAGTGTGGGAAGCTCTCCATATACAGATTGTTGGAGTGGCCATCACTGGCCATCCTAGCCAGGCCATCTGCCACTGAATTACCTTCTCTAAGGGTGAAGGCTACTATGAGATTAAGGGCTGGTATCTGGGAAAGGACCTTGCACAGAGATACCAAACATTCCACGAGTAAGCCGCTTGCGGCTCCAACATAGCATGCATTCGCAATCACTCTCGAATTCGACTCCACGATGATGTTAGATAATCTAAGATTTTTGTAGATTAGAATGTCATCTAGCATCGCTTGGGCTTTGGCCACTGTGTTTGATACAATGTCATATTTGTTGTGGAACGCAAAAACTCATCCTCCCTCGATGGTCTTTACACACTCCACTGCCCCCACCCACACCCAAGTTACTTCGAGAAGATCTGTCAACATTAAGCTTAAGCCACCCTCTCTTTGATTTTCTCCATTTAACGACCTGATCATCTTCCCTTCTCCTGCTGACAATGAGGAATACCTAGATTTTGCAAGGATAGCTTCTCTAGCAATGCGCTATTATCCCTTGCTGGTAGCAGTTCCGCAATTACCCTCAACCATTGTGAGACCTTAGTAATGATCGTACCTGTTGACAGCTTTAACCCCTCGAATCTCGCTTGGTTGTGGCCCAACCAGCATTCCCATGAGATAAAACCCGTATACGTTGTTGGGACTGCAAAAGCACTCAGGAGGATCAAACAAAGTAATCACAATCGCGCCAAGCAAATCCAACCACAAAAGACAAATGAATTTACATGGAAAAAACCTTTGTGGGAAAAAAAGTGATGGAAAGCACAACATTGAGGTGGGTGAGATCACATGGGTTTATCTATACCATCCATTGTTGGACCCCAACACTAGAAATAGTGATGGAAAGCACATCATTGAAACCTCCATATGGCCCACCAAGAGGTATATATTGTATATCCATACAAATCGTCCATTTTTTCAGCGTATTTGCTAGACATGTTGGCGCAGCATAAATGGGTGAGGGATCAATCACATTCTCTCCACTCGGATAACTACTCTAAATCCACGGAGTTATTGGGAATCCTCGACCGATCTTCTTCGAATCCACGAAGGAATGCTTGAATCCACAAGCAAAGAGTAAAATTCAAAGAGAACTCTTATAAAAAATGAATAATTATACTTAACAATGAATTAAAACGGGTATTTAAAAACTAAATTGCGTAATAGAAGCCCTAGGTGCGTAAATTAAGAATTGTAAACGAACTAGGAAAGAAAATAGTTCAAATTGGAAAGTTCGCGCAAAATTTGTGCAACAAATTCACGCAAGGTCGTGCGCCCGATGGAGCACAAAACTGTCTAAAGAGTTTGGGCAAAAATTTGAACAATTTGGGGCGCCCGGTCAAGGACGGTCGGGTGCCCAATGGCCTGATGGTCGAGCACCCGAAATTTGAAGACCTATCCAGTAACTCTCTGAACTAATCGGGCTCATGGTCGGGTGCCTGGTAGAGTGTGGTCGGGCGCTCGATAGGGCTGGATTTTCTAAACTCTAGGTGAGGGTTTTGTCGGTCCGCTTAGCCTCCTTTTGATGATCCATTCTTCTCATGTAATCGTTAGTCACCCCCTCTACATCAATCCCTTCCACTTGAAAAGAACTCGACCTCGAGTTCTCTGTCACTTCTGGTTCATGATACTCGAATAAGTCCGCGACGTTGAATGTTCGAGAAATCTCGTACTTGTCCGGGAGGTCTGCAACATAAGCATTATTGCCAAGCTTCCTAAGTATTGGTACTGACCCAGTTTTCTTTTGCTTCAACTTGTTATAAGTGCCGGTTGGGAAGTGTTCTTTGCATAGGTGGACCATCACTTGATCTCCTACCTCGAACACTTTGGCGAGTCGATGCTTGTTGGCACTTTTCGCATACTTCTCATTTGACTTGGCAAGCTTAGTCCGTACTTTCGTATGCAACTCTGTGATTCGATCAGCCATGTGTTCCGCAGCTATGCTCTTGCTCGGAATCTTCGGTAACGGGACTAAGTCGAGGGTGTATCGGGGAATTCGTCCGTAGACGATCTGAAATGGTGACTTCCCTGTGGATCAGTTCACCATATTATTGAAGGCGAACTCGGCTTGTGACAGGGCCAAGTCCCATTGCTTTGGCTTATCTCCGGAAAGGCATCGAATAAGATTTCCCAACGTACGATTCACTACTTCAGTCTGCCCATCTGTCTGCGAATGATATGCATTATTAAACTGAAGTTGTGTATCGAACCGACTCCACAAAGTTCATCAAAAGTGACTCACGAACTTTGTGTCCCTGTCGAAGGTGATGGTCTTGGGGATGCCATGTAGTCTCACAATTTTTCGGAGGAAGAGGTTGGCTACACGTGTCGCATCGTATGTCTTCTTGCAGGGAATAAAGTAAGCAATCTTCGAAAACCTATATACCACCACGAACACGGAGTCTATGCTGCATTGTGTTCATGGAAGACCTAGAACAAAATCCATGGAGATATCCTCCCTAAGGGCTTTTCGGTATGGGTAATGGGGTGTAGAGGCCCATGTTTTGTATGTGTCCTTGGAGGATTAGCAAATGTGGCATCGCTGAACCATCCGACCAACATCACAGCCTAGGTGAGGCTAATAGTATCGCTCTTCAACTAGAGCGTTCGTCTTGTCTTGACCCAAGTGACCTCCAAGGCCACCTCCGTGTAGCTCAAGGATAATCTTCTCCCGGAGGGAGCATTGCGGAGTACACAATCTAGTTCCATAGAAAAGGAAACCATTCTGAATGAGGAAATCACTCAGTTGACCTTCATTACTTGTCAGCTAAATGTCCTTAAACTCATCGTCTTCAGCGTAAAGCTCCTTGAGGCAATCAAGCCCGATAACCTCGGTACTCATAGTGATGAGAAGAGCTGCTCGGTGACTTAATGCCACAGCCACCTTGTTTTGCTGACCAAACTTATGCTTTAATACAAAAGTGAATTCCTGTAAGAATGAAATCCACCTAACAGGCACACAACTAACATTAGTCTGACTGTTAATAAATTTTAAGACTTGATGATCAATAAAAAGAACAAACTCTCTCTGGGTTGGCAGTTTTTCAAACCTTTTACCCTATATTATACATCTCCCTCTCCCTCTCCCTCCCCCCACCCCCTTTCAAGATCTATGCATAAAGACATTCTCAGACCAACTTGTTCAACAATCTTAAGTTAGAAAGAAAAGAATTTAGGTGGCATAAGAAGTCATTTGTTATCAGCATGTTCAAATTAAAGACAAAAAAAATGAGATATTTTATTCTTACTTAAATCAATTGAAAGCAAGGGCTCTAAGTTAAAATTCATCCTCATGCTATTGTTGAAGGAGAAGTCAAGACCTGGGATCATGATTCATTCATCCAAATTGTTTATAAAACGGGCCACCAAGTGGATGGGAGATAACTAAAAAAAGGAATTAATATTTCAAGTATTTGATCATGTTACTTATTTTGCTTTGAAGATGAACAATCTCCTTGACCGTTGTTGTGTGGGCCATAGATCAAAAGTTTAGGATGTTCCAATCTTGAAGATTTCCTAGTCATCAACCATCGGCTGTGTACCTTGTCAGATCAATGGTTTGGATCACCCTCAGATCCACCAACTGCTACAATGTGTACCTTATTTATGTTCATTGTCGCAAACCTCAAGGCTAATAATTAATCTCTTTTAGTTTATTCTATGGTGTGGCCCACTTTTGGGGCATCCGATCATCATGTTGTGGATCATGAATGCCCAGGTTGAATGGATACACGGTGGAGCCATGGAAAACAATGGATAATCACCCAAGTGCCTCCAAATTCACATGATGGTCGATAGATGGTTGGATTGGCCTGATTTGTTTTGGTGTTCGACTTTCATGGAGGGGCAATCTCAATGAATAGGTTGGATTCTACACATAAAATCCGTTAGCACCAGCGTAGCATAGGGGAACTGACCAGCCTTTTTAGGGGCCGTTTGGCATCTCTACTAATAAGAGCTTATTTGCTTATTTGAATACTAGTTTTGAAATAGATTGAAAAGCTCTTAAAAAATAAGTGACGAGTAGTTTACTTTTTCTTTTAGAGCTTATTTGGCTTAAGCGGGTAGACAGTTTTAATTAATTTTTTAATAAGTTTGTCATTAAACTTTTTAAGTAATTTCCACTTTACCCTCCTCTTCTCTTTAGAATCTCTCCACGGTAGACACACATGATGATAAACATACATTGAAGATGGGCTCTTCATGATGAATGGTCCACATCAAGGTGGGCTCACATAATGTACGGTCACATCAAAGGTGGGCCCCACATGATGGACGACCCACATCAAAGGTGGGACCCACATGATGGATGGTGGATATTGAAGGTGGGACCACATGATAAAAGGTTGACATCAAAGGTGGGCTCACATGATGAACAACCCATATTGAAGGTTGAGCCCCGCATGATGGACGGTCCATAACAAAGGCGGGACTCACATGATTGATGGTGAACATCAAAGGTGGGTCCCACATGATGGATGGCCCACATCAAAATGTGGCCCCATGTGAGAGACTATCTACATCAAGTGGGCCCCACATGATGGATGGTGGACATCAGTGTGCCCATATAATGAACGACCCATATTGAAGATGCCACCACATGATGAATGGTCCACATCAAGGTGGGCCCACATAATGCATGGTTCACATCAAAGGTGGGCCCCACATGATGGATGACCCACATCAAAGTGTAGCCCAACATGATGTACCATCTATGTTAAGTGGGTCCTACTTGATGGACGATCCACATCAAATTGGGACCCACATAATGGATGGTGGACATTAAAGGTGGTTCCACATGATGGACAATAGACATCAAAGGTGGGCCCACATGACGAGTGAGCTGCATTAAAGGGGGGCCAACATAAAGAATTGTCCACATCAAGGTGAGCCATATAATGGATGGAGTGGGCCACACATGATGGATGGCCCACACCAAAGTGTGGGCCCTTGTGATGGATAGTCCATGTTAAATGTGCCCCACCTAATGGACGTCCACATAGAAGGTGCGCCCCACACCATGTACATAAAAAATGGGCCCCCCACATGATGGACAACCCACTTCAAATGTGGGGCCTACACGATGGATGTAATGGATTCCATGTGGTGGGCACTGGACATTGATGTAATGGAGTTGTAATCTTTAAAAATGACATCAACCACCCCTAAAAAAAGCTCTTATTTGAATATTTTACCAAATGTACTTATTTCATGTAAGAGCTTTTTTTTTTTTTTTGAAAACCTGATTTTACCAACAACAAGCTTATTTGAAATAAGAGCTAGAGTAAAAAGAGCTTATAAGAGTAACTCTTATTTAGAAAGTTCTAATTAGATTAGAGTAGAGATGCCAAACAAACCCTTAGAGTTTTTCACAATTAATAGGTTTTAATTTGTCATCTTCCAAACAAAAGCTTATTCAAACCCAAAAGGTGGCTAAAAAGAGAAAATGTTTCTTCATGTATATGCTTGATAAGTAATCAAAATTGAGGGGTTTTTTTTTTCTTTTTTTTGGTTAGTAAGCTTTTTTTTTTTTTTAGTTGAGAATAACTAATCTATTAATGGAAAACTTGAATTACCTTTGGACAAGATCCCACCAAACAAGCCATGGGGTCCAACCTATCTTATTTATTTATTTATTTTAATAATAATAATTTTTTTATTGAGAAACAACCCCCAAAAACAAAATGGGCCAGCCCAACAAAGAAGAACAACAAGGGCTAGCCACCCTTTAAACCAACACACTCTATAAGGGAGTCCTTCCTAGGCTCTCCCTCACAATACCCAGCCCAACCCGGTCAAGGAACAGATCGCCTTTGACAATCTGCGGTAGATCTTTTTCCTCGCTGAACACCCTATCTTGATGTTGCTCACTCCCTAGGCAAGCTAGCCCATCCGCAACCTGCTTAGCTACTTGTGGCGAATACACGTACACCACCCGCACCTGGGCCCTATTGGGCACCCCTCCGCCCATGGTCTCCACCAAAGATTTGAAGTTGCTCTTCAGAATAATATTAGTGAGGCCCTTTTCGACACACATAGCTAAACCTGCAACCATGGTGCGCACTTTGGCTCTAAAACTTGACGAAAACCCAAACCCTTTGGAGAAGGCAAATCAAAATTTACCTCTATTATCCCTGCAAACTCCAACCCCCCCCCCCCCCCCCCCAAAAAAAAGAATGGCCCTGGATTTCCTCTCGTTGAACCATTGATGTTCACTTTGAACCACCCTGGGGGCTATTTGCTCCAAGGTCTCGACAGAAAACAAGGGGAGAGAAGATCGCGAATGAGGAATACTAAGAGCCAGACAGAACATCCGATCAGTGCTGCTGAAGGAGTCCATTGGACGTGTGTTCCTGCTAGCCCACGCCAACCAAGAAATCGGATTCTTCAACACTCTGTTCACATCCACTTTAATTCCCTCGTGCCTTATTCTATTTCTCTCACTCCACAACTCCCATAACACAAAGGTCGGAGCTAGGCCTCATAAGAAGGAGACCAAATCCTTTGACGACACACCTCTCCACCATAGATTGAACAATCTACCTAAAGGTAAACTGGCCTAAAAGGATAAACCAAACCAACGACTAACCTTCCCCCAAACCTCTTTCGCTAGGTCCCCCATCGAGAACAGGTGGAGGACGGTTTCTTCCTTGCTTGAACTGCTACAACAACTACTAGAAGGAAGGCAAATACCCCTACTCTTAATTTTGTCATCTATAGGAATGCCACCAAGCAAGGCTTTTCAAGCGAACAGCCTGCACTTGGGGGGCATGATACTATGCCAAACCCATTTGAACCACGTAACTGGAGCTCAAACCTGTCTACAGAGATGTCACGCTGACTTAACCATGAACTTGCTAAAGCCTGTCCAACGACCAGACCACCATGTCCTCCTTGTTGGATAACCTGATACCCTTGGTGGTTATAATAGATTTCACCTCCTGTGGGATAATTCTCACTGACTCCTTTGTTGTCAACAGACCACTCGGACCCAAGAGATCAGAGACCTTCAGCCCCGTGAGACTCGCTGGAACACCACCTGGCATGTAATCAACAAGAGGGCCCTACCCAGTCCAATTCGCAAACCAGGCACTACAATCACCTTTCCCCACCAGCCATCTAACATTGCGGTCAATGATCGATGTGAGTTTGACAATTTCCTTCCAGCAAGAAGACGATGAAGCGATTCTGGCTCCACTTGCAAATAGATCCCCATACTTGCTTATCATATGGGAGGCCCAAATTCCTCTGTTAGACCCATATTTCAGCGACTATACCATCTTAAGCCTTAAACTGGACATGACTTCAGGAAGTCTTCTTATTCCCAAGCCACCCTCCTCCATAGGCAGCGTAATCTTCTTCCAGCTAATCTAGTGGGTCTTTCTATGATCTCCTCTTCAGCCCTAAAAAGAAGTTAGCCATGCTTCTTTCCATTTGCGAGAGACATTGTAAGGGAATCGCTGTTGACGCCATCACATGCATTGGCATACTCGATAGAACATGCTTGATCATGGTGAGTCTTCCCGCTTGCGAAAGAATCCTGCTCGACCACCCTTAAATTTTCTGTTGAACTTTATCACACAGAGGCTGAAATTTAGTTTTTTCTGGCTTTCCCTTTGAATATAGGCACTCCAAGGTAGATCAGCGTACCAAACAATTTTCCTACACCCATTGTTTCCTCGATTTTCCTAACTTGCCTCAAGGAGAGCTTGTTCGCACAGATATACAATCAAACAAGCTAGCCCCAACAGTCCAGCCAAATGAACTGAAAAACCCACTGGAACACCATTACTAAAACACCAGAGTCACCCTACCCCCTTCCTATTAGTCTTCCTCATTCTAATAAGACCAATACCTGCATTGTCCAAAGCAAGGGAGCCTCTGATCAACGTGGGAAGCTCTCCATATACAAATTGTTGGAGTGGCCATCACTGGCCATCCTAGCCAGGACATTCGCCACTGAATTACCTTCTCTAAGGGTGAAGGCTACTATGAGATTAAGGGCTGGTATCTGGGAAAGGACCTTGCGCAGATGATACCAAACATTCCACGGGCAACTCGTTTGTGGCTCCAACATAGCATGCATTCATAATCACTCTCAACTTTGACTCCACGATGATGTTAGATAATCTAAGATTTTTGTAAATTAGAATGTCATCTAGCATCGCTTGGGCTTTGGCCACTGTGTTTGATACAATGTCATATTTGTTGTGGAACGCAAAAAATCATCCTCCCTCGATGGTCTCTACACACTCCATTGCCCCCACCCACACCCAAGTTACTTTGGGAAGATCTGTCAACATTGAGCTTAAGCCACCCTCTCTTTGATTTTCTCCATTTAATGACCTGATCATCTTCCCTTCTCCTGGTGACAATGAGGAATACCTAGATTTTGCAAGAATAGCTTCTCTAGCAATGCGCTATTATCCCTTGCTAGTAGCAGTTCCGTAATTACCCTCAACTATTGTGAGACCTTAACAATGATCTTACCTACCGATAGCTTTAACCCCTCGAATCTCACTTGGTTGTGGCCCAACCAGCATTCCCACGAAATAAAACCCATATATATTGTTGGGACTGCTGAAGCACTCAGGAGAATCAAACAAAGTAATCACAATCGCACCAAGCAAATCCAACCACAAAAGACAAACGAATTTACATGGAAAAAACCATTGTGGGAAAAAAAGTGACGAAAAGCACATCATTGAGGTGGGTGAGATCACATGGGTTTATCTACACCATCCATTGTTGGACCCCAACACTGAAAATATTGACGGAAAGCACATCATTGAAACCTCCATATGGCCCACCAAGAGGTATATATTGTATATCCATACAAATCGTCCATTTTTTCAGCCCATTTGCCGGACACATTGGCACAGCGTAGATGGGTGAAGGATCAATCACCGTCTCTCCACTCGGATAACTACTCTAAATCCACGGAGCTATCGGGAATCCTCGACCGATCTTCTTCGAATCCACGAAGAAATGCTCGAATTCACAAGCAAGAGTAAAACCCAAAGAGAACTTTTATAAAAGATGAATAATTATCCTCAACAATGAATTAAAACCGGTTAAATACTAAATTGTGTAATAGAAACCCTAGGTGCGTAAATTAAGAATCCTAAACAAACTAGGAAAGAGAATAGTTTAAATTGGAAAGTTCGCGCAAAATGTTCACAACAAATTCGCGCAAGGTCGAGCGCTCGATGGAGCACAAAACTGTCTAGAGAGTTTGGGTAGAAATTTGAACAATTTCAGGCACCCGGTCAAGGACGGTTGGGCACCCGATGACCTGATGGTTGGGCGCCCGAAATTTGAAAATCTGTCCAGCAACTCTCTGAACTAATCGGGCTCATGGTCGAGCGCCCAGTAGAGTGGTCGGGAGCCCGACGGGGCTGGATTTTCTAAACTCTGGCCAGGGTTTTGTTGCTCCGTTTGGCCTCCTTTTGATGGTCCATTCTTCTCATGCAATCGTCAGTCACCCCCTCTACATCAATCCCTTCCACTTAAAAAGAACTCGACCTCGAGTTCTCAGTTCACTTCTCGTTCACGATACTCAAATAAGTCCGCGACGTTGAATGTTCGAGAAATCTCGTACTCGTCCGGGAGGTCCGCCGACATAAGCATTATCGCCAAGCTTCCTGAGTATCGGTACCAACCCAATTTTCTTCTGCTTCAACTTGTTATAAGTGCCGGTTGGGAAGCGTTCTTTGCATAGGTGGACCATCACTTGATCTCCTACCTTGAACACTTTGGCGCGTCGATGTTCCTTGGCACTTTTCGCATGCTTCTCATTCGACTCGACAAGCTTAGTCCATACTTTCACATGCAACTCTGTGATTTGATCATCCATGTGTTCCGCAGTTATGCTCTCGCCCTGAATCTTCGGTAACGGGACTGAGACGAGGGTGTGTTGAAGAATTTGTCCGTAGACGATCTGAAATGGTGACTTCCCTATGGATCGATTCACCATAATATTGGAGGCGAACTCGGCTTGTGACAGGGCCAAGTCTCATTGCTTTGGCTTATCTCCGGAAAGACATCGGATAGGATTTCCCAACGTACGATTCACTACTTCAATCTGCCCATCTGTCTGCAGATGATATGCATTACTGAACTGAAGTTGTGTATCGAACCTGACTCCACAAAGTTCGCCAAAAGTGACTTATGAACTTTGTGTCCTTGTCGGAGGTGATGCTCTTGAGGATGCCATGTAGTCTCACAATTTTCCGGAGGAAGAGGTTGGCTACACCCGTCGCGTCGTATGTCTTCTTGCAGGGAATAAAGTGAGCAATCTTAAAAAACCTGTATACCACCACGAACACGGAGTCCATGCCGCATTGTGTTCATGAAAGACCTAGAACAAAATCCATGGAGATATCCTCCCAAGGGCTTTCCGATATGGGCAATGGGGTGTAGAGGCCCATGTTTTGTGCATGTCCCTTGGAGGATTAGAAAATATGGCATCGTTGAACCATCCGACCAACGTCACAGCCTAGGTGAGGCCAATAGTATCGCTCTTCGACTAGAGCCTTCGTCTTGTCTCGATCCAAGTGACCTCCAAGGCCACATCCGTGTAGCTCAAGGATAATCTTCTCGCGGAGGGAGCATTGTGGAATACACAATCTATTTTCATAGAAAAGGAAACCGTTTTGAATGAGGAAATCACTCGGTCGACCTTCATTACTTGTCAGCTATATGTCCTTAAACTCGTCGTCTTCAGCGTAAAGCTCCTTGAGGCAGTCAAACCCGACAACCTCGGTACTCATAGTGATGGGAAGAGCGGCTCGACGACTCAATACGTCAGCAACCTTGTTTTGCTTGCCAGACTTATGCTTCAATACAAAAGTGAATTCCTGTAAGAATGAAATCCACTTAACATGCACACAACTAACATTAGTCTGACTGTTAATAAATTTTAAGACTTGATGATCAGTAAAAAGAACAAACTCCCTCTGGATGAGGTAGTGTCGTTAATGTCGAAGACCTTGTACCATCGCATATAGCTTTATCTCATATGTGGACCACTTCTTGCGGGGCTCACTGAGCTTCTCACTGTAGAACACTACGAGTTTGCCTTCTTGAGATAAAACTGCACCAATGCCTACATAAGATGCATCATAGTCCAATTCAAAGATCTTGTTAAAGCTTAGTAAAATAAGAACCGGCGTGGATGATAGCTTGTGCTTAATTTCAGCAAAACTACGATCAGCTTCTTCTGTCCACTAATATGGTCCTTTCTTCATACAGTCCGTGATCGGTGCGACAATCGTACTAAAATTTTTGACAAAGCGGCGATAGAATGTGGACTAACCTATGAAAACTGCAAACTTCATGGATGTTGGTGGGCATAAGCCACTCACAGATGACCTTCACTTTGTCTTCATTAACCCGGATACCGGTAGACGACACCACGAACCCCAAGAACAAAAGGTGGTCTGTCATGAAGCTATATTTCTTTAGATTCAAATATAGCTTATTTTCTTGTAGCACTTGAAGGACTTGTCTGAGGTGATCAACATGTTTTGCTTCTTTCTACCTATGAATGGTTTTAGAGCTTGATTCATAAGATTCATGAAAGTACTTAGGGCATTCGATATCCCAAACGTCATCACCAACTATTCATATAACCCGTCTTTGGTTTTAAAGGTTGTTTTCCATTCGTCATCAGGACGTATATGGATTTGATGGTATCCGCTGCGTAAATCCAGTTTTGAAAAAACTTTAGACCCCTCAAGCATATCGAGCATGTCATCAAGTCGAGGAATGAGAAATATGTACTTTATAGTGATTTTGTTAATAGCCCTGCTATCAACACACATACGCCAACTACCATCCTTCTTTGGCATCAATAGGGCTAGGACTGTACAATGGCTCATACTCTCCCTGAGTAAACCCTTGTTTAACAACTCCTCCACCTGACCTTGGGGGATCTCGTTCTCCTTTGGGCTTATTCAGTAATGCCGCCGGTTAGGTAAATTAGCACTCGGCATAAATCGATGTGGAGTTGAATATCCCGTATCGGGGGTAGCCCATGAGGAAGATCTCTGGGCCAAATCTCTCGGAATTCATTCAACAACGGTTATATGGTTGGTGGAATGTTGGTGCTCTTTGAATCTTCTCCCTTAACCATTATGGCATAAATCTCACCGGTTTCTCTGAATTCTTTCTCGAATTCTCGTAGGGCGATGAGGGAACTCCCCTCCACTTTAGAAGTCTCGGGGTGGCCCTTCGGCACCCTAGGAGCTACAACCCCCTTTCTTCCATCTTTAACAAACGTGTAAGTGTTATCATGCCCACGATGGATCGCATCTCGGTCCAACTGTCACGGACGATCGAGAAGCATATGACACGCCTCCATGTCCACAATATCACATAATATTTCATCTTTATAGCTTCTACCAATTGAAAAAGAGATGAGGCATTATTCAGTTACCGTAGTGTCTCCGACCTTCTTAATCCACCCAATGGAATACGGGATGGGTGTTTTGTAGTAGGAAGACGAAGCTTGTCCACCATAACTTTGGATATGATGTTCTCGCTACTTCCACCATTAATGATGACATCACACACCTTTCCGTTCACGGTGCAATGATTGCGGAAGATGTTGTGGTTCTAAGGGTGTACTTCTTGCCGTGGAGTATAACATAGTCGCCTCACAGCCAAGGATTCACCTCGGTCCTCAGATAGCCAACCTGCGTCGTCTTCCTCTTCCTGGACGGTTTGATAAGACTCTTCATTCACGGGTTCCTGTTCCACATGCTCTACCTCATGATCACCCTCATTAGTGGTTAGGTTGGCAGTGGGGTGCTAAGAGCAAACATTGGACAAGTGGCCCGGCTAGCCACAATGAAAACAATTAACAGGCCTCGGTCGAGCATGTGGTTCGGCGCTCGGCTTGGGTCCGTTGTTGTTGGGGTAGCTCTTTGTAGTCTGGATGGACCGCTTCCCACATCGCGGTTTGTGGGTGGTGGGAGATGAGAGCGTCCACCGATTGGTTCTTTTTCCTTAAACAAGGTCGCATCTTGCATAGAACCCGAGGTAAATGCACAGGTTGGCAAAAAAGTTCGCACAGGGATTTTTGAAAGTTACGTTTCGGCACAGGTGGCTAATTGAGCCGCATCAGCCATGGTCCAGATTTGGTAACAGATGAATTCGGTCCTAGATTGTTGGTCGTAAACCACCAATTAACCTTGCGGTCTTTTGAGACTCGGTCTCTGACAACTCGTTCCTTGTCGTCAAGCGATCAAATTCAGTCTAATAATCAACCATGGATCGAGATCCTTGTTTACAATTCTGATATTGTTAAAACAATATCTGATCATAGTCGCTGGGTAAGAATCTAAATTTTAATAGCCCTTTCATTCGGGGTCATGCCCGGATGGAAAGTTTGTTTTGTCGGATATGAGAAGTTTGTAATTGTTCCTACCCTGCAGAAGCACTAGATTTTAGTTTGTAGGCCACAAGCTTTACTTGTTTATCTTCCGGTACACCCATGTAATTGAAAAATCTTTCGACTTCTGCAAGTCAATCGATGAAATCTTCAATATGTAAGGAACCATTAAAAATAGGAAGTTCACCTTTGCCTTGGAAGCCTCTCTAATGATGATCTGGACGTTCATTCCCTTGCGCGGACCGTCGAGCAACGATGTCTTCAACGTCTTCATCGCTGACATCTGAATCATCAGGATTAGCCCTGTAAGGAGCCAACGGTTGTGCTTGACGGAATATGGGATTATCCCGTACAACAATCGCTAGAGGTGGTATCTCGCCTTGGGCTTGAGGCTGGGGTAGAGCCCTTAGAATCTGTTCTAGAGAAGAGAACATCCTCTCCATGGACATCCGATTCGCCTCTTGGAGAGTCTCGATCTTCTCTGCTATTAGTTGAAACCCTTGAGCAACGTCAGAGGGGTAGTTGTCACGGCCATCGCTAGAAGCCATCTTCCCGAGGTTGTTCCTCGCTCTGATACCAACTTGGCATAGCGTAGACAGGTGAGGGATCGATCACCGTCTCTCCACTCGGATAACTACTCTGAATCCACGGAGCTATCGGGAATCCTCGACCGATCTTCTTCGAATCCACGAAGGAATGCTCGAATCCACAAGCAAAGAATAAAACTTAAAGAGAACTTTTATAAAAGATGAATAATTATCCTTATAATGAATTAAAACAGGTATTTAAAGACTAAATTGCGTAATAGAAACCCTAGGTGCATAATTTAAGAATCCTAAACGAACTAGGAAAGAAAATAGTTTAAATTGGAAAGCTCGAGCAAAATCTGCACAACAGATTCGCGCAAGGTCGGGCGCTCGCTGGAGCACAAAACTGTTCAGGGAGTTTGGGTGGAAATTCGAACAATTTGGGGTGCCCGGTCAAGGATGGTCGGGCGCTCGATGACCTGATATATGTTCAGGCGCCCAAAATTCGAAAACATGTCCAACAACTTTCTAGACTAATCCGGCTCACGATCGAGCGCCCTGTAGAGAGTGGTCAGGCACCCAACGGGGCTAGAGTTTCTGAACTCTGGCGAGGATTTTGTCGCTCCGCTTAGCCTCCTTTTGATGGTCCATTCTTCTCATGTAATTGTTAGTGACCCCCCTCTACATTGCATGTGGCTTATCACTTGATCAAATTCCAATCCTATATGGGCCACACCACCACATCGTGGGACATAAATGTCCACCATTGAAAACAACCTAGTCCCATAGAGATGTCTTTGAAAAATTCACTCAGACCATTTGTTTTTAAAAGGCCTCCAAAGGGCAGAAATCCCAGCCATTGAAACCTCCTTGAGGACCCACCACGTGGTATATATATATATATATATATTTTTATCTCAATTGTGGACTCATTCATGCTTTTAGGTTGTTAATCAAGTAGAGTTCCACAAATTTGAGTGTTGCTAGAAATTGAATCAGGTTAATACCAAATATATAATTTTATTTAAGTTATATATATCTTTTCTTATTTTAAGGGAAGTTTATAAAAGAATGTCCCAATACTTTAGAATATACACCTACTACCTTTTTTAAATATAATTCTGTTAACGTACCTCACTAAATAAGGTATCTTTTTAACTCTACTACCTTCTATTAGGTTTCTCCAACCACTAAGTAGTTGTTTTTTTCTTCAAGTGATGAAAACGAACTTCTACATGCATTGACAAAAATTAGATGAACCTAGACTTCATTAATTAAATATCATTTAATTGATCGGTTAGGACATCGTACTCCTAGAGTGTTCTATTATTTATAAACCATCTTAGGTGGGCCCCACTACCCAAACGCTTAGTTAAACATTGCTACTTTAAATATATATTTCTGTGAACACCTGTATCATTCATTACACTGCCAAAGAATTAAAACCCATCCCTTATATAAGCTTCCCAAAAGTGCATTCAAATGACACCAATTGATCCCTAGCCTAAGAATTAGGTTGATCCACCTGTTAGATGGGCTAAAAATTTCTTAACAAATGTTCAACTCTGAATGGGTGAAGTTTTCTTGAACCCCTACTCGTGTTTCCAATATTGAAGCCTACATGCCATTTGAACCGGATTTTCTTTTTGGTAAAGCATGTACAAAAGTCAAGACTAATCTAATGGATGAATTAGATCTCGCGTGTATGCAACATGCTGGCATATGTGTGGCATGTACAGAAACTTTATTATACATGCGTGTGCGCCCAGCAACTTCAGTGTCGGTAAAATTTTCACCGGGAAGCGGATTTCCACCGACCTACATGGTCCGTTGACGTCAGCAAGTTGTTTTGGGCCACCATGATGTATATGTTACATCCACACCGTCAGTCGGAGATATCATTTTAGGCTATGTGAAATAAAAAATGATACAGATCCAAATCTCTAAGTGGACCACACCACAGAAAGCAGAGGGGACAATGATTCCACCTTGAAACCTTCTTAGGGCCCAACATGATGTTTATTTGTAATCCAACATGTTCATGTTCATGAGGTCAAAAAGTCCTGGATGAAAGGGAAAAACAAATATCAGATTGATCCAAAACGTCTGTGGCCACCAAGAAGTTTTTAATGGTAGACGTTCAATCACCAATGCTATCTGCGGTGTCATCCACTTGAGCTTAGGTTCTGCCTCACTTTCGCCCCCATACCCTAGAATGATCTCATAAGATGGATGGACAGGGTCGATATAACACATGTGTCATGGTGGGGCCCACCAAACGAGGGAGTTGGGTGGCCTGTGGCACACCACGCAATCCATTTCCGCTGCACCGGCTTTTGATCCATCCACTGCTTGTCTATCTAATGAGTTGACTTTGACTTTTCCAAAATCTCCATCTTGTTTTTTTTTTTTTTTTTTTTTTTTGTTTTTGTCCTAGCTGGAGGGCATATTCGTCATTCCATTCTCTTAGAACAAGTACTCCAACGTGAGCTTTTGACATTCTTGGTTTTGTCTGCATGAAGCCTCCCTCAGTACTATGAAGAATGGGTCGGGCCAGCCACAGCTGCCGTTCAGATTGTTGAACATGATCACGCGTTGGCCGATATCTGACCAAAGCCAAGCTCCCTAGATTTCTCTCTCTCTCTCTCTCTCTCTCTCTCTCTCACCTACTCTATATATACGTATGCTACTTGCTTAAATCTTCACATTTCATCTTCCTCTTCTTTTGGTAGCTAGCATATAGAAAGAGTATTCAATTCCATCTCTTCCTATCTTGCATTCTTTTCATAGCATTCCTTACACCCCTCTCATATCTCATCAAAGATCTTTCCTCAAACTAAGAAATGGGGTTGCTTGTTATATGCCCAACAAACAGTTTTTGCATTCCCTTTGCATGTGTTCTTGCAACCACGTTATTGCTGTTGTTGACCGTCCCGTGCCAAGCCCAGCTATCACCTACATTCTACGAAAACACATGCCCAACAGCCCTCACTACGATTCGCACTGCTGTAAGGACGGCAATCGCACGAGAGCGTAGAATGGCAGCGTCCCTTGTTCGCCTCCATTTCCACGATTGCTTTGTTCAGGTGGGCTTGCGTATTGTTTTCTTCTGAGGTAATTCTTGTTATTGTGTTTTCATACTCTTTTGGATTGACACAGTCATGGGATTACAGGGATGTGATGCATCAGTCTTACTCGACGACTCTCCTTCATTTGCAAGCGAGCAGAATGCGCCTCAGAATTTCCGCTCTGCGAGAGGATTTGAAGTCATTGACAATGTAAAATCTCAAGTGGAAAACGTATGCCCAGAAGTCGTATCGTGTGCCGATATCCTTGCTGTTGCAGCACGGGATGCTTCTGCATATGTGAGTGGATTATATCTAACAAATGAACTGCTTTCTTCTCTTCATTATTTGATAGGATAACTACATGTTCTAGTTTCTTGGCACTAGAAATTCAACCTATTCTCACTGGACTAAGATCCTATCACAGAAGTCCAATATCAAGCCCAAGCCCAGTATTTCTTTTGAAGACAAGTGGGCTCACCACACCTTGGGCCCAAGTTCACCACCACCAACACAGTGCAATGCTATTTTGAGAGACAATACATATATTGATGATTGGTTTGTTGTTGAAAAATTCAGGTGGGTGGCCCAACATGGACGGTGAAGCTTGGAAGAAGAGACTCCACAACTGCTAGCCAATCCCAAGCAGCTAGTGACCTTCCAAGGTTCACAGACAGCCTAGAAACCCTCCTGGATTCCTTCAGTAGCAAGGGCCTCAATGCAAGAGATATGGTTGCACTCTCAGGTATTTAAACGACAAGCTCAACAATCGTGCAACCTCTTCTTCCATTCTCTCCTTACTTCAACCTCATATATATTCACATCTATGAAAAATGGCAGGCGCTCATACAATTGGTCAAGCGGCATGTGCAACCTTTCGAGACAGAGTCTACAACGGATCCAATATCGATGCTGGCTTTGCAAGCACTCGCAGACGTGGTTGTCCTTCTGTCGGTGGGAATGGCAACTTGGCCCCACTTGATTTGGTTACACCCAACTCATTCGACAACAACTACTTCAAGAACCTGATCCAAAGGAAGGGTCTGTTACAATCGGACCAGGTTCTCTTCAGTGGAGGATCTACGGACGGTATTGTTAACGAGTATAGCAACAATAGAGCCACTTTCAATGTGGATTTTGCAGCAGCAATGGTGAAGATGGGCGATATCAGTCCTCTGACCGGCACGTCTGGGCAGATAAGGAGGGTGTGCGGTGTCGTCAACTGATTTGGGTCTGAAAATTCATTTTAAGTTCATTGTTACTAAGTGTCCATATGTTATCAAGTTCATTTCTAAGTAGGATTTTGTTGTTGTATTTCAAATTTCCTTTCCATTCTTTCTTTTATTCTTTTCCAAGTGTGATATTATATATATGATTTATACTCTCTTTTACTTTCAGCGTCACTCTCGCCCTCTCTCTCTCTCTCTCTCTCTCTCTCTCTCTCTCTCCTTTTATGCAAGATCTACGCATAAACACAATCAAATTCCATGGGTCGTGATTCAATGAGGTCCCGCATGTGAGGGGGCGGAAATTATCATTGGATCATCCCTTGGATGGCATGTGTCAAAGATCCAGGCTATTCATCAGTTAGGTATTCTGTGAACATGCCAGGGATAATAATTATTTTCGTCCACCCTCAAGCAGGTCCACCTTGTGCCAAAAAATGAGTTATTAAGGAAAAAAAAAAACAAAAAGAAAAGATCAAAACTCCAAATTCAACGTAGACTACCAAAAAAAAGAGGCAAAGGCTATCGACTAGGTGGATCTATAACTATAGATTAATCCGTAGCTAATTTAGTACGGATTTAATCCACAGCTAAAGTGTGTTTCGCACCACGTTGTAGCTAAAATCAGATTGCCCCTAGGGGGCTTCGTGGGGCCCACACACAATGTATGTTTTTTTTTTATCTAAGCTGTCTATCCATTTTAAAAGATCATTTTATATAATGGACCCCAAAAAAGGGCAGATTGAGGGCTCTAGTGGACCACACTTCGGAAACAAAGGAGATTTGAAGTGTTGACCATTGAAAATTTGTGGTGTGGTCCACTTGGGATTTCACTAGTTTGTTTTATTTTGTTTCCCATAAATAGCCCTCCAAATTAATGGACAGCATGGATGAATTACATACATCACGGTGGGCCCCACAGAGCCCTTGAGATGACCGTAGGCCTCACCGTTTTCTTTTTTTCGTTTCTTTTCTTTTTTTTTTTTTTTTTTTTTTGCATTGTTTTTACTTTTGCCCGCTGCTGCCAAAAGCCCTCCCGCTCGTCCGTTGCCCCCAAAACATCTTCCGCTCTCGGTCTTTCTCCCATTCTCCCTCTCTCACTGCCATTCTCCATCTCCATCTCAATCTCTCCCTGCCACTCTCCCTCTCGATCTCAGTCTTCAACCGTTTGGTCGCTCGACGAGAAGAGGGTTTGTTCTCGTCTGGAAGAAAAAGAGGGTTTCTTCCCCAAATCCAGATCTGCTTCAGCCCTTTATCCAGCGATCCATCTGATTCAGCCCTTTTTCCAAATCTCCACTCAGCCATATTTTATTCCTGCTGCAGCTGCTCTTAAGGTAAGATAAGGCGTCATTCTCCTCAGTAAAATTCCTCTGGTTATTTTTCTCTTTTAAAGGTAACACTGGCAAGGATTGAAGCTTTGATCACTCACTCACACACTATAGAGTCTCTAACGGCGGGTAATGTAAAACTTCATCGGGAAACACTCGAGGAAGGATCAAGTGCTACCTACTGAGCACTCAATTTCCATATGTGAGGCACACATGTATGGAATCCAGGCCTTTCATCTGTAGGTCCCTAGTGTGGATGGGACAATCACATTGGTCAGGTGATCTTAGCTAGTGATTGGTGTGTTTTTAACGATCGTAAATGGACGGTTGGATAAAAGCCCAACTAATGGTTGGCATTCAGTGGGAAAATTCCACTGATTGAGATAGATGCCATGAACTTATGCATGTATGCGAAGTAGAGTGGTTTACTACCTTTTAATCTTGATGGGAAAGGATAGAATACTATTGAGCACTTGATTTCCATACACGAGGCACACATGTACAGAATCCAACCTTTCATCTGTAGGGCCCCAATGTGGATGGGGTGTACCTAAAAAATCACATTGGTTGGGCAATCTTAGTTAGTGATTGGAGGGCTCTTAATTATTGTAAATGGATGGTCGTATAAAAGTCCCAACTGATCTTAAATTTGTTTGGCTTCCCAACTGATTTTTTCCAGTTTATTCCTAGAGTTGTGCCAAATTTCTATTTTTTATTGATGTAGGAAAACCCTAATTATGATGCATGCTCATGAACATAATTAAACAACGGAAAATAAAAGGAATAAATAATCTAAAATTCAGAATCACTCATCATGAACTAAGAAAATCCACAAGCAGCTTGCAATGGATCGGGCCAATCGTCACAACCATGAAGTTTGAGTTTCAAGTATAACTAGGGTTGGATCCGGCGAGGGATTAGGACCTCCCAATCTTGCATGGCTATACCCCAATCAATCAAGAGGAATCTCTAATCCAAGAAATCAAGGGATTTTGGATTAGGGATTTGAAAATCTGAAAACTTTAAGGTTTAAGCTCAAAATCAGATTTGGAATTGTGGTTAGTGAAACAAATGGGTTAGGGAAAGATAGAATTACCTGGAAGAAGGATTAGAGGGGCATAAGAAGCAAATAGAAGAAAGAGGGATCAAGGAAGAAGAAACATCACCATGAGAGAGAGGGAGAAGGAAAGAAGCATCAAGAGGCTTTTCATTAATCAATAATCAATAATTAATTCGAGTTTAGGGCTTAGCCCTCTTAAATAAACACTAAAACAAGTAAAAAGATTAAAGTACCCTCAAGATTTAAGTAAAAAATGAAAAAATAAAACAAACTGCGCAAAAGTTCGCGCGCTCGATCAAGCGCCCGAAGACGTCCAAAAACGTCTAGAGAGTTTCGGGTGCCAGAGAGGCCAAGTTCGGGCACCCGATCGGGGGCGTCCGAAGATAGTGAATTCTGTCTAGCAGGTCTTCTTTCTCCTACACACGTGTCCTCGCAATGTGGGGCCTTCTATGTGTCAAATCATGCGTGTAAGGTCTTCGATGATCCTCAATAGTCGCCTAGCCATAAGGAAGATGCTTGTGGTGGGCGCTTTCTTCGTTGGTACATGTGAAAAGGTTTTGTGTCCTCATCAACTCCGACGAGTTAAAGCTCTTGTGAAGCTCTAGTAGGTCTGGATCAACCCTCTGCAACTCTGCTTCAGTCATCCATGTAGATTCTGATGGTGATTTGTTCTTCCACTTGATAAGATACCTCTGGAAACCTCAATCTCTCGTAGATACTATCTTATCATCTAAGATCTCCTCAATTTCTTCTTTATGGGTAATGGGTGAAGAAGGGGTGAAAGGAGTTGTGTAGCAAAATTAGAAAAAGGGCATGAAAGGGACAATGAGTCGATAATGGGAGTGTGGGAACGAACTAGATCTTCCACATTAAAAGTTGGATTAATACTCATTTCAGGTGGAAGGTCAATCCGATACGCGTTGGACCTAACCTTTTGTAATATCTTGAATGGTCCAGTACTACGCGCTTGTAACTTTTTAGCGGATCCTTGAGAGAATCGCTCTGGCCTTATTCGCACCATTACATAGTCTCCTTCCTGAAAATCTTGCACTCTATGATGAGAATCAGCTGAAATTTTATAATCATCATTGCTGATCTTATTTATCTGCTGTCTGATATGTATATGCAAATCATGAATATGGTGTGCAAATGCATCGGCTGATTCAGAAGACCATTGGGTAACAAACATAGGTAAGAGATCTATGGGCATTCTAGGTTTATAACCACTTACAATTTCAAAAGAACTCAACCCTGTAGATCTATTAACTGACCCATTATAAGCAAATTCAGCAGTTGCTAAAATTAGGTCCCAAGTCTTAACATGTTCACCTACTAGACAACGTAAAAGATTTCTAAGAGTACGGTTTACCACTTCAGTTTGACCATCTGTTTGTGGGTGGTAAGCGGTAGAAAATTGTAAACGAGTCCCCATAATGTGCCACAGTGTCTTCCAAAAGTAGCTAGTAAATCTGACGTCCCTATCAGACACTATGGTTTTAGGTAACCCATGGAGACGCACCACACCATAAAAAAAGATACGAGCAACATGAGACGCATCCAACGTTTTCGAACATGGGAGGAAATGCGCCATTTTAGAAAAATGGTCCACAACGACAAAGACGGAATCGTGCTTCTTGATTGTCTTGGAAAGCTCAAGCACGAAGTCCATACTAATGTCCTGCCACGGAGCATGTGGCACTGGCAATGGCGTATATAGCTTGGTATTTTGCTTTCTTTGCTTTGCCAATTGACATGTACGACACTGCCCTAAAACTTTGGCTATGACTCGCTTGAGACTTGGCCAATAGAAACGATCTTCCACGAGGGCAATGGTCTTATCACGACCAAAATGGTCAGCTATCCCTCCTGAATGAAGCTCTCAGATGAGGAATTCACGAAAGGACATACGAGGAATACAAAGTCTGTCTCCCTTAAAAAAGAAGCCATCTTTAAGAACATATTCACCCATAGTACGCTGGTCACTAGAGAGCGACGCGTAAATACCTCCAAAATTAGGACATGTGGGGTATTCATCTTTCAGTTGGTCAAATCCGATTACCTCTACACTTAAGGAGTTGAGCAACGCCACTATCCTACTAAGGGCATCTGCTGGTTTGTTTTTAACCCCGGCCTTGTGTTTTAGAACAAACGAATATTCATGAAGAAACGCTACCCACTTAGCATGCCTTGGGTTGAGTTTCTTCTGAGAATGCAAATATCTCAAAGCCTCATGGTCAGAAAACAAAACGAATTCCTGCGGTAGGAAATAGTGTCGCCAATGTCTCAGGGATTGCATTACCGCATAAAATTATTTTTCATAAGTGGAGTACTTTTGTTTTGCCTCATTCAGTTTCTCATTGAAATGGGCCACTAGGTGTCCTTCTTGACTTAGTACTCCACCTATACCAACACCAGACGCATCACACGCTACTTCAAAGACTTTAGAAAAGTCAGGTAAACGCATGACAGGAGCTTCTACCATTTTGCCCTTAATTTCCTTGAAAGCCTTGACTGCGGCTTTAGACCACACGAACTCTCCCTTTTTCATGCACTCGGTAATGGGAGCCACGATCGTGCTAAAACCCCTAATAAACCGACGATAAAAAGTTGCTAAGTCATGAAAGCTTCGCACCTCATGAATGTTCCTCGGTTCAGGCCACTCAACTATGGCCCTGACCTTTTCAGGATCTGCTCACATTCCTTCAGATGACACTATAAATCTTAAGAACGCAACTTGACTAGACATGAATGCACATTTCTTAAGATTAGCATATAACTTCTCATTCCTAAGAACGTTATAGACCTGCTTCAAATGTTCAAGGTGTGATTCCTTAGTGGTACTATAAATAAGGATGTCGTCAAAGTACACCACTAGGAACTTTCCCATGAACGGCCTCAAAACTTGTGTCATCACCCGCATGAAAGTACTAGGTGTGTTAGTCAAGCCGAAGGGTATGACCAACCACTCATACAGCCCATCTTTCCTTTTAAACGCAGTTTTCCACTCATCTCCTGGGCGTATACAGATCTGGTGATATCCACTCTTGAGATCTATCTTAGAGAATATAGTGGACCTGGCCATCATGTCAAGCATATCATCAAGCCTAGGTATAGGGAACCTATACTTGACAGTGATTTTGTTTATGGCACGGCTATCCACACACATGTGCTATGTGCCGTCTTTCTTTGGTGTCAACAATGCAGGCACGGTACACGGGCTCATACTCTCTTGGATGAAACTCTTTTGCAGAAGCTCATCAACTTGCTTCTTCAACTCTGCATGCTTTGCAGGGTTCATCCTTGTAGTGAGGAAGGTTCGGTAGAGTAGACCCTGGGACAAGATTAATGACATGATGTATGTCCCTCATAGGTGGCAACTCATTCGGTAAGTCTTCAGAAAATACATCACTGTATTCCTTCAGGACCGAGGTCACCTCACGGGGCAACTCTGATGAAACCTCAGGTGTAATCTCTCTAGCCACAAGGGCATACACCATAGAATCCTCCTTAGTCTCTTTTTCAAACTCTCTTGCGCTGATTATATGTAGAGACTTAGGCTTGGATTTCCCCACTCCTCTAGTCTCACTTGCCTTCTCATCCATCTTCTTCCCTAGTGTGTTCTCAGGTGGCATGGGGTTAAGTTTGATCTTTTTACTGTTATGCATGAAGGTACACGCATTCGAACGGCCAAAGATCGTGACATCATTATCTAATAGTCACGGTCTATCTAGGATAACATGTCCCATATCCATAGGTAAAACATCACACCATAGGGACTCTTTGTATGACCCAAACTCGATGGGGACTAGACATTGATGGGTGACAAGAAAAGATGTCTTGTCAACCCAAGAGACTTTATATGGGTCAGGATGAGGTGTGGATTTCAGTTTCAAGTGATCTAAGGTATTAGTGAAAATCACATTCTGATAACTTCCACTGTCCACTATCACTTTACAATTCTTTTCACCACACTTGGCAATAGTGTAGAAGACAGTGTTTCGACGCCAGTCAACACTACTTCTAGACTGAGCTAGCACACGCCTGACTAGTGCAAGCGTTGCTTCTCCATCTAATTCTTCCTCATCAGTAAGTCCTCCTTCAGGGTGATACTCTTCAACTTCATAATCACCCTGGTCATCTCCACTCTCATGGGACTCGCGTATAACTAAGGCTTTTCCATAGTTCTTCGTAGGACACTGATTAGACATGTGGCCAAGATTGCCACACTCATAACACCTCACTTGGCTCATGTTACTAGGACCGGCACCAAGAACTCCTTTACCCCTTCGTATACTTCTTCTGAGATATGTTGATATCACCATGTGAAATTACGTTGGGTGGTATAACATGACATCAACGTATATGCGTGTGGAAGCTTAAGAGCGAAGCAAACTAGAATTATGGCTAAGTCCTTAGGGGGGGGGGGGGGGGGGGGGGGGGGGGGGGGTGAGGTGATTAGGACCTTTTAAAATTGTTTTATCCTACTTAATAGTTTTACCAAATTAAACTAAGCAAGAACACTTCGGCTTCAAAGCTTAAGTGGGTCCAATCACAATGCTAGCATATAATTAACAACTAAACAACCTAGCTTAAGCATGCATAGAGAATCAAATGATTAAACAAATCAAGCTCCTAATCTGTGCAAAATATGTAGACTCACGAGAATGGATCAATGAGCTCAGGTCTACACAACTTAGTAAAAGTACATCCTGTGTGTGGATGTTCCTATGTAGTGCCTAGCATACATTCCTATCAAGCATTCATAATTAAACAATTAAACATGTTAGTGCACTTTTCCGTGGCATACTAGTGCACCTTGTTTATCAATCACTTACGTCAGTGAGTCTAGTGTCGGTTGAGCCCAATGAAGACGAAGACCGAAGACTCAAGACGGACCTAGCTGCATCAAGGAAGAAGAATCAGGTAAAAGTGATGCCTTGGTGCCTTAACCTTGACCAAAACCCAACCCCTTTGCTTCCTTGATGACCTTGACCATATTAGGAAACTTTTAGTCATCATAGATTGGCCCTAGGTGTCCCAAATGTGCACCCAAAACTTGGCCAATGCTTGTGGGTTGAGAAAAGATTGGGTCAGCCAAGATCTGTGCTGAACCAGGCTTGTCCGACCGGTCTAGACCGGTCAGCTGGACTAGTCAGACCGGTCAAGACCGGTCGGCCAGACCCCACAGCAACTTGCTGTGTTGATAGTAGCTGGGCAGCTGACCGGTCAAGACTGGTAGGCCTTCACATCTCAGGCTGTCCAGCAAGTACAGCCGACCGGTCAAGACCGGTCGGCCTGTCTTCATTAGCCTGTCCAGCAAGGTGAGCCGACCGGTCTTGATCGGTCGGCCTGTATAATTGGAATCCTTCAGCAAGGGGATCCGACCGATCTTGACCGGTCGGGACAGGTCGGCACAGAGCCATTTTCTGCCCGTTTTATGACCGTTGGAGCTCTCCTTTCTTACATATAGAGCTCCATTTTTGGGCATCATAGGGGGGATTTTGAGAGGAGTGAAGCCACCATTGTTAGAGACGATTTGAGGCTCATTCCCAACCTATGCAAGGCATCTTCCTTTTGCTTTAACACAAGATTAGAGTATTCCAAGCTCATGAAGAAGATGACCTTCATCCCCTCTTGATCTCTAGAGTTTGAAACTTTCTTAATTGGCATACTCTTGTCCAAAACTCTAAGATGAGATCATTGTAGGAGAGAGACTCTAGGCAACCCATTCCCACTAAGTTGTAGAGGTCTCAAACCTACTCTGCTAGCACCTTGGGCATCTCAAAGGCATCGCATGCAAGGTGTTTGATCAAGTGTGGCTGAGGCATTGGCGACGCAACGGCAACACGATCGTGGGAGCAAGGGAAGCTGATTGAAGCACGGGAGAGCGAAGATCAAGCAACCCAAACCGGCACTTAACAAGGGGCTCATCCGACAAGTAGATTGTCTTTATTGAGAGTCCATTTAGAGTTTGTTTGTCAAGCTCGATCTAGGGACGTTAGCCGTTTCTTGGCCCTTTTGCCGGGCCTAAACTAAGTCTCCAAGGGGGAGCCTTCGACACGGGAGCAAACGTGAGTTTGGTTGAGAGTTAGCCTATGTCTAAAATTCCGGTTATGGTTGAGAGGTGAACCGGTAAAACCTCCGTGTAAAGGTTGAGAGGTGAACCTCATTTAAAACCTCCGATAGTGAATGCCGGTGTGCTAAAAGGGATTGAGTACTTGAACCGGGAATGGAGTAGACAAGTAGTCGAACCACTATACATCCTTGTGTTTGTGATTGTTCTTGAGCACATTTATATCTTAGCATTGTTAGTTTAATTGTTTAATTATGAATGCTTGATAGGAATGTATGCTGGGCTCTTATTAGGCTCATCCACACACAAGATGTACCTTTACTAGTTGTCTAGACTTGAGCTCATTGATCCACTCTCATAAGTCTACACAAGTTGCATAGGTTAGGATCTTGATTAGTTGAATCTTTTATTTACCTATGCATGTTTTAGACTAGGATTGCTTATTGTTTAACCTTATGCTAGTCTTGTGATTGGACCCACTTTGGCTTAGAAGCCTAAGTGTTATTACTTACTTTGTTTATTTAATAAAATATATTAGTAGGTGAAAAGAATTTGATAAGGTCCTAATCACCCCCCCTCTAGGTCCTTAGACATATCTCTGAGTATCTCTATAAGCGGCAAAACCGCAATTTCAAAACATACAATGCTAAGATAACGATGTGTTAAAAACAATCACAAACATAAGCATATATAGTGGTTCTACTTAGGTCTACTCCACTCCTTGGTTGAAGTACTCAACCCCTTCGAGCACACCGGCATTCACTAGGGAGTTTAAATCAGGCTCCTCCCAACCAAGGTTTTTTAACTTGGATCTACCCAACTGGAGAGTTTACAAGTTCATCCTAACTTACACGTTCACACCCGTGTTGGTGACTCCCCTTTGGAGACTTGTTTAAGCTTACTCAATCCAAGGTCCTACAATCAAACCTTAATTTAGACTCTACTCATGAGTCAAGGTCCTACAACCGAACATAAATGGTTTTAGGCTCTACAACCAAGCCAAGGTTCTACAACTGTCACTCCCGCCGAAGGTTTTCGGCTTAGAGACTTAATTTGACCCTATAACCGGGTCTAGGTCCTACAACCAAACCTACCGAGTTTGAAAATAAACTGTACACTTAAATCCCATAGAAAAAAGAGTGGAACTGATCAACTCTTACAAATGACAACTTGTTGGATTGGGCCCCTTGTTCAGCGCCACTTCGGGTTGCTTGATTTTCGTTCTCCCGTGCTTTAATTAGCTTCCTTTGTGCTCCTTGATCTTTGATGCCAGTTGCGTTGCCAATGCTCCAACTCCAAGATCAGCCACTTAGCTTATGATGCTCCAATGGAGATGCCCAAAGTGCTAAGAGAATAGGTTGAAAACTATACAATTAATGGGAATGGGTTTCCTAGAGAGTCTCACCTATAATGATCTCATCATAGAGTTTTGGATAGGAATATAACTATCAAGGTTTTTCCAAACTCTAGAGATTAAAAGAGGGACAAATGCATCTTCATCATGAGCTTGGAATACTCCATTCTTATACTACGTGAAAAAGCGCTACATTCGACGGTCCATGCCGTCGAAAAAAACCGACGTAAGATAAGACTCTAGAAAAAAATTTGACGGTCCATAACTACGGTTAATATGACGGTCCTTGACAGTCGACCTATTTCAACAGTCCACACCCGTCACTCGTATTTGCATAATGGGCAGTTGAATCGTCGAAAATAATTCGACGGTTGATAACCGTCGTTCTTGTTAAGATAATTTTCGACTGCTAAAGCCGTCGCAAATAATTAATTTGACGGTCATAACCCGCCGTTCTGGGTAAACATTATAAGAAACAATCGAGAAATAAATACGACGGTCTATAACCGTCGAATTTATGTCCGCATGGAAAAAAATAACGTACTTCATACATCCTATAAATCTGTAATTCATTAATAATTTAGAGAACTACAACATTTACTAACACAATATATAAGTACAATCCTCCACAATACATAACAAACACAATACAACCACAATCCTCCACAATTAAGTTACATAGCCAACACAATACAACCACAATCCTCCACAATTACGTTATATAACCAACATAATACAACCACAATCCTCAGATTAATTTGCCTCCTAAGGACATCAAATGTAAGACTTGCACTTCTAAAGTTATAGATCAATACTGAACCTTTCTACAAAGTTAGGCCAAAATAATCTTTAAAACCAATCTATGTGATTAAGCCAAAGCCATAACTTTCTATGGCAGAGGCCAATCCCCGCCAATGCCAATAGGAAAGTAAAAGGATCAAAACAAAGAACCAAAGATCATTCACGTAATAATGAGTAGACAGTGGTTGATAAATTGGTGCAAATTTGGGAAGATAGATGAATTTTTAGAATATTCTCAAACATGATGACAGAATAAATCAAACAGCCCTTGAAGGAATTAACCATCATTTTAAAGACAGTCATGTGTTATGCTCCTATGCATTGCAGTCCTTACTATTAGTAAGAAAGCTGACCTGTTCTGCCAAATGGTCCACCTAACAAAATTGTTGAATTGACACAAAGTTAGCAGCAATAAAATCAGCAAATAGGCAGAAAAATGACTCAAAACACAAAGCAATATTACAAGCAGCAACACAGTAAAGCCTGAGCATTGTTAACAAATGTTTTAAGAATATTTGGTAATGGTTATGATAGAAACAATGCAATGGTTATGATAGTAATAAGATAGAAAAATGATATGGATATTAAAAACTGGGATCAAACATTGCTCACCTTCGCTTTTGAAATGAGACAACCCTTAGATTCAACCTTCATGTCAACTGTAGACATCAAAATCTCTATTGCATGATGGAAAAAACAGATTATTACTGTTATTATTTTCAATTCACAAGCATCGACAAGGTAACATGATAGGCAACAACTGAATTGGGCGTACTCTTCTCAATAGCCAGCCCTCTTCCCTTCAGAATCTCCGCGATTGTGATAGCTGTAGTGATCACTAAGGTAGAAAAAGCAAGCAAGTTGAGCTAAGGACATGAGGCTGCATTGAAAGTCACAAGCTAGTTTTCAACTCAGAGCATGTCAACAAATTAAATGTACTTGAAAAGAAGCTGCAGATACAAAGGCTCAACATACTCCATACAAAAACTAGAGTTATATCTGCTAATCTCAGCCCCTTGTTGTAGATAACAATTATAGTTTGTAATGCTTTAAATACTAATGTCCTTTTATTAGTTCATACAGGTGCCTCAATGCAGAAACATGACTATCATAATAAATGGTAGTTGTACATAAAGTGAGGAGAAACAGGAGCGGGTTTAATTATGGGTGTGTGCATGCAATTGTTTCTTTTTGTTTTTTTTTCTTCTTTTGAAAGGTATCACCAGCAGGGATTGAACCTGGATCACTCCACTTGCAGCATGATCAGGAGGTTTGGATTTCCATCAAAAATGCGTTTTGGGGACTATTATTAAAGTTTCATGTGCTCCTCTTGTCCAAGTCGTCTATTTATATGAAAACATTGATCAATCTCACTACCTGACTTTGCACTCTTCTTTACTTCCAGAATCGGTGTTAGATATAGCTTGACTCTTTCTCGATCTTCCTGGAGCAATTTCTTGAAAACTCTTCCTTCGCTTCCAAACTTCCATAAATGACATCCATTTCTCCTTGAAAAAACGCTCCATGTTATCCATCTACAAAAAGGCAATCATTCCAACAGTATAAGAGCACAATTTTCAACAACACATGCTCCAAGATCAACAAAAGGATGATAAACATGTGCTCCTATGACATGTAAATTCCATCAAGTTCCATTACATACGCATCAAAAAATCTCTATTTTACACTTTCCTTTGGCGTACAGTGGACGGGAACATTGGTCTAGGGGGTCCACCACATGGATTCGCCATGCTGGAAAGGCAAGGCCAACAAACAGGTTGGTGTCCTTAGCATCATCCTACGTATGTTGACAAAAATAAGCTTAAGTCTTGAAAAAGGGTGCCAAAAAACATCAGCCATCATATATACAGAGGCTGTCATCATATAACAGAGGGTGTTTTTCACTTTTGTCGCCATCTTAAATGTAATTAGTGTTTGTCACTTACCATTTTGAAGACATGAGATTTAAGCCTATGTTACCCTTTGCATGAATGGGAGTTTATCTCATCAAAAGATAGAAGTGGAACAACCAACAAACAAATATACATGGTAGAAGAAAGAATGTCTATGACAACACAATCCAATTAGATGACATAAAGAAAATCCTGTGTTTTGGGGCAAACCTTCATTTTTAGACCCTTGTGGCGGACCCTACAAATACCCATTTGGTTAACCACCACTGAGGTTTTGTAGCCCTCATAAGTGAGAGTATAAATGACGTCCTACACCCCTAAAGTGGGTCCCATGTGATCTGTGAACAACGCCCAAAATGGGGCCAACAATAGTTGTGCAGAAACTGTGCAGAAATTCCAAGTACCCATATTGGGCCTTGCACCATAAATTCTAGGCACACTTTCTGCAGGCCCTACCTTAGGGGTTTTGATGCCCATACATAGGGCTATCAAACGATCACATCCTCTCGCCCAGAGTGGACCCCATGTGATTGTGAATCGGACCCAAAAATGGGCCCGGCCAATTTCTGCACAAGATGAAAACTGAAAATCTGTTCTAATGGATCTTGTGTGGCCCCATCTCTGTGGGGTCCACCAACTGTGTGTGGGCCATTTCTGACCACCAAATCTAATCAAGCCCCTTTCTCACCAAAACAGATAAATCTATATCCCAAACAAAGCAAAATTCCAATGAAATCAACACAAATAACAAACCCACTTATCATCAAATGCCAAATCCATGTGCCGTACAGGCATTCCATCGAACACGTGAGAGGCATCCTTCGCACTCCCACACTTCCCATAATAATACCTCATTTGCGTTGAGAAGCCTTGGGTTCGCAAGAAAAGCAATCTGGATTAGAAAGCAACTTCAAGTTATAACAATAGATATTTATAACCATGACTAATCTCAAAACGCGAGATCATACCCATGACCATCAAAACCCCCTCTTAACAAAGAAATTGCAAATGAATCTAATCAAGAGCCATAGAACTCATAGAAACAGAAGGTTCCCATGTGAAAAGAACTAAAAATCAAAATCATTCCAACAACACCATGAAAAAAAAAAAGCAAAAAGAAAAACAAGGATTCAAGAGAAACTCTGTCATAATAATTCAGTAAAAGTTTTCCCATGAGGATGCCATAGAACCATAGAACTCGTAAAAACAGAAGATGCCCATGTGAAAAGAAGTGAAAACCAAAATCATTCCAACAACACCAGGAAAAAGAAAAGAAAAGAAAAAAAAGGGGCAAGGGTTCGAGAGAAAACTCTAGAGTAATGAAATTCAGCAAAATCTTTCCCCGTGAAGAATTATATGATCATCAGCCTGAGAAAATGTATAGCATCAATAGTCCATTGTCAATACAAGCTAGGCCCACATT